>CM031584.1:1593312-2286206 GCA_018467065.1 Ephestia elutella
AATTATGACTAGTAAGGAAGAAATATGTAGTGTTTTAGAAGATACGGCCGAATTACTTAAGAAAACTCAGGTTAATTTGAAGAAATGTCCCAAACAAAGACTGACAAAGGGTTACATACAAACGCGTATACAGTGTGTTGAAGAATATTGGAGTACATTCAAGAAGGCTCACATAGATTTAGTAAAAAAAATACCTCGCGAGCAACGTGGCGTACTTCCGTATTTTGTAAATGAAGAATACTTTGCGACTGAAGATTTATACCTGGGTATGCTCGCCGATCTTAAGGATATGCTATCTAAGATTGAAGGAGGAATATGTACGGACAAACAAACACAAGTAAAATTACCTCGCATCGAGTTACCTTCGTTCTCCGGTAGTTACGAAGAATGGCCGACCTATAAAGATTTGTACATATCACTCGTACACAATAATGCGTCACTTACCAGCGTTCAGAAGCTACATTATTTGAAAACCAGCATCACGGGTGAAGCAGCGGCATTACTTAGGCACATACAAATTACAGAAACAAATTATTCGCAGGCATGGGAAACATTACAAAAACGGTATGGCAATAAACGTGTAATAGTAAATTCTTTACTCAAGCGGCTGTTTATACAAAAGAAGTGTTCTACACAAACAGCTACACAACTTAAGAGCCTATTAGACACTACGAACGAAATTTTGAATAGCTTGAAAAATCTTGAAATTACGACCGACTCTTGGGATCCTTTAATAGTCTTTCTCACTGTGCAGAAACTGGACCCAGAGTCCCACAAGGAATGGGAAGAATTTTCACTCTCTGAAAATAAAGAAGAGCTATCGAAGTGGAAGGATTTACAGAAATTTTTGGAGTCAAAATTTCGTACGTTGGAGCTAGTCACACCGCCTACTACGAAGAATACTAGAGAAAGAGTTTTCCATGTATCTACAGAGTCGCCTACACCTACATCAGAAAGATTATGCATTATGTGTACAGAAAATCACGCTTTATGCCGATGCGATAAATTTGTGAAGATGCAACCTTCTGAACGAAGTCAATACGTACAAAGTAACAAGCTCTGTTTTAACTGTCTGACTCCAGGGCATGCAGTAAGAATGTGTCGTAACAGAATGTCTTGTAGAACGTGCCGTCGTCGCCATCACACATTATTACATGAACCGAGAAGAGACGTCCAGTCAGACAGTGCACACCACAGTCATGTAGAGGAAGAGCCAAGTCATGCAACAGAGAATGAACCCGAGGTCGCAATATCGACGCATTTTGCATCCGAGAAGTCCACAGCCTTGCTTGCTACAGCAACGGTCATAGCTACAGATGATACAGGACATTATACAATATTGCGCGCCTTAGTTGATAATGGCTCTCAAGGCAATTTCATTACTGAACGAGCAGCGCAACTCCTACAACTTAAGAGAATTCCCATAAAAGGAACCATCACTGGTGTTGGCAATACGAAGACTACAGTTGAGCAGATGGTACGAATTAGCATACAATCAAGATACGAGAAGGAATTTAACCTCACCGTGGACGCCTACGTCATGCCTACAAGGTTAACTTCACAGCTACCATCCAATACAATTACAATCAATACACACGCCTGGCCACACTTACGAGGACTCACCCTGGCCGATCCGAGTTTCCACACACCAGGGCGAGTAGACATGGTGCTTGGCGTAGAAGTTTGTGCCCAAATCATGAAGTCAGAGATTCTGAAAGGTCCACCTGGCTCTCCATGTGCCCAGAATACCAGCTTGGGTTGGATCCTTTTCGGAAAAATACAAGCACACTCTTCAGAGACAGAAATGGTTGTGATGCATCACCAGTGCAACTTAGATGACATGTTAAAGATACTATGGGAAGTCGACACAGACAGTAAACGAATACTTACCAGAGAAGAAGAAGAATGCGAGAGAATATACAACAACACACATACACGAGATGAGTCTGGGCGTTACATAGTTAAACTTCCATTCAAAGTAGAGAATCCACAATCCCCTGAAGGAAACACAAAAGAAGGAGCTATGAAAAGATTATTTCAACTAGAGAGAAGATTCAAGAAGAATGAACATTTCAGAGTAGAGTACACAAAGGCTATAAATGAATATTAAAATTACAAATTAAGTTTTAGAATCTAAAACCCCGCGCGCCCGCGTCTCGAATAGACGTGGTCCTACACAGCTCCGTACTTTTTAATTATCTTGGCAGAAAAACAAGCTAGAAGAGCTAATTTATACAATAGTGTAAAAACAATACAGTAAACATTTGAATAATATAAAGTTTTTTACCTAAAAAACCATTACTACAGTGATATAGTGAAATCAAATCATTTACCAACGTTTGAATACAAAATATTGTCGGTGCAGTGCAGTGATTTGCGGCAGAACGGTGACTCATATTCGTATTGTGCTGTTGCTCGATGATATGTGAGTCATCAGTTGCGGCTGCGGCTATACTTACTGACTTAACTATTCACAAATTTCGTCGCTCCTCCCAATTGACTGTTTGGTCGATCGGTGCCGGGACTGGACCGACGCCTGTGAAATACGAGTTCGAACCCAAGACGGAAAAAAAAGATATATATATATTTTTTATGCACACTGTTTTTCCTGTATTGAAGATAAATCATCATGGTGGCCGTCTGCGCAATGCCGTCAAAATGTACTAGTAACACAAAAACGTATTAAGTGTTCTAACAGCAAATGTGACAAGATTTATCATCTTGATTGCATCGACTTTTACGAACCATCCACCTCTAGAACAACATGGGTGTGTCCAGAATGCAAGTCTGTCTTGCCAAAGGGTGCGATAACTCGAACCCCAGTGAGAAAACCAGATCAGGGGTCGTCCACCATTGGGTTTTGACAGTTCAGGCCGTACTTCGTTTCACAGATGGATGGATACACACCATGTACACATACAATGATTAGATGTGTGTGTATCCGTCCACACTATTATAAAAAACATTTGGAATGTATAGGTATAGACAATACAAAAAAATATATTGGCAAACTGTGTAGGGATTGCATGAGTAATTAACCGGCATTTGCCGATAAGCTCAATTTTTAGAGAAATATGTTAAAATTTTGATAGGTACCTACATTATCATTTCCTGAAGTCCGGGGTAATCTGTATATATGATTCAAGTAAAATTAAATTATAATTTTGCTTTATGAAATCTTTGCCGCAATATGGCTTTGTGAGAATAGTTTTATATGCCAGTGAAATATGAAATTGTATATTTAAGTGATTCCCTATTCAGATTTACCAGAAATTGAGGGAGTTAATTTGAGAATGTTCGATTCGGGTTATCGTGGCTTTCGTTTAAACTCACATCGTTTTTTAGATTAGATAAAATATTGAATATGTGCTTTTTTTCAAAAACAAGTACAATTTTATTCAAAAGTTTGTGAAAATAATTTCATTTTTTTATTTTTTATTTATTGCGACTAGAAAGTCGCGGTTTGCCGTGTTGACCGCTATACCACAACAATTTGTATAAAATGTTCTGTGTTACCTATTTATGAATTGTACTTACTCATTATTATTCAATACTAAGGGGTAAATATTAACAGCTGGCAACAGTGAAGGTGTCAAGTCAAATCAAAAATGTCAAGAAAACTAAAATAAAATGATAAAGTAGGTTCCTACCAAAGAAGTTTTATACATTTTATAGGTATCTATCATAGAGCAACACGACTAAACGCGAAAGTCCTTGTATAGTATCAACCATGGCTAGTACTAACTCTAACTCCACAGAAATAAAAATATCTACAACAATTTTTAAGCTTTTCACAAACAATTATAAATTAAAAAAATATCAATGACATAGATCAAAACGAGAGTTACAAAAAGCTGTGGCATTTTCTAGACCACAGATTTTTTGTGTTTTTGCATAAACATGTGACTATCTTTGACCAAGGCGCACCAAGGAATCGATCCATAAACGCTATCTGTAGTACTAACATTACGTGAAAAATTATTATAAAATCATCAATATATATAGACATAAAATCGGTTACAAAATACTAGCGCGTTCACCAGATAATAATTTGTCTGTGCCCTCTTAAACAAGGATAAATTACATAAATTATTTATTGTCCCCCAGTAACATAAAATATACAATAAAATACAATTTTTATTACAGCGGTACAGAAATATTTAAGATAAAGTACTCTTTATTTAAAATTTGTCTGCTTATATCAGCGGGTGCCCGGTATTTCAGGCGCGATATCGTCGGAGAGATTGCAACCGGTATTTATCGTTAAAGACTATTCGTGAAATATTCATGGCTGGAAATAAAATATCATCTACAATACATTAAATTTTCAAGGAAGACACAATGATGTTTACCCTAAATTTCAGGAAAAGCGCAAAATTATTGTATAAATGTCCCCAAGTCCGAAAAATATAAATCCAATTTTTTATAAACATTTTTCGCTGCTGCCCTAACACTTTTATTGAATTTTGCATTCATGTCTCTAACAGTTCTTCTAACTAGCTTATCTAACTTTTAACTAATATTATAAATGCGAAAGTTAATTTGTTTATTTGTTTGTTACCTCTTTACGCTTTATTTACGACCAATTTTCCTGAAACTTCGCATATATAGGGACCTTCCAAATACAGAATTCGAAATTTGGAAGCCGGCAAAAGCTAGTATGCCAAAAAAATATTTTTTGAATTATATTATATACTAGCTGTACGCGCGTGTATTTCCCCCAGGGACGGTGGTCCCTCTTGAAATATCGCTTCCCTGTCTTTCATTTTCATTATGGTCCATTTCATAAATTTAACAAAGTATGAAATTTATCGTAATCAAATCACAAATTAGGACACTACTTCGATTTTTAAAATTGTATAATAGTTTATTAGGATAGGATGGGATTTAGCCATATGTAAAGGTAGGACAGGACAAATACACTGGAGATCCCGTAAATTCACCACAACAAAACTTATTTAATGCCAATGCAATATTTTTTTGAATTATATTTTACATTTGATTTGATAAAAATAAATATCAATAATATTTCTATGCTATTTCAAAGATGATAATATGTCAAAAAACATTTCCACTCATTTCGCATTTAAATATGTTGGCAATTGGTTATTAGGATTTTACGTTTATGATACAAAATAAATACACTTATTTCAAGAATGCTGGAAAAAGCTCATGTACTATTACCACAGCTAAAATATCAAATAAAATATTAGCTTGAAATATGTCATAAAATACATTTAAAATTTTCAAGTACAAAATATGTTATAATGGTAACCTACTTTTACTAGATATGTACATATGTTTTTCTATACAGATGGATCACATGTAACATTGGCTTGTTATTTATTGAAAGCTGTTTATCTCCAATTATGGTCTAAAGAAGGAAAACTACTATTGGCAAGAGAACACTTATACTTTATTATATATAATCATGAATATTTTATTTGACTTGTTTTTATTTGCCACTTGTCAATATACTATTGGCTTGAAAGATGTATCCACG
Source organism: Ephestia elutella (assembly GCA_018467065.1). Taxonomy (NCBI): domain Eukaryota; kingdom Metazoa; phylum Arthropoda; class Insecta; order Lepidoptera; family Pyralidae; genus Ephestia; species Ephestia elutella. Next base: position 1,598,816 of record CM031584.1, read on the forward strand.
AAAAGAATATACTGTGATGTCAAGAATGGTCAGACTTGAGATATAGGCTAATTTAAAATACTCTGATAAATACCAAGTGTACAATTGCAGGCTGTTTATTTATGATACAATATTTTGTCAATATATAGCTAATTGAGCAGTGTTCTGTTTCTATAACGTCCGTCAACTCAATGAAGCTGACGAATTGGCTGTTTGACACATATCATAGTAATTGCCAATCATCGTGAAGGTTCGTTTGCTGCACGTCGTTGCTCCGCGCTATCTTGAGCTGACGGTATCATGAAAGTGCTCGCTTTTCCGTATCTTTCGTTGTCAAAAGCAAATGACAAGCTGTCGAAAAATGCAGTTGTGTGTGTAAAATTTTCTGAGATTCCTGTGATTGGATGATCGACGATCGTTCGGAGTGGTGTGTAACTGTCTAATCGACCCGTGAGTTGAGGTTGGATGCGGTTTTGTGCTTGTGTGTATTCGGTAGGAATACACACAAGCACAAATCACGTGGTTTCACGTGTCACGTCCAGCACGTAAGGCACTTGGGAGACGACCTTCAGTTTCGTCCCTACGAAAAAGAATATTCCTACAAGTGACCAGTGCTGTGCCTGTCCCACTGGTAATAACGACTTAGTACTTTCAGAGATAAGGGCTTTCCGAGAGGAAGTTGCGATGAGATTGGATTCACAGGATAAAAAGTTTGATGAATTTACTATATCTCTGCGGCAAATAAAGGCTAGCATTTCTGAGTTGAATAATAAATATACCTCTTTAAGAGTGATGTTGATCAACACAACGTCTGTCCAATTTGTAACAGATCAAAGCGACGACTTTCAGCAAAAGCTCGATGAAAAGACTCGGATCATAACAAACCTATTAAATGAGCAGAGCAAGATAAGCGAAGATTTACTCACAACCAAACAGCGTCTATTGTCCATAGAACGTATAAATAGGAGCGCAAATTTAGAAATACAGGCTGTTCCTGAGAGGCGCAGTGAAAATGTGGAAACTATCTTAGGAAACTGGCCGAAGTAATATCAGTGGATGTGAAGAACGAGGATATTGTTGCATGTCGCCGTGTTGCAAAATCGAACGCATCTTCAAATCGCCCTCGTAATATTTTGGTTACGTTAAAAACCTCACGCCTAAGAGACAAATTGCTCTCTGCTACTACTCGATACAATCGAGCTCACCCAGATTCCCTTAAACTCTCAAGTTCTGGGCATACAAGGAAACAAGACCAGAATATACGTCTGCGAGAACTTGATGCCGGAAACTAAGAATATGCAGCTGCAAGGTCGTTTGCTAAAAATAATAAGTTTAAGTACGTTTGGGTAAAGTTTGGCAGAGTTTACCTGAGGAAAAGCGACGAGTCCCCTGCAATCTTTATAAAAAGTATTGAGAGCCTATCTAAATTGTTGCCAAAATCTAATAGTTAATTTTAAGATCTGTTTTTTTTTCTTGTCTTAACGTTTGCAAAAACTTGTTATTTTATTTTTTAAGCATTATTTTATGGATATTTTTTACCAAAATGTCAATAGGATTAGGACTAAACTCAAACAACTTCATTTAAACATTTTGAATGAAAATTATGATATTATATGTCTTTCGGAAACGAATTTAGATAACAGTATACATAGCGAGGAATTCATTGACAATCGTTATATGGTCTTTAGAAGAGACAGGCAGACATCAGGATCTCATAAAAAGGAGGGTGGTGGAATTCTGATTGCTGTTAAAAAAGATTTGGTCGTCACAAGACGTTACGAATGGGAGTCTTCAGCGGAGGATCTCTGGATCACCGTGTACAAGTCTCAATCTAGCCATATTGCATTTACTTTGTGCCTGGTATATCTGCCGCCTGATGCTAAAACGGATTTGGTTGAGGATTTTTCGAAAACTGCACACGAATACTTCTAGACAACGATATATCTAGCAAGGTTATTTTGTTGGGAGACTATAATATACCCTCTATACAGTGGCGTCGTGACTGCTCTTCAAATCATTTAATTTTCTCTGAACCTACTGATAGGAAGTCGATACTACTTAGCGACCTTATGGCAACAGGGGATCTGAAACAGTTCAACTACCTACCTAATGCAAACAATCGTATTTTAGATTTATTCTTAACTAACTTCGCTAACGTTTCACTAACAGAAGCAAATGAATTGACACGACTTGATAGTCACCATCCTGCCATTACTATTAGTTTGCAATTAAAAAACTCAAAAACCTTGACATTCAATTCCCAATATGTCCTTAATTACAGAAAATGTGACACTCAGAAATGTATTGATAAGATTAATTCTGTCTCGTGAAACTGTTCTGAATGATTCGGATATTAATATTTGTGTTGAACGCTTTTTGAAACTTTGAACAATATTATATCTGAGCACACACCATTGAAAAAAATTTGCAAAAATAATTATCCGATTTGGTTCTCTGACGCACTTAAAGCGTGCATAGAAGAAAAAAACACTATCACAGTAGATACAAAAAATACAAGAATCAAGGGATTACGATACCTTTTCCATGTTACGCAGACGTTCCAAATCACTTATAAAAAAATGTTACAATAGCTTTATATCATCCGTCGAGGATTCTCTTCACAGTAGTACAAAATTATTTTTCTCATTCGTTAAAAGCAAAAAGGCTACTAATCACCTACCATCAATAATGAAATTGGATTCTAAGTTAGCATCTACTGGTCCCGAGGTTTGTAATTTATTTTGAAAATATGATACGATAAACAGATACAACGTCACGATAATTACATACATACTTTCGTACATATGTGAAACGAAATAAATTTTCGATAAATAAATATCAAGAGGAAACGTTGAACGGTTGGAAAAAAGTAGTCGAGTTATAACGAACTATCAACATAAAATTATGAGAAGGTGGATTTGCAATATTGTATTATTTGCGAACGGTAAAACGGTAGATAATTTTAATACAATAAATTTATCAAAGCGACAAAAGAATTTATTTTCAACAAATATTCTAGAAACTAGATGGAAAGCCATCTTAAATCGATAAACGGTAGGTAAGGTACTCAACAAAACATAATGGAACAAGACTTGTTTTCCGATTAGTAGTGAAACAAAATATCTTTGTTTATTCAGTTTTAGCTGTACTAGTAAGTATAATAAGCGTGGAATACGGTAAATGAAGTAGCAATTACTAAATCGAATTGGTATTTGGCGGCTTCAGACTGAAGGTAGGTATCCAAAAGTTGCACGGGTTTCGGCACCAAAAAATGTGGCTAAATTGATTCGATAAGTAGAAATTAGAGTACACTATCAATCACCACATTGGATCGAATACTTATTGAAAGCATTCGCCGTTAATGAGCGTTGTTTTCCAGACGATTTAGACCGTAGGAACAATGCACAAACCACGCCTTACCATGTGAGCAGGCTTCGAGCACGATTCCTCACGAATAAGTTCTTCCTTTAGACACCTAGCCGGCCAGCCACACACGATTATAAAAGTTCTTCAAAAACACTGTTGAGCACTTGAAGTTTTATTAAGAATAATTGAGTAAAATGTAATGTTTGAGTGCGCGCGCGCCTTCGCTTTCACGTACAGACACGTAGGTTTTTTTGGTTCTGCCACCAGCCTTCTGCTACCAAGCCTATGGCGTTGATCTCTCGGAACACCGAGTAAGGATCTGCGCATGCGCCAGCGATAGTCCGGGCAGAGCCCCATTGGCTAAATAGAACTACAGCACAGCGAATTGTGATGATTGATAGGTGCATCGGTAAGGCGCGCGAAATTCAAATTGAAAGGTAAGCAACAAGATTTTGCGTTGTACGAAAACAGGTGCCTAACCCCTGCTAGTATACAAAATTATAGTTATATTTGTTTTTACCCGTACACGGTAAAAAGGATTGTATAATCAAAGATAATATTCTCATATATATGCACTATGCAAATGCAACGATGTCTTCAGTTGAGATATCATATTGCTTTGAATTTCACAAGTAATATTTAATTAAGATAATATAAAATAGATTCAACCAAAATAATATTGGCGATTTATTGAATGTTATAAAATCTTGAATATAGATTATGATTCTCTTCGTTCTAATGATTGGATATTGAAAAAATATTTAAAGAAAAATCAATTCGTAAACCTAACGAATCAGTTGTCTCACGTATTCAACGATACTGTTTATCACTTAAAAAGCAACGGACGATATATTGTTTCTGATAGGAAGTCATGTAACTTATAATATCTTAAACCAAAATAACTGGTGTGTTTAATTCAAAAAGCTTAGTTTACTAGAACACTCTTTATAAGCTTTTCCGTTCTTTCAGTCAAGATAGCGGTTCACTTATTTTTGAACTCTTGTTAGACTAAATTAAGGTGACATATTTTCTCAATAGAGAAAATAATGTTTTATACCAAAGAAAATAAGTGTAACAAACGAGAAAGCTAACATATTTCCGATAAGTGTGTATACGCTTATGCAGAAGAAATAATAATATTGAATGAATATTATATTCGATTGACATAATGTGAAATATATGTTGCTCTAAACTATAATTTTTGTTTTGTTCAATAATGTTAATGTTTTTATCCCAAAGTATGATCGAGTTCTTGTAAAGACTTCATTTTTTGAACCAAACATGCAGCATATTCGATGAAAAGTGAAGTAACTCAAATAATTATATAATTTACTTGTCTCAATTGAATCAAATATACTGTTGAGAAAAATATTGTCTAAAGCTAAAATTAAATGTGTTCTTAAAGGAAACTGACAAAAGCTCGACTCAATACAATGTATTCTTTGGGGACAAAATCCCATTACGTTCAGTGCCGTTCAGCATTCCTTATTCATGCATACTGAACATCGGTTTTACTTCATATTGGCCACCCGCACCTCGATGTGAGGAACAACATACGCGTAGAAAGTCCAGTTTCAGTATGTATGAGTAAAGAAATTCTGAATGGTGCTACCATAATAGGATTTTTCCCTATCAGTAATTTCATGAGTCGAGCACTTATTCTGCTGCTGAAACATAACATAAAGGTTAAAGGAGAATATAGATACTTAGATGAACATTGTCAGTTTCCCTTTTAGCTTCATTTTGCGTGTAGGGGTTTAAAGATTGATTAGATAAATAAAAAAGTTTCTAATTACAAACTGATTACCAATCAATTTATTTTTAAAACAATACAATTTAAATTATCAACATTTTACAGAGAGGGCGCCGATCGAGGCAGCGCCCCCCAAAATCATGTTTCATCATATTTCTCAAAAGATAGATAAATTCAAAAAATCTCTAATTTACTTTTTCTTTCTATTAGTTGCCTTTTTAAAATATGTGTGTAATAAAATATACCCATCCAGGTACACTGCTTCTTGTTATCAAATTTTACGCTCGTACGCTCTTGACAAGAGCGGTCGTGATCGTTATGTATTGATAAGGGCAGCTGTAATGCACTTCACGACTTTTCGCCACCGTTGTCTGTTGGAGGTCAACCTGCTGCACTCGTTAACTGACTCTCCAATGGCAGACTTGAACTTGTGAGGTACTCTGCTACATGTTGGCATTACCTGAAAGCACAACATCAAAATTCCTTGTAAGAAGGTACACCAATATGTTTAAGATAAATTGTCATAAGGAAGAAGTACCTAAATTATTAATAACCCGACTGCATGTAAAATGCATGCTAATTTTACAGTTAAATAGGTATAAGGACAATCTATCTGTAACAGCTTTTGCAGACCCTATTTATTGAAATAAAAAATGATTTGATTTGTAAAAATTTATATACTCATGTCATTTTTCCCCATAAATGCTGGGAACACACTGAGCCAACAAGCGCGAATGGGTTTTAATTTTTAGCAATACATATTGTGAAATTCTTCAACGGAAAGAACAGTATAGCCACTGAATATCATTTGTGGGCTTAAGTGTGTACCCAACATAAATGAATCTAACGACGCCTCTCAAAACATATAGATTCAGCCGTTTCGTATTATAGCCAAGCTATCCAGCCCAGAAGATCCAGCCGTTTTGGCTGTACTGTCAGGAGTGTCCCAAATAGAACCTACAGTGTATGTAACTTGACTCAAGAAAAAAATTACCCACTTTCTGTTGCAGTCGAATAATTAATAGCCATGTTTAAAAACAAAACAGATTTTACCTACACTTAAACCTCATAATCGTACGATCTTCGAAGTAGGTTACCTATATACCTAGTACGTACGTTACAGGTACCTACAGGTGGGCAGGCAACTAAACCTTACTTTTTATTATATCATGAAATCTGAGCATATACTATATAAATAATTACCAAAAACATATTTCAAATATAAGAAAGTAGCTAATACTCACTGCGGAAGGCTTCAATGACGTCGTCAGGGAATTCTCCATTCCGATAAAAGCAATAATAACTTTTTCACCATCCATAATAACTGATATGTACTCTTATAATTAACATTTAACTATCAACTTCTAAGAAGCACAAGCAAAGAATATAATACTCCATCGGATTCGGAGAGCGCCAAGCTAGAAATCTCGCAATGTACCACAGAAAAATGAATTAAAAATAGCCACGCAGTAGTTGGGATATGGAAGAGGGATGCGCAATGCTAGAGCGTGAAATATCGATTTCCAAGATATCGATGCATCGATAGATATTCCAATTTATAGACACAGACAATTTAACCCGTTACGTCCTTGATATAACCTTATTATATATGTGGATGTGTATCCGTACATCCTAATCCTAATAGCCTGCACCTAATCCAACTATCCTAATATAACATTATAAATGCGAAAGTTTCGATGTAAGTTTGAGTCCATGAGTTTGTGAGGATGTTTGTTACTCAATCACGCAAAATCTACTGGACGGATTTTCGATGAAATTTGATATACGGGTGTAACTGCGCAGCAGCGTTGATCCTCTTTGGATCTATTATGCGTGCGCTGGCACATACATACTTATCTCCACCTGTCATAAATTTAAACTGTATTCATTCATATTCGATTCTACATTTTGGTTGTCGCATTCTTGGCCTAGTATCTACCAATATCTATTACGAGTCTTGTATTATAAGTTACTTTCATTGTGAAGCTAAAAATAATACTGTTTTAAAATATTTTTTAATTATCAGGTATGTACATATTTTAATTGGTTGACAAAGTATTTAGAAAAATAGTGTAGTGTGTGTTTTTCTAATCGTTATTTATATTTGCTTTAAGAGTCTTCTGATTTTATCAACAAATTATTATACAACATTACAGAGAATAATATTATTTTGTTTGTGAGTCCCCTGCGATACGGGTAGAAAAATACCGGGAATAGCACATAGGGTACTTTTTATCCCCGAAATTCATCGGCAGCGGAATTCCCAGGGGCGTTGCTAGTTTGTTATAAAATATATTATCGTTGAGTAAGTGTGCCATAACACAAGTATTAGAACAAGATGTAACAATTGATATTTATATATTCTTATAACACTAAAACATTTTGTTAGTAAATGTTTTGAGTGTTATAAAATTTTTGTAAACATTTTCTTACAGCAGTATGGAAACACCGATCGAGGTATCGATCAGTATGCATACATTCGTTATGTATCCGTTATACCCTGAATAATACTTTGGTTCTTTATAATCAATCAAGGAGCTGGGAACTAATACAAATGCATCTTATACATATTGGTGCTTTTTGTATGGGATAGTCCTTCTTGGTTTTGATTTCTTTCCGTAATATCGATAAATTACAATCCCTATCGATAGTGTATTTTATCCGTAGACGGCAATACAATCACTTTGTTTGCATGGAAAACAGAAAACAGTTAAACTGAAATTATCATGAGATTAGATGAATATTTTATCGACTCCTTTCAATATTTATCTGTTTCCATCCAAGAAAACGAGTATGTTTGAGTGAAGAAGAATTTTTATTTGAATTACCTTCAGACATCACCTTTGTATGTTTTTACTTATTTCAAGTAAATTTTTTATTTGTAACAATATTATATGATGTAGGCAAATGACATCGTTGAAACTTTTGAACGAAAATATACAGTGTTTTATGTTAAAAGAGATATCGTGTGTTCCAATCAAGAAGATTGCTTTTTTTACACGACTGTTTGAACCCTACAAGAACAGTTTGAAGTAAAGTAATATTGCATTGTCATACCATTCCATTATTTCAATTCAACTTCTTCCAATATTTATCAGTTTCCATCCAAGAAAACGAGTATGTTTGAGTGAAGAATAATTTTTACTTGAATTAAGTACAACACCTGTATGTTTTTACTTATTTTCAAGTAATTTTTACAACAATAGTTTGTGATGTAGGTAAATGATAAGTGTTACAAACTTTTGAATGAAAGTATTGTATGATGTTTTATCGTTAAAGATATCAAGGTTCCAACCAAGAAGATTGCTTTTTGTTGAACCTAGAGAAGCGTTTTCTTGAAGTAAAGTAATATTGCATTGCCATGCCATTCCATTATATCAATTCGACTCCTTTCAATATTCATCAGTTTCCATCCAAAAAAACGAAATGTTTGAGTGAAGAAGAATTTTTACTTGAATTAAAGCTTATCACCTGCATGTTTTTACTTATTTCAAGTAAATTTGTATTTGCAACAATAGTTTGTGATGTAGGTAAATGACATAGTACAAACTTTTGAACGAAAATATTCAGTGTTTTAAGTTAAAGATATCGTGTGTTTCTGACAACCGACTTCCAGCCAGGCGCACTATTAGATTTTAAACCCATAAGAGTTGTATAGACCTCATTTGGATCAGTGTCTGTGAGGTACAAAAGAAGACATATGAGTATTTGTGTCGTGGTTATCAGTATTTCGTAGAGTAGATTGTTCACTAGGAGTAATGTTTTCCGCTAGAGTTTTTACCAATGTTAGAGAAGTAATGATTGCAATGATTAGCAGATTCCTGTGGCGATGTTTTAAGTTGAAGCCAAATCAAGGTTATCACCGTTGTTTTTGTTGCGATGAGTAATGTTGTTTATTGATTGCCATAATTTTTTTGAGTTATTTTTATTTCGTATTAGCTGTTGTCTTTCGTAATCTCTCTTTAATCTCTTAATTAAATTATTGCAAAAGTTGCGGTAGCGTCTATAAGTCGTTTTTAAAATTACATTTTCTGGATCTGATCTTTAGCTTTCTCTTGCATGTTGTTCTATTTCGTATACATCGTAAAATTCCCATGGTGATCCATGGTTTAATAATACAATTATTACAGGTAATTATTCTAGTTACTGTATGGGAATGGATGACTTCTCTTAGTTTTTCGAAGTAATAGATCTGTAATTATGTTAGGATTATCAAGAGAAAGTAAATTTTTCAGTAAGTGTGCTATTCCTTAGGTTCGCGATAGCATTATCAAAGTCGATGACCCCCGTTTTAGTCTTAGTTTTGGAATATTGACCTATTTTATCAACACCCGATAGCCTAAGGAATATCGTAGAGTGGTCAGTAATAGAAGTTTTAATTATATTTATAGTTGCAGAGAGTTTCATTTTGATCAATTTTCAGCATAAAATGATCAAGGCAGTTGTTGAGTCTGGTCGGTAATACATGACCGGGCAGAATACACTATGGGTCGCCAACCATATTTAAGTATTTGTTCCGGTTGTTGCGTTCCTGTTGTTTAGCGTCTGGCCGATCTATTAAGTTTATATTTATGTCTCCGGTTATGACGACATTTCTAGAGTTCTTTAAATCGTTGAGATTTTTGTCAAGAGAGTCAATGAATGGAACAGCATTATGATGTGAGGGGGAGCGATAAATTCCTAAAATAGTAAATGTCATTAAAGGTTGATTTGTAGGCAAGATGCATGAGTAAGCATGACTTCCCTGACATTTGCTCTTAGTTTGTTTGATACATAGACGACGACACCATCACACTGATTGATGTGTATTGTAGTAGAATAAGAAGTGTAACATTTTCAATTTAGGGGTATAGATTTATTCATGTCTAATCTACATTCTGTCGAGTATGATGACATCTACATCGACGTTGAATTGCGAAAGAAGTAATCTGAAAGTCATCCAAGTTAATATATATAGTTCTTATATTTTGCGAAACTATTTTAAGATCATTATTGCACCTATTTTTATTTTGCAAATCAGCAATGCCACATGCTCGCGATTGAGCAATTTCAATTTGGTCAATTTCTGTTACAGTTATAAGCGAATTATCCATAATCAAAGAGAATAAAAAGATTACATGGGTTAAGATAAGCAGGTGATATATGATGTGATTCATTGAATGTTGGACAAATATATGATGCATGAAAGTTGGCTTTATTAATATAAACATACAAGTACAAATATTCGCCTTCATGAGTAGATTAATTAAGTAATTAAGTATTGTGAGTGTATTTATGTAAAAGTGTAAAAAGTCATATTAGATAAGTAAAATTTAAATATGGGTGTGTGGATTGAATTAATTATTCTATGAAAGTATATACGCAATACATTATAGTGAGAGCAAAGTCCAGATAAAATAATTAGAAAAAACTAATGAAATTAAATTTTACAAATGATAATTCTAAATCTAGTCACTTTTCTTTCCTGTATCATTAGCTTCTGAATTTGAGTTTCATTATTTATCGTTAAAATAGGAGAATTATCAGATTTCCTGACGTAAACCCTGCCGAAGGCAGTCCAGCAGTACTTGTAAGATTTTGGACTTAGCAAGGTGTCCCTAGCAAGGAGAGTAAAGGCGAGCCGCCTCTTAGCGGTGAGCTGCTCTGCAACGTGTACACTGGTGTATTCTCTTGTGTCTTAAATCCTCAGATTTATGGCACGGAGTTTCTCCGAGTGTCTAAGATTAAAAGCCTTGCAAAGCCTGCAGGAATTTAATTTTTTAACAGAGTAGTCCGTTAGTTCGACTACAATGGGGGTTTTGAGATTTCCTTCCCATTTTAGCTTCTTATTCTGTATATGTCATTTATATCTTTTTTTTTCGTCAATATCGCAGTTGACTTGACTTTTGCTAGTTCCAGTGTGATTTTGATAAGGTGTTCCTTGGTTTCTTTTTCATTTCGTGGCACATTTTTGATCTCAATGTTATTCTTCTGCTAACTTCTCTTCCACAAGATCTTCTATTTGTCCCTCTAGCATGGAAAGATATTTTTCCTTGTCCTTTTTGCTCTCAACTTCTAGAATTTTTCCAGTTTTTTCTTTTAGTTCCTCATTTTGTTCGGCAAGAAAGACATAGTTGTCTGTATACATGAATTAGTTTTATTGTTAATGTCAGTTAGCATGGAGCTAACTTTTTTATTTCACATTCCTGTGATTGGAACATAAGACTGAATCAATGATTTTATTTCTTCTGCTAAACATATCAAATCTATCCGTTTCTGGATTCTCTTCTCTTTTTCTTTTACTGCGTTGTGCGACAAAGTTAGGAGGTGTTGTATGTTCCATCTCAAGCCCTAAACATTCAGTATTTGTATCCGAAGAGGCCATGTTACCTATATTATCTATAGTAGATATGTACGTACACCGTTACAAAGTGGTTGAAGTGAGAATGATCAGAGATGATGATGAGTAGGGCACTGTTATTAGGTGTTAGTCAGCGTAGATAAGTCGAATCAAAACAAATTTGCCATATATAAGAAAAAAAAAAAAAAACCTTATCTGTGTCTTTAATATTGGGCTTTATCTACTGCCTGTCTAATTATGGGCTTAGGTAACCTTCGCTTGCCTTTTCGTCCTCGTAGACCGTCCGTGCGAAGCGCTGTGGAATAAAGTAGAAAGCGGAGCAATATCACGCACGACGAGAGGTGCGATACGAGGGGCGCAGGGCGCGCGCGGATGCACTCTCAGCTACGAAGGTAGATTTAAAATACACTATGATTATATAGTTACTTTTCGACATGAAAAAGTGTATTTTTTGGGGTAATTGTAAATTCGTCCCTGGAGTTAATTGGGTACCTAAAAACTCTCTGTAAATTCGTCCCTCGTTGTTATTTTTATAGTAAATTCGGTACGTAAGGTTTTAAGGACGCATTTACAAAAAGACGCGCTTCAATTTTAGGTATTTGATTGTACTACTACATGCGCAGGGCACACAGTCACAGCAACGCACGCTAAGCGGGAATCTTTTGAACAAACACATTTTGATACTTTTAATATTATTTTTTGTAGAATATTTATTTTATATTAGTATTTTTTTTATCTATACATATAATAAAACAGTAAAAATATTTTGTCTGTACATTTAGTATTTTTGACTGAAATGGATAGAGGGACACTTAAAAAGAATAATAGAAAGCAAAAAAAAATTATTTGGAATTCCTTGTCTGTCTGTATGTACGCGTTTCACGCAAAAACTACTGGACGGATTTAAATGAAACTTTCAATCAATAAATGTTTTACTTTAGAATGTTTAGGTTTGAACTAATATTTGATTTATTTTTAACAAAATTCAACAAAAAGTACAGTGAAGATTGTTTGTACATGATAGGACTGGTAAGAATAAATAGAGTTTAGTGAAAAACTCTATCTCGAAGCTCTGAGAGCTTCTGAGTAATAAAATATTATTGAGGTATTTATAAAGACTGTTATATGATGATATCTATAACAGTTATCGCAATAAAGATATGTTGAGGCAGAATGTCCAATTCGCAAAATGTCCAATTTACTAAATGTATATTTTGCAAATTTGACATTCTGCGAACTGGACATTTTGCGTTTTGGACATTTTGCGATTAGAACATTTTGCGAATTAGACATTTTGCGAAATGAACATTTTGCGAATGGGGCATTCTGTGTATTGGACATTCTGTAAACTGAATATTTTGCAAATTAAACGTTTTGCGACCGCTGGACCTTTTGCGAATTGGATGAATCATATAGGTAGGCTGTGATATAAGTATGGATTTCGTAAAAGGTCCAATTCGCAAAAGGTACAATTTGTAAAATTTATTGGACATTTTGCGTATTGGACATTTTGCGAATTGGGCATTCTGTGAATTTGACATTCTGTCTATGGATTTCGCAAATGGTCCAATTCGCAAAATGTCCAAATCGCAAAATGTCCAATACATTTTACGAATTGGACCTTTTACGAAATCCATACTTATATCACAGCCTACCTATATGATTCATCCAATTCGCAAAAGGTCCAGCGGTCGCAAAACGTTTAATTTGCAAAATGTTCAGTTCGCAGAATGTCCAATAAACAGAATGCCCCATTCGCAAAATGTTCATTTCGAAAAAGGTCTAATTCGCAAAATGTTCTAATCGCAAAATGTCCAAAACGCAAAATGTCCAGTTCGCAGAATGTCAAATTTGCAAAATATACATTTAGCAAATTGGACATTTTGCGAATTGGACATTCTGCCTCAACATATCTTTATTGCGATAACTGTTATAGATATCATCATATAACAGTCTTTATAATATAATAAAATGTCTAATAAATTTTGCAAAATGTTCAGTTCGCAGAATGTCCAACACGCAAAATGTCCAGGTCGCAGAATGTCCAATTCGCAAAATGTCTAATAAATTTTGCTAATTGGACATTTTGCGAATTGGACATTTTGCGACACAGGGACGTCCTTTCACAGAGGCTCACATGAGCCGACTGAAGCTTCGTTCGAAATGTTCGTCACTTTATACTATAGAAAAACGAAACAGTTAAACTGATAATTTTTATTTTATATAAATTTTGTTAAAACTTGATGGTTTTTTTTGAAATAAATAATATTGATTATATATATTATATGTTTCTATTTTTCTTTTAAAGAATATTTCACAAATTACTCAGTTTTTTATACCGAAACCTTACCCTGTTTTCGTTGTTTTCGCGGAAAGAGGCTAGGAAAAACTAATTTTATAGTATTTAATACTACTTTTTACACAAAATAAACTAGAAACTAATATAGTCAAAGGTTTACAGTACCCATCAGTACCCGTAACACTTTATAAAATTCAATGAATTTATCGGAAATCGAACCGGCAAATGGCAAATTTCATTGATTTTTGTAAACGCGTCCTTAAGTACAAACAGCAATAAAAATGAAACACCAATATGATAAAATCCGTTAAGGGTAGTGTATTTTTTCTTTGGATAAGGTATAAAATATTAATTTACAACAATAGCTTCATAATTTTTCTTACGTCTAGTTATTTATATAAAACAGTTGGGTTAATTTTAATGCATATGTATCTATTAAAAGTGTGACACTTATTTTTATATGTATAATACAAAACCCTTTGAACTTTGATATAGTCACAGCCAGCCAATTTGCTTGCGATTAAGTAAATCAAACAGGATAATAATAATCGTTAGTTTTTATTCCAATGATCACGGTATAAAATGGTTATATTTTATTTACATACGTATCTTACATACAAAATCAGCTACTACATTGTGAGTTATCATTTTACTGCAACTGTACATTTTACAAAAAAAAACTTGAGTGGCAGATTTACCACAAAAATTTAATAATTTTTATAGAAGTACTGAATTTACTTTGAATGTATGGAATATTAATTAGGTACTGAATTAACTCTAGGGACGAATTTACAATAACCCCTATTTTGAAGGCAAAGTTTTAATAAATAATTTTTGATTTTGAATAAGTTGACGTGAAAAAATCTAATTTCTGAATTTGTATTAAATTTGGATTTTAACTTTGCCTGCATTCTGCCATTGTGACAATGCCCTAAGGCAGCCTTCTCACGCAGTCTTGCAACATCATAGGTGCTCCGAATCACAGTCTGAATACACCTCAGGCGATGACCAATACAACTATTGTCTATAGTGACGTAACTTTATATAATGTGTATTATGGGCAGATTCGCGATTAGTCGTGGGACCGCAGTTTCATAATGATCTCGTAATGAACATTGTACAGTCGGGAGCAGAGAAACCCCTGCGAGATAGGATTCAGTGAAGTAGAGGGGTTAATTTTATTTGCCCCCGACTGTACACAATATTGTTGCTGTTGCCGGACGCCAATATCTGGGCTTTTTCAAAATCTATTGGGCTACTTCTTCTTATTAAGTCAATGATATATTATATAATATTAAGTCTTAATAGGTGTCAGTTCTTTTTCAAGTCGCCCGAAGGCAACTGACAGATTTTGTAAACTCAGTGACATTTTTCCATAGTCCGGTGCGATCAGAATGCAAGCATTGACAGAAGTGGAGAGCCATTGCAAAAACAGCCATCTTCGCCCAGGGGAGGGCAGTACAGGAGATCCCAGGCCAGTACTGTCTGCACAAGCATGACTACTCTGTCAAGAGTGACCAACTAAGAAGAAGGCATCTGATATGACTAATGGCTAGTACCATTGCGTCTCAGTTTCCACTAGCCGAAAATTCTTTTATCTGTCCGGATGTTCCCGCCTACAGGTCGCATTTCTGAACCGATTCTCATGATATTTTGTGAGCAAATTCGGTACTTTTAAATTTGTTTTAAATATATTTTTAGAGAAGGCAAATTTTTTAAATTTTAAAAAATGGCGGAATAGTACATTATGATACAAGTGTCCAAATTTGGTCATTACGCACAAGAGGCGAGATTGGCGCGCGAGCCGAAGGCGAGCGCGCTAATAAAGCCGAGTGTGCGTAATGACCAAATGGACACGTGTATCATACGACGTTTTTCAACACACTTGTGAGTAAAAAAAGTAATGTGGTCCTAACATCTAATTATCGAAAAACGATTGCACCCTTTTGTCATTCCTCCACTTTATAAAACATTCGTATGCCGCCAAATACTAACGTTTGATTTTGGAGGCAATAAACTATTACTTGCATTACGCGCCTCGTTAATGATTTCAGGTGGAGTTAAATATATACTTCCATACTAGTCGTACTACATTTTATTAAATATTTAATATGCTAACACATAATAAATATAGTCTTGTTTTTTATTCGCGTGCCGCCGCCCGCCGACCAGCGCCGTGTGCAGGGAGCGCGCGGCGCACGCTGCGGATGGTATATCGCCATACAGCCAGTGCTTGGCTGTATAAAAATCATTATCTTTGCTTATAAAAACTGTTGTTATTTTCCCTATTTGATCTTATATGTATTATGCGGCTAAATTAAAAATGCTTTGTGGAATTCATTACACGCATTAGTTTTCTATCTTTTGTATAGCGCAGTATGGTAATTTTTATTTCTAAACACCTCCGTAATATATTCGTTATACCTTCGTAATATATGGCATTATGGGCCTAAATTCGATGTAATAAGACCCACTTTACGAGCAAGTGTGTTGAAAATATATAAAATAAATGGGATCCTTTTATTTCTCATAAGGTTAATAATCATAATATGGTTTGTCATAAGGCCTTTCTCATAATTTTTTTATCATAATATTTTATTCAAATAATGTTTATTGTAATAATATTTGTGTTGGCATAATCATAGATTATCATACTGAATTTTCTCATAAAATGGTTTATCATAATAGATTTTTCATAATTGTTATGGTCATAAACATAGTTTATTTTTTATTTTGTTGATGGTTTCCTGAATCTGAAAAAAAAGACATGTATAATTTGATATTTGATTATACCTAGTTCACATTAAGTTGACACAAACACTAGTATAGGTTAGGGTGCGGCGGGGGTGGCCCTTGGGCCACCCCTAAGCCGCGAACATAAACAACAAAAAAACAAAATCTTAACAAATCTTGCCTTTTCTCTGAGTGCATCCGTACATTATGAGTTTTCTTTTCTCTGTACATTATTAGTATTACTATTATGATTAAATTGTATTATGATTATTTATGTTTATGAGAATTTGTATTTATTACAAAACAATTATGTTAAAAAAATTATGTAGTAAAAACTTATTTTAATTTTAATTTATATTTATTATGATTATGTGAAAAAACATTATTTCGATCTATATTATTACAAATATTTTTATAAGAATCATTAGAGACCCAAAATAAATCTCATATCAAAGCTATTAAAAAAAAACAAAAATGTCATTAGACTTTTCTGTTATTCTTATTAAGACGCAACTTTTTTGTCTGAACAATATAGTGAAATTTAATAAAACCGCTTTACATCCTATATTTTAAATTCTCATACGATAGTTCATTCTCATTCCAAAATGTCGCTTCTCCATAATGTCCCTTTTCCAAAATGACTACCCTGCTCCGGCTTCTTAAGACGAGGATAGCGGTAGCTAAATCAGCTTCTAGGTACTGTGTCAATAAACTTTATGTACCTGATTAAAAATTAAATTAATAAACAGAGAAGTAAAATTTAGGTAAATAAGCGACCTACTATTTTAAATCACGACATTTTATAAGACAGCCCTAATAAAGTTTGTATGGAAAATCTTTAAATCTGCTTGCTTTGATAAATGTTGAGATTTATGCTCTTAAGAACATTTCGTCAGTGTTGCCACAGCTGGGTTCCCAAAAGGTACATATCCAGTACTGAAAAGGTACATTTTGGGAAAAAAAGGTACATAACCATTTTTTTCCTCAACTCACTTATACAGCTTCTATCTATCGCGGTTAGCGATGTGTCGCCGAGAATTTCTCGGTTTACGAAAATTTCTTTCATGAAAAATTTCCGAAATTTTCCAGAAATTTTCGGGAACGTTTTCTCCCAAATTTCTCGGTTTCTCGGGAATTTCTTAGAAAAATATTCTCGGGAATGAAATTATCAAAAAAATCTCGGAAATTTCTCTGAAATTTCTTCGGAAAAATTCCCAGGAATATGGAAAATATACATTTCCCATCATCCGATTTTTCCCAAAATTTCGGAAACAGCACATCACATTCGCGGTCTCGCAAATCGTAATAAACGTGGGAGAGCACCTTTAAAAAAAAAACCTACCAAGCAAGCAACGCCACGGCCAAATCGGAATCGGTCGGACACAGAATTCGAATAATCAAATCACAAGAAACAAAAGGGTTCTATTATCGATAAAATTCACAATATAAGAAATTACTTTACAAACACGGGGGCTCTGTAGCCCCCGCGCACAAAAAATGAAAGAAAACAAAGTGTACCTAATGTTTACATGTAGAAAATTAGAAACAAGTAGAAAGCAGTAGAAGTAGGCGGGAATCTGCTCTCGCCTCGGGCCCGGTTGCGTTGCCCCTGGTGATGTGCTGTTTCCGAAATTTTCAGGGAAACAGCAGAAAATTTCCTGGAAATATTCTCGAGAACGGAAAATTTTCCTAAAAACCTAAGAAACTAAGAATTTTCGGAAAATTTCAAGGAAAGTTTTCGGGAACAGGAAATTTTACGATGGCACATCGCTAGACGGACCGTACACGAGCGAGATGCATATACACAACTGCGAGATTGTACACATTCTCTCTCCACTAGGCTAGGACTTCGAGTAGCATCGCGCGCGTCGGCTTATAAAATGTTACACATAGTTTTGGATGAGAACAAAAAAAATGAAAAAAAAGAAAAGATAAAAAGGTACATATACTGGACCCATTACACATGACACATTGGAGGCTACAAAGGTACGTCAAATGTGTAAAATGTATGGTAACGGCAACACTGCATTTCATTGAATAACTGTTTCATGGTTTATTAGAATTCACTTCCTAAAGGTGCAAAATAGGAGTTGAAAGTTTGTATAGAAATATTTAAAATCTGCTCAAATTTCCATGAAATTTGTTACTATAGCTGCTAAATATTAATAATCTTACACATATATGTACCGGTTTTCTAAAATCCATGCCCTATCAGAAAGCTAGTTTAAATAAAAATGTAGCTGGTTTAGGTTGTTACAAAGTGCGCTGGTACAGGGAAGCTGTTTTACACGCGGTGGCAGACAGGTCAGGTCGGAGTTGATGATGAAATTAAAGAAGCACTTCAGCTCGCAGAGGTTTGCAACGTTTATTGAAACTAACAAACAATTTACAAACAGACTGAACGTCATGGAAATAAAAGATAATTTTACAAATACAATATGTAGCTAGACCGGACATCAGAACTGAACAGAGACAACAGAACAATGACATGCAGTGAGAGAAACATAGACAATCCGTACAGGAAATAGTGTTGCCAGATCCATGTCATGTTGTATTAAAAATATTATTCTAACATGCTCTCCTTTTTACTCAACATGACAAGTCAACAGTTAAACAAACAAAAAATTTAACATCTTACATCACAAACACTTATCACAGCATCCTATTTTGCATTCAATATCTTATCTATAAAGTTCTTATGTTTAGTGGAACATAATGCCTTCGTTAATAAAAGTTGCCAGAAAATATGCAGAGCAACTACGCTCTGCTGCCAGAAAATGTGCGCAGAGCGAATCCGGACAAACGAAGCGGCGGGAAGAATTCTGTACCGGAACTTCACCGGGAAAAAACCACCGGTAAAAAATAAGTACCGGGAAGAAATCTCCACGCGGCACCACGTTTGCCCGACTAAAACCTAAATAACTTAACGCAGTCTGCTACCACCGTAGCTTATGAAGGGAGCTACAGGGCCCTATATGATAACCTAACCTATAAATTAATTACACTTAAAAACACTTACCAAGCTAAATCTTCTTTCTCTTCGGATCCAAACTTGAGTATCTTCGGGAAGGGGAATTCCTAATCACCCTACCTAACCCTTGAGATCTCAATTCCCAGGACAAATAAATAGATTTCTTCCCGTAGTTTCACTCGGGAACAGCCAGATGTGAACCGCCAGCCACGTTTCACCTCTCACAAGAAAAAGTCACCATGACGGGTACACAAACACAAAGTTCAATAGTTATTTAACAAACAGGAAATTCACAAACACAACTCAAGCTAATTAGCAATCAAAGAACGCGGAACCTCTCGCGTATTAAAAATCAAACCGATATCGCATAGGGCAATGCAATGCGACCGTCCGCGAAGCCATTCGCGCTAGCAATGTGAAAACCCCGAACGCCCTCTGGCGGCAGCAACAGGAAACGCCTGCGTTTAGTTTTACCCAATATATTACAAACATCCCCCCGTCCCGGTCTGAGAAGCAGACCGCTAGCTTACTCTACGGGAAGGCGGGCGAGAGAGGTCACACCTCTCCTTAAAATCGAACCGTCGACCAACACACTCAGCCACACGCGGAGTGCCATCTCCGCCAAGAATCAAACGTAATATGCGAGCTCGTCGCCAAAGCAATGAGGGCAAATTTGCCTCTTTTAACAATACTAAATCACCCTCCCTGGGAGGCTCAGTCCTGTCTGTCCACGTCACTCTTTGCTGCAGCAAATGCAAATATTCAAGCGACCAGCGACGCCAAAAGTCCTGGCTCATTTGCTGCAACATTTGAAAACGCGACAACCGATATACGCGTTCATCCTTCCACGGGTATTCGGGCAGGGCATTCAACGGCCCTCCCACCAAAAAATGACCAGGGGTGAGAGCTTCCAAGTCATTTGGATCTGGAGATAGCGGACAGAGAGGACGAGAGTTGAGGACCGCCTCAACTTTACAAAACACTGTGGCCAGCTCTTCAAAAGTTATAGCCGTTTCTCCGATAATGCGGCGGAGGTGGGTCTTTGCGGATTTCACAGCCGCTTCAAAAATCCCTCCCCAATGGGGGCAACTTGGGGGACTAAACTTCCAGGTTATTCCCCTTTGGGCAGCAATTTGACTTAAACTAGTACAATTTTTATCAATAAACACAGAAACATCCTTAAGATAATTTACAGTTCCCTTATAGTTTGTGCCATTGTCAGACCTAATAAGGGAAGGTAGACCTCGACGCGAAACAAAGCGATCCAACGCGGCGACGAAGGCCTCCGTAGTCAGAGCCGATACCACCTCCAAATGGACAGCCTTGGTGGCCAAACAAACAAATACACACAAATAGCCCTTTACAATACGGGCATTACGAAAGGGAGAAGCCTTGATCGAAAAGGGACCGGCAAAATCGGTTCCAACGCCGTCAAACGGCCTCGAAGGTCGGATTCGATCAGCGGGCAAATCACCCATCTGTGGTTGCATCGTGGATGCCTTCAACCTGTAACATGCAATACATCGAAACAGGACACTACGGATTGCTCTTCGGGCAGACAAAATCCAAAATTCGCGTTGCAAAATAGCCAACAAAGCATTGCACCCAGCATGGGCGTTACGAATGTGTCGATCAGACACCAAAAGCTGCACCAAGGGTCCGCCCTTGGGCAACAACAGAGGATGGCGAGTCTCATATGGAAGATCCGCCTTCCGGAGCCTGCCTCCAACCCGAAGAAGCCCATCCGAGTCGATGTACGGGTTCAAACGAGCGACCGCGCCCTTCAACTTAGCGCGTCCGTCGCGCAAAGTACGAAGCTCTGACTCAAACCGTCCGGTCTGCACGACACGGACCCAATGCAACAATGCGCTCCGGCGCTCTTCTGCATCTGCAATCGGCTCCAACCGCTTTGCCTGTGGGTTTCTACAATTATGTATGAAACGCTTAATCCAACTGGTAACACCCAGAAGCTTATCCAAGCTGCTATACCGAGCAAGTAGCCAATCCGGCTCCGACGTCGTCTCAGCGACTACAGCATGTACACGAAGCCCAGTCAAATTCAAAGAAGGAACATCTGTCTGACAGACAGGCCAAGAAGTTTCTGATCCCATCAGCCACTCTGGACCCCACCAGAGCGGGTGTGACACCAATTCTGGTGCCGTACAACCTCGGGAGGCACAGTCCGCTGGGTTAAGCTCTCCCGGCACATGTCTCCATGTTATATCAATTCCGATATTCTGGATTTGGGAAACCCTGTTTCCAACAAAAACCTCCAAGGTATGTGGGGCCGCGCGCAACCATGCAAGCGCGACCTGGCTATCCGACCAGGCGAAGATGTCCCGTATCTCGACCGTGGCCGCCAGCTCACATGCAACGTGATGCAACAATTTAGAGAGAAGGTGAGCTCCACTCAACTCAAGCTTGGGAATAGTCAGCCTAGTCCTGATGGGGGCGACCTTGCTCTTCCCTAACAAAAGCGAGACATTGACCCGGCCATCGGCGTCAACTGTCCGCATATAGACTGACGCGGCGTAGCCTCGCTCCGACGCGTCACAAAAGCCATGCAGGCTGGCTCGATATTTCCCGGGTGGCAATATTCGACGAGGCAAGGCAATCCGATTGACTTCCTTAATCGATGAAAACAACTCGAGCCAATCATCCAATGGAGAGCCAAACAGCGGCTCGTCCCACGAGACGCCCAAAGTCCAAAGTCTCTGAAGAAGACACTTCGCAGAGAATATCACTGGACTGATCCAACCGCTTGGATCAAACATACGAGCTATTACGGACAACACCGTTCTCTTAGTCCAGACTTTTGGTATTTCCAAGTCCACTTGGAATGTGAAAATATCGGTTAGCGGCTGGTACTGCATGCCCAGCACCGCTATCCTGTTGGGATCATCCACATCCTCAAACAGGTGAGGGTTCTGTTGGTGATCCTCGCGGGATCCTTCTAGAACTCTAGGCTCATTTGGACAACGCACTTACGTAGCTCGCTTAGCCACCTGTGCTTCAATATTTCGATCCAATTCTACTTCCCGCAGTAGGAGGGGCCTCACTCAATACTTTGGGCTCCGGTGCACACGTCATCCAACATACAAGTCACGTGACAGCACGGAAGCCCCACGGGGAAAGCGGATCCGTTCCCGCTCTGCCAATTCAAGCAATGATCTGATGGCGATATAGGGACTAGATTTCAAACCATACGTGTTTGTATTGAGTTCATACACCGTCACAGGATCCTCAGGGCGCTCACGCCAGAGTATCAACTGGAATCGCCTGTCCTCAGGATGTATGACTGTCATGGCGGAACATCATCCGGATGTCCGCACTTTCAAAAACCACTTGATGTCTTCTAAAGTTCAAGATGATGTCAATTATGTCCCTATGCAATTTGGGACCCGAATGCAAACACAGATTCAACGAAACCCCGTTCGAAGTGGGTGCGGACCCATCGAAGACGGTCCTCAATTTGCCTGTTGAGGCCTTCACCACCGCGTGGTGGGGCAAAAAAATAATGCTCAGTTGAGCTCCAATCCAACTCGAGCCGGAGACATGTGACCCAAATCCTCGTACTCGCGCATAAATTCAATATATTTATCGCAGAAGTACGTCGGTCACACTACGCATGCGTCGCTCCATGGACAGCAGTCGTTTCTCCGCAAGCGCCCTACTTTGCCCTAGGCTAGGACGAGGAGGCAACAAAGAGTAACCTAGTTACAAACCGACCGGAGGGCAACCTCTCCGTGGTTGATCGAAAAAGGGCTTCGCCACTCCAGCGTGTTCGGATCCATCCTGGAACTCATAGGTGGCTCCTCCACCTCCCAAAACCTTTGCATGGTCTTGGCCAAGGACGCAGATGCGACAACCGGTGGCTCCTCCGCGGTGCCATTATCAAACACAGGGCCCATCAGGGCAAAACCAAAAATCATAGACACTGCCATCAGTGAAGACGAACCCAGAGCCTTCTGTGTACCCAACAAAATCCAACCCAATACGTCCGAGCCCAGGAGCAAGTCCACTGGGCCGGGATGAAAGACAAAGGGGTCGGCCAAATCCAGACCCGAAACCAAAGACAACACACCCGGCGGTATGTCTGTCGAGGGGTGCCAACCCGCAATGGTATCCATTACCATAGCCGAAGTCGTGATCCTCATTGTGGAGGACTTCTGCGAAGAAAAGGTGACAAGTGTCTGGCCCGTCAGACACGCTTCACTTGCTTTAAGTCACCACCAACTCCAAGAAGTGGCACAGGCGAGTCTTCCACGACTAAACCTAACTGGCGTGCCACTCGGTGGTAACCAAACTGCTTTGAGCCCCTGAGTCCAACAGAGCTCTCAAGTGTGAAAGCTACTCACGACCCCATACGCCCGGACCACCGCGGTAGGGAGCAGAACCGTCCGCGGCTCTGTCCCAGCAAGGGAGCAAGCCGGAGGCCGAGCTGCGTTTAAATTGAGGGCTGGGGGGGGGGCAGGTGCGAGGCCGAAGGCCGAGCTCCTCCCAGCCGCGCAAGCGAGGCCGGAGGCCGAAGCTTGCGCCCGCGAGGCCGTAGGCCGAGCTGCGTCCAGGCGAGGCCGAAGGCCGAGCTCCGTCTCGTGCGAAAAGAACTGGGCGAGGCCGAAGGCCGAGCCATTCATGGATGACGTGATGATGACAACTCATGCCTCAAGTCACCAGCCGGGGAGCCGAGGCCGAAGGCCGAGGCTACCGCGGCAAGCGAGGCCGCAGGCCGAGCTGCGTATATGATTCCGAGAGGCGAGGCGAGGCCGGAGGCCGAACCCCTCCTCCAGCCGGGGCAAGCGAGGCCGAAGGCCGAGCTCGCGCCGCCAGCGAGGCCGTAGGCCGAGCTGCGTTTTAACAGCAAAGAGAAAAGCCAGAGCAGCCTTTCGGCTCTTCACCTAATCCCAACCGACAACATTTCTTTGTAGATGACTTTTTCATTATTTCCCAAACTTTTTTTCATGCAATCGGAACTGCTTTTTTTAAACTGCCCTGCACAGCACGCGAGGTGCTTGCACCTCGCGCAGCACGCGACATCTAGTTCGAACCAACCAAGCTGGGAGCGAGGCCGAAGGCCGAGCTTCCAGCTGGTTGGTTCCCCTATATATATATAGCTGCATTACCACTCACTCACTGACTGATTGACATAATTACTTTGTTCTACGGAACTCACAACTGGGAAAAAGTAATGATGAGGAAGTGTGGAGGGGGGTGAGGAGGCACCGGGAAAAATACGAAAGTGGAACTTGGAGCAGTTCCGGACTGATAGGGGGTACTGCCTGCGGAAACCATAATAGATAGGTGGGGGGTGCTCGACCAAATGTCATAGAGGACCCTGGGCAACGACCACAGCCGGCGGTAGTCTATGGTTTTTTTGACTTTTTTTTTTTTCTTCATACTAAATTTTGTTTTTTCATACAAACTTCATTGGGGATTTTGGGGGGGAAAACGGACTCGTAGACTTTTACCGTCATAGACAAATTTTTATGTTGAGACCGTGGGACCCCCAAACTGACAGGTTTTTTTTTTTTTCGAAATTTTTTTCGACGAGCTTTGTATGGGCCAGCCAAGTCACCAGACGGGGAGCCGAGGCCGAAGGCCGAGGCTCCGCAGCAAGCGAGGCCGGAGGCCGAGCTGCGTTTAAATCGAGGGCTGGGGGGGGCAGGAGCGGGGCCGAAGGCCGAGCCCCCCCAAGCCGCGCAAGCGAGGCCGGAGGCCGAAGCTTGCGCCTGCGAGGCCGCAGG
The DNA here is from genome assembly GCA_018467065.1 of Ephestia elutella. NCBI lineage: Eukaryota > Metazoa > Arthropoda > Insecta > Lepidoptera > Pyralidae > Ephestia > Ephestia elutella. The sequence goes on from CM031584.1 coordinate 1,624,001, forward strand.
CCGAGCTGCGTCCAGGCGAGGCCGAAGGCCGAGCTCCGTCTCGTGCGAAAAGAATTGGGCGAGGCCGCAGGCCGAGCCATCCTCCTTTATGGATGACGTGATGATCACACCTGATAACCCAAGTCACCAGCTGGGGAGCCGAGGCCGAAGGCCGAGGCTCCGCAGCAAGCGAGGCCGGAGGCCGAGCTGCGTTTAAATCGAGGGCTGGGGGGGGCAGGAGCGAGGCCGAAGGCCGAGCTTCCCCCCCCAGCCGCGCAAGCGAGGCCGGAGGCCGAAGCTTGCGCCCGCGAGGCCGCAGGCCGAGCTGCGTCCAGGCGAGGCCGAAGGCCGAGCTCCGTCTCGTGCGAAAAGAATTGGGCGAGGCCGCAGGCCGAGCCATTCGTCTTTATGGATGACTTCTTCATGTCATACCGAACCCCCAGTAACCAGCCGGGGAGCCGAGGCCGAAGGCCGAGGCTCCGCGGCAAGCGAGGCCGGAGGCCGAGCTGCGTTTAAATCAAGGGCTGGGGGGGGCAGGAGCGAGGCCGAAGGCCGAGCTCCCCCCCCCCCAGCCGCGCAAGCGAGGCCGGAGGCCGAAGGCCGAGCTCCGTCTCGTGCGACAAGAATTGGGCGAGGCCGAAGGCCGAGCCATTCATGGATGACGTGATGATGACAACTCATACCTCAAGTAACCAGCCGGGGAGCCGAGGCCGAAGGCCGAGGCTCCCGCGGCAGCGAGGCCGCAGGCCGAGCTGCGTATATGAATCCAAGAGGCGGGCAAGAGGCTCCCCCAGCCGGGGCAAGTGAGGCCGAAGGCCGAGCTTGCTGCCAGCGAGGCCGTAGGCTGAGCTGCGTTCTAACAGCAAAGAGCAATAGCCAGAGCAGCCTTTCGGCTCTTCACCTAATCCCAACCGACAACATTTCTTTGTAGATGACATTTTCATAATTTCCCTAAAGATTTTTCCACCTTTCGGAACTGCTTTTTTATAATTGCCCTGCACAGCACGCGAGGTGCTTGCACCTCGCGCAGCACGCGACCTCTAGTCTTATCTATAAAGTTCTTATGTTTAGTGGAACATAATGCCTTCGTTAATACATCAGCAATCATATTATGAGTTGACATTCATACCTTGTACATTAGCAAACTTATGTTGTATCAAATCTTTAATATAGTGATATCTTAAGTCTATATGTTTGGTTTTCTTATGACAGTATTCTTTGGCCTGTAACATTTTGAGGGCACTTTGATTATCATTAAATTAAATTAAGTATCTATTTGAACATTTACAATTTCAGCCAAAAAATTCTTAAGAAAACATAAATCTTTACACACTTCACTTATGGCCAAAGTATTCAGCCTCGGTACTTGATAATGCTATGCACTTTTGTTTCCGTGCTTCCCAATTTATCGTATTCCCACCCATCTGAATCACGAACCCAGTATAAGACCTTCGGTCTACAACATTATTAGCCCAGTCGGCGTCGGTAAAAGCAGTAATATTTAAATTACCAGACCTATAGAAACATAGGGAATAATTTAAAGTCCCTGCAAGATACCTTAAAATTCGTTTGGCCGCGAGCCAATGTTCTCTGCCGAAACAGTTATTAAACTGGCTTAGCTGACTGCATGCATACGTTATGTCAGGCCTAGTGCACACAGACAGGTACATAAGGGAACCTAATAATTCTCTGTACTTATACACATTATCATCAAGCACTTCCTTTTCAGCTTTATCCAGCTTTACATTTATTGCCAAAGGTGTAGACACAGGCTTACAATTTTCCATTCCATAACGAACCAACAATGTTTTTATATAATGTGATTGATCTAATTTTAACACACCTTTTGATACATCATGAGATACTTGCATGCCAAGACAAATTTTAATAGGGCCTAAATTTTTAACATTAAATTCCCTTTTCAATAAAATATACAATTTATTTATAGATGCTTTAGAGTTAAAAAACACATAAAAATCATCTACATATAATGCAATTATTGTTAACATATCTTTATCTCTCTTAACATAGACACAAGGTTCGCATTTACTTTGTGAAAAATTGTTGCCTATTAATAAATTATGTACAGTCATGTTCCACATACGGCTGGCTTGTTTTAGCCCATAAATGCTTTTTAAAAGTAAACAAACTTTACTTTTATCCTTACTAAACCCTTCAGGCTGCTCCATGTAAATACGCTCATTCAAACTGCTATTTAGAAACGCTGTATCTATATCCAGATGTTCTATGTACATATTCATTTCTGTAGCTAGCGCAAATAAAGTACGCAGAGTGCTAGTGGCGTACCACTGGCGAAAAAGTATCGTCATAATCAACCCCATAAGTTTGTGAGAACCCGCGGGCAACTAGACGTGATTTATACTTACGGTTGCCTGAAGTGTCGGTTTTAATTTTGTATACCCACTTACATTTTACAACATTTTGATCCAATGGGCGATCGACAAGCTTCCATACTTTATTTTTAGTGAGAGCATCGAACTCTACTTCCATAGAACGCTGCCACTCCTCACTACTAGGAGAAGAGATGGCCTCCTCATAGGATACAGGCTCCAACTCGGCATGTGTAAATAAAGAATAATCTTCGTACCTTATGGGCTTTATTCCACGCGTACTACGCACGGGGCGGCTAGTGGGAGCCACTGATACCTCAGGTTCAGAGCTGGCCACGGCGACATCCCTACCAGTAGTCGACAAGACGGAAGTACTCGCGCTGCTGTCCTCGGCCGCAGGACTGGAACAGATCGTGTCCTCCTCACTGCCCGTACAGTACTCAGACTCTGAGTCAGGAGCTGAAATGACACCAATATTTTCATTATTAAAACTGTTTAAAATTGTGTCACTTTCATGAAATTCATTACTATCATTCATTAAAATATCATTATTTATTAATTCATTACTTTCATTATTAATATTCATTTCCTTATTAACATTTTCATTAGATTGAATATTCATGTCAAAATAATAAGAAATAAAATTCTGTTTCGACTTATTACATGAAACATTATTCATATCTTTCAAAAATTTATTTTCTAAGAAAGTAACATTTCTAGAAAAAATTATCTGTCGGGGTTTAGTGGGTTCAACGAGTCTATAGCCCTTAGTAGTATCGCTATAACCAACAAACACACACATAGTCGATTTAGACTCTAACTTATTGCGCTTTGGCTCAGGTTTCAAGGCAAATGCAATGCAGCCAAAAACACGCAGGTGACCAAGGTCCAGTGACGGTGAACCAGTCCAAACCTGCTCAGGCACAGATCCACCTAGGGAACACGTCGGGGAATGATTCTTTAAATAAATTGCAGTCATAACCGCCTCACCCCAGTATTCCCGGCGAAGACCAGCCTCTATCAGCATGCAGCGTGCCTTATCCATGATGGTCCTGTTAAGGCGCTCCGAGACTCCGTTCTGCTGAGGGGTGTATGGCACCGTAACCTGGTGCACAATACCCTCATTACGCAAATAGGCTTCGAATTTCACACCACAGTATTCGCCACCACCATCAGTCCTAAGTACCTTTATTCGCAATCCTGTTTGTTTTTCCACAAGGGCTTTAAAATTAACAAAAATGCAACATTACCTCTGATTTATACTTGAGCAGGTAACCCCAGGTTTTTCTACTATAGTCATCTGTCAGTGTCAACAGATATCTGGCTCCACCCCAGCTACAGACAGACATCGGGCCACAAACATCCGAATGGATCAGCTCCAGCGGTTGAGCAGTGCGCTTTGCCTCGCCAACAGGAAACGGTCTTGCAACGAGCTTCCCTGCAGGCATGCAACACACTCATCCAAGTTACTTCCAGGAACTTCCTGAAACATTAACTGTTTATTTTTCCGCAGAGTACATAATCCCCCAAGACTCAAATGACCGAGTCTCCTATGCCATAAAGATTCCGTCTCAGTAGCAACCATTGCACTCTGTTCACCCTGAACTAAATCCTTCAGAGGGACTGAAGAATGCTCCTTACCAGAACTTTGGCACACAGGAATGACACAATTCAATTTATAAACACCATTATGGTTATTAGCATAACCCAAGGAATTACCTATTATCTGAGGATTTTTATAAAAATTACAACCTCGTTGATCAAAGACAACAGAGTAACCAGACTTCACTAGTTTATTTACAGAGAGGAGATTTGTGGACAAATCAGGGACATACATAGCATCCTCAGCAACAAATTCATGCTTATTACAAACAAAATCAATCTTACCAGTGCCCTCACTATTGAGAAGATCATTATTTGCTATTGTAACTCTAGTTATATTATTTTTAAAGTCCTTAAATAACTTTTTGTTGTTACACATGTGTGCAGTACACCCTGAGTCCACTATCCAGTCGTGGTGTGCAGCCAAACAAGCGGATTCAGTCACAATCAGAGTCTTTTCTTCAGATGATTGTTTTTTGTTCTTTTTCCACTTGTAACACTTCGATTTAATATGCCCTGGCTTTTTACAATAATGACACACTATTAACACTTTCCTGCCAGTGACATAAGCCGCACTATTGACACCACTAATTTCTGAAGAACCATTCTTCCTATGCTCCTCCTGTAGTAAACGTGACCGCACCAACTCGCTGGAAACGTCACTGCTTATGCAGGCCGTCCCCAAACTGGATACAAGAACATCATACTCCGCAGTCAGGCCACTGAGCAGTATCTTGGCTATCTCGCCGTCCTCTATAGTCCGCCCAATATCTTCGAGTTGTTGCACAAGCGTCATAACTGTTAAAATGTACTGTGACATATTTGTAAAGTCATTCAGACTGATTCTATGTAATTGACGCAGCAACAAAACACGCCTGTAAAGACCTTTGTCTTCGAAAACAGATGCTAAATTATCCCATGCTTCCTTCGCATTGCTTGCTGTGCGCACATATTGAAGAAGATTTACATCCATTGTTAAGCAAATGCGCGCAAGCGCACGTTGGTTGCGACTAACATCCAGGTCTACTCCGGTCACACAACCCCACGTTCCGTCCAAGGTCAGCACCATCTTTACAATAAATTTCCATGTAGTGTAGTTTGAAACACCTTCCAGCTTTGGAACGTTTATATTGTTAAAGTTAGCATTAGCACCGGGCACATGGTGCATGTCGCCATCTTGTGCAGTTGCAACAGTTGAATTTCCCTGCGACATTTCTCCGACCAAGTATGAGATTTATAGGTTATGAAATTATTTCTCTCACCAATTCCTCTGCTTCTTCTTGCTGCTGCCAATCCCAGATAAAACGCTGGGGAGAATAACCTGTTACAAAGTGCGCTGGTACAGGGAAGCTGTTTTACACGCGGTGGCAGACAGGTCAGGTCGGAGTTGATGATGAAATTAAAGAAGCACTTCAGCTCGCAGAGGTTTGCAACGTTTATTGAAACTAACAAACAATTTACAAACAGACTGAACGTCATGGAAATAAAAGATAATTTTACAAATACAATATGTAGCTAGACCGGACATCAGAACTGAACAGAGACAACAGAACAATGACATGCAGTGAGAGAAACATAGACAATCCGTACAGGAAATAGTGTTGCCAGATCCATGTCATGTTGTATTAAAAATATTATTCTAACATAGGTAACCGTGCGAAGTCTGAGCGGGTTATTAGTTCATTAATGATATTGTTAGGAAGGAATATTTGGGGTTTCCCTAAAATGTCCCGTTCCCAAAATATCCCCTCATTTTGAGAACGGGACATTTTGGGGAAGGATGCAAATAAATGATTATGATTTGTGAAGTGACATTTTGGGAAAGGGACATTTTGGGGAAGAGACATTTTGTGAAGGGGATATTTTGGGAAAGGGACATTTTGGGGAAGGGACATTTTGAAACCAGGGGACATTTTGAGAAAGGGACATTATGGAACAGAACGAAAAAATCAATAGATGGCGCAGCAAAGCTTTTAATACTCGCAAATTCGATATTGTTATATTTTCATATGTTTACAAGAGTGACTTGATTTATTGATTAAAATTACGTGGTTCTTATTAATCATATGGCTTTTTAAGGGTTTCGAAGTACCTTATCAAGAAACCCTTATAGTTTCGTCATGTCTGTCCTAGGCTTTGCTCAGAGACTTTGCGGAGAGAATAAAAAATCACAAAAAAAAAATCTTTTTAGGGTGCCTCCACAACACCCAATAAGGGAATGATTTTTTTTCTTGATTATACTATCATGTGGGGAATTAATTGATAGGCCTTTTAAAAATATTACGAGTCCGTGAAGACCATTTTTTGATTTAGGAATTTGAGAAATATTTTACTTTAAAGTGATAAATTTTGCTAGAGTCCAGTGTCCCTCCCCTCGAACAGGAAAATTGGGGTAGCTGGATACATTAAAAAAATATAATAAGTAGTAAATATAATTAATAAATATAAATTATTTAAAAGGAAAATTATCACCTTTACGTTATCTTTACACGTTGACGAGTAATAGACGATAAACCTACAAAATCAATTTTTATTGAATATTATGGTATTACAAGGTTATAGGCCGGTCGACAAATCGCAAGAAGTAAAATGGAGTTTTTAGTGGTCAAAGTCAAAGTCAATTATTTTTATTCATATAGGCTTAAAAATAGCACTTATAAATCGTCATATTCTTGTTTTTTAAATAGTTGACGTCATAAAATTACTTAAAGCTAAGATTACCACCGCCTCCAAAGCGCAAGTGGAGAAGAGGCGGCGCAACAAACTCCACTGCTGCATTTTCTCCAAAGACGTCACTTTACAACATATGTCTTAGTGGTTTTGACCAACCACAAAAACACGGTGGGGATTATGGGTAGGTAAAAGATGAGTCTTTTTACTTTCTTTCCAGCAACCAATCTACCATAGGTTGGTTTCAAAACTCTTAAATGCCTTTGGTAAGCCAGGAACACAGTAAAATATCGGTTATTTCGTGGTGGTAAGGGCTCGCGGTCTACTGTTTTCACAGAACCGCTAGTTATACTTATATACAACGTGGACAGGGATTCCATCCTTAGTGGTTGATATTCCAGCTCACCGCACCTTTCGGTTCGTCTCCTATCACGCGAACCGCTAAGGTATGGAATTCTCTACCCGCGTCGCTGTTTATTTCGGGGTTTCAAAGCAAGAGTGAATAGGCATGTTTTGAGTTTGCATGTACCACTCTAGATCTCATCTTTGCTTCCCATCAGGCAAAATAGAACGCACAAAATTTTGCGATAATTTAGATGGAATCCACCCGCTTCAAACACTGGGCGGGTTTTGATAAAATTTGGCACATAACTAGAGCAAAAACTAGAATAACTAATAGAGATATTTTTAATTCCCTAGGCCCCGGAGCGTAATAGGTCTTGTAACATATTTACGCCACACTTTTATTCCAGTACTATACCCCTGCCTAATGTTTTTCCTCACGCCTGCTGACGCAACAAGTCAAAGGCTACGGAGATGTTTCCATCGTCACCTCAATCGCCTCCATTAAACTGCCTCAGCTTATGAAATTGACCTTTGTCATAATTGCTTCTATGATTTACTTCTATTACATAATCTTGGTCAATGGTTAATGCGGCTTTACCTAATACGGCGGGTTTGAAAGTTGTAAAAATAGATACTGACACTACATATTAAGTGCCTTTCATTTGTACTCGATAAAATAAAATAAAAATTACTGAACGGATTTTCATGCAGTTTTCATCAACGGAGTGGATTACGAGAAAGGTTTTGGTGTATAATTTACGGAGGGTGAATATAAGTATGATTTTGATTCTAAATTATGAAGGTAGTTGTAATACCTAAAATAGCTTTGCAGATATTAGTGGCCTTCATTATAATCAAGTGATAGGCTTTATAGCATAAATCAATACGAAACTAATTTTTCAAAAATATTGATGGGTAAGTTAGTACGATATATGAAGTACATATTTGAAATTTTTCAACGATTTCAATCTTCAAATTTTGATTAATTTTCATCAGGTTTATGAGTAATGAAATTACATAATACGGTGTCAAAATGTATTTATTTTTTTGTAAACAAAAATAATAAAACTTACAATATAAATTATGCTAACTTATGTTACTTTATACAAGACATGAGCCGAGTCCAGCGGCGAGCCACTTCGCTTCAACAGGAAATGTCGCGACTGGCTCCCCGCTGGTGCATCTTTAGCCCAACCACGAAAACACTGCATAGTTTCTATCTATCCATCTCTTTCTTTCATTGTGACGAAGACAAAGAGACAGAGAGACGAAAACCAAGCAGCAGCTTTCGTAGGAGAGCTGGTAACCCGTGATCGTGCACAGTCGCAGGCGTTGGCCGAAGGTGGAACGACTCGGCCGGACCGGCACCACCTACATTGTACGTGGCCACCGGCCGAAGTTTTAAAACATTCGCACGCGCCCAGAGATGTATAGAGCGCTCACGAATAACGTCGACCGACAGGGATCATTCATTTTTAGTGACTGGAAACTGAACTGCCCCGTCTGAATTTGGTTGGTTACTTAGAAGGGGGCGCCATAGCTGCCGGAGGGGGTGCGGGCGGGGGCACCGTAGGAGGAGGAAGGTCCGGATGGGTATCCACCTGAGGAGCCACCGGACTGCTCGAACTGAGCGACTTGGATAGCTTGACGGACTCCTTCAAGATCGATGCCTACAACGCGGGAAGATGGGGCGCCGTATGAGGTGGACGGGGCTCCGTAGGACGAGGAAGGAGCGCCGTAGGATGAGGAGGGGGCTTGGGCGCTGGCGTATCCGCCGCCGAATCCTGATCCAGATGAAGATTGCGATTCTTCTTTAAGGAGGATTTGGCGGACTTGTTCTAATAGCTGTTGGTCGACGTTCTGGCCTTCGGAGGTCTGGTAGCCAGAGGAGACGGCGCGGTAGCCGCCGCCGCCACCGCCCGCGCCGCCGCTAAAGCCGCCGCTGAAGCCACCGCTGAAGCCACCGCCTGAGGGGCGGTTGTAGTTGTAGCCGGATGGTGGCTCGGCGTGGACGGATACCAACGCGAGGGCTATGCACTGTGGAAGAAAATTAGTGAATTAGTCACTTGGTAAAAGACAGTCAGTTATATTGTACGCCGAATCATTTTCTGTTGGTTAAGCTATAAGAGCTGAATCTACTAATTTAGGCAAAGGATAGGCTTTGCCTAAATGAGTATATTTATAACTCTCCTCTCGCTTCGTTTAATCTCAGACATCCTAGCTGTCCAAAATTTTTATTACTATACGCACGCACAAGATTCCATAAAATATTACAAGAAGTTCCATATCCAATTATTCATAACCATTACGTAATTGTTAACAAGTACGCGTAACAACCTTTACCTACCTATTTGTTTACGTTAAAGTCATTAAGCTAATGGAATAGACTCTAAAAGCCCTTCAAAAGTTTTTAGAAAAGTCAGTGAAATAGGTTGTGTGTTTGTCCACTCGTATGAAGAGCTGTTACTGCAATCCAAATAAATGCATACTCATGAACATTAACGTTTCTAAAGAAGTCTATTGTGGGTCATAGTGTCTATTGAATGTTGTAAAAGAGTCGTTACGCTTGCAATGCAAGCCGCTTGAATTTTATCATCGGTAGTTAAACTCTATTTAGCATCACAGAAGCCAACTGACTCTTATGGATATTTTATTGCAGTTTAGGTTACTGTTTTCAAAATAATTGAATAATCTTAACATGTAGATAGATATCTATATAGGTAGGTTAAGATAGAAAGTAGCTGCCACAGTATTACATGATGTTTGGATAATTTTGATAAAACTAGGCTAAGGAAGAATAATATGCGAAAAAAGATTGATATTTGAAAATTTCACTAATACTCATTAGAATTTGCAAAGATTCTTGACAATTTCTTCTATTTGCTTAAATTATTAGGTTGGATGCTATTAAGATTGGAATAAGTAAACAAATTCCAGTCTTTTCTTGTTGATAACTTTAAATCAGTTATACAAGTAATAAAGCTTTGACTTGTAAAGTCATACACGTAAAAGTAATAGGTAAAGATTGAAAAGTAATAAATATTTGATGTGAAGAAAAGCTAAAGGTGAAGAAACTACCATAAACACATCATTGAATTTGCAAATGGCCATATCAAACAACATACCAGAGCACAATAGGGCAATTTGACGTTGGTTTGTTGCTACATCTACAGATAAATGCATGTATTGTCTTGACTTTCTATTCCGATCTCTGTTTGCTAATGCGTTCACATCTCAGTATTAAAATATATGTAAATAACAGTTATTCAATGATTACGCAAAATCTTTTATTGACCAATTCCTTGCGTGTTTTTCTAGCTGTTAAAGTAATTGAAAGTGAAATTTGAAATTGTGGGTCAAGATGTAAGTTCACTTGTGATCTATCTGACTTTTACTTTTTTCTCATCATGCTCGTTTAAGACATGTGATGGAATCGTGTCTTCGTTTGACATAACCAAAATGACGCTCTTGGGAAATGGGTCAATTTCAATTGCTGTCGTTGCGACATGTTTAATTTTTAGTTTTGCTGTAGAAAAGTTTTTTTAGAATCGAGTTACATTGTTGTAACGACAGCTTTTTCAACATTTTCATTAACTGGTCATAAGTTATAGCTACAGAATTTGCTTCGAAACATTGCCAATCATAACTTTAGTTTTAACCAAGTACCTATCATTATAAAGCTTTAAATTACTTTGGAAAAAATGAAACTTAACGATTTTTTCTGAGTTCTACGCTATCTATCCTTACAGTCCTGCGCCAGATTCTAAAACACAACGTCTTCCTTATAACGTGTTTTGATTATTCGATAAACAATGATTTGGAGTGAAAGTAAGAGGTCGGAGTTGAACGGGAAGGGAAGGGTTGCATCACGGAGGCTCTGGGTTCGCGGTACGAATCAGCCAGCGATCTCTGACCCCAGGTCGAAGGACTGTGATATAACAAGATTCGTCGATTTATTGGAAGTATTACATTCTACAAGATTTTTAAGAGTTACATAGTCAAAATTCTACAACGAAGTACAGGCAACAGATTTGTTATTACAAAATTATCGACTATTCTCATTTGGTTACATTTATGAACAGAATATGCAGAAAAGTAGTAATATCTCGTATTCCCCAAAAAATTGGAAGAGAAAAATACACTGTAACTATTGTAACAACACTTGCAAGTTACAAAAAGAGTGTTGGTATTGAAAAGACTGGAATGACAGAATTTATTTACTCGAATATATAAGGCATTGCTAAATATAGACAGACCTGTCTATGTATATATTTAGCAATGCTTTAAAGTCAATAAATCTCCTTAGGGGATCATTACATCTACATAACAATCAATGATCGATCAATAGCTTTCAGATCATATGTCAGGTCAATATTGATTGTAAGCTGTTTATTACGAGTCACTTATTTGCCTTGGGCGTAAAATGAACCTCAACTGATCATAAATATATCAGAATATGCTATAATCATGTACGTATTTGCTTTATTATCCAAACCTAGAACATGTTATATCTCTTTCATATCATGTATATGTATTGCTTCATGTCCAATAACTTGTATAGTGTATATCTTTTTCATATCATCTTCTGAAACATGACGCATTTACATAACATCTATTAGTGAGAAGAATGGAAATGTTGCTGAATTCTTACATCTGAGGTGCGTTGCGTCACATCCTCGACGACTGCGGAAATCACGCGATGGCATTAAGCTTTCAACTGTCATCTGCACAGAAGTCCGATAAAATCTGGCCTTTTTCAAACAGCCCTGTTTTCGCCTATATTAAACACTTTACGTGAAGCTGAAAATGTCCACAGTCATTTTTGGTCGCATCGTGTTTGTGTTCCCATCTCAGTCTGCAAAATTAGATTGTGATTGCTCTATACGAATATTATGATGAATTCGTCTTTGTATTTTTTGTGGAGAGAACTTTTGTGACCAGGTAAAGTCTTTTTCATTGATGATCTCCGTAGCGCAGTGGTAAAGACCTTGCTCTAAACTAGGGGGTCCCGGGTTCGATCCCCAGACTAGTCAAGATGGAAAATGATCTTTTTCTGATTGACTTGGGTCTGGTATGTTTATCTATATATGTATTTGTAATAAAATATAGAATCGTTAAGTTAGTATCCCATAACACAAGTCTCGAACTTACTTGCGGCTCAATCTGTGTGATTTGTCCGTATATATTTATTTATTTATATCTATTTATTCATATCTGTTCTGCACTTCCAAATCTACGGCCATTTCTTAGATATGAGTTCTACTTTTTAAGAGCAGATACTTGAACCATAGGTAATCCATTTCATTTTGTCACCATAACTATGCCCGATTGTAAAAAATAGTTGCACAAATTCTGTAGTCTACCTATAGAAACCAACAGCGAATTAACTTTAACGCCATTGTACATTCAATGTCAAATATCTTGATGTTTTTTTCATGTTTGACACAGTGTACATGAGGAAGTATTTAAAATACATTAAGAAAATAAAACACACGACTGCTTATTTAGGCAAAAAACCACTTTCAACTACGATATGATATGCAAGATTGAACACTGAAGCCAAATGTCCATCTCTGTTTCAAATAATTGAATTTATCCAGCTCCTAGCTTCGTGTTTTCTCTCTAATGGAAAAGACAAACAGTCAACACAGTTTATGTCAGCGTTTGTTTGGACAGGTCAAACATAAAAGTTAATAGCGTGAACAGGCTTCTGGTCAACTTCTGGTCTTTTAGTTTTCCTGATATTGATTTCTAATATTCATAACTTTAGAAAGTTCACGTTATAAACATACATTACTTTCGTTTTATTGTCCAAATTTTCTTTCAGTTTTGCAAAAACATTTGGTTGGTATCTAAACATTTGCTAGACCATTTATAACATAAAAAAAAAATTGAATAGAACCTGCGAATTAGGTGACTAAAGTATAAACGATTCGCAATTGTTAATATATGAATAAACATAAGACTTAGATCGAGAGTCTTGGAAGAAGGAAAGAGAGACCTTTTCCCGGTACTGAGACATAGATGGCTATTAAATAATAACAATAAATAATGGCACAATTCAATAGTACATCACCAAAGTGCATAGAATCGCTTATTGCATCCTAATTTGAAATTCAATAGTTGAAACAGTATTTGGAAATCCAATATGAGCATAGTTTAGAACGTTTTGCGTCACCTGCATCAGATGGAGCCAGTGAAGGGTCGCTCTGTACACTGGTCATGCCTCAGACAAGTAGGTGATGGCTGCGATACGATGTTTTGAATTAATTAGCCTAATAATATCACGTCTTTTTCCCTTACGGGGCAGATAGAGTCGTCAGACTCAAGGCCACGTTTAGCTGGATATTCGACTTATTGGTGGAATTTCGATTCAGAACATTTTTAATGCGCACAGCAAAGAAATGGAACTCCTTGCCTGCGTCTGTATTGCTGAGCATATACAATACAACATGACTCACTTCAAAACCAGAGTGAATAGGCTGCTTCTGGATAAGCTCGCTACATCGTAGACCCCATCTCAGTCCACGAGCAAGATTATGCTCAAGAGCAATCCCATCTTTTATATTTATAATGAAACACATAAAGTAACAAGTTGCTAGCCCTTTGAAGATATTTACAATTTTAGCGGAACACAATATTTGCTTTTGTAATCTAATTCTAAACTATTTTAAATTGTGTTTGTGTAGATTCCATTCTAATATGATGATTTTTCTATAATAGTGGCGCCTAAACATTTGTTATTCAGATTTGCACAAATTTTTGCATAATAAAGCTATAATTATATAACTTATGTAAAAAATGAATATTTCCCCTCAGTCGCGTCATTTAATTAACTCCTGCATAATACATATTAGAAAGTTAAAAATAAAATCTTTTTATAGATTGTATTAAAATTTTAGAAGTAGGACTTAAAAGTCTTCATCAAACTTTAAAAACTTTATATCTTTGAATTTTGAAGGTGAGGTTTATTCCGTAATAAAATTGCACTCAGAAATTACTCCAAGCTAATAAATATAGCTACTGATTACATTACGAAAGGTAAGTACCTATTCCGATTGGGCAAGCTAAGATGGGTGGGCAGAGGGCACAGGTCATTAGCTTGGGAAACTTGTTGGGTATTGGAATTCTATATTTATTAATGCGACTGCCTCCGTGGTTTAGGCGTTTGACTAGGGCGTAGTGGGTTCGAATCCCATGGGAAGCATACTCTGTTTTGAGTTTAGTTAGGGCGAATCTCAACGTACCTACATTGATTTAGTTTTAATGAGAGCTATGTTTTGATTCAAGACAAAACTGAATAATGTACAGAGGGCTAAATGGAAAAGTATACACCTTTTTATAGTGGATCGTATTTCAAGTGGTATACTTTTCTATGTGACTGTACGATGACTCGCCATAACGCTTGCCAAGCTTGTAATCTAGGCATTAGATGATTCTTTTGTCCAGGAAATAAGTTTAATCCATGTAACATTAGGAGGAGCCGTAACCGGCGAAGAGATTGAAAGTTAAGAGATTCTATATAATTTGACACAATAGAATTAGTAGTAAACGCCCAATAAAATACTCGTAATAATACCATTACTTTACAGAACTTACTGTAGCAAATACGGGAGTTTTTAGATTCTTTTAATTTAATGTAATCATTAAGTTTTTGTTTGTTAATAATCACAATTTTTTGTTTATCCTTGATAAAAACTTGTCTTTAATATTTTTTGTTATTCTTTTTTTATAATTGAAATAGTAACAAACGCATCGCCTTAAATGCAAAATATTCCACTATAATCTTATACAATCATGACAAAATATTAATTTATAACTCGCATGTTAAACAGTAATAAAATCGATGTTACGCCTCATGGGAACGTCTAACAAAAACCTAATTAATCATAAGAAAAAGCTGAATGATCATCACTAGAGATGATCTAGACGTTTCAATGAAATATCGAAATATTTGGAACATTCTGATTTGCATTTGAAATTGGATGGGAACCCTTTCTCACATCTTGTTGTCGTAGCTTCGAATCTTAGGTGGTCCGATATGTACCTCAGAGTCTGAGATCAATCTGATGTTTGGTCATCTTCATCGACCACCACCTGCTTTCGGTGAAGAAAAATAGTCAAGGAACCCGCACATTGGTTGACCGTTCAGTTCACTAGTATGTAAAACGACTGCTGAGGTTTTGAGAAGAAATGGTTGGATGTCGCGTTGAACAGACGAGTTTGGAAGAGGGGGAGTAATGGGGCGAAATATATTATAGAAAAACTGTATTGAAAACAATATTAGATTGCAATCAACACAAGAAGTGCTTCCCGAATTTCAAGTAGCGTTAACTTGAAAGATAGAAAATGAAAATTGTTAATTTCCCGTTTATGGAACACGTTCACTTTTATCCAGATCCAACATCGATCACTCACTAACGACGTTCGGAAATCAAGAGTGCATTGTGCCATTTTCAAAATTTCCGAACTTTCCTTGATTTATAAATGTTTAATCGATTCACTGTCACTCATATTTGATTTCGGAACGTCACTAGAACTGTCACTTTTTAATTCACTACACGACACTGGCACTGGACTTACCGCAACGAATGCTCTCATGATGCTTAGTGTTGGGTCACTTCGGGTCGTTGTGAAGTTGTGTGTCGTTGAGGATGGTATCTGCTGCTATATACCTGACCCGAGGCGCGGTGGGGCGGCGAAAGGATAGGTTATGTTGTGCAAGCCAGGGAGATGCGCATAGGAAGTTTTGGTTAATTGGAGGGCAAGATTTTTAGATTTTTTAGACTGAAGGCTGATAAGGTCAAAGGTCAGGACAAGTTTAGCGGGGTAATTAAAATTTTCATTACGTTTTTTTGGGTAAATATTGCAGAAAGGTAATTAAAATACGCGTTCATCAATTACTTTAATAGGTAATGAGTTGTGTTCATTAATTATTTACATTAAGAGGCCTTTAAAGCTTAACAGTACAAATATTTATGTTATACGATAGAATAATTTATACTTTAACCTAAGGGTATTAAATAGAAGTTTATTCCTTGTTAATGTAATTAATATCTTTTAATAAACCTCATTCGAATTAATGCTTCATCATAAAAAATATATTTTCATAAAATTGAGTAATATGGTTTGTAAAAGCCTCATTGTTAAGATATTCGAAATAAGAAATAATTTGTTTAATTACATGATATCATCTTCATATCAAAATCATAAAGCATCATCCATCATCGATTTATAAACGCAAGCAAAATGAAGTGGGTAAAACTATTTTTTATTATTAACTGGTACACTTTTTTAGCCACGGACCGAAATCTTAAAGGCATTCATGGGCTAAAGTCAATATGAAGAGGCCTTTTTGGACCATTTTATTTTAGAAGTGAGATGGCTTAAGATGGAGATCTGTCCTTCTGTAGATACCATTCGGATATACTCATACTTAGGTTAGTCTGACAGTCCTCCACAGCTGCTTAACTATTGCTAGGTTGGGATTGACTCTTTGTTTGTATTTTATTGCTGATGGATTCAGTAACAATGACCACCCAGAAACGAAATATATTGGGATAAAAGCATGGCATAAGGAGAAGACCTAACCAGGGCGGGGCGGGGATCGAAAATGGGACCTCGTGGCTCAGAAGCATAGGTTTAACTACTACGTCACTGATTCAAGTTCGTAGCAGCAGCTGTTTCCAAGGAGGAAGCGAGAGAGCTATGACATTTAAACAGTAAGTAGATTCCAATGTAGTTATCATTTAACGACAAGTTATGCACACATAACATTTATATTTTACATGTCATAGGTCGTGACGTGACACCCACAACGACAGAATATACATGGTAAGTACATATATCATGATTAGTTGTGTCTCGTGGGTTCACTTCCATAGGAATTTCGCAATTCTGAATAGTTAATTTCGAGAAGAAGAAGAAGAATTACCTTTGTACTAAATGCTTTAAGTTTCCTATCTATGTATATGTTGTGTACAAAAATTTATAAATAAATAAATAAGAAGCGGTGGTGGCTGAGTGGTAGGGCGCCCGCCTGTTGTGGCTGAAAAGGTCCCGGGTTCGAATCCTGCCCGCGCTGAGTTTGTATACCAATCTAATCATGTACTTATGTTAGTTTCCATCGACCACCACTTGCTTCCCGTGAAGGAAAACATAGTGAGGAAGCCTGCACTCTATTTGATGATTATCAGCTAGTGTGTGAAATGGAGAAGGCAATGGCAAACCACTGCATTAAAATTGCTGAGAGGGTCGTTGTGTATGTTTCATTCCTTATAATGACCACGACCCTCAGTTATGAGGAAATACGGCTAAAGAGAGAATTTCGAGATTCTGTACATTCTATAGACTTCCTCACAAATGTGGATATCACTCGGAAAGGACGTTCAAAATAAAACTTCAGCTTTCTTATATGAGTATAGATATTTGTGTATACAAGCTGCTTCCCGGTCTTTGCCGCCGTGGGAATTTTGAGACAAATAGTAAATTTAGTTCTCTTACTCTATTTGTACTTCAAATTTCACCAAAACCCGCCTTGCGGTTTCAGAGAATGATTAGCAAATACAAAAACATCCTCAAATAACTTTCGCATCCTACTAAATATAAAAGCCTATATTTGTTTGTTACACAATCATGCTAAAACGGAAGCTTTCAATGAAATTTGTTATACGTGTAGAGCAGCACCTGGAATATAATAGATACTGCCTAGACCATATAACTTAATTTGAAACCCATTACAACAAATAAAAGAAACCTTAAAATATTAAAAAAAAAAAATATAAGTATATCAGCCTACCAATGCTTATAAATTTGTTTTGAATTTTATTTGTTATCAATTTTTTATTGATGTGCAATAAAAATATATCTTTAATTTTGAAAACAGATGACATAACTTACATGCATATATTACATATTTTAGCCACACTAGTATTGTACGAGACATATTACGAGATTTCAACCACAATTTAGTGTGAATACAGCTATTGAAACGACTGACATAACCTCAAACCTAAACCGTGGATTACCCGCCAAACCACGGTTAATGGTCGAAAGTGACGCCCTCTGTGACCGGCTACGACATTTGTAAACAATCTCTGGTTTTGCATGCCAACAAAATTATAATAAAATCAGAAGTGTATCTGATTGTGATGAACCAGAAGAGTGCGTTCCCCTAGCAAAACACTACTGAATATCAAAACGTGATGTTACTAAATAATTAGAGTATGACGTCGTGTAAATGTTTATATAAGTTTCAAATTTGTGCATCAATTAGTTTTTAAAATTTTAATTACAAACAGATTCTGCCAGGATGACATTTAGAACATTCCCCCAGCAAAAAAAGTTCTCGGATCGAAATGAAAGTAAGTACAATAATTAGAGTGTCGTGAAAGGTAAATGTTTATGAATAAATAAAATTTGTGTATCGAAAGACTTAGGAGAAATTCAAAATTCTGCTGGGGGAACGTTTGGCCGGATGCTGGATCTCCTAAATGGCATGGCGTAGAGCTATGACTTTTTTTACACAAGTTGTTATTAATTTGTGTATAATGTTTGTAAAAATAGAAATTTAAAAAATATTACCGTTTAGGAGCTAAAAATAAAAACGTGAATTTAGGTATTTAGGCGCTTGTACTATAAATATGGGCCCTAGAGACTAATTGGTGACGTGAGTTTGTACCTTGAAGTTGTTTTCAATGTCCATGTAAGTATCAACATAGTATCATAAGTATTTAATAAGTTATGAGAATAAATGCAATGATTCAGCCGCCATGAATTTCGACAGTCCATTAGACGAGTTGGTCTATTATTTACGAAATTCACATGTTTTGCATTAATTGCTAAATATAGTAAACTATCCATTCTCCAAAAATCAGATCAATATATGCAGTAGTTCAAGAAATATAATTATAAATCCAAGCCAAGGTGAAATACCATGATAAGCCGGCCAAATTCGAGAGTCTACCAAAAAGCGACCGTGCAGTATATTGAAGTGGTTTACTGAAATTGATAGTGTATTACCTCTTTTTCAGTGTACAGATGCGTGCTCAAATGTTAGCATACCTAAAAAAATATCTTATTTCATCAAATTAGGTTAGTATATCACATATATCATATCTATGGTACATTAAGGGCAGATCTCCGCAGATGCAGCCATCTCACTTTTAGATAAAAAGGTACAAAAAGGCCTCTTCATGTCGGCTTTGGCCCCATGAACGCCTCATTGGACCGGGTCCCAATGGACCCGTGTGGCTCTGAAAAACGTACCAACATAATATGTATATCTTTATTTCCAGTGATTACACTCATATCTTACATTATTAAATTAACTTAAATATGTTAATATCACACCCTACAAACTATTTTATTATAATATATTTCTGCACGGAGCATGTAAGCTCCGGCAGTAAGCCAAGTGCGGGCAGTCCCACCTCGTACCTATCATCTTTAGGATGCTGTTTGGTACTACCGCGCACTCTCCTGAGCAAAAAGGGTGGCGCATGATCGTAGCAAAACAATCTATACCAGCCTCTTCAAACATACCGGAGGCACTATTATAGCGCGGTTATATAAGTTATGTACGTTTGGGGTAGAAATATAAAGTTTATGTCTATCATAGTGAAAGTGATTGCCGCGCCGCAGCCATTCCAGTAGGGTTCGGTCCTATACTAGGTACCTAAGATAGAACGAGCGCAGAGTTTTTCAATTAATATTGAAAAAGACTTTTCAACTAAACGCAAAATATATATATAAATAAATTAACAATAAAAAATCTTGAAATCCTGGACAAAAACTCTTCATTGAAAATTATATTAGTTTAGTTGTGTACGCGCCTGTACTAAATTACGTTTATAATACTGCAAATTTCGGATGGTTGGTAATATATACTGTACGGCCGCTTTTTGCTAGATTCTCGAATTTGGTCGGCTTATCATGCTATTTCACCTTGGCTTGGATTTATAATTATATTTCTTAAACTACTACATATATTGATCTGATTTTTGGTGAATGGATAGTTAACTATATTAAGCAATTAATGCAAAACATGTGAATTCCGTAAATAAAAGACCAACTCGACTAATGGACTGTCGAAATTCATGGCGGCCGAATCATTGCATTTTTTCTCATAACTTATTAAATACTTATGATACTATGTTGATACTTACATAGACATTGAAAGCAACTTCAAAGTACAAACTCACGTCACCAATTAGTCTCTAGGGCCCATATTTAAAGTACAAGCGCCAAAATACCTAAGTTCACGTTTTTATTTTTAGCTCTTGAACGGTAATATTTTTTAAATTTCTGTTTTTACAAACATTATACACAAATGAATAACAACTTGTGTAAAAAAAGTCATATCTCTACCCCATGCCATTTAGGAGATCCAGCATCCGGCCAAACGTTCCCCCAGCAGAATTTTGAATTTCTCCCAAGTCTTTCGATACACAAATTTTATTTATTCATAAACATTTACCTTTCACGACACTCTAATTATTGTACTTACTTTCATTTCGATTCGAGAACTTTTTTTGCTGGGGGAATGTTCTAAATGTCATCCTGGCAGAATCTGTTCGTAATTAAAATCTCAAAAACTAATTGATGCACAAATTTGAAACTTATATAAACATTTACACGACGTCATACTCTAATTATTTAGTAACATCACGTTTTAATATTCAGTACTTTTTTGCTAGGGGAACGCACTCGAACCAGAAGTGTGTTCCTGGGTCCTTCCTACAATATATGAAATAAACTAGCTTTTGCCCGCAGCTTCGTACGCGTGAATTTCCCACGGGAACACTGTTTTTTTCCCGGGATGAAAGGTATCCTATGTCTTTCTCCGTACTTCTAACTATGTATATGCAAAATTTCAGGAAGATTGGTTCAGTAGACAAAGCGTGAAGAGGTAACAAACGAACGAACAAAGCATTTATAATATTAGTTATAATAGGATTAGGATTAGGTACGCCATTTTTCCGCCTACGCCAGAGAGGCGACTACTACCTAAAACAATTACAATTTATCTAATCGAATATCTAAAAATCTAAATATATGTACGTGATGTCACATTCGACGAACCTTAACTGGTGAACAAGAATAATTTTAATTATGTATAATTCTCATGCATTCTAGATATTTTGACTAATTAATCTTTTTTTAATATTTGACATATGGCATGGTAGTAGAATAAATGGCTATTTTATTACGCCATTTTCCCGTGGGGGTGGGAAGGCAGTGACTAGCGATTTCCACTTGCTACGATCCTTACAGATCTCTCTCGCTTTCTCTACATTTATCACTCTTTTCATACATACATGCTTGTCGGTTATGGGTGCTTCTAATATCTCGCTTTTTAAGGATGTCCGCCAAGTCCGCAATCTGGTCATATGTAAAACTACTTCTATACTTTCTCTATTTTGTGTTAGCAGAAGTATTATGTAAGAGTCTGGTGAATTACTGTCTTTAATTCATGCATACTTAGTGATAAACAGCTTAGATATTATACGTTCTAATAACGGCTGTATGGAACTATAGCGCAGTAAATAGAGCGAACCTTCCCTAGGGGTTAATTACGTGCGGTCCAGTAACTCAATTTTTTTTATATTATTGTTTAGGATGGTTGTAAGTATTTAAAATAAATATGGCACAATTGAATAGCTTTTGCACTCGCCGCCAAATTGGAAAAATAGAAAAAAAAATCACCACTTTGTTCAGTTTTTCGCTTAGATTTTCTTTTAAGTGCATTTTCGCTAGAAAAGTGTTCTACACAATGTTGTAGAAAATTAAATTTGCCGTTATTTACATTTTACATTTTGTTTCTAGGACTGACAGTTTCCGAGAAAAAAAAATCCTTTGCCTTAAAAAAATATAATTTTTCAAACATTCGTCAATCTTTTTTAATTTAGAACGATGTAATCCAGTCATGACCTATTCTAGGAGAAAAAGTAGCAGAACAAACATCGTAGGGAATTTAATTACCTGCAAAACGCAATTGCATATTTCTTAACCAACCTTGCAAGGTGGAGAGTAAAACTAAATGATAAAACAACGGAAATTGTTTTTTGCTATAATATTTAATTTTTTACTAACTGAACCTCGCCCCCATGGAAATTTCGGGATATAAAGTACCTTATGTGCTAGTCCTGATATTTTTCTACTAGTATACCAAATTTAATCGAAATCCGTCTAGTAGATTTTGTGTGATTAAGCAACAAATATCACATCCAAACTTTCCCATTTATAGTGTGATTCATTGCAGGTGAGTAACCGGTACCTGGTCGGGACACTGTAAAAGTGTCTGTGGACATTATCAAGTACAGATATTAGATAATATCTGCTTCATCAGCAATAAAAATTGGGAAAGAAACCCGATTTTAAAATGAAAAAGTTTGGATGTGATATTTCTTGCTCAATCATAAAAAATCTACTGGACGGATTTCGATAAAATTTGGTATGCTAGTAGAAAAATATCAGGGCTAGCACATAAGGTACTTTTTATCCCAATATTCCTATGGGAGTAAAGCCTCCGGGTGCAGCTAGTAGACAATAAAATATGATAGCAAAAACGTAATATTTTAACTTTTACTTTTACTCCCTACTCCGTAGGGTTGGTTAAAAAAAATTACATGTGTTTTGTAGGTAATTAAATTTCCTTCAAATTTTATTCCAATATATATTTTCCTAAAGTAGGCCATAAATGAATTACAGCGCTCTGAAGTAAAAAGTTTGACAAATTTCCAAATGCGATCAAAAATGCGATTTTTTTTAAAGTGCACATCTCCATAACTATTAGTCCTAGAAACAAAATATAAAATGTACATTATAGGAAATTTATTTTTACAACATTGTGTAGAACTCTAATGTAGCTAAAATGCATCTAAACGAAGGTGAGAGCGCAAATCTGAATAAAGTGGCAATTTTTTTTTGCTTTTCCAACATATGGCGGGCCTGGAAGGGGGGAAAAATTGTGCCTCTTGCATTTTAAACACTTAATAACCATCCTAAATAACATATCAAAAATTCAGAACTATTGAACCATTTGTAAGTAAACCCTACCCTTAGCTCTATTTTGGTCTTTATTCAATGAACTATGGACGGATTTGTATTAAATTTGGTATACTAGTAGAAAAATACCAGAAATAGTACATAGGTTACTTTATATCCTGAAATTCCCACGGGAGCGAAGACCCGAGGCACAGTTAGCAGAAAATAAAATATTATAACAAAAAAAGCAATATTCCGTAGTATTAATATTGAGTTTTACTCCCCATTCTGCAGGGTTGGTTAAGAAAAATGCAAATGCGTTTTGTAGGTAATTAAATTCCCTACAAATTTTGTTCCAATACTTATTCTCCTAAAATATGCCATAACTAGATTACAGCGTTCTGAAGTGAAAAGTTTGACAAATTTCAGTAAAATAAGATTTTTTAATTTTTTTTTATGAGCACACATCTCGGTAACTATCAGTCCTAGATACAAAATGTAAAATGTAAATAATAGGAAATTTAATTATCTACAAGATTTTGTAGAACACTTTCCTAACAAAAATGCATCTAAACGAAAATATGAGCCTACGTCTGAAGAAAGTTTTTTTTTTTTAGTTTTTTTAAGATTACTACGAACGCGGAAACTTGGCAATTGTGCCCTTTTTATTTTGAATACTCACAATAATCCTACACAACATTTCAAAAAATTCACAATTACTGGACCGTTTGTAATTTGATTCTCGTCTATTTACTGCGCTACTAGCTAATTTCTCAAAAAAGACTTCCGTGAAATAAATCTATAGATTTATAGTAAAAAAAAACCTCGGGGCTTCGCTCCCGTATGAATTCTCGTCCTTTAGTCGTATTCCTCATGACTGAGGCTCGTGGTCATTACACACACAACGACTATGTTGGCAATTTTAATGATGGATTGGATGGAGGAGTAGTCTTGGCAAAGTTAATGGAGTTTGCCATTTCCTTGTAATTTCACACACTAGCTGATAAACATCAACCAGAGTGCAGGCTTCCTCACGATGTTTTCCTTCACCGGAAGCAAGTGGTGGTCGATGAACACTACCATGTGAGTCAGGGTGGTATACAAACTCATATAGCGCGGGCAGGATTTGAACCTGGGAGCTTTGCAGCCACATGCGGGCCACCACCGCTTCAAATTCTATGTTAGTACATAGCTTTTGCCCGTGGCTTCGTCCGCGTGAATTTCCCACCCTATGTCCTTCTCAGTACTTCTAACTATATCAATGCGAAATTTCAGGGAGATCGGTTCAGTAGATAAAGCGTGAAGAGGTAACAAACAAATAAATAAACTCACTTTCGCATTTATAATATTAGTTAGGATAAAGAGTAGGCACTAAGATCGAAGTACATTTACAATACACATTCAAAGTGATGACCCACACGATCAAGCTTTGACCTTTTAAACTTTTGTTTATACAAGTTGTACCAAAGACCATTAACTAAAATTTTGGTCTAACGCCAACTTTCGTCTCTACCTGACCTTTGCGCCTAATGAGTGTATATTACAACTTAACTACTTGAAATTATGTGAATGTATAAACCTATTTTATTTTGTATCACAAGTCTGTCTCCGTAGTAGGTTGGTCTAGGCGCAGATTACTAAAAATACCATGCTTGTATATTATTCATTATTTTGCTCTAGAATGGAGTACTATTAAAAAATAAGAATCTTATACAAATACTAGCTTTCGCCCGCGGCTTCGCCCGCGTAAATTTCCCACGGGAACAGTGCTTTTTCCCGGGATGAAAGGTACCCTATGTCCTTCTCCGTACTTCCAGCTATGTGTATCAAAATTTGAGGAAGATTGGTTCAGTAGATGAAGCGTGAAGAGGTAAGAAATAAACAAACAAACCAAGTCACTTTCGCATTTATAATATTAGTTAAGTTAGGATTCCCAAGTTATTCCAAGAAATTATTATTATTTAAAAATACTTATTAATTTGTATCCATTCATACTCATGTTAGTATGTCCGATTGTCCGTCTGTATGAGTGCCATAACCTTTGGCGCCCACCATTATCAGTGATGTATAATTTTGCATAAAACATAGATTAAGTTCAACTTTTTAATTTAATTATTATGTTAATGGATGTTAACATATCATTATTGGTGTGATAGCCATCGCCCGTGGTTTTGCCTGTGTGATGTCTAAATATTTTTTTTTATATAATTATAATTAACTTCGGACTTTAGTATATTGACAAGATTCCAATAGATTATCAAAATATTATTTTACAATAACACAAAGAGATACAGTTATATAATAGCTAGATACCGCATCCTCATTTAATTAGATCACATACCATCATAACTGAACGCTCAGTTAAGATGGTATGTGATCTAATTAAATGAGTTATCATTTTGATTCTTCTGATAATTTTCATGTATAACATGTATTGGCGCGGCTTGGCAGTAAAATCGGATCAAATGCTCAGTTGTTTTACATCTGCCGGGCGTCCCGTGACTGCTATTTTTTTTTTACAAAAGATTATTGCATCATACGGCCTTTATTCTTTCTTTTTTGTTATTAATTGCGGGTACGACAACGAAATTGCTCTAAAAATGAAACTCGACTGGTGAGCACTGACACTCACTTCATACGAATATTCATATATGGCATCTTGGTCACATTTCATATGGTATCTAGTTTAACATACGTCTGTGCTAGTAGCCAATTTGTGTCACTTTACGAATAATAGGTGCTATTACTTACATAAAAATGAATTTGCAATGTCTATTGCAACAAAAAAATCTAAATGCGATTTTTACAACTTGAAGATGGGAAGAGTTGTAAAATAATGAGTGTACAAAAGTTGCGCTCTATACAACTGACAGTCCCATGACGACAACCATAGATTAAAAAAAAATCATATAGGTACATATAAATTTTTAATGCTGCCTCCGTTTAAAGGTACTGAAAAAAATACAACTAAAGTACGTATATTCATAATTGTCCTATTATGTAAACAATCTTACCATGTCTTTTTATGATTTTACAACAATATAAATTAAAATAGACTTTTTAGGAAATTACTTTCGTGGATAATAAATGTTTTACTTTAGAATGTTTAGGTTTGAACTAATATTTGATTTATTTTCAATAAAATTCTGTAAAAAGTACTGTGAACATTGTTTACATAATAGGACAATTAAGAAAAAATGGAGTTTAGAAATTACTTCTTTAAATGACAACTAGCTGTTTCCCGTGGCTTCGCGAGCGTGAATTTCCCATGGGAACAGTGCTTTTTATTCCCGGGATGAAAAGCCTAAAGGTCTATGTCCTTCTAAGTACTTCTAAGTACGTGTTTGCGAATTTCAGGAAGATTGGTTCAATAGTTAAGCATGAAGAGGTAACAATCAAATAAACAAACAAACTCACTTTCGCGTTTATAATATTAGTTTAGTTAGGATTAGAATGAATGTTGGTCTCACTCTTACTAAAAAAGTGTACTTACGTGTAAAGCAATTTATAATTAAAAGTCAAATTCGTATGGCAAATGGAAATTTGATTTGATTTTGTCAAATGTAAGTAAGATTTAATGATTATATTGCTTCGGGCTGTTATTATCAACAGCCGGTCAATATACATGTAATAATATCATGTCATATCACGTTTAGAGACCTGCAGGCTATCTGACAAACTGCCACCTTTTCGATTAAACTTGCAATTAAAACTTGCTAGAGTACTGTATGAGTGATTCGTCTGTATGATTATTCTTTTATTTACATGTGTAATATATGAGATGAAATTATATTGCACGCGATCATTTTTGAGGTCAAAGTTAAAAAAAAACTGAATGTAAGAGTTATATTACTTCGGACATTTCTAAATTCGAGTTTCTTGGTGAGGAGCAAGTGTAAAGCTGATGGCGATTTTAAAGATTTCTTATTAAACACCATTTGTATTGTTTTGACAACTTTCTGGTTTCTCAAACTTTGTGAAACAAGCTTTTATAACAAAGTTAGGTAATAATTTTAAGGTAGAAGTTTTATTGATGTTACTAGCTGTAACCCGCAGCTTCGTTCTCGTGAGAATTTCAGGGTTCTGTATTTATATTATCATACGCAAAAATATTTTTTCAAATCGGAGTTGTACAAAACAATGAAACTTTATTATAATAGCATAGGTAAATACCAGTCTTAATCATGGTTCTACTTTTTGAAGAGGTCTTTGGTAAATATTGTCATCCGAATCCCACGAATAATGCATGCAAATTTTCAGTTGCAGCAAAATATGTGATGTAAGTTTCGGAAAATAAAATTACAACCAAAAGGCAATAGTGAATAGACATGTTTTGAGTTTGCGCGTACCATCTTAAATCTTATCCTTGCTTTCTATCAGGCAAGATAGAGGTGAAACGCACTCACCATCAATCATAATATTTTTAATAATAAAAAAGCAACCAATAAAAAAAAAACAGACAAACGCGAATAAAATTTGTGAAACAAACACAAACGAGAAGTGACAAAAGCTTGTAAAAACGCTTCAGCCTATACCTCAAGGCTGATTTAAGAGAAACAGCCAACCACACAGTTAACAGGCACTCCAACTTGTGAAATTCTCAGCAACTTATCAAACACTACAATTACACTTACACCTAATTCTTACTCGCGATGGGAACACTTAAGCAATTCTGTTCAAATCGATGCGATGATCTTTTTTAGATTGGGATTTAAAAGAATAGCCTTGTTACTTCATGATGACTTCACTTTGATTAAATAATAGGGACAAATTATACAGATTGAGTTAACCCCAAAAGTAAGGTTATTTGTGTTGTGGAATATTAATTTAATTATGAACTTTTGATACATACATATTATCACGCTTTTCCCGTGGCAGAGACCCGGTACTGCCTACTCCACGGGAAGGCAGAAACTAGCGATTTCCACTGGCTACGATCATTTCTTCATAATATTATCTTTCGAAAAAAGGACGTATTTAAATCGTGATGCGGGGAGGCCCGCATGACATAAAAAATTTAATCATTTTGATTGCAAATAATTATTTTAATTTATTCAGACTTAAAATTCAAAATCTGAGACTGAAAGTCTTTAATCGTAATAATTAATCAAGTTTTATAAAAAGTTTTAGTACATATTTATTGCCTGCGTGCATTTTAATTTTGTAAACAGTTGCATAACGTAATATTTTAATAACATGCGCAATAATACTACTTCCTTTTTGGTAGTTTTAATATCAGTTTAATATACTTACATTAGCTTTACCCGCTTAAATTATTTACCAGAAACTTCATTCCCCATGACCCATCCTGTCCATTGGTGAAAACCGCATGAAAATCCGTTCAGTAGTTTTTCACGTCAAAAACTAATTACATAATTATATTCTATTATAAATCACAAATCTACAAACTACTAGAATTTCGGAACGACCACTGCTGAGAAGAAATATCGAAAGAAACTCATTAAACAGTCTGCAGTTTATTTTTATATTATGTAAGGATAATGCTTCCATGCTGTTCTGGGAGCGAAGAAAAATCATACAACAATATATCAGCTGCTTCTTTTCCCGCGCAGATTGTAGAAGTCAATCAAGAGAATGGGATTCTTGTCATAGGCGATGGATTAGCAACCTGTCAGTCTTTAACTTACTCATACTAGTGTAAGCAAAGGAGTTTTAGGGTCTTATGCATTTTAATATATATTTTTTTCCATGCAGTAGTTTGAGAACATTTTTTTGAGTACTTTGGGGATAACCCGCCAATTTCGTCGTATTTACAAATTAATATCTACAAAATAGAAACATGCATCAGAGAAATTTGAATTAAACTATCATAAGTCCTGCATGATTGATAGGGAACTTTTTACATGTAAGTATCCACAAACTTATGCAATTCAGTTATTATACTACGACGTTGCTTCCTCGATATTTAATCAAATTCACTAAGCAGCTCGCTCTGCTATGTACTAGGCATGACACAATTTTAAGAGATCTGAGAATAAAATAAAATAAAATAAAAGAAAATTAGTCCAGACATCCTATTTTCGCCCCACCGTTAGTTACGTCATTGGCCGCCGCGCGGCACCTCTTCATTCGCTTTTTGTGTGCGGGCATGGCAACACACACACTACGACAATATTTTTATTTTTTATTTTCTTTTTATTCCAAGTATCTGGAATATCTTAAAATTAATTTATAACTTCAGTGTCAGTGGAAAATAACGTACTTTAAGTTCATTACACTCGTAAACAACGAAAACTGTAAGTATTTTTTCATTACCTGAATATCTGGTTTGAATATTAACTATACTTTGGAAAAGTTATAATGCCTAACAAGATGTTAGTTAACTACATATTTATGTTGCATTGGCTACTATTACTCGTACATAACCGTGATTTTACATCACACCTGTGTAAACCTGCGGGTACTTTGATAACATTTAATCATAAACTCAACAAACAACGGTCGTTAGACCAATTTTTTTTTTCCGCTGACCCAACTATGCACCTACCTTCCTTTTATCTTGGAATTGTCTGTGCATGATATTACATAATACAACATCGCGAATAGTATCTCGCGTTCCGAGTTGCGATTTTACATGAATCTTAACCTAAATATGCGTCGCATGTTTATGTTTTACATTTGTAAAAACATTTTTTCGTGGCAAAATCACGAATCTACATATGTATGGATAATTTTCTTCTTATTTCTTGATTGTTCTTACTGTCGTTAAAAGTTAAACGCAAGGCCCAATTGGGTTATTTGTTGATGAAGGATTAATCATATTAAACTACGATATTACAAGTATGTTCAGAATTTAGATTCGCAATAAGTCTGGGTCCAATTCTATAATGAAAACCCTGGAATAATTGTGAAAACAAGATTTTAGCCAAGCATAAGCTGTCATCATTGCATCATTTAAAAGTAAACTTTTATTCGTTACGTCAATTGCTTAATTGTTTATTGTGATAAAAACGTACGTAACTATTTTGTACGCTTTCGACCTTTTTCGATTTTAACGTTACTTCGTTAGTCACTGGATGGGTCGATCTCAACTGTATTCACAGTCTTAAAAACCAATCAAACCCCATTGGGCCCACTTGATGCCCTAATCCTCCTTACCCACCCATGGGGAAGGACAGTGCCCCAATATTGGGGACATTAAAATAGCTATGATGATGGCGGTTGGTCTACGGGTAGTCAACGAGGAGTCTACAGGCGATCTACGGGTACTCTACGGGTGGACTACGGGTGATCTACGGGTGGACTACGGGTGATCTACGGGTGGACTACGAGTGATCTACGTGTGGACTGTGCTATGCACATATAGAACTACAATGCGATTGTAGTCGCGTGTGCACTTCCCAATAGATCTACAATGCGATTGTAGACAGGGATATATATTTACCCTTAGAATTACAATGCGATTGTAATCAGGGTTTTACACTATAGTCAAGCACATACAGAATTACAATGCGATTGTAGTCACGTGTGCTCCGACCCAATAGATCTACAATGCGATTGTAGACGGGGTTAGAATTACAATGCGATTGTAATCAGAGCGACTATAGTCAAGCACATATAGTCCGATAGAAGAACAACAACAACGCTGAAGATATGCAGCCGCCCAGTTTCCTTATGCAAAATGGGCCCAATCAAGAGGCTTAACTACAAAATCTTCGCGCTAAGTAAAGTATTACCTAATATAACTACGATATAATCGTAGTCTAGTTTATATATTACACCTATATAACAGCACATATAGAACTACAATGCAATTGTAGTCGCGTGTGCACATTATTCTATTTTTTTTGCCATTTCGACTCGAGATGATGATGATGATTATTACCTTATTAAACTACAACGCGATTGTAGTCAGGTATACACATTATTACCCATTAGAACTACGACGCGATCGTAGCCTGGTTTATAATGTATCTTTACTTACTTACTAATTTTATACACATTTATATTAGCACATACAGAACTACAATGCGATTGTAGCCAAATCTACACATTATCAGCCAGATATACGTAATAGAACTCCGTGGACAAGCTACTATCCAAAGTATAACTATGCAAATAGTATTATTATCAGATGATAACCATGTAACGAAAGTGTGTATCTTACTATACATTTCGAACACCCTTTAAGTATATCTTACTTATCAAAACATTACTAGACTGATACAGTCAAGTATTATTTTTTTCTGGCTGCGTAAGTTCTTCAAACTATAATGATGTTATAACCATGCACTGTCAGTATTAACTCAGCTCTGTTCATTTCAGTTAAACGCGAACTTCGAGTCTCACAACTATTGGCAGTGACAGATTATCTGTATGTATCTGTTATTATAAATGTTTGTACATCAGGACTGATGAAAATCGCCGACCATTGCTGGTCATCATAACAGGTATGTACTCATACCAAATATCTAAACATTGGGGTATCACACATATAGTCCAAGAGGAAGTTGGGAAACGGAGTTCGGTAAACTGAGGAAAGGAAATCCACTCATCAATCGAGATGATTATTCGCCAAATGTACATAATTTAGATAATTTACAATATACACGTCTGGTACATTTATTCAATACTTTTAATAAATCGACTGATCACTCGATCAATCAGTTATTTCCTTTATATTTCATATTATAAAACAGGTACTTCATGTCACTTTTGAGTGTGGCGCCAAATTTGACAGTATTTTAAATAAACTGTTCAGGCGATCAATTTTCTCCTAAAAGTAGGTATGTATAATGAAATATTTTCACTGTCAGTCCGGATGACTCCGGAATCACCCAATATCGGGTCAATACCCGATACCTGTCTTTTTATCTCTTCATAATTAGCAACTACCTTTACTGA
Organism: Ephestia elutella; assembly: GCA_018467065.1. Lineage (NCBI taxonomy): Eukaryota > Metazoa > Arthropoda > Insecta > Lepidoptera > Pyralidae > Ephestia > Ephestia elutella. The sequence goes on from CM031584.1 coordinate 1,655,800, forward strand.
AAGTTGCCCATGTATCTTTATACATAAAGAACACATACATAAAGATTATAATACATAAAGATTCAGCTTCTTGATTGATTTTTGCAGATTGCATCCAAATTCAATAAGTAATAATACCTAATACAAACTGAGATTATATACTTACTTATTAATACATACTATATTTCAATACTTATACATGATCAAGCTTTTCAATCTAACAGGCTTTTACGGTTATTGTAGTTCTACAACAGCAACTCTCTAAAGCACCTTATAAATGGAATAAAAGTGCCTTAAGCCAGGTAACAGTAGTGCTTTCTTTTTTGGACAAATTAAAGGCAGATAACAAAGCACTTGTTTCTTAAGAATTAGACATTAGCTCTAGCTTAAGCAAGCATAGTACTGAACAATATTGGATACTCAGTACGTTGATTTTATTTTTAGTTTCTGTTTATGGAGATTTATTCAAATTGTCAATATGGTCTCATCTTGTAGCTCTGATCGTAGATGTGTTGAATATTCTACGTTAACTCGAGTAAATTAAATTTCAACAACTGGATGCATAATTATAGATACCTATCTATCTTTGTGATTAGGATGCGATTTTTCGATCAAAAAAAAAAAAAGATATAAAGTAGTATAAAATTGACCTTTCTTTTTTCTACAGCTACTGTATTTATTCCAAATTTACAACAAAAAATTACTCCTAGCAAAGGTCATCTGCAATGACTTGAGTGAGTAATTTACTATTTGGAACAAGAAAGATCTATTATCGAGAATCTAATCACAATTAAAGACCCTCTTGATAGATTCTTGTTTCGGAAAACTAAGTATCATAACTTTTTTCTTTTTAATAGGTATGTACCTACTTGTTACTGAAAACATAATAAGCTTGTACAATAAGTACACTTGAGTTTCGTCTGTAGAATTCAGTCTTTCGTTAATAGTTTTAACTAAAGGCACATACATACGAGTATGTACTCATAACAAAAGTTATAGTGAAGTCATCGTACTGTGGTACCTAATACTATCTATAGTTTATACTACATGGCTGTGGCCGATTCACCTATATACCTATTCAACTAAGTACAGTCTATAAAAATAGTGTAGTTTTACGAGTATATTTCAGCAGAAATGTACCGAACTCAAAATTTGCGTATTCATTTTTTTCCCCTTGCAAATTAATATATATTTGTCAGGTAAAGATATTTCTCGAGTACTTAGTACTTAGAGTAAAAAATCTTAAATTAGTATCGTGTCCTTTTATCTTGACACATTAACCACCCAGAAGTATATGTTTATAATCAATACAATAAAGCTTCCTGACAATAGGTAGTTAAAATTCTAGTCGATATTTGTAAAATTAACTCTGGGCAAACATCTCTGCCTGTGTTGAGTTCGCTATTGCAGACTAAAAAATGTTCATCACATTTCTCTTAGTAAATATTTACGTTTTTTGAGTTAACATACCCTATTTTGGGAATAGCCTTTTAAATATCCTGTCTCACATGAAATAACTATAGTGTTAATTTGTTTTTTGTTAATTATTGTCCCATGGTATACATATAAGACTTTTAATCTGTTTCTTGTTAACTACTTGACATTTTTTCTCCCAAAATATCAAGGTTAGCAACCAAAGTCTGTACTCTACAGAACTTAAACAATGTTTTTGATAAGCTGGAATAATTTAAACCATTATGCTTTACAAAATGAAAAAACTGTATTGGCATTGCATTACATAGCCTATTCGAAGAATTTTTTTTTTTTTTTTTTTTCCCAGTTTCGTAAAATTTTCCTTTATATCTGATATCCTTGTGGAAGACAGTTGTAGATACAACTACATTTGAATTTATTCATGTTATTAACCATCCTATATCAAAGTATCTAAGGAACCACTTTTAATATATCACATTAAAAATAATAATTATTATTATAATGATATGAAAATAAAAATCTTGCAAATTTCGCAATGGCTCTAAACATCTGCTTAGTGAATTTGATTAAATATCGAGGAAGCAACGTCGTAGTATAATTGATGGTTAAACAAACTTACCTTGGTGAAGTTTGACCATAATTATACAAGACGTTGCTTCCGAAGATATTTATAACCCGCCCGTCCCAATCAATAAGTATAATACGTTTTACCATATCCCTAGCGTCACATTCCGAAATTTGGTTCTAAAGGAATGAAGAGGTGCCGCGCGGCGGCCAATGACGTAACTAACGGTGGGGCGAAAATAGGATGTCTGGACTAATTTTCTTTTATTTTATTTTATTTTATTCTCAGATCTCTTAAAATTGTGTCATGCCTAGTACATAGCAGAGCGAGCTGCTTAGTGAATTTGATTAAATATCTTCGGAAGCAACGTCTTGTATAATTATTGTCAAACTTCACCAAGGTAAGTTTGTTTAACCATCAATTATATTATAATTTAAATTTAAAAATATCTCTCTCTCAGCCGAAAGACGTCCACTGCTGGACAAAGGCCTCCCCCAAGGATTTCCATAACGACCGGTCCTGCGCTGCCCGCATCCATGCGCATCCCGCGACCTTCACCAGGTCGTCGGTCCACCGAGTGGGAGGCCTGCCAACACTACGTTTTCCGGTTCGTGGTCGCCACTCGAGAACTTTTCTGCCCCAACGGCTATCTCTTCTACGAGCTATGTGCCCCGCCCACTGCCACTTAAGTTTCGCGATTCTGCGGGCTATGTCGGTTACTTTAGTTCTCCTACGGATCTCCTCATTTCTGATTCGATCACGCAGAGAAACTCCGAGCATAGCGCGCTCCATCGCCCTTTGGGTGACCTTGAGCCTTCTTATGAGGCCCATAGTAAGCGACCACGTCTCTGTTCCGTATGTCATTACTGGCAACACACACTGGTCAAAGACCTTAGTCTTGAGACACTGCGGTATTTTGGACGAGAAGATATCGCGAAGCTTCCCGAACGCTGCCCAGCCGAGTTGGATTCGACGGTTGACCTCTTTCTCGAAGTTGGACTTACCTAACTGAACTGTTTGTCCCAAGTATAGATAATTGTCAACAACTTCGAGTGTAGAGTCTCCAACCTTCAGAGGAGTGGGTGCGACACGGATATTAAACATAATTTTCGTCTTGTCCATGTTCATTTTTAGACCCACTTGTTGAGAGGCTCTACAGAGGCCATCGAGCATTGTGCCTAGGTCTTCCAAGGTCTCAGCCATGACTACGATATCGTCAGCGAATCGAAGGTGAGTGAGGTACTCGCCGTTGATATTGATGCCGAGTCCGCTCCAGTCCAGAAGCTTGAAAACATTTTCCAGGGCGGCGGTGAACAGTTTCGGAGATATCACGTCTCCCTGTCTCACCCCTCGCTGCAACTGGATAGGTTTGGAGCCTTGATCCTGGAGACGGACCGACATGGTGGCGTTTTCGTACAAACACTTCAGCGCTTCGATATATCGATAGTCAATTTGGCACCGTTGGAGAGACTGTAGCACAGCCCAGGTCTCGATCGAATCGAAGGCTTTCTCATAGTCCACAAACGCCAAGCATAATGGCTGATTATACTCCTCAGTCTTCTGTATAATCTGCCGCAGCGTATGTATGTGGTCTACGGTACTAAAGCCTTTTCGGAAACCGGCTTGTTCGGGAGGCTGGAAGTCGTCAAACCTGCGAGCGAGACGATTCGTAATGACTCTCGAAAACAGTTTGTAGACATGGCTCAGAAGTGAGATAGGCCTATAATTCTTCAATAGGGTTTTGTCACCTTTTTTGAAGAAAAGTACCACCACACTTCTGTGCCATGCCTTAGGCGTTTGTCCCTCGAGTATGACGGAATCAAATAGCTTCTGAAGAGCTTTTAATACCGGCGTTCCACCTGCTTTCAGAAGCTCAGCCGTGATTCCATCATCACCCGGTGCCTTATTGTTTTTTAACTGTTTGAGAGCCATTCTAATCTCATAAAGGCTGACGTCCGGGATATCTTCGGTGTAGTGTCGGGTCAATCTGGCTCTTGGATCTTTGGCCAGATTACTGACAGGTGCGCGTACGCTGGTGTATAATTGTCCGTAGAACTTCTCAACCTCTTCCAACAGCTCTGGCTTCGACGAAATGATTCTGCCATCCTCAGTCTTCAGCTTGGTCAGTTGGCTTTGACCAACAGACAGATCCCTTGCAAACACTTTTGAGCCCTTATTTCGCTTGATCGCCTCTTCAATACGGTCAGTATTGAATTGGCGTAAATCACGAGTTAAGGACTTGGAGATCTGTCTGTTTAGACGCCGATACTGAGCAGCATCGTCAGAGGACTGCAGAACCAAGTTTCGTCTTTCTTCCATGAGTTTGTTGGTGAGGTCCGAGATCTTTTGGTTCCTTTTGAACGGCGGGTTTTGAAAGCCTTAGACCCAGCTGTTTGGACAATTTGCACAAACCTGTCATTATAATCGTCCAGATTTTCGCAGTCTCCCAGGCATTCGAAGCGATTCTGCAATTCGAGCTGAAAGCTCTCGGGGTTTTGGAGCTGGATAGGCGCTGGTCGGAGCGTAGACTTCATCAGTCGACACCTTTCGAGTTTTATTCTAAGATTCAATGTGCCTCTTACCAATCGGTGATCGCTTCCTGTTTTTACGGCATTGATCACAGAGACATCATTGAATATGTGCCTCTTCGTCGACAAGATGAAGTCAATCTCATTTTTTGTAACGCCATTAGGATGCAACCATGTCCACTTTCTCTGTTTTGGCTTTTTGAAGAAGGAGTTCATCATAAAGAGGCCCTCCTTCTCCATAAAGCCGGCCAGCAGATGACCACGTGCATTCCTCCTTCCATATCCAAAATTCCCCACCCTCAGCTCATCATCGCTTCGTTTGCCCAGTTTCGCGTTAAAGTCCCCCATCACAACGGTATAGTGGGCCTGGGAGCTATGTATGGCTCTAGAAATATCCTCATACATAGTCTCTACCTCGTCGTCGGAGCGATATGAGGGCGGTGCGTATACTTGTATTACCTTCAACGAATACCGTTTGGTAATTCTGAGTACAAGGTACGCTACCCTCGCCGAAACACTCTCGACCTGGACCACGTTGTTGACGAGGGACCTGTGGACGATAAACCCGACACCACCCTGGGACAGTTGGTCGCCCTCCCGGAAATAGAGCAGGTTTCCGGACTTGAGGATCATGGTGTCCTCCCCCTCTCTTCGGACTTCACATAATCCTACAATATCCCATCGTAACCTGCTCAATTCTTCCTCCAGTTCAGCGAGCTTCTCGTCGGTCCGCAGTGTGCACGTGTTATAAGTTGCCAGGGCCAAAGGTCGTCGGGGTTGGTAGCCTGGCATCTGCCGGGGATTCTTAGCACCCCCTGCCCCGCCGTTACCGTGACCGCTACCAGAGTCCGGGATAGCGGGGCCGCCGGGGACTAGGGGCCGTGTTATGGGTGTAACAACCATAGGGGGGTTTTGCCGTAATCGCCACGCTTGGCAGGCGGGTTGGCGATCGCAGTGTGATGTCATAGTACGCGGAAAGATGCTGCTGCCCATCCTCCGGTGTTTTAGATCCCTTAGTCGCCTCTTACGACACCCACGGGAAGAGATGGGTTGGTGCTATTCTAGGGCCACACCACAGGCCACATTAAAGTCCTCCTGTTGTGTGGCTCCTTTTACTTGGTATTTTGTACAATAAAGGTTAAATAATTAAATCTGTAGAGATTTCCATGCAAAGATTTCAAGAATATATTGATCCACTGAATTCTATAACCATCTCAAAACCTTGAATGGAATCCGGTAGCAAGTTTGTATAAAGAAGGTTTGGTCCCATGGTGTTAATTGTCACCAAACCAAACACATATTATGCAAACAGCCATGTTTGACTTAGAATGTCCAATATTTGTGGTGGGTGGTCATTCGGCCTCTGATAGCCACGACGCATACTAAACCAGAAAATTTTACTTACTTTATTTCTAAACGTAAGTACCTACAATACAATATTATGAACTTATTGCTATTACTACAGCTATCAGTGAGTTCCGAAAGTTATATAACAATTAATATTTATTTCATAACTATCTGTCGCCCGCGGTTTCGCCCGCGTGAGTTTCACTTTGATGAAAAATCTCTCTTGGAGCTTATCATCAGATGTTCCAGATCTTCAATTTTTATACGTCATCAGAAAATGCTCATCAGGTTGAACGACTTTTGTTAAGGCACCATTTCCATATTTCTTGTAGTTTAGCTGTTCTGTTAAGGTTCTTCATCAGGTGTTCCAGTTTTCAAAATAAATTGTAGCCTAAATGTTGCCCAGGCTTAATAGCTTTACAATAAAAAAAGTTTCATTCAAATCGGTTCAGTACTTTCGGAGATTAGCGTCATACATACAGACAGACAAAAATTAAAAAAATTTTTTTTTGCTTTTTTATTCTTTTTAAGTGACCCTCTATCCATTTCAATCAAAAATACAAAATGTACAGACAAAATATTTTTTACTGTCTTATATGCATAGATTTAGCTTCACCTGTAAGAATAACCGGAAGACCCCGACTTACATGGAAAAAAAAGCCGAAGAAAGTGACCTGATGAAAAACAATATTGACCCTAAGACGACCCAGAATCGATCGCCAGTTCTGGAGTCCAGGGTATAGCCGACCCCAATTAAAATTGGAAGAAGGCCGGAAGAAGAAGAAGAAGAATTTATTAACTGAAACATACACAATTATAAATTACACAAAATAAGAGGGAAATGTAATTGTTTTCTATGTAGACACTGACGGCGAACATTTAAACTTACAGGCATTGTCTACTTGCCCGAATATTATTGATTGTATCATGATTATCATGCTAAAATGATAAAGTTGAAGATATGTAGATATTCTTATCTACTCTGAATAAAACTCGTAGATTTATGTTTACAAACCCCTTTTATAATACATGGATCATATTTCTACACTTTATACATGGAAACTCAATAGATCACATAGGTAAACATTATGTAAAGCTACGCGCACAATCAACCATCACAACCCATTGCTGATACAGTCTACCACAGACTACTGAAGACTTAAGGGCTTCATACTGCATCTTGACAGCTTGTTCTTCTTTCAAATCTTCAGTCAGCTAACACGGCCGTTCCTGACAGCTGAACGTCCTCGTCAGCTTGATCTCCACTAGGTGAAATTAGGTCCTTCTGAGTATGAGAGAAGATCAATATTAATCATCATCCATAGGCAAGGATCCAATGGTCCAATATTTATCATTCTATTGTCAAATTGGTCATTTCAGATCAAAAAGAAAACATTAAGAATCGTTATGACTGTAAATTGTTAAACATCGACTTTTAACATTTGCATTTAAACTTATTTCAATTCAAAGAAAAAGCTCTAAATGCTAATTTAGTTATCAATTGGGACAAGACCAGAATATTGAACACACAACAGACAAGGGACATAAAATCAAATTAACATTCTGGAAAGAAAATTGCATTAGCATTCTGGAAAGAAAATCATATTAGCATGCTAAAAAGTAAACAGCATTAACATTCCAGAAAGAAAATCTCATTAGCATGCTGAAAAGTAAATGACATTAACATCCCAGAAACAAAATAATTAGCATGCTGAAAAGGAAATATCATTAACATTCCACAAACAAAATAGTATTAGCATGCTGAAAAGGAAATAGCATTAACATTCTAGATCGAAAATCATATTAGCATACTGAAAAGTAAATAACATTAACATTCCAAAAATAAAATCATTAGCATGCTGAAAAGGAAATAGCATGAACACTCCACAAACAAAATCGTATTAGCATGATGGAAAGTAAATAGCATTAACAATCTAGATAGAAAAACGCATTAGCATGCTGAAAAGGATAGATCATTAACATTCTACTAGATGAAAATCATATTAGCATACTGAAAAGTATCCAATACAAAACAATAATAATAAAGCATTAACATTTCAGAAATAAAATCGTATTAGCATGCTGAAAAGTAAATAACATTAACATCCTAGAAATAAAATCTTTAGCATGCTGAAAGGAAATAGCATTAATATTCCACAAACAAAATCGTATAGCATGCTGAAAAGTAAACAGCGTTAACATTTCAGAAATAAAATCGTATTAGCATGCTGAAAAGGAAATATAACATCAGCATTGACGGAGATACGGATATCAACTGTCAACAGCAATGTTATGACATTAATACAAACAGTTAATAAATAGCTGAAAGGAAATAACATAAGCATTGACGATTCAATATCTCAACGGTAATGTTATGACATTAATAGAGGCAGTTAATAAATAGCTGAAAGGAAATAACATTAGCATTGACAATCCAATATGTCAACGGCAATGTTATGACAGACATTATACAAGCGTTGAATAGCTGAAAGGAAATAACATAAGCATTGACGGAGGATATCAACGGGGGATATCAACCGTCAACGACAATGTTTGGCATTACAACAGGCAGTTAATAAATAGCTGAAAGAAAATAACATTAGCATTGACAATTTTATATGTCAACGACAATGTTATGACAACATTAGAACAAAAATCAAATAGTGCCACGATATCAGGGCAGAGGCCACAAGGTCGGGGCCAATGACCTCATTGTCGGGGTCAGTGACCACATTGTCGGGGTCAATGAATGCCACATTGTCGGGGTCAATGAATGCCACATTGTCGGGGCAATGGCTACGATGTCGGGGTCAACGGCTACAGTGTCGGAGCCACGGCTACATTGTCGGAGCCAACAGATGCCACAAGGTCGGGTAATGACCACATTGTCGGGGTCATCGGCCTCATTGTCGGGGCCACGGCCATATTGTCAGGGCCAGGAGCTGCTTCTGCACCATGTGTTCAGCAGCTGCCTCAGGACAGTTCATCTCGTAGGAGCCAGCCAACCAATCGATCTTGTACCGATGATGTGGCGGCGCGCGCATGACCTTGTAGGGGCCACGAATCCCAGAATACATCTTCCCAGGTTTGCTCTGGGAACCTTTACTGACTAAAACAAAACTGTCAACAGAAAAAGTACAAGTTAAGGTTAGCAATGTTCACGACATTGTTGTCGACACAACAACGACGATCAGATGCTCGGGCGTTCTCTCTCTTCTTACAATCTGCAATACCTCTGTCAGGAGGTATTATCAGAAACGTCATGCAGGCAAGATCTAAAAATAGTTCTCTCAATGCCCGTCAGTAACTGCTTTGTAAAATTAAAGTGAACTTCACCAGCCTTTCATAGAAAGTTGAACCTTACCGTTTACCTCAATTTCCAAGAAATTTAAAATAGGGGCTGTTTTCTCCACTCATCTCGCGAATACGCCTTGCATTACAATGTACTCGTAAAAGTAGCTCACCATCCTCAAAAACTGGAGAACTTACCAATATTCGTTAGTTTTGTAATTTCATGGAAGCACACGGCTTTCATGTTCTTACCACTCGGCCTTACTGACTTCAATCAGCCCAAATATTGCTCAGTCAGTTACCAAAATCTAAAACTAGTCTAGCGGTTAGTTGTAATCGCCGCATCCAGCCATACATTGTATAGCGCTAAGACGAACAAACAGGATTGCTGATAGTTGGTGTACTTTTGTTTTAATTAAACCGACAAAACTTTAATAAAACATTTCCATTGTAATTTTACATTGCTAGATAACTATGGACAAAATTAAAATATTAGACATACTTACGTATGTACTACTAAACGTTACGTGATAAATTTATTTCTATTAATAATACGCATCATGGCTACCAAATAATCACTGACTTTAAGGTCTAACCTTAATTTATTAATTTGCCAAAACAAAACAACAAAATGAAGTTTAAAATTTGTACATGATCAGTCATTGATCAGCCAATCGTTCAACCACGTCTTAGTCTTATAGCATAACAAAGTAAACAATCTACCTCTGCACACTAAACAAATCACATTTAAACCTTCGTTTGATATGTAATAATGTTTCGATCTTACTTGAATCAAAGAAAGTACACCAACAATCCTGTTCGTACCGTCAACGAACAACATCACGAAGTTTCTATCAATAACTTCGTACATAATCCTTTACCGACACACTACGGACGCTGGTGGTGGTGGCATGTAGCTTCCAACGCAAGGTTGTGATGGTGAATTTAAAATCAAACGCATTTTACGGGTCTCGTCATGTGGTATAAATTATATCCGACCACAACTATTACGAAACTCATCTGCATGCAAAAATGCATATTGCGCACAAATAGATTTTCATAATAAGTGAATTGTCAATCTCAACTCAACTCACTAACCAACATTCATATTTTTTTAAATTTTTTTTTTTTTATTTCAAAATAAATAACATGAAAAGTGCGCTAAAACTCAAACTAATAAAATCCATGGAAAAAATAAGAACATCATACAGCGTAAAAACCAATTCTAAAAAAACAATTGAATCGCGATGGTCACGATATTTCAAATATTTAAGAAAAACAAAACACGTTCCATTTTCCAAGGAAAAAATGATCCGTGATTTGGCGCGGTTTTAATATGAATGATTTGAATCGCACTTCTGATCTTATCTACTCTGAATAAAACTCGTAGATTTATGTTTACAAACCCCTTTTATAATACATGGATCATATTTCTACACTTTATACATGGAAACTCAATAGATCACATAGGTAAACATTATGTAAAGCTACGCGCACAATCAACCATCATAACCCATTGCTGGTACAGTCTTCCACAGACTACTGAAGACTGAAGGGGCTTCATACTGCAGCTTGACAGCTTGTTCTTCTTTCAAATCTTCAGTCAGCTAACAATATATAATGTATGGTTCTCGTCGAAATAAAAATAGAGCAAACGGTTCTGGAATTTATGTACCGTTGAATCTATGAACCCGTTTAAAGAAGATACCTTCTGGTCCTTGAAAATCAAAATCATTTTTTTTTTATTGAAACTTGGCCTACAAAGTCGAAAATTAATTAAATGATCATAGTATCTCAAAGCGACAAACTACTAGCATTTCGGAACGACCACTTCTGAGAAGAAATGCTGAAAAAACCCATGATCAGAGAATAGTCTCCGTATTATACTTCACTGCCATAAGCATTGCTATTGACTTTAATAGCTTGTGAGCGACGATCCTAACTTTTTGAGGAAAAACCATAAAGTTAATTTTACTTAAACTTGACATGAGGTTTCTCGTGTATGACTTCGTCTATTGGTTCTTTTATAGGTACATTTATTTACTTATGTAAAATACTTATACTACTTTATATATAAATGCGAAAGTTGTTATGTGTGCGAGGTGTGTTTGTAACTAAATCACGCAAAATCTACTGGACGGATTTCGATGAAATTTTGTACACGGGTAGTAAAATACCGGAAATAGCACATAGGGTACTTTTTATCTTTTGACTTTTGACACACATAGGACCAGAAATAGCTTATAGATAACAAATACTAGACTTTTTTTAATTAAAAATATTGTATTCATATTAAACTCATGTTACGGCACATCACATGCCGCAGGGCGTGTGCAGAATAGTTATTTCTAAAAATGACCGCCTATCAAGGTCGAATTTGGTAACGTCTGATTTGCATCGGTACTTATGTGTTCTCAATACTGATACGATCGAAAATACCGTAAACAATAATATGCATTCAGCCGACGTTTTATTTTGTAAACGCAAAGATAACTTTGCGCGTGGCCAAAATAGGAACTAAACGTTTTACGTGTATTTGTATTACAATAAAAAGTTATGCAGCGCCATCATTTAAATGTAAACTTTCCACAAGTTTACACTAGCAATAAAAACTGTTGTTAGAATTTAAATTTTTGCGATTCGAATGGTTTTTAAGAGATTAGAATGTCGCTTTCGAATTGTAATTTCAAACAAAATGTTGATGATTGATGATTTAAAAAAAAGAAAACAAAATGTGGTTTTTACTTTCTTATTATTATTTTTAAATGATGCAGCTCGCCAGTAGTGCTTATAGGCCGGTAGAATTAAAATACCATTCGAACTTAAAGCCTGGTATATTTTACTGTTTTAATGGCATCATTTGAAGCCCAATATGACTATCCCAGTCTTTCCCCCTCCAAAGGGCTGTGCTTGGGGCACAGGGGGTGAAAATGTATCTACAAAGAGGGCTATTGTTGCGGTTTTACTAGTATATCTCGAAAAGGACCCACTATTTCGAAAAAATAGTACTATTTAAAGTTTTAAAGCATTAAACTCTGCGTCTAGTGGGATCAAATACATATGTTTTGGACCATCCAGTCCCACACTAGTGCTCATAGAAGTTGAACAAAATCCACAGATATTTTAAATTCGAAAGTTTAGACATGTGCGAGAATGTATGTTTGATACTCAACTACGCAAAATCCACTGGACGGATTTTGATGAAATTTGATAGACTACTAGAAAAATACAGGATATAGCACACAGGGTACTCTTTAACCCGAAGTTCCTACGGAAGTAGGGCCCCGGGGCGCAGCTAATTTAGCATTTTTCATAAGTGTGGAAAACTTGCTAAACCCCGGGGCTCCGCTCACTTCGGAATTTCGGGATAAAAATTACCATACGTGAATTTTTAAGACTAGCTCTATTTGTGTGCCAGATTTCCTCAAGATCCGTCCACTAGACTTTGTGTGATTGAGTGACAAAAAATGCAAGTTTGTATGGAAACTTTATCATTTATGATAATATATACTAGATGCGCCTCAATGCTTCTTAATAATTATAATAATTTAAAAAAAAGTAGACTATGTGCATTTTTAGGTTTAACTCTACTTGTGTACCGAATTTCGTCGAAATCAGTAGATTTTGTGTGAATGAGTAACAAACATACATCTGACATGGCATTTATACCAGCTGGCGCCCGGGGCTGTACTCTCGTGACAATTTCAGAATAAAAAAGAAGCCTATATACTTTTAAGGTTTACTCTTTACATCGTAATCCGTTCAGTGGTTTTGCGTGACTTAAATTACTGGTTATAAAAATTTAAAATTTGTTCAATTTCGATTAGTAATTTTATGGGAACGGGTTGTCCAAAAACATGTATTTACTCTCCTCAAGGCTCCATAATCGGTCCTTTTCTATTCCTTGTTTACATAAATGACCTTCCATGTCTTGCCCAACAATTGTGTGAAGTAGTTTTATTTGCGGACACATCTTTACTATTTAAAGTCAACAGAAATAGTCAAAATTATGACGATGTAAGTAATATTATGACACTTGTGCTTGACTGGTTTACAACCAACAACCTGGCTTTAAACACGGACAAGACCAAGTGTATAAAGTTTTCTCTCTCGAACGCACCTCACAATGATATACCTTTAATAGTTAATGGCAAAGTATTAGAGTGGGTACACAGTGTCAAATTCTTAGGCGTTACCGTTGACTGTAAGTTAAAGTGGGATAAACACATTGAACTCACGGCCAAAAAACTTAGCTCGGCGGCTTATGCAGTGAGAAGGATAAGACAGTGCACAAACATTGAAACAGCTAGACTCGTGTATTTCAGCTACTTTCATAGCATAATGTCATACGGATTATTGATATGGGGAAATGCAGCTGAGATAGGGAAAATTTTTGTATTACAGAAGAGAGCAATTCGTTTTATGTACGGGCTAAAGCGACGCGATTCTCTACGAGAGCTCTTTAAATCAATAAAAAATCTTACTGTTGCATCTCAATACATCTTCAATGTACTTATTTTTGTTAAATCCAATTTAAACCTCTTTAAAAAAAATTGCGATGTACATAGTATAAACACCCGCAATAAGAATAAACTTTATACGCCCTGCTTTAGGCTTAAAAAGGTTCGGCGGTCTTTCGTGGGTCAAAATGTAAAAATGTTCAACAAGCTCCCTGACCAGGCTATAAATTTGCCTATGCAAAAATTTAAAACATATCTTAAAAATACTTTGATGAATAAAGCGTATTACACAATAAGTGATTATTTGAACGATAAAAAAGCTTGGTCTCTCCCTACAACTTCGCCACTCCACACTTGATTGTATTCTTTTGTTATTGTGAATAATAACCTTTCCTTTCTTTTTTAAATTTAGTAACATTGACATTTAATTGTTAAACATGTACGTGTATTGTGATCTTCAAGTGACTGAAAGTATTTATTTTTCTAAAATGTTCAAACTGTTGACGGCGTCGTGGGCCGGGTCGTAAGGTTCCCTCTATTATGGTTGAGCTTTGCGATGGCTGACCCTCGCGTCAACTCGTGAACGGGTGTTGCCAGGGGGATCCTGCTTCGATCCTGATTCGAATTGTATTTTTATTTTTTGTTTTTAACCAATTTATGGTGGTTACTTGATCACAAACATAACATGTTTTATTATATTATTTTATTTATTTTCTTATATTTTATTTTTGACTGTACACAATCTAGTGTATGTATAAAGTTAATAAATAGCCCCTCTGGCATATTAGGCGACCAAGACTGTTTCATGAGTTTCTTTCGGCATTTCTTCTCAACAGTGGTCGTTCCGAAATGCTAGTAGTTTGTAGCTTTGAGACATAATATATTATGATTAAATAATTAGTTATCGACGTGAAAAAGAGCCTTCTTTGAAGGCCAAGTTTCAATAAAAAATTTTGACTTTGACTTTGACTTTGACACTAAATGCACAATTTTATGCTCTAAAGCTTCCATTAAGACCAGGTCCAACCTGACCTGCAAAAAACAAAATCCATATGCACTTAACCGCGGCGTGTGAGCGTTGCAATAAGATAGTTTTTTGCACAACACAATGTTCTACTTTCGTTGACAGGATCGAACAGATTTTGTACCGATTTAGCAACTATTTCTCAAATATCATTAAAAATATTAGTTTTAAAACAAAAGTGCTCGATTAAAACTTTAATATAGCATATATATATAAACTAATTATATAAAAATATATATATATGTTATCGCTGAAAATTTTAAGATTCATGACTTGTAAGCTGAAATATTTTATAAATTTTCGGTGCCTTTATGAATTAATTAAGCCGAAAATATGTATTTTTATTAAAAAGTAAACGATTGAAACCTTAATAGAGATCATAATCTATTTCCTGTATTATTTTTCTACTTCGTAATTAAACTCTAATTAGGTAAATCTCTTCATGAAAAATTACAATTATTTCGAATGTGGGGTTGGACCTGGCCTTAAGACTATGTAACGAAATTGTGAGACCTTTATAACACAGAATCGTAAAACCGCAACACCACCACTTTTGACGATACATTTTACCCCATGTGCCCCAAGCACAACTTTTTGGAGGGGAAAGGCTAGTAGGGGAAAGATAGTAATATTGGGCATCAAATGAAGCTCCTGAAATAGTAAAGTCTATTGTTGACTTGAAAGTCGATTCGTCTTATTTTATGCTTTAATTCTACCGGTCTATTGTTTGTTAACAACTTTAATTCATATCAAGGAATTTACTTACTTATCCCATTAATCCTAACTAATATTATAAATGCGAAAGTGAGTATGTTTGTTTGTTTTATTTATTTGTTACCTCTTCACGCTTTATCTTCTGAATAAATCTTCCTGAAATTTCGCATACACATGTTCAAGCCGCGGGCAAAAGCTAGTCTTAATCTATACATATAATAAAACAGTAAAAATATTTTGTCTGTACATTTAGTATTTTTGACTAAAATGGATAGAGGGACACCTAAAAAGAATAATAGAAAACAAAAATATTTTTTTGGAATTTCTTGTCTGTCTGTCTGTCTGTATGTATGTACGCGTTTCACGCAAAAACTACTGGACGGATTTGAATGAAACTTTTTTTTGTTGTATAGCTATTAAGTCTGGGCAACATATAGGCTATAATTGATTTTGAAAACTGGAACAACTGATGAAGAACCATAACAGAACAGCTAAACTATAAGAGATATGGAAATGGTACCTTAGCAAAAGTTTATCAATCTGACGAGCATTTTCTGTTGACGTATAAAATCGAAGATCAGGATCATCTGATGAAGAACTCCAAGAGACCAGCTCAAAGTCAAAGTCAAAGTCAAATATTTTTATTCATGTAGGCTTAAAAATAGCACTTATAAATCGTCACTTTCTTGTTTTTTAGTTAGTTGACGTCAAAAAAATTACTTAAAGCTAAGTTTACCACCGCCTCCAAAGCGCAAGTGGAGAAGAGGCGGCGCAACAAACTCCACTGCTGCATTTTCTCCAAAGACGTCACTTTACAACATATGTCTTACAATTAAATAACTGTATATGTGGACGAATATACATTGAATATATATATATATAAAATGTCAAATTTATAAATTAATAAAAATTATAAATTAATAAAATGTCATTGTAAAAGTAAAAGTACACAATGTACCTAGAGAGTAATATGACAGTCTTAGGAGGTCACTGTACCAGACCTGTAGCTACACTATTACATATATGGAAATGGCGCCTTAGCAAAAGTTGTTTAACCTGATGAGCATTTTCTACTGACGTATAAATATTGAAGATCTGGAACATCTGTTTCCGTTCATCAACATAATAATATATTCCCGCGGGACACGGGATAACGGTTGAAATTTCGAGTACTGGAGTTTAGGTTACTACGAAGCGAAACTCACGCGGGCGAAGCCGCGGGCAACAGCTCTCTCTCAGCCGAAAGACGTCCACTGCTGGACAAAGGCCTCCCCCAAGGATTTCCACAACGACCGGTCCTGCGCTGCCCGCATCCATGCGCAACCCGCGACCTTCACCAGGTCGTCGGTCCACCGAGTGGGAGGCCTGCCAACACTACGTTTTCCGGTTCGTGGTCGCCACTCGAGAACTTTTCTGCCCCAACGGCTTTTTCTGCCCCAACGGCTTTTTCTGCCCCAACGGCTTTTTCTGCCCCAACGGCTGCGGGCAACAGCTAGTCCAAATATTATAAATGCGAAAATGAGTTTGTTAATTTGTTTGTTAGTTGCCTCTTCACGCGTTATCTACTGAACAAATCTTCTTGAAATTTCGCATACGCATAGAAGTACTGAGAAGGACATAGGGTACCTTTCATCCCGAGAAAAAGCACTGTTCCCGTGGGAAATACACGCGGGCGAAGACGCAGGCAAAAGCAAGTAATATATTAATGCAAAAAAATGAATGTGTGTGAGTGAGTATGTTTGTTCAGGCAAAAATTTGTGTTAGTTTAGTATTGGTGTTACTTATAGTAGACTAGCTTTTGCCCGCGGCTTCGCCCGCGTGAATTTCCCACGGGAACAGTGCTTTTTCCCGGGATAAAAAGTAGCCTATGTGCTATTCCAGGTCATTATCTACCTCTGTACCAAATTTCATCGAAATCCGTCCAGTAGATTTTGTGTGATTGAGTAACAAACATCCTCACAAACTCACAAATTCACAAACTCACAAACTCACATCCAAACTTTCGCATTTATAATATTAGTATGGATTGTATAAGTAGTCTTAGAAATTTAATTGTCGAAATTGTCCCGGTGTTTAGTAAATGTTGTCTTCCAAAAATGGCTTCGCCCTTAGGTTGTAGGTTGATTCAAGATGTAGGTTGATTCATGCATTTAATAAAACAATTCAAACAATAATTGATTTCATGTTGCTTAAAGTTCAGATAAATTTTCCAAATTTATACTAAATTCGAAAATTATTTAAGTAATTAATCCCATATCTTATAAAAAAATATTTTCTATTGAGAGAATTAAATTTTTATCAGATAATTAATTGTACATACATAACAAACAAACATACTAACATAGTTATAATTTAAAACAAATTGCAAACGGCCCGTGACGCGTTGATGTCTTTTCTATGAAATGCTTTTTGTTTGTATTTTGGAAATTCCAAAACTAAGGTATATGGGTGAAAGACGAAATTCAGGCGGGCAAAGCCGAAGGCAAAAAGTGCATCTTTTTACACGACTGACCAAAAAAGGAGTGTTACGTTTTCAGGGTTCATGTATGTAAGTTTCTTTATTCCAAGATAAGTCCTGAACGGCTAAACAGATTTTGATGTGATAGGTATTTTTAGATTCCTTGCATTCCTCCGAGTGACATAGGTTATATAACGTCATCATAAAAACAAAATGGCGGATTATATACGCAATAAATAGCAGACCAAAAAATAAAATTTGATCAACCTTATCGAGTGGGGTATCAAAATGAAGGGCTTTAAAAGGCGATTTCAAAAATGTATATATAACTTATATGTTTATATGTACTTTTTGAGTAAAAAGTTGTCAGTCGTGTTTTTTTTATTTTTTATTTAATACATAATTAGCTTGTTAATAAGTAGTGGTCGTTTTTGAAATATATAATTTCTAAAAACCTTCAAATAAAATCTTCAAATAGAGATCATTTTGACCGTCAAAATCTGGCCTACATTATTTGAAATATTACTTAAAACATTACTAGTTGTATTTTCAATTTAACTTAACCTTATATTATGCAAGTACCATCTTAACCATAATAAATCAAGAGTGTGTGAAGGCCCATTCGTAAAGGTCGATCACAGACGGAGCGTGAATCTAGTGTTTACATTAGCAGTGAGAGGCTGCCTTGGCTGATGTTCTAATGAACTGATATCCTTATAAGTCGTTCACTCTTGACATATATTTATTTCGGTACTTTATTTCAATACATATGTATATAAATAAAAAATAAATGGGTCTTTTCTATAGTCGTGTCGCCCAGTGGTCCGAATCGACTCATTCCAAAAGATGCCTTGGGCTATCGCACCACTCCAACTACTGCAATACCAATGGCCCCATTTAGAAACAGTACATACGATTTGCATCATGGTGCTAAATTACTAAATACCCATTTAATTCCGATCACATTCGCCATATCTTGGGGGATCAGTTATATTCCAAATAATTACTATTTGAATCCGATCCAGTGAGGGGATCCGATGGGAATGGTAAAGTGTACTTAGGGAAATGGACTGACCCTTGATTCAACAAATCACAAACGTAGATGTCATGCCTCAGTTGTGTCTCAAAAGCCAAAGAAATCGTAATAAAACATAGAAGTCTTACAGAGATCTTGTCACTTTATTTCAATTTTGTTGGCTCTTGATACACAATTGACACACGACATCTACGTGTGTAATAAGTAGAATCGCCCCCCTGGACTAGAATTAACCAAATTATAAGGGTTCTGGTTTTGCCTTTTGAGGTACATACATACATACATAGAATCACGTCTTTATCCTTTACGGGGTAGACAGAGCCAAGAGTCGTGAGACTCAAAGGCCACGCTTAGCTGAATAGTGGGCTCTCTGATGGAATGGAGATTCGGGTATAGTGACAGGTTTTGAGGTATGGAATCCTAAAAATAATTATAATCAGCAAGGGATTACCAGGAAATCCGACCGGAATAATTCGTCATAGTTATGTGTAGGTGTAGGTATTACCCGTTCAGTATTTCCCAAGTTTGTGTTTTAAAGTAGTTCAGTGTTTTCAAGTGTGTTCAGTGACTCCTTGGCATTACGCAGAGATGTCGCGTCCCTCTGCATCTTTTATCGCATTACAATGGGGAGTGTTCGCAGGAGCTGTTCGACCTTGTACCAGCCGCTCTATTCCACCACCGTACCACCCGCCTTAAGCAGAAGTACCACCCCCACCACCTTGATGGCTAGTGTTCAACCACCGCTCGTTTTTCGCGCAGCTTTTTAATGCGCTGTACTAAATTGTGGAATAATCTTCCCTCAGCGGTGTTCTCGAATAGGTTCGACATTGGAGCCTTCAAGAAAAGAGCCTATCGCTTCCTCAAAAAGTCTGCAACGCATCAGTGACCTTCTTAGGGTCGTTGGTGTCTATGGACTGCGCTGATTGCTTACCATCAGGCAAACCCGCATGCTCGTTTGCCTATTATTCTATTAAAAAAAAGTAGTTCAGTGTTCTTAATCTCGCCAAAACGAACAATTAGAATTCGATAAAATTTAGTACACAGATTGAGACAAGTAACAAAAAAATATACGTTAATTTCATTAAGTTTCTTATACACCCGATGGCACAATGTTATGTATGAGTATGTATGATTGCAATATACTTGTCTGATTGCAATCCCAGATTCTTAGTGCATATTTCCATGAGGAGTGTCTTCAAATTTGACAGAAAAGTGAAGGGCTATTGACGTTCAAATTGTTTTCTACGAACTGTTGAAACGTTGTGGCGCAAGAGAGTGAAAATTGTTTTAAGTTATTAACACTACTGTTTCCATAAGCACTTTACTTGTGTATAAGAAAAGTATTGTTTTGAAAGGACAGAAAAGTGATGGCAATATCTTTTGTTTCTCTTTTTTCAGTGGATTGAAAGGTCAATTATACCGAGCATATCGAAATGCTCATGATACAAGTTTGAAATTTAGTCGACACAGTACGTAGTCGACGTAGTTTTATTATTCTTGTCACTATACCTGAATCTCCATTCCATCAGAGAGCCCACTATTCAGCTAAGCGTGGCCTTCGAGTCTCACGACTCTTGGCTCTGTCTATCCCGTAAGGGATAAAGACGTGATTCTATGTATGTATTTAGTATATCACAAATTGTAGTCACAAAAAAAACATAAAAAGTCCAGGGTTATGAACTAAACTACAATTTAAAAAACGGTGTACATGGATATGATAATAATGCGAGCATTAAAAGAAGTGACAAGTAAAATGTGCAAGAAAATTAAAATGTTACAAAGGTACTTAACGAAAGAAAAAAAAACAACGAGTAACTACTAAGTTAGTGCAGGCATAACTGCACTGCGAATATATAAAATATCTAGCTGAAAACATTTTAAAAGTAAGTTTTGTTTTCCGCGGAATTCGAACTCCCGACTTTGCTAAGCCATCCAGACCACAACTGATGCAAAAGATGTTAGGTATTTACTTATAAAGTTATTAGATTTATATTTATTTATGCAATATTTACAGAGATCCATATCTTAAATAACATATTTATGTAACGAAACTACATCCACTCATCAAAATTCAGATATGCATCTTTTATTATGCAAATCGGAAATGTAACATAAATGATATATAATTATACAATACTAGCCGGCGTTGCTCTCGGCATGTCTTATGCATAGGCATAGAAAAAAAAAACATTCATAGACATAATCGTGATTGTCAAATGAAGCCCTAAAACGTTAATATTAGTGTGCTCCTAATTCAATTTTTTTTTACAGATTGTTCACAAATTCTATGGAACCAAAACACACCAAAAATGTCAAACTTGACAAAAAAGATATTAGCTGTCCTTCACCAACATAGGCAAAAACCATATCTGACATCCCGCTTACTCAGTTGTTAATTTTTTTTTCTAGCTCTATAGTCTTATGTGTTTTTCATACAAACTTCCACCCTCCATTTTAGCCTTTAAATAGTCTGACAAAATATGATCTTTATAATTTTTTTTGAAAATTAACAGAAAGTCAGAAGTCGTTACATGTAATTGAAAACTATCAATAAATAATATGAATAGTTCGTGATCGCCATTTCAATTTGAAAATGACTGACAACTAATATTTTCTGTGGGCCAAGTCAATCGCTTGTGGCGGATGAATATTAACCTGTAAGGTGTGACGTTGGTGGATAAGTGAAACTAGTGAATGCTTGAATAATACTGTCTATATTTGACGGAATATCTGACTATATAATGTAAATGGTACAAAGAGTATACAATTAGTTATAGAAGGTTAAATAGGTAGTATAGGTACTTAATCTATACCTCACATCACCGCACTTATTGAAAAAAAAATATATATATACATGATATTTTTTTTTTTTTTTTTACATAAAATTTAAAGTATAATTATGTCACATATGGTTTAGTACGATTTTTATGGATAATATCTTTTTTACCATATTTATTAATTATCTCTACGTTAGGTGGTATGTCCTTAATAACTTTATATGGACCTAAATATATATTATCAAACTTATTATTAGGTGTCTCATTTTTCACTAAAATTAAGTCATTTTCCTTATAGATAATAGGATTAACATTTTCGTCATATACACTCTTTCTACTTAACTTACTTTTTAATAAATTATTTCTAGCCTCTTTTTGAGAAAGTTGCAAACGGTATTTTAATTCATGTGGGTAACTCTCATAATTATAAATAGGATCTACATCATTTGTCAGATTGCTAGGGAGAGAACATTTCTTACCAAACACCAACTCGTATGGAGTGAAGCCTGTTTCTGTATGAACTCTTGTATTAAAAGAGAAACACCAAAAAGGAATCCACTTACTCCACATCTCCGGATGGTTCTCTGTTTGTATACGTAGAAACGCATTTAAATGTTTGTGAGTAACTTCAAGAGCTCCTATTGACTGGTGATGGTGCGCTGTAGAATTGAGCTGTTTTATATTTAACAGTTTACAAACCTCTTGGAATATTTCTGAAAGAAACTCCTTCCCTCTGTCGGTAGCTATACATTTCGGCACACCGTACCTAAGAATAAAATTGTTGACAAAAGATTTCGCTACTTCATCAGCTTTTTTGGAAATTAAGGGATAACCTTCTACATATTTTGTAAGTTCGCATTGGCATGTAAGTATATAAGAATAATTGTCATTATCTCTTTCCAAAGGACCAACAAGATCTAAGAATACTTTTTCAAATGCTGTATGTGCAGTAGTAGTAATTGTCATTGGCTCTTTCTTTGGTACTGAATGCTTTTGTCGTTGACAACTGTCGCAACGCCTAACAAATTCTCTAACATCTTTATCAATACCAGGCCAAAAGTAATATTTCTTTATATTGTTTGACATTCTTCTCATACCAGCATGGCCACTACTAGGTAAGAGATGAAAGTCATTCAAAATTATTTTCCTATCGTGTTTATCCTCAATCCTTTTTACATTACTTAAAATACATACACGCGGTCTGAATCTATTCTTATCATTTTTTATTGTATCTAATATTTTTTCTATAAAAACTTCATTATCTTTATTCTTTAATATGTATATTTCTTCTAACTTTAATAAATTACAAAATGTATCTAAATCTCTCACAAATTCGTCTCGCGTCATTTGTGATTGAGAATTTAGAAATTTGATATAAATTGTTATTTTACCTTCAACATAGCATAATACTTTATTTTCTTTAGTAATAACTCCTTCTTTTCGTAAATTTTTTAATCCTTTAATGTCAATAAGTTTTAACTCTACCGATTCTTTAGGTTTTATATGGGTACCTACGACTTTCGGTTGATCAGGCCTCAAGTCTAAAGCATCCATATCTACCGTTGAATCAGGTTTGTCTAATTTTTTCGCTTGCGCTCTTGTTATTACATTGATAACACTTTCATGCATTTCTTTTAAATCTTTTAATGAGATTCTTGATAATGCATCTGCAGCTGCATTTTCAGAACCTTTAACGTTTTTCAAAATTATATTCTTCTAATATTATCCTAAATTTCATCAGTCTACTTGAAGGGTCTTTCATATTGAACAAGTATACTAGTGGTTTATGGTCTGTCAGTATTTTAAATGGACGTCCATACAAATATGGACGAAAATACTTTACAGCCCATACTATTGCTAGTAATTCCTTCTCTATTACTGGATAATTCTTTTCACCTTTATTCAAGCTTCTACTAGCATATGCTATTGGCTGTCCATTTTTATTAGATAAGATTGCTCCTATAGCATTATTTGACGCATCAGTTTGTACGACAAATTGATTTTGTTCCGAAAAATCGGGGTACTGTAATACAGGTGGGCTTATCAGTAGTTGTTTTAATTTTTCAAAAGAGTTTTGGCATTCTGTATTCCATTCAAATGGTACGCCTTTTCTAGTTAACTTATTTAACGGATATGCTATTTCAGCGAATTTTGGTATGAATTTTCTATAGTAATTTGTGAAGGCTACAAATCGTTTTACTTCGTCTGAGTTTGTAGGGCACGGATAATTTTGTATTGCTGATATTTTTGCAGGATCCGGCAATATACCTTCACTGGAAATCACATGACCTAGATACAAAATCTCTTTTTTTAGAAAATCGCACTTTGTTGGATTCAATTTTAAATTTACCTTTCGTAATCTTTCAAAAACATCTACTAAATTTTTGTTATGAACTGTCAAACTACGGCCAAAAACGATCAAATCATCTAAATATATAAGGCATTTTTCATAATTTAGACCAGCCATTGCCAATGTAATCATTCTTGAAAATGAACTTGGGCTAGTTTTAAGTCCCATTGGCATACGCGTCATCTGGTACTGTCCCGAATGAAAAGCTGTAAATTTTCTACTGTTTTCCTCTAATTTAACATTATAGTAGCCTTGATGTAAATCTAAGTGCGTGAAATAAATGCTACCTGTCAATGAATCTAAAATTTCTGTTATATCTGGTAATGGATATTTATCATCTTCGATCGTATTATTCAATTTCCGATAGTCTATGACCAATCTCCATTTTTTTGTCTACTGTTGAATCCGATTTTTTAGGTACTAATAGTATTGGACTAGACCAATCGCTTTTGCTAGGCTCAATTATTCCTTCTTCTAACATTTTATCAATTTGACGTTTTATTTCATCTTTTTGTGAGTATGGTAAACGATACTGTTTAGAAAATATTGGATTTGTGTTAGGTTTAACTGAGATAGTATGTGTGTATACATCAGTAGTGCTTAATTTATCTCCAGGGAGGTAAAATATATCGGAATATTTAGCACAAATGTTCTCGATAGTTTTTTGTTCCTCAATATTTAAATGTTCTAATTTCATTAACGAAAATAATTTTTTCACTCTATTGGCATCTATTGCTGATTTTTCAAATACACATATGTCATAGTTACTAACTTTTTCAATTTTTGGATTTATTTCCGATAGTTGTACATCATCTTCCGTAACATTAAGTATCCTAACTGGAATCAAGCCATCTTTTGGTGTACATATGGAGCTTGCTAAAAATATACCATGTTTTATTTCTTGAGATAATATGATACAATCTTCACCAATGTCCGTGGGTATAAAATGTATTGACTCACTTCTGGCAGGAATCTCTAAATTAACATTACAGGTATTATTTATCAAAGGCAATCGAGTATTTTTTGAATTAATAAACAATGTTAAAATATTTTCATTAAAATCTAACTGAGCTTTGCACCTATTTAAAAAATCACGGCCTAAAATTCCACTTCCTTTTATTGGTAAATTTGGAAAAACAAAAAATTTGTGCTTAATTGTCTCATCATTAAAAGTAAATGTTAAATATAAGTATCCTATTGCTTGCACACTTCCACCTAAACCGTTTATTATTACATTATCTTTATGGATTGGAATGTTACATTCGATAGCATGTTTATAAGTACACGCCGATATCGATGCTCCAGAATCTACTAGAAAATATTTTTTACGATTATTATATGATGATGAATTTAAAGAAATGTAACAATTACTATCACTGGCTAAAATAAATTTATCATTATTATTCACGAAAAAACTGATTCAATGAAATGTTCGACTCTTGTGATTTTTCAAAATTATTATCATTATTATGCATTAAATTAATATTACGTATCCCTTGATTTCCTCTATTTGAATTAAAAAACTTACCTCTCTGCTGTCGACGTACGCTACTTCCTCGCGTGAACTGACCTCGTGTCCATTGCCCTCGAGAAGCAAGATGAGATCCTTGCTGCTGTCCTCGTGCTCGTCCCCTGTATGCAGAGTAGTTTCCACGTCCACCACGCCAACCTCTATAATTATTAGATCCGTTGTTAAAATATCTATTTTGGTATGGTCTTTTGTACATACATACATACCCATTATTTCACCTGATGTTGAGGGTGTCGAGACTTCCTCGTCTTGAGCTGCCTGAACAGCATCCTTTAGTGAACTATAATTTCTAGCAGAAATAATTGTACTCAGTCTACGATTACGCAAACCGTCAGCGAATTGCTTAACAGCCATTTTTTCATTAATTGGTTTTAAAATTTTATAGCATTGATCATTCCCGTCAGCTTGCGTTATCGTTAAATCTACAAATAATTCTGTAATTTCTTTCCCATAGTCAGCAATCGACATATTATTCTGTCTAATTTTTTGTAATTTATTTTGTATCGCCGCACGGTGGGGCAAGGTACCCTCATAAGTGGCAGAAAATGCGAAATGTGAAACGCGTTTTTCCAACTACTCACTATAGCCTTTTAATAAACCAGGAACCTATGCATCATTTGACACTATCAACTCGGCTGTTAACTTCCACAGACTCCCGTTATAATTATCTTTTGTTACTAGTTGTGACATTGCGTCTGATTGTTAACTTAATTGCGTGTGTTTCTATTGTAATTTCTTGGGGTTATTTTAGAAAAAAAAATGTGATATAGCAATGGAACCTTCAAGCTCAGGTATGTGACGATATTTTAGCAACATTTAATTTAGTTTTAGGGTACAGTAAATGTATGAAACCAATTAATATATTTGTTATAATAAAATTTTCACGAAATTCTAAAATAGCTAAGGTTTTAGTTGTGTTATCCAGTGAATCCCGGCTCAATTTTTTTTTAGACATTACCCATGCAATATCATCATCTTGAAACTACAAAAAAACTTTACTCCTTTTTGCTCCTTTTGGAATAATTGCGATTTTTGTAACTTTACTATTTTATTTCCATTATACAAAATCACTTATTTTGTTTTAGGAACGAGTTCAAATACATTATTTATTTTAAGAAATGATCTCGTTACTATAATGCGATTCTTGGAAGAAAAAAATAATTGAAAAACAATTTGATTTTTTGGTTTTTAAGCTGTAAAAACGTAAAATTTGTGTCAAAAAAACATAACTAATTTGAATCAATAGTTTGCTTTTAAATTTGAATATAGGTCAACATGGTTGATAGGAGGGCATGTTACCGGTTGGTACCGGTACTAAATTCTCATATAAACTACCAAAAAGTATCGGTACTTTCCGGGAGTTTATATGGAGAAATTGGTACACGTAACAAGCTCTGGTTGAAAACGTGAAAAATAGATGATAAATTAAAAAAAATAACTAAGAATACCCTGATATATCTTTTTCGTTTCCTATCTTCAAGTTCCTGTTCCCGTGGTACAACATGCCACCAACATTGCTCAAATACTTGATTCATGGACCAGAATTATATCCTCTGTACTTTTTAGGCAAAAGACTATAGGACAATTAATGGAAGAGTCTCAAAAGGCTAGGAACATTGACTTTAAGAGATGTAGGGAGCATAATTCAAGTAAATGTAGCCGAGACAAGAATAGCTGCCTATTTGCAGCAAATAAATGAATTTAATTTAATTGTGTGAAATCCAACAGACATTTTTATATTTTTAAATTTGTTCTTCAGGTCCCTTTATTTCAAAGAAACGAAAATTTTGGAAATATGTCCCCAGAATCTTCCAAAAGAAATTAAAATAAAATAAAAAATCCATCTCGTAAAAATTATGACTTAAGAAAGAAACACAAATTGATGATGAGGATGATAATGATGAAGATCATGATGATGATGATGGGTTGTCATATGTTTAAAATGAGTTCCTATATTATTTCAATAAATTGTACATGATTATTAACGTTATTTTTTTTAATAAATATTTATTTAATATAAAAATCTATATACAAACACGTGTATATGTCTACAAAAGGATTCTTTATCGTCTAGAAACTATCTTATTTGTATTTAATAACCACAGAAGCAATTTAGCTAGAAAACTTATTTAATGCCAACTTTAGGAGTACCTTGCCCCAGTGTGCGCCGTTGCAGCTTTCTTACACAATAATACATTTCGCATATCACAAATTAACTGACTAACCGTTTCATATTTATTTTTTAATTTCAATTTAGCCTCTGCAGAAAGCCTACTTTTTAATACAAAATTAATTAAATTTTGTTTACATGTATCTTCTTTTAACAAAGAATTATAATACTCAATATTATCTATCAACTGTTTCGTATTTGATTCTTCATTTGTCATAATAGGTAAAAGATTTAAAGCAGTTTTTAAATCAAAAGTACTCATTTTGAACAACGACTTAGGCTTATCACTATTACACAACAATAAAATATTTTCACGTAACTCTTCAAACCGACCACAATAATTTTTTATTAATAAAATATCGTCCGTACTATAATATTTATTTTTAACTTTATCTTCAAAATCTATCAACCACGTCTCAAATTTCTTATTAATTTCGTTAACCTCATTTAACTTGTTTGTTAACACATTTTCCGTTCTTCGACGGGCACCTAATTTAATTAAATATAATCTTATTTTCTTTAATTCTTCATACAATGATATTATAATATCCATAAGGTACTTACCACCATAACGTAAAGAAAAATATTCCTGTACCTGTGCACATAAGTAAACATTAATACATATTTAATTAAAAGTAATTCTAAAACATATTCACAATTAAAATTTATCAATCACCAAACTAAAGTCCAAAGTTCAAATAGAGTGTATCATTTGTCCGTACGTATATGGAAAGTCGCAGCATTCCTCAACTGCCGGCCTCATCTCGTTCTTAGAAATTATGATAAGTTATAATTAGACATGGTTACGATTTGATAAAATATTATTTATTTTTATTTATTATTATATGTATGTATTGATTATTTATTTCTAATATATTTTATTTTCATTTCACTTTTTTTTTTATTAAACTTTAAGGGTTGGGCTTTCCTCCATTTGTCGCCGAAACAGTGATCTTCTTATAGTCGACCGATTTATCTCCTTAACAATCCATTTTCTATGGCATTTTCTATACATCCGATAGATAAATAATACCACGCCACACAATACAATCGTCAGGATAACACACAGGATAACATTTGTGGTGCTCATATGAAAACGTATTTGTTCTGTTGTGGCCTGATTGTTGCCAGCTGCAGCATTCTGGATGACCAGGGTTTCGTCTTTAGTTTGTTGCGAGCCCATTTTCTTGGCAGATAACTTTAATTACTTGTACACTCGCGTTAAGTCCGAAGCAACGATACAACTGGTAACTTTCCATCGTCCTAATTATGGATTACACGTGTAACATCTCAAATTCGCGGCGCGGGGGAAAATTCCATTGGCAGGATCGCCATGTAAGGTGTGACGTTGGTGGATAAGTGAAACTAGTGAATGCTTGAATAATACTGTCTATATTTGACGGAATATCTGACTATATAATGTAAATGGTACAAAGAGTATACAATTAGTTATAGAAGGTTAAATAGGTAGTATAGGTACTTAATCTATACCTCACAAACCGATAATATTCAAAAGTTGTCAAAACGATTTTTAGATTTATGATTTTATTCAGCCACAAGAAGCGCCCTGCTAAATATAAAGTCTATTCATTTTAGATTATTTCGCGGCAATTCAATACATTCATTTTTTTTATTCCAAAAAATAAAATATATACAAGAATTAAAATTATTCATCATGTTTTTTTATATCTGTGTTATACCTGTATGAGTACATTAAAAAACACTACCTCCCCTCGCTTTCGGCGTCACCCCTTTCCCCCTTGAAACGTGTCCCGTTTTACAAATTTTCTGAATTTTTATAGTATAATAATTTTATTTGAGGTAAAAACCCATACATTTGTACATTGTGTATACACAAAATGTAAAAATTAAATTAAATTAAGTAAATAAATTAAATGAAAGATACATAAAGTTTTAGGAAAACTATACAAGCTTTGAATTAAAGCACCATAGCTTTGAAACTATGACTCATATCAAAATAAATGTTAGAACTTATATGTCGTAGTAACATGATATAATTTTCAGTGTCGACTGTGGAGCTAGTGATTCTGTGGTATATAGGTGTGATGAAAAGTTATTTTTGCTTTTTCCAGTCTAAGTTTTCTGGGTATTATTTAAATTGTGATTTTTCGCTGGGTATAAATTTTCTATCAACTTTGACGTACCATAGCTTTGAAACTACGACTCGTATCAAAATAAATGTAAGAACTTATTTGTGGGTAATTTATTGATAAATAATTTAGCCTTTGATATTTTTGTCCTAACTTGTATAGTTTTCCTAAGAATTCAGAAAATTTGTAAAACGGGACACATTTCACGGGGGGAAGGGGTGACGCCGAAAGCGGGGGAAGGGGAGGGTAGTGTTTTTTAATGTACTCATACATAGGCATAACACAGATACAAAAAAGCATGATAAATAATTTTGACAAATTTTCGAAATTTAGAATGAATATACTAATAGGCCTTTTTCATAGACCGATTGAATTATGTCAAGATTCAGTTTTTTTATTTTGTTACAATTTTGGCAATTTTTTACTATCGATAATATCGATAGGAATATCGGTAGTTTGATTTTCGAGGCACGCACAATAGTATCACAATATTATCGATAGACTATTGCGACTGCGATTGGGAACAGTGTTAGTGCAATTCGGAAAAGAGAGTGTATATTGTTATATGACTTGGTGAAATAATAACATTCCCGACCGAGTGTGGGATGAAGAATCATCAATCCGTTACTCGGATCAAACAAATACTACTTTCCGAGTATGAGAAATAAAAAAAATAATCTAAATACTTATACGAAAATAACTCAAATTTCTTAGTTGATAATATAAAGCTAATATAAGTTTTTTGTAGAGTTGCATATAAAAATACATCAATGTACCGCTTATGACTTGTACCAGCAACGACAACGAATTGTGATATATGATGCGACCTTCTATTACTCGTCGGAACCTTTCGTTTTTATTTGTGGGGTCACTCGGTCGAACGAGTATAAATTGAAGTCAATTTGGACAGAGAAGCCATTGCAAGTCGAAATATGACTTGGTTTTTTTACTAACTGCACATTATAGGATAAGAAATAGCGGTTTTTTTTTTCCAGGTTATTTATGTTGGTGCAAATATCAGTAGTGCAGTTATTTACTAAAAAATTGCAGACGCTATCGTTACTAGTAAATCAGTGACGACCAAATAACTTCAAATCCTAACTTTAATATATGCGAAAGTGAGTTTGTTTCTTTATTTGTTTGTTACCTATTCCTTCACGCTTTATCTTACTGAACCAATCTTCCTGAAATTTCGCATACATACAGTTCGAAGTACCGAAAAGGATATAGGGCACTTTTCATCCCGGAAAAAAGCACTGTTCCAGTGGGAAATTCAATCGCTAGAGATTAATAAACTCTTCAGCATTACCTATAATATTAACATTGTATATTGTGAGATAAGGGCAGGTATTAGTAGGTACAGTCAAAGTAGGAGCCATGGGTCTCGCTATAAAAAGGTCTCCTTTGCGTACAGTCAACAGCATCTAAAGTTATCCTGCATGGACTGGACGTCTATGTAATGGTGACAACGGACAATTTGCAATGAATTATGTAGGTTTATATGCTGCTGTCCGTACATTCTGTCGATAGATAATTATTATTACCCGTTACACCGACGATGCCATAACCTTTGGTTTGCCGCGTACTTTCCAATGACCCGCAAAGTGCGCACTAGTGATGAGAAAATATCGATAAGTATACCTGGGGTTCTATTTTTGAAATCCAGAAATCCGGGGTCTTTGGTCGTTTCGCAGCACAAGCGATTCGAACCGCGGTACGAATTGCCGAAGAGCCCTTTTGAATGGATTCTTTCACACCGCAGTAGTTGAAGCGGTGTGAATGGCCCAAGGTATCTTTCTGGACCCAAGGCCCGAAACTGCAGAGACAAAAGATTTTTATATGAAATTTTCAAAATCAAATTCCGAATATTAGGTATCTTAATCTCTTATTTAAAGTTTTCCAAAGCTTTAACATTGATAAGATCCTGTAAAAGTTGATAGAATCATAATATTTAAATAAAGTGTCACTGTTTACAATTGACTAGTGGCAATTGTACAAACTGACATTTCCTTGTAATTTAAGACAAGGAGCTGATTTTGATGTAACATACGGAAAAGATTATCCCATAGAATATTGAATTGCTAATTTCATTACAGCTTTTATTCACTAATTTCTAAACACCACGCCTATTTGTTAGGTAAATGAAAAGAAAATAGAAAATTCTAGTAACGTTTGACTTCTCCAAAATAACGCCTGATAAAATTATTTGATGTTGAATAGAACGTATAATAATTTAATCGATATGTGTTGTTCACATCCTTGCACTTAGCACACTGTGTTTATTATGGCAATCTTAACTAAGATCCACATTACATAAGATAAATTATCACGCTGATGGACTGTCAATGTATTTATTGTATTAGTACCCTTACTTATATTATAAACTAGCTTTCGCCCGCGGCTCCGCCCGCGTGAATTTCCCACGAGAACAGTGCTTTTTCTCGGGATGAAAGGTACCCTATGTCCTTCTCTGTACTTCTAACTATGTGTATGCAAAATTTCAGGAAGATTAGTTCAGTAGATGGAGCGTGAAGAGGTAACAAACAAACAAACTCACTTTCGCATTTATAATATTAGTTAGTATGCGAAAGTGAGTTTGTTTATTTATTTGTCTGTTACCTCGTCACGCTTTATCTACTGAACCAATCTTCCTGAAAATTTGCATACACATAGTTAAAAGTACTGAGAAGGACATAGGGTATCTTTCATCCCGGGTACAAGCACTGTTCCCGTGAGAAATTCACGCGGATGAAGCCGCGGGCCAAAGCCACAGTCGTTTATAAATACTATAGAAATTAAGTATTTTTGGACATAAAAAATTACTTATATTGCTTGTAAGTGAGTGTAGATATTTATTATTTGTATTTTTATTACGACGAAAGAACTGAGGGGACTACTGGGGCCATTGCTCTTCCTTATAAGTTCAGTAGAAATACATTGAAATATTTTTTTTTATATCTGAAAACTATATCATCCAGGTGAATGCATCTTAAAGTAATATTATATAATAATGTAGAGATTACCCGATGTAAAACATATTAGTCATGTTTTGTAAAGAAAATAGAAATTCAAAGAGCTTCTCCTAAACACTTACTTTCTCAGAGACCACAAGATCCTTACGCATGCAGCGCAGCTTAAGTGACAATCAGAAGAGGATTTTATATTTTAAGAACCTCCCTGGCGGAAAAAGGAATTTTGTCTGTTCCAAAGAATCTTATTCAAAAGAAATCGTAATAGTCTACCGATGACATATACAATCAAAATTTCAACTTAATTTGAAGAAGGAAAATGGATCAACCATGGATGGATTTGACGACCTTGGTAGGTCAACACACACGGTCGTCATCTGGACTGGAGGCCCTGGATTCGATAAATGTATTATTATAGTTTATTACTATTTTGTTTATTTCTCAGGTTCTAAGTGGCGTTTTAGGATGAAATCTACGCCAGATTTAAAGTTAGACCTTCAAAAAAATTACAGTGAAAACCGCATCAAATTTGGTCCAGTAGTTTTTGCGTGATGCACGTACAAACAGGCAGAAAGTCAGACAAAAAATCTACAAAAAATGGTTTTGGCTTCAATTGGCCCTATGAAGACCCCCTCATATTTTTTTCTCAAATATTTTCTATGAACAGACACATACCAGTTACAGTTTTATTATATGTATTAATATTGAATTGTCTAATGTATATTGGAGGCTGCTCAGCACGGGCTTCAAGTTGGCGACGACTGGCGGGTGCTGGCGCGGGACCGGAGACGCTGGCGTGCGACTGTGTTGGAGGCCAAGACTCATTTTGGGTCACTGAGCCCGGATACCATCGACCAAATATTACATACTTTATAATATTTATAAATTTTTTGATCGATGCCGGATAGTAGGTAATTAAAATTACCTACTACGGCATCGATCAAAAATACAAAGTATTTGTCTAATGTTAGTTACATTATGTGACTTGTAAGACTTATAAGCTTGTCTTAGTTATTTATAAGAAAATCTGCCTGTCTGTGATACTCTTTCTGTAGAACCGATTTTGAGGAAACTGGCATGGAGATAGTAGATGAACCTGGGTAAAATAGCATCACCATCATCAGTCATTTTAATGTCCCCACTATTGGGCAGTGGCCTTCGTTACGGATAGATACGGAGGACCTTAAACCGTGGGGTCAAATATACCTACTTTTTCTTAAATTCAATTCTCAAGCCGTGTGATCCGATGGTGACAGTTTGTATGAAATAATAATATACACAGGTTTTTTTTGTAAACAGCAAGTTTTTGAATACATTTAATGCAAATATGATGTTTATGAAAATATGTAGCAAAGCGATTTTAACGGTCAAGTATTTCTCAAGGTCTTTACTTGAATGAATGACGTTTAAAAGTCGTTTCTTTAGGTCGAGGTTAATTACTACTTTTTGACGAGGACTTGTAATAAATAAATATTATAAAAATAGACAACACTCAATGGCTTACATTAAGTAACAGAAAAGCACAGAAGCTTTGTCTAAGGTGTTAGATATTTTTCTCCTACAATATTTCTGTTTGGCAAAGAAAAAGTAACTTTGTTCAAAATTATATCTTTCATTGAAATGCTACTTAGTACATGCGTAAAGGTGTCGGAAGATTAGCGGGTTCTAACGAACAATATACAAACTATTTAGCTCTTTTATCCTACTTCCTAATAATATTATAAATGCGAAAGTTTGGATGTGAGTTTGTGAGGATGTTTGTTACTCAATCACGCAAAATCTACTTGACAGATTTTGATGAAATTTGGTATAACGGTAGAAAAATACCCGGAATAGCACATAGGATACTTTTTATCCCGAAATTCCCACGGGAGCGAAGCCCCGGGGCGCGGCTAGTATTAGCATAAATGGATTGTGGAAATTAAATAGAGTCGGTCCCATACAAAAAGTTGCTCATATTCATGAGTAACTTTACCAGTACCTAGAAAAGATGCAAATTAATTTAAGTTCATCCTGTGTAATACTTATATCGAAGCATTTAGCCGATATTTCTTTACTTGCACTCATATTATTTTGTAGACACACGGAAGCAGTATTACATAATATGTTGCTTATTACTATGATATTAACGGTTATAGGTATAGTTATGTGTTTAAAGTTTAAGAAAGAATAATATGTTACTGATCCAGCGATATAGTCATTGATATTTTTATTTAAGAATTCAACAGCCTTTCAAAATACTATGATATAGAAAGTTGATTAAAGTTGCATCAATAGTTAAAGTATTACTAGTGGTTCTGTGAGAACAGTAGACCTTGCGAGCCCTTCCACGAAATAACCGATATTTTACCATGTCCCTGGCTTAGAAGAGTCAATACCACTAAAAAATTAGTTGAAACCTGCCTTTTTTGCCTCGAAATAATATAAACAATAAAAATAAATATCTACGGACAAATAACACAGATTGAGTTAGCCCCAACGTAAGTTCAAGACTT
Source organism: Ephestia elutella (assembly GCA_018467065.1). NCBI lineage: Eukaryota > Metazoa > Arthropoda > Insecta > Lepidoptera > Pyralidae > Ephestia > Ephestia elutella. Next base: position 1,691,039 of record CM031584.1, read on the forward strand.
TATGGGATGCTAATATAAAAATACTATTTTTTATAACCAATACATATATAGATAAATAACCAAAACCTACGTCAATCTGAAAAAGATTATTTTCCATCTCATTCATTCATTTCATTCATCCGACCAGGATGTATTCTTATTGTTCGAAACAAAGATACTCACATACATACATGAACCCTGAAAATATAACACTCCTTTTTTGGCAGTCAAGTAAAAAGACAAAGACTTAACTTAAATAAAACCAAAACAATGAAATAAAATAGCGATTTCAAGTTGAAGGCAAGTCTTCGTGATGGCAAACATACAGTAACCCAATTAAATCATGCCACTTCATCAAATTAACTCATCACTAATACTTAAATTCAACAGTCTTGTTGATTCTTCCCAAAGATTTCTGGTCAGCTCTTCGTCGCTAGCGTACCAGCTACTGTAAAAAGTCTCACAATACCTGAAATGTTTGCCACTATAGTTTGCCACCCTAGGATCCACAGCCAAATACACCGGCAGAGTAGCCACTCTTTCTAGAGGCGAGCCGAATATTTGCAATCCTTTATTCAGAATAATTTTTACCGCTTCATTATCTAGATTTCTGAAGAACTCCGATTTGCCTAACCCTGGATCCATACTGTATACATTAACACTTGTACCTTTCAATCGCTTGTCTAATTCTACAGTGAATAGTATTTCGGCGAGTTTAGCATTGCAGTAATATCCAAAATTTGAGTATTTGCCGACGTCATTCATATGCTTTAAGTCTATATTTCCTAAAATGAGGGCTAAAGAGGATACGTTGATGACTCTGCTAGGCGCTGAAGATTTTAGTAAAGGTAACAGCAAATATGTGAGGAGGAAAGAGCCGAAGTAGTTGACTTGCATCATCAGCTGGAGATTGTCCTGGGTCAGGGTGTCAGGCAGTCCGATAGCTCCGACGTTGTTTATAAGAATGTCTAGTCTTGCCTCTGAGGCGATTGTTTCTCTAGCGAACTCTCTTACTGTCGCCAATCTGTAAAATAATATGAAATTTAAGTAATTTGAGCGAAGGTTTGGTTCCCAAAATAAAAACACAGTGTTAAGGTCAATCAAATCGGATAGGGTGATTAATTTAAATGCTATCTATTGATCTAACCACTGTAACGATTATCTCGAAAAAATATATTAATTCAATTGATAACAAGAGGTTGAAACTTTATTTTCAGGTTTACAGAGACACTTCAGATTTGTAATTACTGCATGAGTCAATCTCACGTTCGCGTTGTAAATATTGTCTGGTGTAGTAATCTATATTATGTTTTAAAAATTATCAACATCGATTCATGAATTATGAACGAATATTACTTATAGTTAAGTATGATATACATCAAACTGATATCTCCAGACTTTAACATTAAATTCTACGAATATTACCTTTCGAAATCCATAATCCTCGTAATAATGTCTCCATTTCTATTTGTCTGAATTATGGTTTTTCGCGCATTCTTTAGCCTTTCAGGGTCCCTTCCAGTGATGATGACCTTGGCTCCTCTTCTAGCCAAGTTCTTAGCCACTTCTAGTCCCGTTCCAGACGTAGCACCAGTTACAATAGCAACTTTTCCTTCTATTGTAACATCCGTCTCACATTTATAAAAATCGTCACGTATCACCATATTGATATTTTAAAAAACAAATAGGTTTAAATTTAAATTTTCTCACGGGATTGGTGGATTTGAAGCACTAGATATTTTTCTTTTCTAGGTAGTTACAGTATCAATTCTTATTACTTAAAAAGTAAAAACATTAGTGATGGAAAATATAACTAATTTGTACGTTAAACTTCTGGCAATAAGTATAACTTCTGGCAAATTAAAATGACCGTAATAAAGTTGAGTTGAAAAATAAAATTTCGTTTTTCCTCTTTGAATAGATACTGGTATAAGAGGGCACAAGATTAATGTATTGGTCTAGGCTAATGAAAATGTCCTATCTTAACTACAGTTAAAAGAATACTGGCATTGACAGTGGGTGTAGATAACCTCACACCTTTTCCGAGGTGAACAACAAGCACATCGGTATTTTTTATTCATAAGTTTGTTTATATCAACATTAGCTGTTGCCCGCGGCTTCGCTCGCGTTAATCCTTTCTTAGCGGATGCCTACGTCATAACATCTACCTGCATGCCGAATTTCAGCATGATCCGTCCAGTGGTTTGGGCTGTGCATTGATAGATCACTATGTCAGTCCCGAATGTTCCGAGGTTGGTCCCGATTGTACCAAATAGTAACGTATGTAACATAAACATTAAATACTCGTATTGACAAACTAGTTCTGTTTAGGAATCTCTCCCAGTCGCTATGTAAGATTGGGATAATATTTGAACTAAGTTTTATTATATTTGGAGTTTTTGAATTCTAGTTTTTGTAGTGCATATCTCTCGTTATCTCTTCGGAACGTATTCCACTTAGGGCAGATGATGACACGAATTTGCTTACAAATTGTTCAGTAGTTTATAGTGGAACAGTTGCAAAATGAAGTAGTTAACATTGTCCTGGCCACAATACTGTGAAACGGCGCGTGTGACTATAAAAGTGTGAAGTTAAGACGGAGCGACGACGAGAGCCACTCCAGTTAAATCGTCTCGCGTAGTTATTTTTGACGCGTCAACTCGTGAACGGGTGTTGCCAGGGGGAACTGGTCTGCTAGATTCTGATTAGATTTTTATTTTTTGTTTTTAACCATTTCATTGTGGTTAGTCAATCATAAACATAACATGTTTTATTATATTTATATTTGTTACTTATATTTTATTTTATTTTTGACTGTACACAATCTAGTGTATGTATAAAGTTAATAAATAGCCCCTTTGGTATGTTAGGCGATCAAGACTGTTTCATGAGTTTCTTTCGGCATTTCTTCTCAGCAGTGTTCGTTCCGAAATGCTAGTAGTTTGTAGCTTTAAGATATAATATATTATGATTAAATAATTAGTTTTCGACATGAAAAAGAGCCTTTTTTAAGGGCAAAGTTTCAATGAAAAATTTGACTTTGACTTTGAAATTATGGCATAATCTATACATATAATAAAACAGTAAAAATATTTTGTCTGTACATTTAATATTTTTGACTGAAATGGATAGAGGGAGACCTAAAAAGAACAATAGAAAGCAAAAAACATTTTTTGGAATTTCTTGTCTGTCTGTCTGTCTGTCTGTCTGTCTGTCTGTCTGTCTGTATGTATGTACGCGTTTCACGCAAAAACTACTGGACGGATTTGAATGAAACTTTTTTTGTTGTATAGCTATTAAGCCTGGGCAACATATAGGCTATAATTCATTTTGAAAACTGGAACACCTGATGAAGAACCATAACGGAACAGCTAAACTATAAGTAATATGGAAATGGTGCCTTAACAAAAATCGTTCAACCTGATGAGCATTTTCTGCCGACGTATAAAAATTGAAGATCTGGAACATCTGATGAAAAGCTCCAAGAGACCAGCTACACTATAACATATATGGGAATGGCGCCTTAGCAAAAATCGTTCAACCTGATGAGCATTTTCTGCTGACGTATAAAAATTGAAGATCTGGAACATCTGATGAAAAGCTCCAAGACAGATTTTTCATCTAAGCGAAACTCACGCGGGCGAAGCCGCGGGCGACAGCTAGTTGAAAATAAAGTTATATAAGGAATTCACATTTATTCCAAAGTTTAGTCACTTTGGTTTTTTTTTTTAAATTGCGTCTTTACTTTATTTGCGTGTTTTTGCAGGAGTGATGAGTTGAATTATTGTATTTACGTGTTCGGTCATTTCGTGTAATAGTTACAAATACAATTAAATGTCTACTTCTATTATGTAATTTGTTACATTGTCTGTAGGTACTTATTTATTTTAGATAAGCGTGTAGATACTTTTGAAGTCAAACATAGATTCATTAGAAATAACTTCTTTAATAATTTTAGGAGACTAGAAAAATTATACCAAATTACAGACCAATTTAACTACAGAATCGAACATTATATTTTGTTTAAAATGAAATAAATACTAGTGTAGGATATTCAAAATTTGATGACTGCTGTGCGGGAAGCATACGCTGTAAATCGATACATATACGCTGTAATCAGCCACATTTACGCTGAAATTAGCTACATATACACTGAAATTGGCCAATTATCAAGCTTACATTTTAATAACTATCACGAGTTGTCAAAACTAAAAAGAAACTTATACCTAACATCATAAATAATATAGAGGTTCCAGCACGTTGCCGCGAGGAAGGGTTCCCAGAAGGCTGGCAGCATTATCCTTTTGCACCGCTATAGCAATTTGCTGTGCAAAGTAGCTGCCCGCCCTCGGATCGTCAGTTACGTCGCGGAGGCGTGCTGAAACCTCAGATACCAAAGATTAGAATAATAAATAAATACTTATGTATACAACTTTAATAGTTAATCCCACTCTTCTTCCGCTGTTATCTTCACAATTTTTTTAGTTTTATCCCACAGCTTTCTCCTCAATTCTTTATCCTTGACTAACCAGTGATTGTACCAGATGCTACAAAATTTAAAGTTTTCCCCACTCACGTCTTCAAAATCCGGACTTGCTGCCAAATACGCTAACTCGGCTCCCACATCTGTCCTATCCCGACCAATCATGTTGACGAAAAACTTTGATACCTCGCTAGTGAAATTATCTAGATTACCAAAAATGTCAGTATCCCGAACAACAAATGGATCAAAAGCATTTACTTTAACACCACTATCCCAAACACGTTCATGTAGTTCCACCATAAATAATGAATCTGCTAGTTTAGAACTTCCAAGAGATGTAACTAAGTTGTATCTTCCTGCATCATTCCAGTGATCAAAATCTATTTCACCCAAATACATAGACGTTGCTGTTCCTATTATGATCCTGCTAGGTGAAGATAATTTCATCATTGGCACTAATAAATATGTCAACAGAAACACTCCAAAATAGTTCACTTGCATTGTTAGGTTTAAACCATCATCAGTCAAGCGATCAGGCAGACCTACTGCTCCAGCGTTGTTTATCAAAACATCTATTTTATCTTCAAGATACAATTCATTTGTAAATCGTCTCACTGATTCTAAAGATCCTAAATCAACTGTTTTATATAACACTTCCTTGTTTCCAGTTGCAAGCGCAATTTTTTCTTTAGCTGCTTTCAGTTTAGTTTCGTTTCTGCTTGCCATGATGACCTTGGCTCCATATTTTGCTAGTTCCTTTGCAGCTTCGAATCCTATACCTGAGCTGCCGCCCGTAACAACCGCAACTTTTCCTTCTAATCTTGATTTTAAATTACACATACTCAGAAATCAAACACAACTTCGCAAAAAGGAATCAACTTGAAGACTGTGGGCAAAAACATCCTGGTATAACCTGTTATTTTTATTTCCATTCCAATGCAAAAAGGGTTGACGTCTTTACTACCGATACTCACTTAATTATCGCTTAGAATTCATTGTGCGTATTGACGCAAATAAATGCTTTGAGACTGTGACTCAGAGTCTGTGGTATTATAAGTGTCTTTAATATGTAGGTATATTATTTAACTAATGCCTCATGTTTTTATACTAGAAACTAATTTCCTAGTATTTACCCAAAAAATATTATTATCTTGCTTGTTTCCCGCGGGGAAAATATTATACATATAATGATTATTCATTGTGTAATACAATTGAACATTTAGGTATATTTGGTCTAACGTGTTATTAGCCATCTATGTCCAGTAGTGGGCAAAGGCCTCTCACTCCTTCTTCCAAGACTTTCGATCTAAAGCTCACCGCACCAGTGCATCTGTCTGTCAGTCAAAGTCAAACTCAAATTTTTTTATTGAAACTTGGCCTTCAAAGAAGGCTCTTTTTCACGTCGATAACTAATTATTTAATATATATTATGTCTCAAAGCTACAAACTACTAGCATTTCGGAACTCGTCACTCATTGGTACTTTAAATTTTATAGTTAGGTAGTTAGGTAGGTAGGTAGCTATGCCTTCTTCAAGGTCTGAAATATTTCTTAACTTACTGACTTAAGGTACTTTTTTATTAGTTCAAGTTTTTATTCTTAAATTTCGTAGTAACCACAAGCAAAATGCTAATAAGTTCGCATAAGGACTGCTCTCACCAAATATGACGCGTACACTGTTTATACATACCTACTGTATACACAAATAAACGACCATAAACGTCTTCCCGAGTTTTATTAACATACTTTTTACTTATTTTTGAATTTTTGAGCATCTCAGATGCAATTAGTACTAAAGTACTCTCATATAGAAATTAGATATGGTGAAAAAATTCCATGCGAGCAGGACTTGAACCCGCGACGTCTTTATACGACCTTGCTCTTCCAACTGAGCTATATACTACATAAGTACATAATATCTAGATGGTCGAAACCTATGAATCTGACGATAACTTATTTATGAAAATCCACATCACCGTTAGAGAGATAATCCTTCCTTTGCATGCAGTCGGATAAATATGTTGAATTTTACAAAATGAGTGTTCAGTAAAAAATACAGAGCACTAGTTACTTCTAAAATTGAACTTTATACCGCAATATCAAGGCACAAAATAGATCAATTTTAGTGCGGGAGTTAGATAAAAGCAATGACAATATAAAAAATTAATTATTTTTTTTATTGCTAGATCTGTATCGGCAATAATTTCACGCTTGGGAGACGAAAAAATTATTTGAATTGGGCACATTTATTCTGGTAGGTACCACCAGGAGGTAATTTGTACGAAAATGTCTATTTTGTTACGGATTACAATATTTTGCGTTTTTATTTATGGCGCTCAATCTAAGGTAAGTAAGCTATCATTTACTTGTACTTCATCTTTGTGGGAGCTCACGCAACAATGTCCTTGCAGTTTGCTTTCTCCAATACAAAACTAGTTGATAAATCAACTATATATTGTGAACTATATATATAGTTAGATGTGTTCTTTGGCCAAACAAAGGTTTTCACTCTAAGCCATCGATATCCTAACTTCCTAACTATTATTATAAAAGCGAAAGTGAGTTTGTATGTTTATTTGTTACCTCTTCACGCTTCATCTACTGAACCAATCTTTCTGAAATTTCGCATACACATAGGGAAGTACGGAGGAGGACATAGAGTACTTTTCATCCCGGGAAAAAGCACTGTTCCCGTGGAAAATTCACGCGGGCGAAGTGGCAGGCGAAAGCTAGTTGTATTATAGAGTGTAGATTTCCTCACGATGTTTTCCTTCACCATAAGCTAAGCATGCCTGTATAATTTTATACCGTGCGTGTATAAGTCGTAGGTAAGTATATTAGAATATCTGTAGAAGAATGAACATCACCGAAATCAAAGTTCGATGATGTTCATTTGACTATTTAATCACTATCACCAAAATTGCTCAGTGGATTCCCAGTATATTATAAGTCTATGAGTGGATTCGCTCTCTTTGTAGTCATATAGTGCGCAAAACCGATTGCTGTTGGTACGAGAAGGTTACAGGATGTTGACCACGCAGCTTAGAACATCTACCAACAAGGTGGTCTGACGATATTGATGAAATTACTGGAAGAAGGTGGACGCAGGCCGCTTCAAATCGTGTGATATAATCGAGCAACAAGGACTTCTGCGTGCGGAAGGAGACCGTGTTGCTCTAAGTCAGCAATTGTTTATATGTGGTAATATACTTTTTTAATTTCAAGAAAGTGTGAATTTCAGGGTGTGCAGGAAGGCGCTAGAGTGGTCTATTACGACCCTAAGTACGTGAAGGATCCTCAGGCCTTCACCGGCAGACTGAAACGCGGAGACCAGTACAGGACCAACATTACTGTGACTACTCTGCATCCTTGGGGGAATAATGTTACGGTAAAATATTATCATACATCTTACTAATGGTAATCAGAAAGATAGAAAAAGATAGCCAAATGCTATACATAATATACTTATACAACGACAAAGCGTAGCGCGGTCCTTTTATTATGTCACTGCCCAAGAAAAGATGTTCAACAGTGAACATGTTTATGTTGCAGTCGGATTGTATAATCCGCCGTGTTACATTACGGCTAGCCGTTTTACAAAACAGCGCCGTTTTGTAATACAGAGCGGTTCAACGATTAGCCGGATTGTCACTGCTATACGTTCTTCAATATGGCGGCTCATGTTAAGCCGCTTCGTACTACCAAGTATTTAGAATTTAGGGTGACCATACTTACAAAATAAAACTTTGTTTAAATGAAAATCTATTTTAATAAGAAAATGCTAACAGATTTTCTTTTTACGATGTTCTTTAGCAATCAAGAATTATTATCATAGTAATACGCCATCGTTGCTGTTACGTCAGGCAGCGCCACGAGTGTTAAAAAACGAAACTAAAAACTGTCAAAGTGGCGGCTAATAACCCGCTATATTATTACGGCTAACCGCGTTGAAGAACGCATGGTGCCGAATTCATATCGGCGGATTTTTATTCAGCCACATTCAATCCGGCTAATCGTTGAACCGCTGTATTACAAAACGGCGCTGTTTTGTAAAACAGCTAGCCGTAAGGTAGGTAATACGGCGGATTATACAATCCGACTGCGACATTTATATTATAAAGAAAATGTGTTTGTAAGATTGTTGACTGAACCGATTTCAAAAATTCTTTCACCAAATGAAAGCCGCCAAATTATGCCTGAATTAAATAGGCTACTCTCTCTCTCTCTCTCAGCCGAAAGACGTCCACTGCTGGACAAAGGCCTCCCCCAAGGATTTCCATAACGACCGGTCCTGCGCTGCCCGCATCCATGCGCATCCCGCGACCTTCACCAGGTCGTCGGTCCACCGAGTGGGAGGCCTGCCAACACTACGTTTTCCGGTTCGTGGTCGCCACTCGAGAACTTTTCTGCCCCAACGGCTATCTGTTCTACGAGCTATGTGCCCCGCCCACTGCCACTTAAGTTTCGCGATTCTGCGGGCTATGTCGGTTACTTTAGTTCTCCTACGGATCTCCTCATTTCTGATTCGATCACGCAGAGAAACTCCGAGCATAGCGCGCTCCATCGCCCTTTGGGTGACCTTGAGCCTTCTTATGAGGCCCATAGTAAGCGACCACGTCTCTGTTCCGTATGTCATTACTGGCAACACACACTGGTCAAAGACCTTAGTCTTGAGACACTGCGGTATTTTGGACGAGAAGATATCGCGAAGCTTCCCGAACGCTGCCCAGCCGAGTTGGATTCGACGGTTGACCTCTTTCTCGAAGTTGGACTTACCTAACTGAACTGTTTGTCCCAAGTATAGATAATTGTCAACAACTTCGAGTGTAGAGTCTCCAACCTTCAGAGGAGTGGGTGCGACACGGATATTAAACATAATTTTCGTCTTCTTCATGTTCATTTTTAGACCCACTTGTTGAGAGGCTCTATTTATGTGTATCTCCCGTGCGAAGCCGTCGCGGGACGCTAGTATACATATTTGTATGTATATTGTAGCTGTTGCCACCGGCTTTGCCCGCGTGAATTTAGATTATTTTACTTCACTTTTGGAAATTCTAGCTCTGAGGGGGCTCCGAGCTAGGTTTTCCAAAAGTTCTTTCTTAGACAATTATGCTATGTTATGAAGTTTCTACGTTCAGGAGTTTCGTCTCTGCGTTGATATACCTAGCCAATAAGTCAGACAGCGTCCAGATTAAAAATATAGAAGATTCTAAAATTCTAAATCTACATCATCTTCCGTCGTGTCCTTACTAGGGATTGGGAACGCAGTGGTGTAAGTGCAACATGGAGTTCGTTGAAAATACTTCTTTTGGTTTCAGTTTTCATTGTTTTATGCAAGTAAGCGCACTGGGAACGATCGTATAATGGAAGTCAGATGCTGCGATGTGTTTGCCCAGGCCTGGCTAGAGGATTTTGTCTGGACCTACTTCCATACGAAGACGTGCCCTTTTCCAGCGGTTAGAACTTAGAACTCTTTTTAGTAAACTAAGAAACACGTGAAATTGCAGCCAAAAAAAATATATTAACTAGCTGCGCTCCGGAACTTTGCTCCTGTGGGAATTTCGGGATAAAAGTACCCTATATGCTATTCCTGATTCCATTCAAAATCAAAATAATTTTTTTTTATTGAAACTTGGCCTTCAAAGAAGGCTCTTTTTCATGTCAAAAACCAAATTTTTAATCATAATATATGATGTCTCAAAGCTACAAACTACTAGCATTTCGGAACGACCACTGCTGAGAAGAAATGCCGAAAGAAACTCTTGAAACAGTCTTGGTCGCCTAACATGCCAGAGGGGCTATTTATTATCTTTATACATACACTAGATTGTGTACAGTCAAAAATAAAATAAAATATAAGAAACAAATACTTATATTCTACCCGTGTGCCAAATTTAATCGAAACCAGCCAGTAGTTTTGCCGTGAAAGAGTAACAAACAGCCAATGAGGGTTGTAATTTTTCCGCATCACTAGTTGGCACTACTGGCGAATGAGTTCTGTCAGATAGTACAAAGCTGTCATCAATTGTCAAATTCAAATGACAGTATTGTACCATCTGGCATACCCATGGAAGTAATAAGTACTTTGTACAAAGTACTTACTACTTCCATGGGCATACCTCACTCGCCAGCCAAATAATGAGTGGAAAAACGAATACCCTTATTATGACACAAATGCGAAAAGGCTTGATTAAAAATGACCCATTTACTTACTTGCAGGGAAGATACACCGTCCAGAACTTGGAGATACCCCCGAAGAACTATCCTCTCCCTTTGCCAAAAGGAGAAGCCCAGTTGATTGGTTTTTACACCCTCACAGACAGTAAACGTATGCTGGTTAAGATTTCGATGAAATTTACTAATGATGCATCCATCCACTAAAATAAATAACTATTAATTCAAGATTATTTTTTTTAATATAGAGTAGTAGGCAAACGAGCAGGCAGGTTGCCTGATGGTAAGCAATCACTGAAGTCCATAGACACCAACGACCCTAAAAAGGTCACTGATGCGTTTGCTTTACAAACAAATATATATTGACAGCTCAACTCAGTTCTCGAATTTTTTATATATTAAAGATTCCTTATCCTGGGTACAAGGACTATGTGACGCCTAGAACTGCAATCGTGTTATTTTGTACTGAAATAAATTATTTTACTAAAAAATAACACGACTGCCGTTGTATGTCGGTGTTCACCCAAACGATCCGTAGTCACACCAGTGTGTTTATTTTCAATTAAGGCCATGTCGTAGCCCACATTCGAAAATAATTTAATTTTTTATGAAGAAAATTTACCTAATTAGAGTTAAAATACGAAGTGAAAAAAAAATACAGGATATATGATTATGATGTTTTTTAAGGTTTCAACCGTGTACTTTTTAATAAAAATACATATTTTCGGCTTAATTAATTCATAAAGGCACCGAAAATTAGAAAAAAAATTAGCTTTCAAGTCATGAAACTTACAATTTTCAGCGATAACATATATATGTTTTTATATAATTAGTTAATATATATACTATATTAAAGTTTTAACCGAGCACTTTTGTTTTAAGACTAAATATTTTTAAAGATATTTGAGAAATAGTTGCTAAATCGGTACAAAATCTGTTAGATCCTGCCAACGATAGTAGAACATTGTGTTATGCAAAAAACAATCTTATTGCAACGCTCATACGCCGCGGTTAAGCGCATATGAATTTTGTTTTTTGCAGCTCAGGTCGGACCTCGTCTTAAACTATTTATTTATCCTGTAACCACAGAATTAAATAAGTATGCTGTAAGATCAAGGTATGGGCTGTTAATTCAGAAGTCATTGGCTACTTACACAATCTGACGCTAGTATACCTACGCAAAACTACGTTTTTTACACTGCCTTAATTTTAGGGCATAAAATACATGAAATAAAAATGAAAAACAATGTATTCATTTATTCAACACCCAAGATACAGGTATATCTAGTTCAGTGACGATCTATCAGGAGGATCTTGCCCTAATTTGCCGTCGAAATTAAATTTTTAAGTAACATTTTGTATAAAATAATAAGTGGGTATACTGGTGAAATAAATGTTTTTTTTTGTTTTATTTATTTAAATGGCGTTCTTTATAAGATCTGCAGCTCTCTCCGCCATCGCCACTAACACAGAGTTCGGAAACAAGGAAACGGGTGATGGGAGCACGCTGGCGTCCATTATGCGAAGATTTGACACTTGCTGTACTCTGAAATTATAACAAAAAGTATAGCCTGACCAGGAATTTAAAAACCTTCGTCATGTTGCGGAAAAGCAATAGAACTAATTTCATCTACTAGCAACTAATTTAAAAACCAATCTGTCATTTTTCCTGTCAAAGTTTGACTTTCAATTAAGCGGATCCAGGATTTTTTTCTGGGAGGGGCACAAGGCATTGGCTGACTGTACAAGCTAGAGGCTATGGCTGCACGCCTTGACTGACACGAATCCATAATGCAGTAGAGGAATTTAAAAGGGGAATTTTGCCTCTTTGCTGGTGCTCAATGGTGGCAGATATTTTTTTAATAAACTTGTTAGAAACTAAATCCTGTTATTTTAACAACTCGGATCTTATTTTGCTGTGCTCCCGCCCCTTAAATCCGCTAATACTTTCAATAATGATGTTTGTAATATATTGGGTAAAACTAAACGCAGGCGTTTCCTGTTATCGCCGCCAGGCGTTTCGGGGTTCTCACACTGCTAGCGTGGATGGCGTCGCGTGTGGTCCGCCATTGCATTGTCCCGGGCGATATCGGTTTGATTTTAATACGCGGAGCGGTCTCGCGTCTTTTGCTTGTTGTTTAGTTTGAGTGATAATTGTGAATTTCCTGTTTGTTAAATAACTATTGAATTTGTGTTTGTGAAAAACTCTGTTATTGTGACTTTTTCTTGTGAGAGGTGAAACGTGGCTGGCTGTTCACATCTGGCTGTTCCCGAGTGAAACTACGGGAAGAAATCTATTTATTTGTCCTGGGGAATTGAGATCTCAAGGGTTAGGTAGGGTGATTAGGAATTCCCCCTTCCCGAAGACACTCAAGTTTGGATCCGAAGAGAAAGAAGATTTAATTTGGTAAGTGTTCAATTGTAGTTAATTTATAGGTTAGGTTATCATATAGGGCCCTGTAGCTCCCTTCATAAGCTACGGTGGTAGCAGACTGCGTTAAGTTAGTTAGGTTTTAGTCGGGCAAACGTGGTGCCGCGTGGAGATTTTTTCCCGGTACTTATTTTTACCGGTGGTTTTTTCCCGGTGAAGTTCCGGTACAGAATTCTTCCCGCCGCTTCGTTTGTCCGGATTCTCTCTGCCACATTTTCTGGCAGCAGAGCGTAGTTGCTCTGCACATTTTCTGGTAGCAGAGCGTAGTTTATCTACCCTCTATTTGTTCGTTTGTAAAAAATAATTAATTGTTTGTAAAAATTATTAGATTTTTCTTAGTTTGTTTGTATAAGAATATTTGTAACCTTTTTTGTATTTGTTTGCGGTTTGTACCGTGCGTTCCGGGTTTGTGCCATTCTCATACCTACCGCGGTTCTTCGTGTAGTTGCTTGATTTTGTTGTTTTTTATTTACCTTTTGTTATTTTTTGTTTGTGACTTGACGCGATGGCGAAGGCCTCCAATGCTAGGGCGACACTCGCCAACGAATTGAGATGGTTTGTGACGGCCGGAGGACTCCTGTCCCGGAAGGACAGGGAGGGCGCCATACTGCTAAGAGCGGATCACCTCCACTCACGTTTGATTAGCGCGGAAGCGGCCATGGCGGCGCTTACCGAAGCCGATCTTACCCCGGAGGCCTACGCAGGTCACATGGCGGACATGGACCAGATCCTGAGTCTGCACGATGATATCGCGGAGGCGGTGACCGCAATAAGGGCGAGACAGGCTGGCGGACCAGCCCTCGCACACCTGTTAGACAGGAAGGACCAGCGGTTACTGGTCGGCTCCCCACCCTTCAGCTGTCCCACTTTGGGGGTAGGATGGAGGAGTGGGTAGCATATAAAAATATGTTTGAGTCCCTGGTCGTAGCACGACAGGATTTGTCGAAGGCCCAGAAGATGGCCTACCTCCTCTCCACTCTTGAGGATGAAGCGCGGTCGCTCATCCAGCACCTCCGGGTGGAGGACGACCAGTACGATACGGCTTGGGAGTTATTGAACTCCCGCTACCAAAACTTACGTTTGTTAGCGGATGCGCACGCCGCACAGTTGATGGCCCTGCCCAAGGTGGCCAACAGGGCACAGTTGCGCCTGCAGTTGCTCACGCCCGTTACAGTGGCCTGTAACGCGCTCCGCACACTGGGGCTGCCGGTGGACCAATGGTCTTTTTTGTTGGTGCACATTGTATTGGGCAAATTGCCCAATGACATCCGCTCGCGGTTTGAGCGCGAAAATGCGGAACGGGACAGCACCACCCTACCAACATTCACTGACTTGGTGAAGTTTTTGGAGTTTGAGGCACGGGCGGCTGAGAATACCATGACGGACTCAGCGCCATCCAGAGCGCCTGAACGTAGGCCCCAACAGGGACGGCAACCGCCACCGCGTGGAGCTGGTGTGCGGGTTGCACACACGGCAGCAGTCGCGGGGGACGCGGACTGCCTGCAATGTGGCCGGATGGGCCACAGCCTGCTGCAATGCAGGGACTGGCAGAGACTGCCAGTACAAGATAGGCGCCGCATGGCAAAGCGGCATGAACTTTGCTTTTATTGTTTGGGCAGTCACTATGCACGTGACTGTCCCAGTGCCATACCATGCAGTGCATGCCGTGGGCGGCACCACGCGATGCTCTGCATGAACCGGAACGGGGATGGCCCCCGGATGTTGAGGCAGGGGTCCCCTATGGGCGGGGGCGCTCCTGCGCGAAGCCCTCCACCACCGGACGGAGGACGCGGCTTCGCTCGTCGCACCCCCCCTCGGGAGGGGGGACGCGTACCGGCGCGGGTCTTGGCGGACCGGGACCACGCGCCCCAAGGTCATGGCCAGTATGTGGCTGGCCAGGCCCCGGATGGGGCCCCCATGGGCGGGGGCCCTAGATCGGACGTGAGAGTGGGGACACCCCCCTCCACGCGGGTTACCAATACCCAACACATGCAGCCGCAGCGGTTTTCTCCGCCGCTGCACGAGTACCCACGGCTGGAGTACCACCCGCCGTACCATATGTATGGCCGGGCCGCGGGTTATGCCCCCCCTCAGATGGGGATGTGCACTCGCCCGCCATACTATCCGGGTCAGTGGCGCCCCCCTGGTTTGGAGAGAGTGGGGAGCCCGTAACTAGCTTGCTCCCTTGCTGGGACAGAGCCGCGGACGGTTCTGCTCCCTACCGCGGTGGTCCGCGTATGGGGTCGTGGGGGAAGCCATTAATTTGAGAGCTCTGTTGGACTCAGGGGCTCAAAGCAGTTTGGTTACCACTCGAGTGGCACGCCAGTTAGGTTTAGTCGTGGAAGACTCGCCTGTGCCACTTCTTGGAGTTGGTGGCATACAAGTGAAGTGTCTGACGGGCCAGACACTTGTCACCTTTTCTTCGCTGAAGTCCTCCACAATGAGGATCACGACTTCGGCTATGGTAATGGATACCATTGCGGGTTGGCACCCCTCGACAGACATACCGCCGGGTGTGTTGTCTTTGGTTTCGGGTCTGGATTTGGCCGACCCCTTTGTCTTTCATCCCGGCCCAGTGGACTTGCTCCTGGGCTCGGACGTATTGGGTTGGATTTTGTTGGGTACACAGAAGGCTCTGGGTTCGTCTTCACTGATGGCAGTGTCTACGATTTTTGGTTTTGCCCTGATGGGCCCTGTGTTTGATAATGGCACCGCGGAGGAGCCACCGGTTGTCGCATCTGCGTCCTTGGCCAAGACCATGCAAAGGTTTTGGGAGGTGGAGGAGCCACCTATGAGTTCCAGGATGGATCCGGAACACGCTGAGTGCGAAGCCCTTTTTCGATCGACCACGGAGAGGTTGCCCTCCGGTCGGTTTGTAACTAGGTTACCCTTTGTTGCCTCTCGTCCGAGCCTAGGGCAAAGTAGGGCGCTTGCGGAGAAACGACTGCTGTCCATGGAGCGACGCATGCAGCGTGACCACGTACTTCGCGATAAATATATTGAATTTATGCGCGAGTACGAGGATTTGGGTCACATGTCTCCGGCTCGAGTTGATTGGAGCTCAACTGAGCATTATTTTTTGCCCCACCACGCGGTGGTGAAGGCCTCAACAGGCAAATTGAGGACCGTCTTCGATGGGTCCGCACCCACTTCGAACGGGGTTTCGTTGAATCTGTGTTTGCATTCGGGTCCCAAATTGCATAGGGACATAATTGACATCATCTTGAACTTTAGAAGACATCAAGTGGTTTTTGGTGCGGACATCCGGATGATGTTCCGCCAGACAGTCATACATCCTGAGGACAGGCGATTCCAGTTGATACTCTGGCGTGAGCGCCCTGAGGATCCTGTGACGGTGTATGAACTCAATACAAACACGTATGGTTTGAAATCTAGTCCCTATATCGCCATCAGATCATTGCTTGAATTGGCAGAGCGGGAACGGATCCGCTTTCCCCGTGGGGCTTCCGTGCTGTCACGTGACTTGTATGTTGATGACGTGTGCACCGGAGCCCAAAGTATTGAGGAGGCCCTCCTACTGCGGGATGAATTGATTGAAATATTGAAGACAGGTGGCTACGAGCTACGTAAGTGGTTGTCTAATGAGCCTAAAGTTCTAGAAGGGATCCCGGAGGATCACCAACAGAACCCTCACCTGTTTGAGGATGTGGATGATCCCAACAGGATAGCGGTGCTGGGCATGCAGTACCAGCCGCTAACCGATATTTTCACATTCCAAGTGGACTTGGAAATACCAAAAGTCTGGACTAAGAGAACGGTGTTGTCCGTAATAGCCCGTATGTTTGATCCAAGCGGTTGGATCAGTCCAGTGATATTCTCTGCAAAGTGTCTTCTTCAGAGACTTTGGACTTTGGGCGTCTCGTGGGACGAGCCGCTGTTTGGCTCTCCATTGGATGATTGGCTCGAGTTGTTTTCATCGATTAAAGAAGTCAATCGGATTGCCTTGCCTCGTCGAATATTGCCCCTCGGGAAATATCGAGCCAGCCTGCATGGCTTTTGTGACGCGTCGGAGCGAGGCTACGCCGCGTCAGTCTATATGCGGACAGTTGACGCCGATGGCCGGGTCAATGTCTCGCTTTTGTTAGGGAAGAGCAAGGTCGCCCCCATCAGGACTAGGCTGACTATTCCCAAGCTTGAGTTGAGTGGAGCTCACCTTCTCTCTAAATTGTTGCATCACGTTGCATGTGAGC
This sequence comes from Ephestia elutella, assembly GCA_018467065.1. Taxonomy (NCBI): domain Eukaryota; kingdom Metazoa; phylum Arthropoda; class Insecta; order Lepidoptera; family Pyralidae; genus Ephestia; species Ephestia elutella. Next base: position 1,708,316 of record CM031584.1, read on the forward strand.
TGGCGGCCACGGTCGAGATACGGGACATCTTCGCCTGGTCGGATAGCCAGGTCGCGCTTGCATGGTTGCGCGCGGCCCCACATACCTTGGAGGTTTTTGTGGGAAATCGGGTTTCCCAAATCCAGAATATCGGAATTGATATAACATGGAGACATGTGCCGGGAGAGCTTAACCCAGCGGACTGTGCCTCCCGAGGTTGTACGGCACCAGAATTGGTGTCACACCCGCTCTGGTGGGGTCCAGAGTGGCTGATGGGATCAGAAACATCTTGGCCTGTCTGTCAGACAGATGTTACTTCTTTGAGTTTGACTGGGCTCCGTGTACATGCTGTAGTCGCTGAGACGACGTCGGAGCCGGATTGGCTACTTGCTCGGTATAGCAGCTTGGATAAGCTTCTGGGTGTTACCAGTTGGATTAAGCGTTTCATACATAATTGTAGAAACCCACAGGCAAAGCGGTTGGAGCCGATTGCAGGTGCAGAAGAGCGCCGGAGCGCATTGTTGCATTGGGTCCGTGTCGTGCAGACCGGACGGTTCGAGTCAGAGCTTCGTATTTTGCGCGACGGACGCGCTAAGTTGAAGGGCGCGGTCGCTCGTTTGAACCCGTACATCGACTCGGATGGGCTTCTTCGGGTTGGAGGCAGGCTCCGGAAGGCGGATCTTCCATATGAGACTCGCCATCCTCTGTTGTTGCCCAAGGGCGGACCCTTGGTGCAGCTTTTGGTGTCTGATCGACACATTCGTAACGCCCATGCTGGGTGCAATGCTTTGTTGGCTATTTTGCAACGCGAGTTTTGGATTTTGTCAGCCCGAAGAGCAATCCGTAGTGTTCTGTTTCGATGTATTGCATGTTATAGGTTGAAGGCATCCACGATGCAACCACAGATGGGTGATTTGCCCGCTGATCGAATCCGACCTTCGAGACCGTTTGACGGCGTTGGAACCGATTTTGCCGGTCCCTTTTCGATCAAGGCTTCTCCCTTTCGTAATGCCCGTATTGTGAAGGGCTATTTGTGTGTATTTGTTTGTTTGGCCACCAAGGCTGTCCATTTGGAGGTGGTATCGGCTCTGACTACGGAGGCCTTCGTCGCCGCGTTGGATCGCTTTGTTTCGCGTCGAGGTCTACCTTCCCTTATTAGGTCGGATAATGGCACAAGCTATAAAGGAACTGTAAATTATCTTAAGGATGTTTCTGTGTTTATTGATAAAAATTGTACTAGTTTAAGTCAAATTGCTGCCCAAAGGGGAATAACCTGGAAGTTTAGTCCCCCAAGTTGCCCCCATTGGGGAGGGATTTTTGAAGCGGCTGTGAAATCCGCAAAGACCCACCTCCGCCGCATTATCGGAGAAACGGCTCTAACTTTTGAAGAGCTGGCCACAGTGTTTTGTAAAGTTGAGGCGGTCCTCAACTCTCGTCCTCTCTGTCCGCTATCTCCAGATCCAAATGACTTGGAAGCTCTCACCCCTGGTCATTTTTTGGTGGGAGGGCCGTTGAATGCCCTGCCCGAATACCCGTGGAAGGATGAACGCGTATATCGGTTGTCGCGTTTTCAAATGTTGCAGCAAAATGAGCCAGGACTTTTGGCGTCGCTGGTCGCTTGAATATTTGCATTTGCTGCAGCAAAGAGTGAAGTGGACAGACAGGACTGAGCCTCCCAGGGAGGGTGATTTAGTATTGTTAAAAGAGGCAAATTTGCCCTCATTGCTTTGGCGACGAGCTCGCATATTACGTTTGATTCTTGGCGGAGATGGCACTCCGCGTGTGGCTGAGGTGTTGGTCGACGGTTCGATTTTAAGGAGAGGTGTGACCTCTCTCGCCCGCCTTCCCGTAGAGTAAGCTAGCGGTCTGCTTCTCAGACCGGGACGGGGGGATGTTTGTAATATATTGGGTAAAACTAAACGCAGGCGTTTCCTGTTATCGCCGCCAGGCGTTTCGGGGTTCTCACACTGCTAGCGTGGATGGCGTCGCGTGTGGTCCGCCATTGCATTGTCCCGGGCGATATCGGTTTGATTTTAATACGCGGAGCGGTCTCGCGTCTTTTGCTTGTTGTTTAGTTTGAGTGATAATTGTGAATTTCCTGTTTGTTAAATAACTATTGAATTTGTGTTTGTGAAAAACTCTGTTATTGTGACTTTTTCTTGTGAGAGGTGAAACGTGGCTGGCTGTTCACATCTGGCTGTTCCCGAGTGAAACTACGGGAAGAAATCTATTTATTTGTCCTGGGGAATTGAGATCTCAAGGGTTAGGTAGGGTGATTAGAATTCCCCCTTCCCGAAGACACTCAAGTTTGGATCCGAAGAGAAAGAAGATTTAATTTGGTAAGTGTTCAATTGTAGTTAATTTATAGGTTAGGTTATCATATAGGGCCCTGTAGCTCCCTTCATAAGCTACGGTGGTAGCAGACTGCGTTAAGTTAGTTAGGTTTTAGTCGGGCAAACGTGGTGCCGCGTGGAGATTTTTTCCCGGTACTTATTTTTACCGGTGGTTTTTTCCCGGTGAAGTTCCGGTACAGAATTCTTCCCGCCGCTTCGTTTGTCCGGATTCTCTCTGCCACATTTTCTGGCAGCAGAGCGTAGTTGCTCTGCACAAATGTTGCAATCTTAAACGCATAAGTGCTGCCTCTAATAAAATTCAGGGTTTTTATATTTCTGGTCAGGCTTTAAATGTACTAGCTTTTGCCGGTGACTTCGGTCGCGTGAATGTCGTTATTTACCTCTTTCATTTAAGTGGTTGAATTTCCTAAATTTCTTTCTCTTGCTTGTGTGAAATTTCAAGTTTCTACGTTCAGCGGTTTCGTCTTCGCGTTGATACCCCAATCAGTCCGCGTCCAATAGGTATATAGATTCTCAGAGCATTATCAAGATACATATATAGATTATATGAAAAGGGGGAGGCCTTTGGCCAGCAGTGGGACATAACCCCTACAGGCTAGTAAAAAAAATAATGATATAAGATTTTCACTGATGTAAAATTGTTGTCATTTGTGTGTAGGCTGCGTTTGGGTAAGCTCGCTACACCGTCTACGGAGGTCTACCTCATCTCTGTCCTCGGGCAAGATTGTGGTCAAGAGCAAACCCATAATATCTTTAATAAAAAAAACTAACCTCAATTGATCGTCAACAACGCTGCCACCAGCACACGTGCCACCAACGTGGTGACCGGGCACGGCCACCTCTCTTATGATACATTCCAGATACTCGTCTGTAGGGGATTGTTGAGAGTGTGGCTGTGGAGGGAAGGAGCGTGGAGTCTTTTGTCGTTCTTGAGATTTCTGCTTGCTTTTTATTCTGGAGAAAATGTGATTTCTTTATTAGCACTACTTTTTTGACTGCTAGTTGCTTGCAGCTTAGCTCGCATATATATGTTTATTTACAAAAGATCAAAACATTCGGGGTAAAAGGGTACCGAACAAAACTACTTAGGTTCATACATCCGCCTTCATCTCTCTCTCAGCCGAAAGACGTCCACTGCTGGACAAAGGCCTCCCCCAAGGATTTCCACAACGACCGGTCCTGCGCTGCCCGCATCCATGCGCATCCCGCGACCTTCACCAGGTCGTCGGTCCACCGAGTGGGAGGCCGCCTTCATAAAACAACTTAATCAAACTAAACTTAATAAAATTCCTTTCAAACACTTGGTTGACTGGAAGAAATCCCTTTTTGGGATAAGTCCGCCATTGTACGCCTCTCTTTTTGTTTCACTATGTTTTGTATTTTTCTTGTGTGTATGTGCAATAAAGAGCTTACAAACAAACAAACAAACTTAACATCAGTAAGTAAGATTATGAAATTCCTAATACCGATTTTGCGCAGCTAAAAGAGCGTATAATAGCGGTAAACAACCTGTCGAACGGCCCAGATACCGCTGGAGGGATGAGGTCCTAAGAGATCCGGAGGCCCTCCAAAGAGCCGACTGCCAGGAAGTAGCGTAGAACAGGAAGGAGTGGAAGGTTCTTGTATCGGAGGCCAAGATCCTCTTTGGGTCGTCGAGCCATCGAAGTAGTAGTCGTAACTCGTAATACCGATTTACAAAGGAAACACTTACTTCTTCCGTCTATACGATCCAATCCAATCCTCCCTGCTGTAACTCCACAATGAGAGACACCGCTCCGGCCTGGGCCAGTGTACCCTCGCCCCAATATCCTTGAATGGGCCAGATGACACCAGCTGCTCGGCTCTACGTATTGCTGTTAATAATAAATTATTTTTTTAGCAAATTATTTGAAGCATTTGAGCCGAAGATGAGGTTTTCCAAGTGTCACCAAAATGCGGAAACAAAGGCGGAATTCAAACCTACCTACTTGACTTTGATAAAATGTGGTATACGGATAGAATATCACGCGGGTTAACTTATAGGGTAAGGACTACTGCCCGAAAATTCTACAGGAATGGTGTCTATGGACATAGCAAAGCAAGTATACAATATGTAATAGAATTAGATTACCTAGTTTATAAACAACTCGCTAAAGCCTGTGGCGTTGTCCGTGTCTATCCTAACTAATATTTTAAATGCGAAAGTGAGTTTGTTTTTTATTTGTTACCTCTTCACGCTTTATCTACTGAACCAATCTTTCTGAAATTTCACATATACATAGTTCACAATACTGAGAAGAACATAGACTTTTCATCACGGAAAAAACACTGTTCCCGTGGGAAATACACGCGGGCGAAGCCGCGGAATAAAGCTAGTTGTACAGTCAAGAGTCAAAAGTGCAGTCAGAATCTACAAGGCATTATGATCATTAAGCCTAGGCAGTAAGGTCTTCGTTTCCGTATAGCAGATTGCATAAAACAGGCATGGATGTCAAGCTGTCCTAAGCGAAAACCTCGGAACCAAAAGGAACCCTGGTGGACGCCAGAAGTGGCAAAAATGCGACAGGAAACAAGGAAGCTCTTCAACGAAGCTAAAGCTAAGAAGGACTTCAGCGAGTACCATAAGGCCCTCACCGAATACGGGAAAACGGTTCGCAAGGCAAGGTGGACAGGATGGAAACGACAATGCGACTCCATCAGTTCATTACCAGAAGGAATGAGATTAGCTAAAGCTGTATCCGTCACCAAGGCTAACCCGTTGTCAACTGTCAAGGACAACAGTGGCGTGCAAACAGAAACCGGCAAGGAGACACTAAAGGTGATGTATGAAACTCACTTCCCAGGTTGTATAGAGACAACGGACGATCAACAAGATCTTAACTGCCTGAAGTCCTGGGAGGCTAGAACCTTCAAACGGGACTGGGAAGTGGCGAAGAAAGTGGTGGATGATCGTAAACTGAGATGGGCAGTAGAAACGTTGCAACCCTTCAAGGCACCTGGCCCAGACGGCATCTACCCAATATTCTTGCAACAAGGAATTTCCATACTCGGTCCACATCTATGTAGACTATTCAGGGCCTGCATAGCATTTGGGCATATACCCAGAGCGTGGAATTTAGTAAAAGTTACGTTTATTCCAAAACCAGGAAAAGCGACATACGAAGAGGCCAAGTCATACAGGCCAATAAGTCTTCAGTCATTCTTGCTAAAGACACTGGAGAAGATGGTGGACAGATATATTAGAGACGGTCCGCTTAAGAGGTATCCACTTCATAAAATGCAATGTGCCTATCAGCCTGGCAAATCCACGGAGACTGCTCTTCATTATGTGGTAAGTCAGGCTGAAAAGGCGCTAGAGAATAAGGAAGTATGTCTGGGTGCCTTTCTGGATGTTGAAGGAGCATTTGACCGGACTACTTTTAACTCGATCTGCAAGGCAGCAATGGAACACGGCATTCCAAACACACTCTGCAGATGGATGGAGAATATGCTCAAAGGCAGAATAATAACATCTGACCACATGGGAGAAAAGCTGTCAGCAATAACAACTAAAGGGTGCCCACAGGGAGGGTACTTTCGCCGACCCTGTGGAGTCTAGTTATAGATTCCCTGATAGCATCTCTGAACAGAGGTCCGATCATAGCAGTCGGATATGCGGATGACATTGTCATCCTGGTTAATGGGAAAGTTCCTGATACGGTAAAAGGGATAATGAATAAGGCCCTGCGGGAGGTTCAAGAGTGGTGCAACGCGAACCACCTGAACATAAACCCGAGTAAAACCATCATTGTTCCTTTTACAAGACTTCGCAAACTCAAAGGACTTGAGAACCTCAAGATGAATGGCACAGAGCTACAGTTGTCCAAGGAGGTAAAATATCTGGGAGTCACACTAGATAAAGAACTGACGTGGAATGCTCATGTTAATAATATAATAACTAAGGCCATAAGGGTATTTGGTATGTGCCGAAACACCTATGGCAAAACGTGGGGCCTCAAACCGTACATTGTACGTTGGCTGTATGAAATGATGATTAGACCAATATTGACCTATGGAGCACTAGTATGGTGGCCGAAGGTCGAACAGGTGACGTGTATGGATGCCCTTAGGAAACTGCAACGAATAGCCTGTTGTGCAATCTCCGGGGCGTTTTCCACGACACCGACAGCGGCCTTGGAAGTAATACTCGGACTGCCACCGCTACACTTGCACATCAAAGGCGAAGCCTGTAAAGCCCTCTACAGATTATCTGTATCTAAATTGTGGAACAGGCATGCGCCAAGGACTAGACATCTACTACTGGAGGTGCCACAGAATCTCGAAAGGATGTTACACATGGGTAGTGATAAGATTCTCCCTAAGTATAACTTCAAGAGAAACTATAAGACATATATCCCAACAAGGGATGAATGGAAAGGAGAATTTAAACCTCAAGAGAAAGACTGCCTAATCTGGTACACGGATGGATCTAAAACCAACCAAGGAACAGGAGCAGGCATCTTTTCGACAGACAGACAACTGTATCAGAGCATGGGACAATTCTCGACCGTCTTTCAGGCGGAGGTGTATGCAATCACTGTCTGTGCTAAATTGAACCTAGAGGAAGGACAAGAAAATCGCACGATTTACATCCTTAGCGACAGCCAATCTGCACTCGCTGCCCTCGACTCCGGTAGGGTTGGCTCTGGACTGGTCTATGACTGCATAAGGTCCCTAAATAATTTAGGCAGGCACAACAGACTTAGGCTGGTTTGGGTGCCGGGCCATATTGGGGTTGGGGGGAACGAGAATGCAGATGAGTTGGCAAGGAAGGGTTCAAGTGAAACTTTAATAGGACCTGAACCCTTTGTTGGGCTGTCATATGGGATGGTAACCACGGCAATTAATGCATATGTCAAAGACAGACACAGGTCCGAATGGAATGCACAGGATTTACTTACACACTCAAAGGCAATGCTTGGTGAAGGCAACACCAGGTGTCTCAAAGAGATCTGCAAGTATAGCAGAATACAGACAAGAATTCTAGCTGGGGCCTTGACTGGACACTTTGAAAATCGCAGTCACCTCTACAAATTGAAACTTGTCAACAGCCCTCTGTGTAGGGCTTGTGCAGAAGCAGAGGAGTCCATGAAACACATTTTGTGTTACTGTGACTCGTTGGCAAACAAGCGTCTGGACCTCCTAGGATCAGCATATCCGGCCCTGGAGGACTATAGGCACTTCGCAACAGGTGATATTCTGAAGGTTATGCAGTCCTTCTTCAGAATTCCTGATGCGGGTGAGTAAGGCATTGGGGTAAGTACAAAAAAACCCAAGGTTTGAAGTACTTCCGGACCTCGGACCCCGCGTGTTAAGTTAAGATAAGATAAGAAGGTCTTCGAGGTATGACTGCACTTAAGACGCTTGTCTGTACATAAAACCTCGGTCAAAAACAGCATGTAAATTAGACTTTTGAATTGCAGTGAAAGAGCCGTAGCGGTGGATTCTGTTTTATGATGTGGTATGATTGTATGGAATACAGCACCGCTTTTCAATAAAATGTATCATACCTTTGATCATGCACTTGACGTCATGACCATTGTGTAAGTAGTTAGGATCGACGAGCGGCGGCGTGGTGGAGCTGGTGTCTGCGACCGTGACGGAGCCGCGGCTGCGAGGCTGCGCACACGTCGCGAGGAACATGAAGCCTTCGCGTCTAGTGTCGTTGTGGAAGACGAATGTATCGCGGAACACCTGACACAGGAAAAACTTTTCTCGTAAGATTTGTTTCCTTGTTCAAGTACGAGTATTGTCACTTGTCAACTCAGTTATTAGTCCTCCGTGCGAAGTAGAGCGATTTCTTGGTTGTATCCTTAGCATATGCATCGGAGACGCTTTCTTAACGTTTCTCATTAAGAAAGAGTCTCCGATGCATATGCTGAGGATGCAACCAAGAAATCGCTCAGATAAGAGAGAGAACTTAGCTATTAGTCATTTTGTGGGTGTGCTTAGTAAGTTTGTAGATTAATATACTTATAGATACCTGAGGTTTATAATTAGACAAATCTCTGAGAAGCCTCTCACTGGCGGTGCCCATGGAAAATAAGATCAAAGCTGACGAATTCTGGTACTCGATACCAGCGACGGGAGGGAACGATAATAAACCTGTAAATACAATTTTTATTTTTAAAACAAAAGGATCTACAAAATCAGATGCAAATTCAAATTAGTGCTACTTTGATTGCGCTTTTATCATCATAATCTTATGATGATAGAAGCCATCTGGCACAGCAATGCTTTAGTGTGGCTATAAAATCAAGTCCATAACTTCATTGAAACATACAACACATTTAAAGGTTCGCGAGTCTGTGAGGACAAATGTTAAAAGCAAAATAAAATTATTGCCTTGACTTTTCCAGAAGTAATCCCAGGCGGTGGAAAAACTGAAGACTTTAGCCAAGGTGAGGCTGATGGGTTTCTTGATGCTGACGTAGATCGGGATGTTCATGTGGTCGTGGAGGTTCCTGCCCACCCTCTCGTTGGCAACCACTGGCTTTATCCTTAACCTGAAACGAAGGAATGGAGAGACATTTGAATGGCTACGACCAGGGTGTCTAAAACGGCGACTTGATTAATCAGATTATGATCCTTTCTCTAATAATTTAAAAATCACAAAATTTATAGTCGAATTAAATTTTATGGCATAACCTTTTTAAACACTAATCTTGTCAAAGTTTAATCAACTGCAAGAAAGGAAATATGTAGAGAAAATGAAGGAAAGTAAATTAAGTAGGGTAGCTACATTGAAGTTATCATGTGTGGTAACATTTTTATTTGATTGATCTATGCGGAAGTCACAACCAAACTAAACAAAATAATATATTTTTTATTTCTCTCGCTATCAGATTACACAATCGTGATCACGGAATTGTGTCGGTTCTACGGTAATAAACCCACTTAATTGGATAATGAGGCATTCCAACAAATCAAATTACGACATTGATGGCTATAGCGAAACATGGTGTTTCTATAGCATTAATTGTGTGATCTATGTTAAGTCAAAATACACGTAAAAATGTAAATTTATTGTAGGCACCATATCGGAAGAAACCCGATGTAAAATTCAAGCGGAGCTGTTATAATCGAAAAAATAAAATAGGTACCTACCTTCGAATTAATTCCTCAGGTCCAATCCCAGATTGTATCAAGAGCTGTGGAGTCTTGATAGCGCCGGTCGACAAAATGATCTCTTTGTTGACGAAAACGTTGTTCAGATCTCGGTGGTTTTGGAGGATGTACAGGGAGGATGCCGTGTTGTTTTCAAAGCGAATCTGTAAATATGTATAGAGGCATATTTTACATTGTCGGGGAGATTTTTTTATCTATATATGTATTTGTTATAAAAATATAGTATCGTTGAGTTAGTATCCCATAACACAAGTCTCGAACTTACTTTGGGGCTAACTCAATCTGTGTGATTTGTCCGTATATATTTATAATTATTTATTTTCAGTTTAGTTAATAGCTATTAAATACAATTATATATACACTACCTATTCATTGCCCATGCATTATAATACTTAGCACTTATTATCCGGGCTCAGTGACCCAAAGTGAGTCTTGGCCTCCCACACAATGCATTTAGCTGATTGTTAAAGTAGGTAGTTGTAATACCTATGGTTCCTGTTACTAGATGGTCTGGTCATCCCGAGAGCCGCTGGACGCATGTAGCTATAGGTAATATTGGTCCACAATCATTAGCTCTCCACTACCCCCCAGCTGCTATTAGGTCTCCACTATCCACTACTGGTTGTTTGAACTGATGTTGTCAAAATACTTATAAAAAGTCTTACCGAAATGGCCTTAGTATTGAGCAGAACATGCAAATTCTTCCGTTTCAAGGCTGGCTTCAAGTACGCATCGAGGGTTCCGAACCTCATCCCGTATCTAACCGTCGCTGTTGGCTTGCGAAACAGTGTGTGTTTGTCTGATAGCCCTCGCGACGCTTCTCGGAAAGTTCTCATTAGGTCGTCTTGTTCGTCGATGAGTTTTAGTTTCATTGGTGACTGGAAATGAAATGAAATTAAGATGATTTAAAAAAATAGGCTATAAAATAGCACTTTTAAATCGTCATATAGGTACTTAGTTAATTGACGTCAGAAAATGACTTAGCTAACATAAGGTTACTACCGCCTCCAAAGCGCAAGTGGAGAAAAAGCTGCGTAACAAACTCCACTGCTGCATTTTTTCCAAAAACGTCACTTTTCAGAAAAAACAGATATCATTGTTTGTCAATAAGATAATTTTCCACAGACATAATATTACCTAGACCCCGCAAGTGTATGTACTTCGCGTGTAAAAAGGAAGATGATTCAACTTTATTTAACGCTCGTTCATTCAGTCCGCGGTCAAACGTTCTCGCAGTCAGACGTATTACAAAAAGTAAAAAATGCCTAATTGCGCGGTATTGAGTTGAAGAAACAATACACAAAAAGGGGGACGAGATAAAGGAAACATTTCTTTTCATCGGTAAGTAATTTTGTTTTAAAATGGTGTTGTTTTAACTAAAAAAACAATTATTTTGTGTTCCCGGCACGGATTTGGCGATTTTACAAAGTAAACTATGTATGCGAGTGTGTATTGTTGATTTAAAATACATTGCCGCTTTTAAAAGGAGTGTTGTAGGGCGTATCTTTAAAAACACGCAATAAATGTTAAAATGAACTATACGTGCACACGTCGTTTAGCTTAGTGGTACGATCACTAATCTCATTTTTCTGTCAAAAAAGGCAAATAGTGCTGTACCGCACAGAAAAGCTAATCGATTCTAAAAGCCTAATCGATTTGGAAACAGAGGAATGATAATGACAGAGGAATTATATTCGGTGTCATGTATTTTTTTTAGGGTTCCGTACCTCAAAAGGTAAAAACGGAACCGTCGCGAAAATTAAAATAGAATATGTATTTAAATAAAAAATCGAATATCTCAAAAACGGCTGGACCTATTTAGATGCACAACAAACTTAAACATTATATTAATAATTTCTATGTATATTCCAAGTTTCATCAAAATCGGATCAACGGTTCGAGAGTTATCGCAGAACAAACATGCATACATACAAACAATGTAATTTTTATCCAACTTGATTAAAATCATTAACCTTTCTTTTAGCTTCGCAGTAGTAGAGAAAAAGACAAGTTATTAATGATTTATCATTTCTCTGCCGTTTTCTCATTCCTCTGTCGATGAACTCGAATAATCGATTATAATATCGGTATTGTAAAATTGCTTACAGTATCAATTTGGAAAGTAAAGGGCGGCGGCGGCGACACCTTTGAATCGTTTGCATGGATGGCGAGCGTTCCCATCACTAAATCGCTTATGTGACGTCACAGTAGGTAAAAAAATATTGACACGCTCGTTTTCTATGCAGGCGATGAGAATTGCGGGGTCTAGGTAATATTATGTCTGTGTAATTTTCCAACTTACCTACCATAACACGAACCACTACACCAAAATATTGAAAGTGTACCACAAGATTTACAGTGCGACGATCGATCGTACGATCTCTTGACGAGTGTTAGGAAAGTGATCTAATGTCTAAGCTATTAAATTTCTTATTTAAAACGAAGGTGGCGCCCTCACTCACGTGCTAAATGATCGTGGTCGCCTCGCAGATCTCCTAAACCTGCCATGAGTTATACATGCCCATGGACCTTACGACCTTTCAATAAAAAAGAAACATGTTAAATCTTGTACCTCAGACCCTGGGCACACGCCATCCAGCGAGCAGTGTTCCGAATCGAACTCACTCCTCACAGTACCAAATGCCTTTACGTAGTACGGCTTCAATTCTTCTGATGTCCAGCCCTTGAAGCCCAGGCGGGCCCAACGTTCGTAGTCCTCGGGCAGGCCAAACCCATGCATCAGGAAGTTCATCTGGCCTGAACCACCTAGGCCCTTTCCGCGCGGGATTATATGAGTCTGAAAAAAGTCAGACGGTTTGTTCACTGCTTCCCAAACACGCCATTCCTAAGGTTTACCTATGTTTCCTTTGGGTTTGGCTATTTGACTGTTTGCATAGCATAGGCACCTACTTAGATAGGTAGGTACAGAAAATATCGGTATTTTCAATAACACAGTATAATTCTTTACCTGATCCCACATTCCAAACCCAGAATATTTTTGTGGTGTTGTCCTCACAGACCAGTCGTTAGGCCCTTGCTGGGCAGCGGTCGGTGTCAAAGGAATCTTGGTGAAGTACCCCATGTGATTACCGGCCTCAATTAGTAAAACTTTCGTTGTAGGGTCTTCTGAGAGTCGAGATGCTAGCACGCAACCTGCAGTGCCAGCCCCTACTGCAAAATATTAGCAATGTGTCATTATGATGAAATACTTGCAACGATTGCAAGGGGTGCGTGGTATAATGTCATGTCATTATATTATCAACAGTAGAAACAGATTTTCATTCTTTTTAATTATTGTAATAAACACAATATGAGGGATGAAACAGTAAACACAATATGCTTGATTCCATTTTCCTGCTATTAGTTTTTCGCAAAATTCAGTTCAATGACTTTGCTATAAAAATATGCCAGGCGTTTAAATTTACAATAATAAACATCAAAACTTACCAATAATATAGTCATATCTTTTCTCTATTTTCACTTTTATACTAATGTAAGCATTTCCGTATTTCTGATACACAACATAAGAAATAAATGCGACAACCACTCCAAATAGATAAGAATAAATAGGCATGATTTCTTTCTTTCTTTAGTAAGTATTGCAATATGCACTAGTTAATACACTAGCGTAATTTTACGTATGAGAAAGTAATTTCATCATATTACTGAACTGGAAGTAGTACGCTACTCGAGTAATTGAATTAGGCAGGTGTGCGCAACACTTTTCTTTATTTATTAGTTATTTGGTTTCATTCAATATGGCTGTGGCTGTTTTAACAATAGCAAAGTAATTTTATAACCGGATTTCTCATTAATTTCAACATTAGGGGAATTAGGAATTTTTAGTAAAATAAAAAAATATATACAAGTACTAGCAGTGCCCCGAGGCTTCGCTCCCGTGGGAATTTCGGGATGAAAAGTCCCCTATGTGCTATTTCCGGTATTTCTACCCGTGTACCAAATTTCATTGAAATCCCAAAGTGAAATCCATATACTAGATTTTGCGTGATTGAATAACAAACTCACATCCAAACTTTCACATTTATAATATTAGTAAGATTCAGAGCTAGTTTCAAGTTTCAATACGAAACTTTTTCAAATTTAATAACTATTTTCATGTATAAAATAATAAATTAATGCATAGATATCTTTTACGACTAAATATAAATAAAAAGTTCACCACACCTGATAAGACTTAAGAGGATTAAAGTAGTTAGTCCACAAAATCAATACATTCTTTATAGTGACGTGTAGTCATTCAGTCGTCGCGTCGTTTAGATGTAATAAGTAAATATAAGCCCCCACTGTAGTATAACAGTAAAATACTAAATGGAAAATTTTACAATTAAAAGAAAAATTACTAAATCGTGCCCTTTAAAATTGCTGCTCCGAAATTGTAGAAGTTATGTAATTGAAAGGAAAATATCTCCTCTTGGTGTCGAATTAAAGCTTTTGTATCTTGAGGCTGAATCAGTTTTGGACACATTTATTTCTGAAGATAAAGATATTATAATAAAACCAAAACTTAAATAAAATACGTAAGTATAATAATCAAAACTTGCTTATAAAAAAATTCTTATAATTCTACATTTCCTCCATCCTCGATCATCTCTCCAGTGGCTGGGACCATGACAGGAGCTTCGATGACTTGCTTGCGGCCTTTAGCGTCTACCACCTCAATGGTTTCCGGTTCCACCATCTCAACGTCTTCTTGTTCTGCTGAGCGCTGTTTGAGACCTGCTGCTGGGGATCTGAAATAAACAAAAGAAATATTGGTCCTATAACTTCACACCTTATATATGTACTCAAGAGAGTAAATCACGTCCAATATGCACAAACACAGTTTGGTTTTTAACGATTAGATTTATCATCTATGGTATTAAAATTCGTTTAAACGTAAAAAAATATTAATAGATCAATGTAATATAGGTAAGGCAAACTAGGTATAAAAAAACAATTATGGACTAATGGATTTGTAGCCCAGTAACAAACAAATGCAGTATGAATAAAACACTGGAAATAAGATTTAAGCCATAGTGGTCAAACTTAGAATTGAAACTAAATGGTAGGTTTAAGGGGGTGGGGGGAGGGAGGGTAACCCCCCTGACACCCCCCCCACATGCGCAAATGAAAATTTTTCAAAAAAAAATTTGAATTTTTTTTAGGAGATCATCAACATAAACAAGAGGAAAGTATAGAATCTAGCTGCAGGATATTCAATATGGGAGGGGGGGAGGATGGACCCCCCTGTACCACTACCCCCGCGCGGAGACATTAAGTTTTTTTTTTTATGAATTTTGAAAATAAAAATTATGATGTGTTAACTATATATAAACTTTCTGTGATACCTAATAAAATTGACAAGGACACAGATAAGAAAAAAATTGCGATATAAAAAAATCACCTTTGTTATATTTCCACCTGCCAAATTTGCTCTTGTCTATCTGTGATATTTTATAGAATTTCCCAGTTACAAATAGGTCGATGACATCATTGTTTTTATTTACAAAAATTCATAAAAAAAACTATGCCGGAGGATAATTATTGGGTTTCTCTCCTCCCTTTTCTATTCCTCAGAAATGCAACGTTTTACTAAGTGACCTGTCACTATAATCGGAACAAATTTTCGAAACTTTAAAATTTTTTTTCTCAAAAACTATTGCGAATCGCAACTTAAAATTTTGCAGAGAGGCTTATTTTGTGATTATCTATACACAAAAAAAATATGGAAGCCCAACTCACTGTCAGATGTGTTACAGTAGAGCCGAAGAGTAATTGAATATTGCTATATAAAACACACCTGATAAGAGAGATATCTCTCTGGACTTCTCTGACATCTCGCTGCCATTCCACTTCACGTCCCTTCCTCAATCTCTGCATTATGTAGTTGTTCGACCTCTTCTGTCTGATTTCTTCCACTCTCTTCATGGCTTCTATGGTCTTATTCCAGAGTTCACGACTGTATTTCACAGGGACATGGCGACGCTTTTCGAACTCGAAAGATGGGTCAATAGCCAATTCTTTGCCCGCAGTCTTACGGTAGGCTTTAGTCCATTTGGTTTTACGCGGGTTCTTCTTCTTTTTAAACGCTGCATGGCATTTGGAACGGCAAAATCTGAAAATCTAAAACAGTCTTTGGTTAGGGTTTCGTAACCTTAGATAATATGAGAGATGGTGAAAATTTTAAGTGAAACTTGACTCACCTTACAATCATTTCTCACAAATTGAATGCCGTGTCCAGGATATATCCTGGAAGAGCAGAAATAACAAGTTTCTATACGCATTTTCACACGTGCGTGTTTTTGTTGTTCGACACCACACGTCAAAAGAAATAGTAATGAAAGGCAGATGTCAATGTCAGTCAGTCAGTAGATGTTGCCATAAAAAAGTAAGTCATGTAGAAGATTGCGATTTACATTCTCCATGCATCTTAAAAGCATCTATAAATTACATAATTATCTTTATTTTTACGATAATTAATTATCCAGGTATTTGAAAAATTTGTACATGAGTGGTTACGTGGTATACGTGAATTTCATACAGCATCAAAGTTAATGACTAGCGACATCTAGTGTCGAATAGACATAAAAAACTTGTGCTCGAATTCGACACAAGATGTCGCTACTATAAAGTTTGATTTTAAACGTGATTGAGATTAGAATAATCATGCATCAATCAATCAATATATTTAAAACTAAAAAAGGCTACAAAATTTAATGCATTTTAACGTGATGTGATCGTTTAAGTAAAAGGTATTAAAAATAACCATGATAATGAGTCTTCAGTGGTGGTCTGGCGGCTCGATTCGTGCTTAGATTGAACATGGCTTGATTATTGTTGGTCCGGATCATTATTAGCCGATTATCCTTTTGTGCGAATGCTGCTTGAATAGTTATCGACGAGATTAGGCTAATGGGTCGATTTGTCGAATAAACCAGTCAACAGTTTGAAAGGGAAGGTTTTAACTGTATCGAACAATTACATTGAAACAAAGATCGAAAGAATCTTTGCATTGAAACACAAAGAACTTTATCATGTAGTCGAAATAACTAAAAGTCGTATCATATTTTTTTTATGTCTCTATGGCACAGAAGGAAAAGGAATAGCAACAGTGCGCCGACGACGACGACGACACGCGCCGCCGAAATACCTATGTTAAAGCTTAATCATACAAGTAGGTACCTAAGTAGGCAGTTTAGGTGCCTAAGCATGGAATATAAGCTTAAACTTACATATTATATACCTACTTACGCAAGCCTAAACAAAAATAAAATTAATGCAAACTATTTACTTTGTGCACGTTTTGAAATCCACTTGATTGATAATAGATCATGATGAAATTTAGTTTATGGGTAAGAACCAGGTACCTGGAAAATAACAATTGGTCATCATCATCCAGCAGCAATCCACTGCTGGACATATACCTCTCCTAAAGCCCTATTTCCGCCGGTTTTGCGTTCTTCTCATCCCGTTGTTTCCTGCAATCTTGCACACCACCCCACTCTTCAAAAAACGTCTGCTTAGGCGGCTGTCAGTTCTTCTGCAGACGTGGCCAGCCCATTGCCACTTCAGCGTACTGGCTTTTTTGGCTATATCGGAGACTTTCGATCTCTGTCGTCTGTCGGATATGATCCTTGAGTGAGATCCTGAACATAGCCCTCTCCATAGCACGCTGAGCAACTTTTAGCACATGGACCAGTTTCACAGTCAGCGGCTACATCTCTGCAGCATACGTCATCACGGGTAAGACGCATTGCCAAGACTTTGGTCGAATTTGCGTCAACAGTTTTGATGCGTTTTTAATCTTGGTTAGCTTTTGTTCACATAACAACGTGTCCATTAAAAAATGGCTCTTAAATTTTAGCCTTAGTTTGGTCCAATGCAATCAGCGTATTTAGAATGCATGTAAATGGTGAACAATTGCATCGGCGGTAGGTAGCACTCCACATTCCGAAGGCGGCGTGCCTCTGATTCGGTTCCCACGTTATTTCGGCTACTATTTTGCATATTTCGATGTGCTCGACCTAAAAATAATATTTTAAGTGGACATCTGTATCGATGCCATTTTCGATGATAAAATATAACTTTAGTTTTCACTCGGGTTTGATAACGTCGATAGATGTGCATACATTTACATCTCTTATATCTATCTGTACAGGAATTACCTAATGCGATAGTATAAGCTACTATCTGTATGAGATTACATACAATGGCATCTTCTTAAATTCATTTAAAAAGCAACAGAAATAGGCCCTACTCGTTAGCCATACTGTTTAAGGTGCGCAGCGCTCGCGTCAGAGGCGCCTCGTTGACCAGGGGGCCAATTCCACTAATTACAAACGTAAATATCGTGTTTCAATTGTGTCTCAAGATCCAAGGAAATTAAAATAAAGTGACAAGATCTCTGTAAGACTTCTATGTTTTATTACGATTTCTTTGGCCTTTGAGACACAACTGAGGCACGACATCTACGTTTGTAATTTGTAGAATCAAGGGCCAGGTTGGTCTTGCCGTGTGGCACGGCCAGCAGCTGCGGCTGACTACGACGCCGCCGCCGCCGCCGCGCCGCCGAGGTGTTGCAAACATAGAATATTTTTATTTATTTTTATTTTATTTTATTAAAGAAACCAACAGCGTTTACAGTTTACAGTAATACAGTTCTTAATCTATAATAAGGCCAATAAAAGGTTTCTCTTTCTATAACAATAATATTGTCGATTAAATGGTAAAGAAAATGTAATGAAGGTGCACTAAATAATACCCATGAATGTTAAAAGTGTAACTAGGTAGTTGTAATGAATTAATGAATGTGACCTGTGGAATGAGTTTACATTAAATTTTGGATACGAATAAGTATATAAAAAATATAAATAAATTAGGATTTGTTTAACAAACAGAAGAAAGAAAAAAAAATCGTTAAATTACATTGGCAAGCAATTGTAGTTTATCTATATAATTAACAAAAATAAATAAACACAAAATTAGGACTGTTTAAGTACCTCGATTATTTGGTGCTTAAATTTTGTCTTGGAGCTTGAAAAAGGGTCAATATTAGCAATATGAATAAATTATCTTCGTATCTAGGTAAGTATACCTACCATTTCAAATCGTAGATATAGATTTAGGTATATTATGCCATAATTAGAAGAAAATACGAATAATTTTTTTTTTCATCATAAGATTGCAGTGAATGTGGAGAATATCACGTATGAGTTGCACCGGAAATGCTACTACGGATGCTGACCGAAATCAAGAAGATAAGCGAAATCAAGTTTTGTGGCCTTTCAAGTATATGGTCGTTCCAACGAAATGACCGTTTAGGATGTGGCCGTTCAAGGGATGCGGCTGTTCGTGGGAAATGGACGTTCAAAATCTAATTCAAGGAAAAATAAAATTAAGGTACCTATTACACGACTTTATCTGACTAGTTAGTAATGTTATAGACTTACTGTTTCCTCCACTAAACCGAGACTTGCTTTTGAACAGACCACAGCAATAAACGCTTTGAATATTAGCTGTGCCCCGCAACTTTGCTTCCGTGGGAATTTTAGGATTCTGGATAGCCTATAGTAATACAAAGAAATATATTTTTTTAATTCAGACCTGTAATTCTAGAGATTGACAAACAAGCAAACTCCTCTGCTTTCTTACATAGATTGTTAAGTTTAAAAAGCATTTAACTGCATCTTAAAAAGACACATTAATTCACACGTCATCGTGCTTATTTTGTATTCCCACAGCTTGTATGCAAATTCTGTAACGTGCGATTTTTTTCACCCGAGCCGTGGCCGCGTGAATCGAGATGCATTCGCCTTGGGCATTTAAAAATCACGTTCGATTGTCAACGATGACATACGAGGTGACATGTGGAAAGCGCGCGAAATGAATTTTAATAAGTATATGAAAGATAGACGACGTTCTTTGACTCTTCTCGTACTTTAAAAACTTATGGAATTTCAATTCTTAACACGCTAATATATAAGTAAATCGGAGATACCTAGTGCGTTATCAAATCTTGTAAGTATATTAAATATTCTTAGAGCATTTAACCAGCTTTAACGTTGGTTAAATGCAAGTAAATATTAGATTATGATCCGTTTCCGATTAAATTTTTCATGAACGAACATCCAAATCAACTGAATAGCGGGTCAAAAGAGATTTGTAATAAAATAAGAATTTTGGAATATAATATTTACTGTTTACTGTTTCTGTTGTCGCTGGAGAGACACTGTGGAGGCTGATCTGCGTGAGCTGGGAGCGGTCAACTGGCAAGCCACCGCGCAAAATAGGAGTCTATGGCGCTTTCTCGTATCGGAGGCCAAGATCCACTTTAGGGTCACTGAGCCAGCGGAGTAAGTAAGTAAGTAGTATTTACTGTTAGCATTTTTCAGGTACTTGTAAGATTTTTGGTTGAATTTAGATCTCTTTCGGCGCTACTGCTGTGGTTAAGACGCATTTACCGCGCCATATATTGCACGGCCCTTTATCAGGGTCGATTTAGGAATCAGTGTTGCCAGATCCAATTTAAAAAAATTGTAAAGCTTTGCTTAGGAATCCGTAGATTGCAGAGGCGTAGATCTACGGATTTATATAGATCCGTAGATCTACGGATATATGGAGGAGGCAATCTATGGACTTTAACGGATTTACAAGCAAGGCTTCAATTTAAAACCAATAATTCTAACAACACTGCTCCCTAGATCGGCCCTGATTAAGGGTCAGTAGAGACTTTCAGCCTGCTGTATGAACTTGAAATTTTTCTATCCATCTTGTGCAGTTATAATTTATTTCCTAGCTTCATTGGTTAATTTTTAAACACCTAACATAGTCGGTAAAGTTTTAATAACAGTCCATGCGGAACTCTCAGTGTTTGATATTTCTTTCAGTTTGTTGATGCGAATGACTGCCATTGATATCCACTAAACTATATTGCTGGATTAAATGTATTGAGAAATTTTAAAATCGAAATTTAAACAATGTTATTTTAAAAGTCAAGTTTTAATATTAGTTAATTCGTTAATAATTTAGTTACTTCGTTTTTTCTCAAAGGACATACATGGCCTCTAACGTAGTTTATATGATTGCTAGATAGCGACCAGCATAGACAACTAGACCACCTACGAAGACAGTTACTTGTCATAATAAACCATTTATTGGGCATAATTTAGTTATGTAAAGTCCACTGCTTGATATATATAAGGAACTTCCGTAGGGAGCGCCTTACCAGTCAGACGAGGCTTGAATCCAATGAAATGCTATGTCCGCTTTCTTTAAATCCGAACTAAAAAAAAAGACTTAACAACTGTGTTGCATGTTATTTGAGGAAGTCTTAGGATACACCACACCAGTGCTGTGAAAACATTGTAAAGTAACTTCAAATTTAACGCAAAAAATGCGTTAAATTTGAACCTACACCACAGAATTAATAAGTACTACGTACCTACACGCAAGTAGTACCTAGTTAGGCGCAAGATTGAAAGCACAGGTTTAAATCTCATCGCCTAGGACTACAAAATTTCTTTAATCCAGGATGCTAAAATAATAGGTCATTGGTCACGATTCTCCGGACAATGCCATTGATGTCCAGCAGTGTTTATCATAATATGTCACTATGTTATACTCGCGTCAAGACAGGGTTTTTCAACGATGGGTTCTGCTTATTTGGGTTTGAATAGCGGGGTTCTTAGAAACGTAACTGGGAATCTGGGTTGCTATGTCAGGCAGGACTTATGTAGGAGAGCTTTTTTGATTAAATTTTTTTATCGATACAATTTTGATGTAACACGGTGGACCTCAAGGATTATAATCTAGCTATAGTGGTATTATGGTAACTTTTAACTTATGTATCTCATGTTTGCCCATTTTTATTTTTTATTTTAATGTAAGTACCTACTTTTTTAATTTTACTTTTATTTCATTTTTTCATTTATTCATAAAGATACATCCAGATTCACAGACAATAAACCCAAAACACCTGCATGTCATACATTAAAAAAAAATAACAAAGATTGAAAATTAAGGTAAATAGTAATATTAGATCATATTATATTATAAAATTAATTGAATTTAGGTACATCATAACATATTTTTTGTTTGATGAAAATTTTTTTGTTTCATAGATTTTAGATTATATTCATTCATTTTATAGGTAGTCAAACTTTCTATTGAACATTTAAAGAATAGTGTGTACAAACATGATCACTATAACTGGATCATATAAATGAGAAAGTGACTATTATAGTCCATGTCGGAAATAAGTAGAATTTTAGTACAACAAATAAAGTACATAATAATAACAAACACAGGCATATCCTGTAAAATAGGATGTGAAAATACAAAAGTTTCAATAAATTACGACAAGATAAAAATTTTGAAAATTTAGGTATTATGTAGTAATTGAATGAAATAGGAAACAGAAATGGCATGAAAGTATCCATCCGTATTGCACTCATTGTTAATGAGACAGAACGGGACGAAGGCAAGACATGATATCAGATACGGCATGGGAATAAAATTTAATGGGATTAAAATTAACAATAAGTAATAAGATAAGGATTTAATATCCATAGCAGTAAATAAATAAGCTGTTTTTTTATTTACTGTAATATAATCAATGGAAGGAACTCCACCGACAAGAGCTTCGCTCTTAAATTATTTGATGATTAATATAATCAACAGTGTTTTGAAATAAACATATTAATAAAATTTAAAGAATCAAGTCATGCTTTTGACATTTAAGATACACTTTACCCTATAATCTCCTGTCCCATCACAACACATGACATTTACGGCGAGACGATAGTAAAATACATAGTTACCCATAACTTATATAATCTGCTACTTTATAGACACTTCTGTCATAACTGTCTATTAAATGTAAATATGGGAGAAAATAGGTATTGATCATAATGGGCTTTACTATATTATCAATTCTAATAGCAAGACACTTTCAATCTCGGGGCTACCGTAGATCGAGTATTCTGAGAAAGCAGCAGAACAATCAAACGTGGCAGGTTTGTTACTGCAGACTGGAGGATTTAATATCCATAGCAGTAAATATATATTATTCTAATACTTATGAAACAACTCATAGGGAAGCAAAGCTATTCTGTTTCAAGAACATAAACAAAATAGGAAGTCATAAAGAGTGTATTTATCACAGTAGAGAGTCTATCCCGGAAATAAAGAAAAGGAAATGATTTTACTTTAACTTTTAGCAGTGTTTTCAAAAATCTAATCCTAGGACCTGTGATTGAGTTGCTAAGTTTTGTGTCTTTTCTATGTAGACTGTTGAGGACTCAGAGCAATAACTAAGTTGAAAAGATTCTTCAGGTTAATGTCAAAGCCAAAATTTACTTTGACACTCGCTCCTAGTGAAGAAACTCCTCAACCAATGATGAGATGTAACGTAATTTAGTGTATGACGTAAAAGGGGATCTCTTAACCACCAGATGTATTCCCGATTCCACCGACAAGAGCTTCGCTTTACATTATATGCTGATGATGAATATAATCAATAGTGTTTTGAAATAAACCTACTACCTAAACAAAGTTTTAAGAATAAGGTCAAGCTACATTTTACCCTATAACTTGACAAATAAGGTACATTTTACCCTATAACTTTAACATTCGCTACTAGTGAAGAAACTCCTCAATTAATGAAATATGATGTGACGTCATTTAGTGTATGACGTATGAGGATCTCTTAACCACCAGATGTATTCCCTGACTCGTTCAATCTGAGGCATTTTAAGGTTGTCAAGAGTAAACACTTTATTAAAAGAGCGACGCTCATTATTATATCACATAATCATTGAAATGAGATATCTCTGTAGCAGGTGAGTTCGTGGTCACTCTACCATGTAGAACATAAAAAGAACATATTTATTATGATATAAAAACACAAGAACACGGTAATGTCACTGACCACACACAACTAATGCTATGTGCATCACGTCCGTTCGTCTAGACGACGAGGCTCGACGATTGTAAAAATGTCTTGCTTGATGCATGGGCCGTTTGCAGTCGTAGTTGTTATAGCTTGCAATTTTAATGGAATTCCATTTCCATACATTTTATTTATTATGTATTTAAAAAAAAATGATAATAATTATCTACTTGCGATGAGGTACTGAACTACGGAGCCTCAGAGCTGACAAATGTCGAGAGCTGGTGGAAGAGCGCAAATAATGGCGTCATCTCGTGTCGGACGGAGGCCAAGATCTACTTCGGGTCGCTGCGCCGTAGTAAGTAAGTAATAATTACTTATTTTTTCCAGTTTCTTGTATCAGTCTATCATATATTATGGTAGAAATCATTTAAGGTCTAAAATTCATTAACGCCATTGATCGAAATGTATGAAAATTATCAGTTATCACGATTATTGCGTGAAATTCAGTGAAATTCATTGAGTGATAATTGTTATTCACTTCGAGAGTGTCGTTAGTAAAATAATGATACAAAGCGTCAATGAACTTTTTATTAGGGTAAGCTAAATGATTTCCACTTTAAATGAGCTTCAGGGTTTTGCGTCCGTGGGAATTTCTGTTAAAAGTAAGTTCAGTACTAGGGTATTATATTATCTGTGGTTCAGTATAGGTTCTACCCTACCTGAGTATCGAGTTTTATCAAAATTCGTTAAGCGATTTAAGCGTGATTGAGTAAAAAGCATCCACACATACATCAAAACGTTCGCACTTATAATACTAAGGACTTATTGTGCGTAGAAAGTAGAAAACAGTAAATATCTATTTAATAATGACGCCTATCAGCCTGCTACTTAACTTCACGGTCATCTCGCAAATCGAGTCAAGTGCCACAGACTAGGAAATCATGGGGCATTTCGTCTATGATTACCACAAACAATATTGGAGTACCGTACTCCAGTTACCAGGGCACAGGAAGCTGCTCTGTGCATTTAGTGATTCAACTGTGACTGACAGATTACATACTGCGCACTTTCCACGCATAGGCCACCGTTTTAACCGACTTTAAAAAAGGAGGTTCTATGTTCAACTCATAGAGTTATTTATCCTGTTGTTAAACTAAAGGTATATATGGTATTATGGATGTTTATCTATTTCTCCCTTTATTGTAAAACAATTTTAATAATCATTCATTACCTACGTCTTTTATCTTAGAGTTTTAAAAATTGGCGAATGGAATGTGTAAAGGCTTGCCTAGTTATACTAGTACAGAGTACAGTCAACAGTATAGCCTACCTTTAGTTTTTGCAAATTCGTCTACTATTGATGCATCTTCCATGCAGGTTACATTGACAAGATCTGGAGGCCCTCCAAAGAGCCGATTGGCAGGAAGTGGCGCAGGAGGAAGGAGTGGAAGGTTCTGGTATCGAAGGCCAAAATCCTCTATGGGTCGTCGAGCCATCGAAGTAAGTAAGTAACATGTACCTAAGTAGATTAAGATTTACATTAAGATTAACATATGTCTTTTTACTTTTAAAACTCCTCCTCCTCCTTGAGGGATTCATCTTAGAGAAGCGATTTGAATAGCTCTGATATGGTAAGCATTCCTGTAAGATTGTTAATTCCTCAGTTATTTTTTGTACAAAAAATATTGATCCGTGCTCTGTTAGGAAAAACTCAACTTCCTTTATATGAATCTGTTTTAAAATTTATTCACAAATAGCTTTGTGAATAAAATAATCTTACATAGAAAACAAAATGTGAACTTTCCCTACAACTAGTCTCATTCATGTATCTCAATAGGTCCAGTAATTGAGATCGAGATGGGTATCGATGGAAAATCGATACGGAACTCGTAATCGGACTGTTTCGATGTAATCGATTCCGTTTTCGAGTAAAGTGAAATGAGTATGTAAATTAGGATCTTGAGTTCTTTTGACATTATTCAATCAGCGTCATTTGATTTCAACCATAATTCTATTTCATATGGCGGAGCGTGGTGGCCGAGTGGTAGGGCGCCCGCCTGTAGCTGCAAAGGTCTCAGGTTCAAATCCTGCCCGCGCTATATGAGTTTGTATACCAATCTGACTAATGTATGGTAGTTTTAATCGAGCACCACTTGCTTCTGGTGAAGGAAAACATCGTGAGGAAACCTGCACTCTGGTTGATGATTATTAGCTAGTGTGTGAAATGGAGAAGGCAATGGCAAACCACTCCTGACGTGGCATGATGATAATGATAAGTAATTCGGTGTAACTGAACTGAGAATTTTCCGTGTCACGCATACACACATTACTATAAAATTTGAGTTCATATTAGTATCAAATTGTCATTTGTATAATATCAAATTACATATATTCTACGACAGGACAGCTGAACAAAAACAGCACATTAGTTACTACGCTGACTGACTGATTGGGATATCAACATAGGATGCATAGAACTTAAAATTTTACAGAGATGTTATTTATACGATAATTGTACCTAGTGATTAGATCTATGAGTTATTTCGTTTAGCAAGGATTAAAAAATGGGCCCTCAATCAAAAGGAATTTTGGATATTTTTATTTCCCGTTTCGTACGAAATAGTCCGAAGGGGAAATTCGGTGGGTGTTTGTAATATATTGGGTAAAACTAAACGCAGGCGTTTCCTGTTATCGCCGCCAGGGGTTTTGGGGTTCTCACATTGCTAGCGTGGATGGCGTCGCGTGTGGTCCGCCATTGCATTGTCCCGGGCGATATCGGTTTGATTTTAATACGCGGAGCGGTCTCGCGTCTTTTGCTTGTTGTTTAGTTTGAGTGATAATTGTGAATTTCCTGTTTGTTAAATAACTATTGAATTTGTGTTTGTGAAAAACTCTGTTATTGTGACTTTTTCTTGTGAGAGGTGAAACGTGGCTGGCTGTTCACATCTGGCTGTTCCCGAGTGAAACTACGGGAAGAAATCTATTTATTTGTCCTGGGAATTGAGATCTCAAGGGTTAGGTAGGGTGATTAGAATTCCCCCTTCCCGAAGACACTCAAGTTTGGATCCGAAGAGAAAGAAGATTTAATTTGGTAAGTGTTCAATTGTAGTTAATTTATAGGTTAGGTTATCATATAGGGCCCTGTAGCTCCCTTCATAAGCTACGGTGGTAGCAGACTGCGTTAAGTTAGTTAGATTTTAGTCGGGCAAACGTGGTGCCGCGTGGAGATTTTTTCCCGGTACTTATTTTTACCGGTGGTTTTTTCCCGGTGAAGTTCCGGTACAGAATTCTTCCCGCCGCTTCGTTTGTCCGGATTCGCTCTGCGCACATTTTCTGGCAGCAGAGCGTAGTTGCTCTGCACATTTTCTGGTAGCAGAGCGTAGTTTATCTACTCCTCTATTTGTTCGTTTGTAAAAAATAATTAATTGTTTGTAAAAATTATTAGATTTTTCTTAGTTTGTTTGTATAAGAATATTTGTAACCTTTTTTGTATTTGTTTGCGGTTTGTACCGTGCGTTCCGGGTTTGTGCCATTCTCATACCTACCGCGGTTCTTCGTGTAGTTGCTTGATTTTGTTGTTTTTTATTTACCTTTTGTTATTTTTTGTTTGTGACTTGACGCGATGGCGAAGGCCTCCAATGCTAGGGCGACACTCGCCAACGAATTGAGATGGTTTGTGACGGTTGAGGACTCCTGTCCCGGAAGGACAGGGAGGGCGCCATACTGCTAAGAGCGGATCACCTCCACTCACGATTGATTAGCGCGGAAGCGGCCATGGCGGCGCTTACCGAAGCCGATCTTACCCCGGAGGCCTACGCAGGTCACATGGCGGACATGGACCAGATCCTGAGTCTGCACGATGATATCGCGGAGGCGGTGACCGCAATAAGGGCGAGACAGGCTGGCGGACCAGCTCCTCGCACACCTGTTAGACAGGAAGGACCAGCGGTTACTGGTCGGCTCCCCACCCTTCAGCTGTCCCACTTTGGGGGTAGGATGGAGGAGTGGTAGCATATAAAAATATGTTTGAGTCCCTGGTCGTAGCACGACAGGATTTGTCGAAGGCCCAGAAGATGGCCTACCTCCTCTCCACTCTTGAGGATGAAGCGCGGTCGCTCATCCAGCACCTCCGGGTGGAGGACGACCAGTACGATACGGCTTGGGAGTTATTGAACTCCCGCTACCAAAACTTACGTTTGTTAGCGGATGCGCACGCCGCACAGTTGATGGCCCTGCCCAAGGTGGCCAACAGGGCACAGTTGCGCCTGCAGTTGCTCACGCCCGTTACAGTGGCCTGTAACGCGCTCCGCACACTGGGGCTGCCGGTGGACCAATGGTCTTTTTTGTTGGTGCACATTGTATTGGGCAAATTGCCCAATGACATCCGCTCGCGGTTTGAGCGCGAAAATGCGGAGCGGGATAGCACCACCCTACCAACATTCACTGACTTGGTGAAGTTTTTGGAGTTTGAGGCACGGGCTGCTGAGAATACCATGACGGACTCAGCGCCATCCAGAGCGCCTGAACGTAGGCCCTTGGAACCCTCATGGCGAGGGAAGCCCCACCAGGGACGGCAACCGCCACCGCGTGGAGCTGGTGTGCGGGTTGCACACACGGCAGCAGTCGCGAGGGACGCGGACTGCCTGCAATGTGGCCGGATGGGCCACAGCCTGCTGCAATGCAGGGACTGGCAGAGACTGCCAGTACAAGATCGGCGCCGCATGGCAAAGCGGCATGAACTTTGCTTTTATTGTTTGGGCGGTCACTATGCACGTGACTGTCCCAGTGCCATACCATGCAGTGCATGCCGTGGGCGGCACCACGCGATGCTTTGCATGAACCGCAACGGGGATGGCACCCGGATGTTGAGGCAGGGGTCCCCTATGGGCGGGGGCGCTCCTGCGCGAAGCCCTCCACCACCGGACGGAGGACGTGGCTTCGCTCGTCGCACCCCCCCTCGGGAGGGGGGTCGCGTACCTGCGCGGGTCTTGGCGGACCGGGACCACGCGCCCCAAGGTCATGGCCAGTATGTAGCTGGCCAGGCCCCGGATAGGGCCCCCATGGGCGGGGGCCCTAGATCGGACGTGAGAGTGGGGACACCCCCCTCCACGCGGGTTACCAATACCCAACACATGCAGCCGCAGCGGTTTTCTCCGCCGCTGCACGAGTACCCACGGCTGGAGTACCACCCGCCGTACCATATGTATGGCCGGGCCGCGGGTTATGCCCCCCTCAGATGGGGATGTGCACTCGCCCGCCATATTATCCGGGTCAGTGGCGCGCCCCTGGTTTGGAGAGAGTGGGGAGCCCGTAACTAGCTTGCTCCCTTGCTGGGACAGAGCCGCGGACGGTTCTGCTCCCTACCGCGGTGGTCCGCGTATGGGGTCGTGGGGAAGCCATAAATTTGAGAGCTCTGTTGGACTCAGGGGCTCAAAGCAGTTTGGTTACCACTCGAGTGGCACACCAGTTAGGTTTAGTCGTGGAAGACTCGCCTGTGCCACTTCTTGGAGTTGGTGGCATACAAGTGAAGTGTCTGACGGGCCAGACACTTGTCACCTTTTCTTCGCTGAAGTCCTCCACAATGAGGATCACGACTTCGGCTATGGTAATGTATACCATTGCGGGTTGGCACCCCTCGACAGACATACCGCCGGGTGTGTTGTCTTTGGTTTCGGGTCTGGATTTGGCCGACCCCTTTGTCTTTCATCCCGGCCCAGTGGACTTGCTCCTGGGCTCGGACGTATTGGGTTGGATTTTGTTGGGTACCCAGAAAGCTCTGGGTTCGTCTTCACTGATGGCAGTGTCTACTATCTTTGGTTTCGCCCTGATGGGCCCTGTGTTTGATAATAGCACCGTGGAGGAGCCACCGGTCGTCGCATCTGCGTCCTTGGCCAAGACCATGCAAAGGTTTTGGGAGGTGGAGGAGCCACCTATGAGTTCCAGGATGGATCCGGAACACGCTGAGTGCGAAGCCCTTTTTCGATCGACCACGGAGAGGTTGCCCTCCGGTCGGTTTGTAACTAGGTTACCTTTTGTTGCCTCTCGTCCTAGCCTAGGGCAAAGTAGGGCGCTTGCGGAGAAACGACTGCTGTCCATGGAGCGACGCATGCAGCGTGACCACGTACTTCGCGATAAATATATTGAATTTATGCGCGAGTACGAGGATTTGGGTCACATGTCTCCGGCTCGAGTTGATTGGAGCTCAACTGAGCATTATTTTTTGCCCCACCACGCGGTGGTGAAGGCCTCAACAGGCAAATTGAGGACCGTCTTCGATGGGTCCGCACCCACTTCGAACGGGGTTTCGTTGAATCTGTGTTTGCATTCGGGTCCCAAATTGCATAGGGACATAATTGACATCATCTTGAACTTTAGAAGACATCAAGTGGTTTTTGGTGCGGACATCCGGATGATGTTCCGCCAGACAGTCATACATCCTGAGGACAGGCGATTCCAGTTGATACTCTGGCGTGAGCGCCCTGAGGATCCTGTGACGGTGTATGAACTCAACACAAACACGTATGGTTTGAAATCTAGTCCCTATATCGCCATCAGATCATTGCTTGAATTGGCAGAGCGGGAACGGATCCGCTTTCCCGTGGGGCTTCCGTGCTGTCACGTGACTTGTATGTTGATGACGTGTGCACCGGAGCCCAAAGTATTGAGGAGGCCCTCCTACTGCGGGATGAATTGATTGAAATATTGAAGACAGGTGGCTACGAGCTACGTAAGTGGTTGTCTAATGAGCCTAAAGTTCTAGAAGGGATCCCGGAGGATCACCAACAGAACCCTCACCTGTTTGAGGATGTGGATGATCCCAACAGGATAGCGGTGCTGGGCATGCAGTACCAGCCGCTAACCGATATTTTCACATTCCAAGTGGACTTGGAAATACCAAAGGTCTGGACTAAGAGAACGGTGTTGTCCGTAATAGCCCGTATGTTTGATCCAAGCGGTTGGATCAGTCCAGTGATATTCTCTGCAAAGTGTCTTCTTCAGAGACTTTGGACTTTGGGCGTCTCGTGGGACGAGCCGCTGTTTGGCTCTCCATTGGATGATTGGCTCGAGTTGTTTTCATCGATTAAGGAAGTCAATCGGATTGCCTTGCCTCGTCGAATATTGCCCCCCGGGAAATATCGAGCCAGCCTGCATGGCTTTTGTGACGCGTCGGAGCGAGGCTACGCCGCGTCAGTCTATATGCGGACAGTTGACGCCGATGGCCGGGTCAATGTCTCGCTTTTGTTAGGGAAGAGCAAGGTCGCCCCCATCAGGACTAGGCTGACTATTCCCAAGCTTGAGTTGAGTGGAGCTCACCTTCTCTCTAAATTGTTGCATCACGTTGCATGTGAGCTGGCGGCCACGGTCGAGATACGGGACATCTTCGCCTGGTCGGATAGCCAGGTCGCGCTTGCATGGTTGCGCGCGGCCCCACATACCTTGGAGGTTTTTGTGGGAAATCGGGTTTCCCAAATCCAGAATATCGGAATTGATATAACATGGAGACATGTGCCGGGAGAGCTTAACCCAGCGGACTGTGCTTCCCGAGGTTGTACGGCACCAGAATTGGTGTCACACCCGCTCTGGTGGGGCCCAGAGTGGCTGATGGGATCAGAAACTTCTTGGCCTGTCTGTCAGACAGATGTTACTTCTTTGAGTTTGACTGGGCTCCGTGTACATGCTGTAGTCGCTGAGACGACGTCGGAGCCGGATTGGCTACTTGCTCGGTATAGCAGCTTGGATAAGCTTCTGGGTGTTACCAGTTGGATTAAGCGTTTCATACATAATTGTAGAAACCCACAGGCAAAGCGGTTGGAGCCGATTGCAGGTGCAGAAGAGCGCCGGAGCGCATTGTTGCATTGGGTCCGTGTCGTGCAGACCGGACGGTTTGAGTCAGAGCTTCGTATTTTGCGCGACGGACGCGCTAAGTTGAAGGGCGCGGTCGCTCGTTTGAACCCGTACATCGACTCGGATGGGCTTCTTCGGGTTGGAGGCAGGCTCCGGAAGGCGGATCTTCCATATGAGACTCGCCATCCTCTGTTGTTGCCCAAGGGCGGACCCTTGGTGCAGCTTTTGGTGTCTGATCGACACATTCGTAACGCCCATGCTGGGTGCAATGCTTTGTTGGCTATTTTGCAACGCGAGTTTTGGATTTTGTCTGCCCGAAGAGCAATCCGTAGTGTCCTGTTTCGATGTATTGCATGTTATAGGTTGAAGGCATCCACGATGCAACCACAGATGGGTGATTTGCCCGCTGATCGAATCCGACCTTCGAGACCGTTTGACGGCGTTGGAACCGATTTTGCCGGTCCCTTTTCGATCAAGGCTTCTCCCTTTCGTAATGCCCGTATTGTGAAGGGCTATTTGTGTGTATTTGTTTGTTTGGCCACCAAGGCTGTCCATTTGGAGGTGGTATCGGCTCTGACTACGGAGGCCTTCGTCGCCGCGTTGGATCGCTTTGTTTCGCGTCGAGGTCTACCTTCCCTTATTAGGTCTGACAATGGCACAAACTATAAAGGAACTGTAAATTATCTTAAGGATGTTTCTGTGTTTATTGATAAGAATTGTACTAGTTTAAGTCAAATTGCTGCTCAAAGGGGAATAACCTGGAAGTTTAGTCCCCCAAGTTGCCCCCATTGGGGAGGGATTTTTGAAGCGGCTGTGAAATCCGCAAAGACCCACCTCCGCCGCATTATCGGAGAAACGGCTCTAACTTTTGAAGAGCTGGCCACAGTGTTTTGTAAAGTTGAGGCGGTCCTCAACTCTCGTCCTCTCTGTCCGCTATCTCCAGATCCAAATGACTTGGAAGCTCTCACCCCTGGTCATTTTTTGGTGGGAGGGCCGTTGAATGCCCTGCCCGAATACCCGTGGAAGGATGAACGCGTATATCGGTTGTCGCGTTTTCAAATGTTGCAGCAAATGAGCCAGGACTTTTGGCGTCGCTGGTCGCTTGAATATTTGCATTTGCTGCAGCAAAGAGTGAAGTGGACAGACAGGACTGAGCCTCCCAGGGAGGGTGATTTAGTATTGTTAAAAGAGGCAAATTTGCCCTCATTGCTTTGGCGACGAGCTCGCATATTACGTTTGATTCTTGGCGGAGATGGCACTCCGCGTGTGGCTGAGGTGTTGGTCGACGGTTCGATTTTAAGGAGAGGTGTGACCTCTCTCGCCCGCCTTCCCGTAGAGTAAGCTAGCGGTCTGCTTCTCAGACCGGGACGGGGGGATGTTTGTAATATATTGGGTAAAACTAAACGCAGGCGTTTCCTGTTATCGCCGCCAGGGGTTTTGGGGTTCTCACATTGCTAGCGTGGATGGCGTCGCGTGTGGTCCGCCATTGCATTGTCCCGGGCGATATCGGTTTGATTTTAATACGCGGAGCGGTCTCGCGTCTTTTGCTTGTTGTTTAGTTTGAGTGATAATTGTGAATTTCCTGTTTGTTAAATAACTATTGAATTTGTGTTTGTGAAAAACTCTGTTATTGTGACTTTTTCTTGTGAGAGGTGAAACGTGGCTGGCTGTTCACATCTGGCTGTTCCCGAGTGAAACTACGGGAAGAAATCTATTTATTTGTCCTGGGGAATTGAGATCTCAAGGGTTAGGTAGGGTGATTAGGAATTCCCTTCCCGAAGACACTCAAGTTTGGATCCGAAGAGAAAGAAGATTTAATTTGGTAAGTGTTCAATTGTAGTTAATTTATAGGTTAGGTTATCATATAGGGCCCTGTAGCTCCCTTCATAAGCTACGGTGGTAGCAGACTGCGTTAAGTTAGTTAGATTTTAGTCGGGCAAACGTGGTGCCGCGTGGAGATTTTTTCCCGGTACTTATTTTTACTGGTGGTTTTTTCCCGGTGAAGTTCCGGTACAGAATTCTTCCCGCCGCTTCGTTTGTCCGGATTCTCGCTGCCACATTTTCTGGCAGCAGAGCGTAGTTGCTCTGCACAGTGGGCGAAAAACGAAAATCATTTTCACCATTTTCTTTACTCTGGTAGGATATATAATTGCCTCATATAAGTCACCTATAGTAAACGCCATGCGGTAGATCAAACAAAACCTCTCGATTAAAAGAAATATTCCGAATATTTGATAACTCATAACGACAGAATGCTTGGAGCTGTACAATTTTTGTGAGTAATTTTCGCTTATAAATCTTTTGTCGGCATCGTTACTAACTCTTACTATACAACCCTTATAAACCTTAAATTCCTGAGAATAAAGATGATAGTACATTAATACAGGTGTTCGATTAAGTTTGCAGTTTATAATCGGATGTCTACTCGCGTGCGAGCAGCCGCGGGTGACGCGTGATCTTTGACTTCTTTTGTCTTCTGCTTTGGTTCAAGTTGGAAGGGAAATGCGGCTGAATGATATACTAGCATGGGTCCGCGACTTCATTCCCGTGGGAATTTTGGGAAATCCTCTCTTAGTGCTCCCCTACACTCCCTAAGGAACCTACATGCCAAATTTCAGCTTCCTACGCTCATTAGTTTTAACTGTGCGTTGTCTGTCAGTCACTCAGTTGCTTTCAGCGATAAGGTCGCCTTTTGCGCATCTTCCTTTCTTTTTTAGTTATAGGTTACTTTATGTATCTAAAAATGTAATCTTGTGTGCTAATAAAGTATTATTGTGTTGTCTTGTCACTCAGTCAGTAACAGAAGAATTTGATAGTATTGTTTGCCAAAAATATAACAATAACTGACAGATTAATCACAATGAACTGACTTGGTCCCTCTCTAAAGACTCTTACGATGCAGGATTGGAGGACAACTGTTAAAGAAACGCCAATACGTTGTATCAGGGCAATATAAGGGTACCTAATGGCAACTTCCTAGCAAATAACTCGATATGTTTTTTTTTATTGCTGATAATTTTTAACTGTTGCACAGATTAGATTAGTTAGTTACGTAGGTAAACTACAATCACTAATATCTAAAAACAAGAAAAGGGTCAGCACAAAAAAAAATCATCAAAAATTTATTTATTTCTTTTAAGCAAATAAAGATGCTTGTGTTAGAAAATTTCGCTCTTCTATAAAAATCATTACTATTACATAACACAATATCAATAAGAATTATACTAATTAGATGTAAAAGTAAGTTTAAAAAGCACTACAAAATAATAATTAAAAGTTGGAATGTTCCGCTTAACGTTTGTAAATATAGCATAAAGCTTTTATTTTTTCTATATACCTACCTACCTATATCCATATGACAATTTATTTCTTCAATGTGGAATTTACATTTGTTTTTCCTTCTAATGCTAGAATTTATAATAAGTTGTTTTTCTGTACTCTCCTTGTTTTTCGATCGTGATGTAAATTTTCCGAGTATTCATTAGTCGAGATTGTAGACAATTAATTAATCGATTTAAATATTGTTTACTGCTATTGGAGATCAATATTTTCATGGGATCCGGTGAGAATCGATAGAAACTAGTTTAAACTAGTTTTGTAGATTTGCCTCCAATGGAATAAGATGAAATGAGTTTCACGCCAAAAAATGCATTTATCGGAAAAAGTTTTTCTTGTGCTTTGCAAAACCGCTTTTGTTACCACATAGAGATGTGGCTATCATAGCGGAATTTGCAATAAATTTGGATAGAGACTGTACATTAATCCAATGATCGCTGTACAGGGAAGACTCACTAGGCTCATTTCTCAAGAATGTTGTACTTATGTGACCGTCCGCCGGAAACGGCTAAGTTACCGGCGCCATAGTAGGTCCTACTTAGTTGAATAATAAGCTATTTGACAAAGTTTACAAGATTTTAGAATTTCATAAATAGCTCACTCAGATAAAGGTTAATGTACGGCGTTTCGCAAGGTAGTGTGCTTGGGCCCCTTCTTTTATTATTTATATTTGTGAGTACAATAAATTGCTGCTAATGGTAGTATAGTGACAAAACAATGGAGTGAAGTCTTTATTAAATACGTAATCAACTCTTAACATTTATAATTATCTACATGTAACGTTTTTTAGTATTCAACAACTACTTACCACAAGTCGCCCGACGGGACATTTCCTAACCTCTTCTAGTTTCTCGAATATTAAGTAGACATAATTACTTCATAAATTCACTATGGCTGCGTATGCGACTGTCCGTCGGTGTGTCTCGTTAGATATACAACTGGGTGATATGGGAGTGATATATGTATGTTTTATATTACCTGATTGCTTATCGGAAATTCGTAAGTCAGAATTTTGTTACAATTTATAGAGCTTTTTGAAAATCAGCTTAATTTTCGTAGTAAGTTGGTTTGGTTAGCTTTTTTGAATAAGCTCGTATCCCGCTGTAGAGGCAGTATTCAGGACCGCGGTCTTGATCCAAAACCGAATAAAAAAAGTCCATGTTCAATTCTATGGTGAATCCATAGGTTCATGGTCAGACTGATGATTAAAGGCTTTTAAGTGCAAAACCAAACGCGGTCTGGACTATTGGAAACAATTATTTCATTTTTTTGCAGCTTCGCCGATGAAAGCAGCAAACTATATACGTGTTTCATAAAAAAAATCTTATTTGATACTCTTAATAAATAATACTGGCCACACCTTAATAAGTGTCGCAAAAAAGAAAAAGAAAACGTCAGTCAGTTTTGACGATAAGTGATCGTGCAAAATTAACAAAAAAAAATCTCTCGTGGGTGTTCCAAACGAGCTGCGCGCGCATAAACCTACCCGTTTCGAGATTATATCCTTCCAGTGTATAAATAAATTGATTTGCATAATTTTGGCTTCCAATAAAAATATAATCATGGCGCATTCTGGGCGCAGCGGATTACCTCGTCAATTCTGACATGCTTGTTTAAACCGCCGTTGGAGTGTCAAAGAAAACCGCGCAAAGGCAACGGTCTTTGCCGATTTTTCGTTCAGTTTCAAAATAAAATTAAAAAAATACTTATCACGGGAGATAGTCGTGCCGGTGGCTGGCTCAGTGCGGGTTTTGTAGGCAGAGAGCGCGCCCGCTCCCGCTTCTGGTATTGGCGTTCCAACACGCGACACGCTCCATTTTTGAAAATTTTCAGACGCTTCTAATAAAAAAAAAATGGCTGACGTTAATTTTAGTGTTTTAGTGTTTGACTAATAGTGTTGTGCTGTGTGAGTTTCAGTGTAACTTTTTTTGAATATTTTGAGTGTTTCATCGTGATTGGCTGAGGAGACATGCGAGTTTGTTTTGGTATGTAATTATCTTTTATTTAGCCGAAACTATTCAACGAATGCAAAAGAAACTTTATTATTACAAGTTTTTGCACGAAGCGCATTATATAAGTTAATTTGGTGACGATTTAATTAGAATGGCACAGAAATAGATCGGAATTGCTATTGGAAATAAAGAGAATTCCTCCGACTAAGAATCGCCAGACAGTGATGCGTGTTTGAATAGTTTTCCATTTGACTAAACGACTAAAGATAAATCAGATACCTAGTACTTGAGTCTACTTCAGTTTTTATAACTACCTACATCTTACTCTACAAAGTATTAACGTAAATAGTCTAAGTGAATAAAAAAGCGCATAAATATTGTATGGAATTGTAATTTCTTTATTTTAATTACACTTAGGTACAGATGTATATATTTATCGATCGGTAAATTTGAGTTTTATGAATAAATCATTATCATCTCGTAATTTATTGTCGTTGCATAAAAAAAAAACTAGACAATCCTATTCATTATTAATCCTATTTATTACTATTTCGGAGCAATAGTCTTATCTTTCCATATATCTGTTTCCTATACTCACAAAAT
The DNA here is from genome assembly GCA_018467065.1 of Ephestia elutella. NCBI lineage: Eukaryota > Metazoa > Arthropoda > Insecta > Lepidoptera > Pyralidae > Ephestia > Ephestia elutella. Next base: position 1,745,422 of record CM031584.1, read on the forward strand.
ATAATAAATACCTACCATAAAGTAATTTATTAGTAGGTAAATTCGTACAGGTACGGGATATGATTATGTACCTATGACTTTATCGACGTTAAATAACGTTTATAAATTGTCTAAATTTAATATGTTCCACAATTATTGGATAAAAATCCATCTGAGTGCTGAATCAAATCAAATAGGTAGCACGCGCTTCCCGGCTTCGTACACATTCATCTCTTTTCACTAAACAACATAAATATAAGAGAGCGAAATGTTGTAATTGTAACATCTTTCCTCTCACTACGCATAATAATATTATTTTGATGTGTACGTAAATTGAAGTGTAATTATTATTCATGATTTAGTTCTTACAAACCTAAGACGACATCATCGCTATACGAGTCTTTCTGCGGCCACGACCAATGTAACTTCATTGAAACGTCAGTCGCAACAAATAAACAAATCGTCCTCAGACTCGTTGATACTTATGAGTTTAGAACGCCAAAGTTTAATTATAAAATTAAATGCAAATTTCTCACAACTGACTTAAGTTTATACAAAACTTAAGTAACTTATCTTGTAGAATCAGGTCTGTACAAATATCAGGCAATATTATTTACTCGACTGTACCTACATTGAAAGGCACTCGTACCATTTAAACGTCCGGAAAGCTTAAAGCTCTATTTATTTCGTTCTGCCTTAGATTTATGTAATTCTGTCTAATCTCCCAGATTCATATCACAGAAATTTTAATGATAACGCTGATAGAAATCCCACCTGCTCTCTTTTATATGAAGACTAGCTTTTGCCTGCGGCTTCATCCGCGTGAATTTCCCACGGGAAAAGTGGTTTTTCCCGGGATGAAAGTACCCTATGTCCATCTCAGTACTTCTATGTGTATGCAAAATTTCAGGAAGATTAGTTCAGAAGATAAAGTGTAAAGAGGCAACAAACAAATAAATAAATAAACAAACAAAAAAAGTTACGCTATCCATTTCTCTGATGGTAGATAGGTAGATATCTGCAATATGTAAGTAATTGATTGAGAGAGATAGACTGTAAGGATCGTAGCAAGTGGAAATTGCTGGTCTCTGCCTCCCACGGAACAAAGGCGTGATAATATGTATGTAAGTAATCGAGTATTTAAATTTAGACGAAAATTCGTTTTGAATTAATGTCTTTGAGATAGTCTTATGTGGACAACGGCGGATCTAGGATTTTTCTGGGGGAGCACTAGGATCGTGGCAGACTATGCATGTGGGAATGGGGGGGGGGAAATAAATCGACATCCGCCCTGATATTGTTAAGAAATAAACCAGATGGGCAGAAAAAAATCTGTTATTTCTTAATTTGATATGCACTGTTATGGAATTTTCTCTCCACAGTAGGTACACAAAAAATGCAGTCTGGGGGGCACGTGCCCCTATGCCCCCCCCCTAAATCCGCTACTGTATGTGGATCATGTTATTCGGCAACAGAATATAGCTATACAACTTCTAAATGCTTTATTATTATGAGATCTGTGTTTAGTAAGTACCTAGCCAAAAGAGATAATAGATTTTTAAAACAGCGCAATATTGCATCTACATAAGAGAACTTATAATAAAGCTTTTCCACTGGCCAAATCAAATGTAACCTAGTGACAGTCTTGTAGACACAACACGAAAAAAGCGCATTTCTTTTTTTTTCAAACTTCATTTGAGTCTGGCTGGCGAGACATTGGGGTTACAAATCAGTCACATTTCAGTCATAATCGTAAAGTCACTATGTTGGCACACGCGAGACTAGAGTTTGGCTTGCGTACGAGGCATCGGTGACTTAAAAAGATAAAGATAAAATTGGCAAAAACATATTGTACATGGTGTTAGAAAGAGTAATAAATCCTAGGTGTTTGTACCGGCTAATAGGTGTGCGAATTTAAATGCAAATAGAAGCCATCTTTATTTGGTTTTATGTTCCTAAGCTTCACCCGATTGTTGATGGGGGCATGAAAGTTAACTAATGAAAGTTGTACAAAATAAATGCAAATAGACAGTTTGTAAATACACTTTCTTTGACATTTTGTTTATACCATTAAGTGTGTAAAATTAAATATTTGATAGAGGGCCTTTTTATTCACTTGTATATTCTATATTTTTTTGGAAAATGCGATGGGTATCGAGCTATAGGGAATTTATACTGCGTTGTTATCACGCTAGTGGGCAGTACTAGCATAAGGAGTAAACATAGTATTTTGATATTGACAGTCTATGACAATGACATTGACATGTGCACCATGGCATCGGGTGGTTTGTATTGCACTTGCTGGTGTTGCCATCTGCGTTGAGCTATGGGGCTTCTCAATTTAAGGCTCATTTGAAGGTTCTTCTAGTTTTGTATGCCTAATATCATCATCACCACAACTATTATAACTATAAGAAGTCGTCGCTATACATAAAATCTTTTCCTCATTGCACGTAGATGATGCAGCGTCTGGTATCTAGCGACTTTTACGATATAGTCAGACCAATCGATCGCAAATCTATAGATTTTCTACCAGTAGTGTAGCTACACCCTTCATCGGCCAATTTATCAGTTTGAGCCGTGAATGGATCATCCTCCCAGTGCCGATGACCAATGATAGGGTGCTTTTTCAACTGATCGGCCACCCTATCGTTACGTCACTAGTTCAGACTTCTGTAGCCTGAATGAAAATGACTGGGCGTCGTCGTCGCCCTTCAAGCATGGACTTATGCGCGTGGAGTTCTTGTTACTCTAAGAGCATCGTCACAAAACTTATACTGCGGCGCAGCGACCTAAAGAGGATCTTCACCTCCGATTCGATATGACGCCATTTTTTGTGGTCTTGCATCAGCTCTCGCCAGTTGTCAGCTCTGAGGCTCCGTAGGTCTTTCAGAACCTCATCGTTCCAGCGATACCTAGGGCACCAGACTTTTCGACGGCCACTAGGTCAAAACCTCGTCGAAATTAATAAAAAAATCGAATCCGATTAAGCAAGTGCTACTTAGTTAAAAACAACAATAACAGGATATGCATTTGGCGTTATATTGGTATTCTTACGGCGCCTTTGATGTAGCCGCAAGATATGATGCGCCCGCGCCTACTAACTACTGATGATCAAACTGAATGGATGACGTGGTTGAGTAATGAGAATTCAATTTTTACTTGGACCTCGGTGCCGCAGAATATCTTACTCTATGTTCACTAACCTTTTCTTCTTTTTTAAGAGCTCTTGACAGTACTTCTGTGCTGGTCTGGAAGCGAAAAAAACATAGAGTGTGTCAAGTGTTCTTACCCTAGTAGGGTAGTGAGAAGGTGCTTCTCTTCGCGCGCAGATTGTACAAATCAATCGAGGTAAAGGGCTGTAAACTGGGGATTCCTTCTCTCCTTGTCGACGGGCTAGCTAGCAACTTGTTAATATATCTGAATTTCCATTCTATCAATACCAAAGCCCACTACCCAGCTAAGTGTGGCCTTTGAGCCTCACGACTCTTAGCTATGTCTGTCTGTGTAAGGGATAAAGACGTGATTCTGTATCTGTATGCTCTATCAGAGTAATGTCGTGGAATTTATCACGCGCAGTGACGTTTCCTCTTGAACGGAAGCTCATTCTGGGTGCACAATCGTCATCAATCGCACAAGCGAAACTCACGCGGGCGAAGCCGCGGGCAACAGCTAGTGCTTATAATAATGCATTGTCAACGAAACGTAAGCCTGTAAGATTTCAAATGTTCTAAGGTCTTGCAAGATTTGATGACAGACACTGACTGGAAAGTTAAATAAAAGCTTGTAAAAAAGGTAAATGATGGTTGATAAAATGATAATCAATGTAAACAAATCGTTAGTTCTATATATTTCAACAACTTTTAAGCTCGCAAGGACAGCAACAGTTTTATCGTATATCAAACGACCTAGACTTAGATTTATACGATACAGTTTGATCAAAAGGAATCCAGTTCGTAACAGGCGCAAATAAATTTTATAATACGACATTAGGTACAACTTGCCTCCTAGGTTGTTTTGCTCCCTTGCTGTGTCACAATCATAGAAATCATAATATTTATATTTATGTATTTGTTAATAGACAGGCAGCTTTTATGAGTGATGTGACTTATATCATGTAGCGCGTTAAATATTAAACTAGCTTTTGTTTTTTTTTTCACCAATTTTCGCAAGACTCAATTAAAGGCCCGTTCTAAATTAAATAATAGATCAGGGGACGAGTGGAAACCTCAATCATTTTTGAGCGAATTTCACCAGTGGGTTTTGACCCGGTTTTATTGGGATAGTGAGTGGTCTTATTGGTGGAATTGAGATTCGGAAAATAACAGTTATATACAGGAAAATAAATCACTTTTGGAAAGAATCCCCATTTTAAGGCTTTTTTACGTGATTGACTTTTAAATTTTCCGCCCGGAACTTTTATTTATTCGTATGGCGTTTAACAGTCGTTCTTATTTATGTACTAGCTGTTGCTCGCGGCTTCGCCCGCGTGAATAGATGAAAAGTCTTTTTGTGTTCCAAACTGTTTCAGATGTTTCGGATCTTCGATTTTTATTCGTCTACAGAAAATGCTCATCAGATTAATCAAGATTTGCTAAGGCGCCATTTCCATATACACTCAAAAAAAAATCAGTCGTTTAAGGTGTTAAATACCATTGTCGATTTTTTTTTGTGCTCCAGACATAGCTTTTTAACTATGCGTTTTAGTAAACATAAACTCCGCATCTGAATCTTTTTTGTCGAATTTTTTTTTGTCAGTACGACTATGTTCCGTAGAACGCCATGTCAACTCTTATTTTTATTTTGTCTCTACCGCAAAGGAGGTTGTCATTACTACAAACGAAGTAGCCACTACGACATAGTAGGCTTAAAATTTGTTAATGGTGAAATGTGTACTTCAACGCAGGTACACAAGCAACTTTTACGAAGTGACATAAGTGTTTTTTTACAAAAGTATTGTGTTTATTGACTATGTACGCCACGTCAAGTTTTATTCTGATATAGTCACTTCGACATAGGACTTAGCCCCTGCCACATAGCAGGCTTAGAATCCGTTAATAGTTAAATGTGTGTTATAACGCAGGTACACAAGTAACTGTAACCAAATGACAAAATATTTTCTTACAACATTATTATGTTTCTTTACTGTGTACGTCACGTCAAGTTTTATTTTGATTTAGTTACTACGACATAGGAGTTATTCACTACAACATAACAGGCTTAGAATCTGATAATGGGTAAATGTGTGCCTTAACGCAGGTACACAATCAAATTTGACGAAATGACAGATTTTTTTAAAAATTATTATTTTCAATTACTGTGTACACGCCACTTCAAATTTTATTTTGATTTAGTTGTTACGACATATTTGGGATAGTCACTACGACATAGAGAATGCTTAGAATAAATGTGTGCTTTAACGAAGGTGCACACGCAAATTTTACAAAATAATTATCTTTTTACCCGACTGCTAAACGAGAAGGGTAATGTTTTGGGATGTATGTAAAATGTAATGAAATATAAAATAAGCTGTGTGGTTAGGCTGTAGGAGGTAGCCAGATTCGATTTTGATGTGCAGGTGTTAACTACATTAAACAAACCTGAGAAATCATTGTGCGAGGTGATGTTAGACTCATTTATTTTTAATCCCCCACTTTCAATTCCTTACAACCCTTTTTTCGCATTAAAAAGTAGCAGACAGTACCTAGGTACTGTCTGCTAGCTAAGTATATTATCTTTTCTCAGGATCTAGACTGTGCGCTGTGTACCAAATTTCATAGTACTTAGTTTTGGCGTGAAAGCGCGACAGACAGAAAGAGTTACTTTCACATTTATAATATAAATATGTAATAACAAATAATAATATATATAAATATTTAATATTATATATAAAATAATATATAATAATACCTGGGCGACCGAGCTACGCTCGGGAAAAATTAATTTTCCCAGACATGGAACCTAATAGCTAGATTATATTTTTGACTATGTAAGTACCTATATTTAAAATTTCAAAGAAATCGTTAGAGCCGTTTTCGAAAACGCGAGTACAAATAAATTTATACACAAATATTGCACGTTTAATAGTATAGGATATATGTATATAGTAAGGATTTTTATTTCTTGTTGTATGTATAGGTAGTAGGTATTTCTGAAAGTGAAATAGATAGGAGAATCCACTGGCTCCCAACACACGATCTTCAAGTAGGTAGTTTGGGAGCCTCTAGCTGTCGAGGGTACCTACCTGATAGAGAAATAACGATTAGGTATTAGTTACCTACACGTAAGTAAGCTATTGTCGAACAAATTGAATACCTACATAACGTGTAGAGTTTGTACATACATATAGGTATAGGTATTATGTACAGCCTGCATTAAACGCTTGTTTAGCTGCATAGACTTGTTCTCATAGGTGGTAGGTACAATTTACGTGGGGCTACTATGTTTTCTTTTTGTTCCACCATTTTGCCATTTTAATAGTAAGTTAATTGTACCTACCCTAAAATTACCTAGGTAAGGAAGGACATACCTAAGTGTAAATACCTACAACGTATACTTCGTAAATTTTATCAAATTTTAAATGGTTTAGTTTAGAAGTACCTACGATAACTTTTCTTTTTGGCATACAGCCGATAATTTCAGCAACTTCTGCCTCATGCGATATTTAAAATTTTGAACAGGCAAGAATATGTAATAAAAAATACCTATAGAAAAACGAAAACCCTTGATGATAAAATTTTTACAAAGGCCTTTGTCAGTTTGTCTTAGGTACATTGACGTTAGCCCAAAACCACAGAATAAATAATAGTACTTGACAAAGGCCCTTGTGGTTTTGGAACCGCCAATCGGCACGTTTACTTCCCTGTCCGTTACAGTGTTGCCACATGCCAACTCTACATCTCTCTAAAGGGGAAAACGATGATATCGAAGTTCAAAATTTGAAGACATCATCGGTCGAACGAATCCTAATTAATTGCGTGAGTTTCGCTTAGTGATCAACTTTTTTGCTTAAGCACAATTTCTACATAAATACATATGTTAGTGTAGCTGAGCTGGTCTCTTGGAGTTTTTCTTTAGATGTGTCGGATATTCGATTTTTATACGTCTACAGAAAATGCTCATCAGATTAATCAACTTTACCTAAGGCGCCATTTCCATATATGTTAGTGTAGCTGGTCTCTTGGAATTATTTATCAGATCCAGAATTATTTAGTTCCAGATCTTCAATTTTTATACGTCAGCAGGAAATGCTCATCACGTTGAACGATTTTTGCTAAGGTGCCATTTCCATATATGTTATAGTATAGCTGGTCTCGTGGAGTTCTTCATCAGATGTTCCAGATCTTCAATTTTAGTGAAAAGTGCTCATCAGGCTGAACAACTTTTGTTATGGCACCATTTCCATATTTATTAAAGCCTATATCGATGGCTTAGAGTAAAAACCTCGGATGTGTGTTCTTTGGCAAAAGAAACATCCGAGGTTTTCACTCTAAGCCATCGATATGTTGCCGAGGCTTAATAGCTATACAACAAAAAAGTTTAATTCAAATCCGTCCAGTAGTTTTTGTGTGAAAAGCGAACAACAGACAGACACAGACAGAAAATTTAAAACATCATATTTTTGGCTTCTGTTACCTGTATGAAGACCCCTAGTAGTATTTTTTTAAGTTAATATTCAATGTACAGAATTGACCTCTCTACAGTTTTATTATATTGTATAGATGTGAGCCAAAACGCCACACTAGTGGTTCTCTTTTCGCACGGGCTCTATTGGTAGTTATTATGTCAGTACATTTTACAATAAAAATGGCGACTTAAACCGCCAAACTATCGCCAAAAAGAGTTTAGGTATCGTCGCGTCGCGCCACGTTCCGGCACCTGCTGGCACCAATTTAAAAAAAATTATAGGCTCATATGTCAAATCCTATAGCCGTTTGAGCTTTAGGGCGTGCCAAAGAAAAGGATATACATACATAGGCTCGAAAAACATTACCCTCCTTCTGACGCAGCCGGGTAAAAAGTGATAATCCAGGTTATTTTTCGGATTTGGTTTGGTACTTTTATGGTTAACTGCTGGCAACACACACAAACATCAGTCAGTGATTCAGTTGACACAGCTCGCGTTCGGTCGGTGTTATGGTCGGTTGGATATTTCGTTCGGTTGGATAATTCGTTCTTAACATTTTGGACCGGACGACTATACCTACATAAACGCGAAATTAATTATCAGTTGTTTAATTACAATAATAATTAAAGTATTTTTATTTTATTGATGAGTATGTGCTCGGAACTAAAATTGTTTTTAGATGGGGCAAATTTGTCCCATTTATACGACTACCTGAGTGGTAAGTACATACCTTTTTCTATCTTTTCTTTGGGATTTCTAATTGCTAAAGTGCCGCTGGTAACAGTTACCAGTTTAACAACGGGACTTTTCCCGTCAGTGGGTGCATTTTCCACGTTACTTTTACATACTCTGCATTTTCCCACGAGGCACGAGACACGACAGTCAGTTCATGACACGGATCTCTTACTTAGTGATGGGATGCTGTTCTTTTTCGTATGATGGCTTCAAAACTATCTGTGTGCGATTCAGTAAACATCCCCGGCGTGCTACAAAATCTGATGATGCTAGCTAGCGACTCGTTTTCCGCTAAAAATTTCTACGTAGATCCGTGTAACGCACATGTTTCATTACGTGGGTGAACTTTCTGTCGCGTCGTCTCTTGAGAAAACGCACTACTCCTTGTGTTCTAGGTAGGTACTTAGTTTATAATTTGCATGACCGTACCGGCGGCGTATGAGCACGCGCCGTCCACCTTAGATCTCATCTTCGCTTACCATCAGGCGAGATTGCGGTCAAGCGCATGCTTATTTAACATAAAAAAAAAACAAAAAAAGACCCAAACATTTGCTTGCTGGTACATTGTCGTTTTTGTGTGTGTTTAAATGTTATTTTTAATTTGTTGGTAGGTATGTACGTACATACGTACCAAAGACAGTTTCAAAAAAAGGTAGGTAAAAATGAGCAATTACCTCGGTCGTCCAGATACTATGATATAATGTTATAACGAAACTAAGTGTAGTAGGATGGCACAGCCAGTTTAGTCAGACCGACCCTGAAAAGTAAGTCACAGGTCTACCTTGGTAAAATTTGAAACTGTCTGTGGTACATACAAACCTACTTGTAATTATTTATTTATAACATTTATATGTATTTTAGATACCCTTCTACAGAACTAACATGGTTGTACAAATAGTTCTAGATGTGGACAAGTTTTTAACCAAATATGATTTATCATTACTACACACTATGAAATGGCCTTGGAAAATAACACATTTTGTGCTATCTGAAAGATGTCATGGCTGTGGATTTCTAGTTTCCAGTAGTGATTTACCTAGACCTAATCATTTCATATCCACTCAAAAAACTGTTAAATTTTTTATTGCACCATAACTTTTTCTGGTGCCCTAACTGCTTCCTGTTTAGTACATATGACCATTTTACTGAAGATGAATGTGAAATGTGTCAGTAAATGTTACTCAACTATACAAGTTTATAAGTATAAAGGTGAGCAAGATAGCGAGTTGGTTCTGCATTCACAATTTCTCTATTCCATATACACAGTATTGCAGTCTGACCATGAAAGTCACTAAAGAAACTCACGATAGCTCTGAACTTGGAACTCTAGACTGCCTTAGCATTATAAATAATTAACTTATTTATTAAATTAATAAGCTGTGTCTGTACTGAATCTGTACTTTCTTTTGAGTATACTAATCTATGGTCGACCATCCCTGGTGAAATGGCCTGGGAAATGTGAATGAATAATGAACTAGTTCATTCTTCGCTTTGGTGTGTGTTGTTTTGCTTGTGCTTTTTGAGTAACAATTAACAAATTTTCAGAGCAGGGGATGGAATTAAAACTTTTGTTGCTAGCGAATGACAGTGAATTAAGGGAACTGGTCTCAAACCGCATGGTAGACAAAATAAAACTGCGGAGTGCTATAGAACTGTATCGGAAGGTTTGTGCCGACTTTGTTTAGTTATAATTTTATTTTGTATTGTTTATTAAATTAAAGTACATGCAATAGTTAAACTAAAAATGTGATAGGATCATCATCAGTGGCCTCATTCATCTCTAAAAGATGCTGTAAGCAGCGTAGGTGCAGTTTACATTGTATATTTTATGTATTGCATAAGACAATGATTTGAGTTGCAAAAACAAACAACAATGACCAGAATATGAATTCTAAAATTGTAAGAAATAATCATTACTTTCATGCTTCTTACAATATTTTAAAGCATGACGACTTTAATATGCATTTCAGGCTGAAACAGAAAACATTGATCCCACATCTACTGCTTCAAGCATTAGCTTTGAGATTACTGGTGACCGATTCCTACAGTCTCCTTCATTGCTGGTGGGTAAACTATTTTGATTACCTACCTATTTTGCCTTTGGTCAGAAACACATTTGAATTAATTTTTAGAATATAAAATTTGATCAATCATAGATGCTTGCTGTTCAAACCAAAACCTGATATTGTACCTATATACATTTGTCATTGGGGGCCAGTGCTCTAAAACATTGTTTGAAGCCAGCAATTATTACTGAAAAATCTCTCAAAAAGTTGTAAGCTAAGAGTTCTCTCCAATTCTAAATATAACCAATTACTTTGTGTTTTAGGCTGACATAAATTCCAACCCCCTCGCCAGCGTCTAGTGCTAATGTGGAACTTATTGACGTTCAAAATCAAAAAGTCTGTGCCGGTAAGTAAAATATTTTGTTTTGGTTTTCCCCATGCTTGAAATCTCCTTTGGTTTCATTTGCTTTTAATTTTTACCACAAGACCTATTTTTATTACCTAACAGATATTATAAATGTAAAGACTCTGTGTGTCTGTGGCACTGTAGCTTTAATAGTGGTTGACTAATTTAAATGTGGGGAATTTTGTTTTGCTCAACTACAGATTGCAAGGTCCTGGGTTCGAATCCCGGAAAAATATACAAAATAAAAAAAAATTTAGCCGTTCAAATAATTGTTGTTCTAAATTTAAAATGTAAGTAGTGCTTTGCGATAAAAATTCTGAACTTAGAAGTTTTTAAGTTTTGTTGAATAAAGTTTCATAATAATGGATGTTACACACACGGTGGATTTTTGAGACGGGTCACAGGACAGTAAGGGCAGGTACCTTAACCATAATAGTTACTAGGAGACCATCCATTACTTTTGAAGATTTTCTAAAATTAATTCACAGATTTTGAAAAAAATGTAGCCGGCAAAAAATACTAAAATACCAAATAAACAAATTATGCCTATCAGTCATACTGTCATGTAGGGATCAAAAGACTATGGGACCATTTAATTTAGTACTATGAATGACAGAAATTAAATTAATGAATATTTTTTCATTCATTAGCCTGTAGCCATCGCAACTTGTCCACCTGGAAGCAAAATTATTGATCTGGAATTGCTTGAGCCGGGTCTGAGCGGCAGCTGCACACAGAATACTTTGACAGTAAGCTAATTATTTTTCACTATACACATTATGTGATGGACAATTTGATTTAAGGTGTATTATTCATAATGTCTAGATAATTTGTAAAAATACTTGAACATACACTCGGTACAGTCACGTTTTCCGGGCGGTCATTATAATAAGGCTAGTAGTATACAACTAGATATCTTTTACACAACATGTTCATCACTTATACATATAATAATAATAAAGCCCTTTATAGACATTTGTTTCACAGAGTTTTGATTTCTACATTATATTTTTGACTTTTCTCTAATAAAGTTCAATTTTTTTAAAATAATGTTGGTTCACTACGTTTATGAGATACCCATCACTATATACAATAAAGTCCCCCGCCGCGTCCGTCTGTCTGTTCGCGATAAACTCAAAAACTGATTGAGACAGTGATTCATGAAGAAGGTTTTGGTGTAATTACTCGATATTTCCAAAATTTTGTGGTAACTATTGTCTGATTTACTCATAATGTTTTGTCTATTTCAGAATTGGGTAGATGAAGAGTGGCAATTTATCCAAGAAATAGGCCCTCTCGAAGAAAGAAAGCCCCTCAGACAACTGTTAGAACTTACAACTTTTGGAAAGTCCTTGCTGCAAAAAGAAGAAAATTTTCTCACTCCCAGAGAGCGAAAAGCTCTGGTGCAACTGATAGTTGAACATCAGCTTCGCATATTACCGAGTATCAAAGATACTATTCGACAAGAAGTGTGGTCCAGTTGGGCTAAAGAAATATGCTCACAATTTAAAGCTGAACACCCTGATATTTATTATGTTCCATACCGAGTAACAGAGCGGCAGGCCTTGCCTGCCTCTGGTCTGCTTCATAATCAGTTAATTACCCACCATCGATTGCTGAACCTAGAGGGTAATTCTAAAAGAGGAAGCAGTAGCGGCACCAGCAGCCCCAGCAGTGGGAAATCAGGTGTAAAACGTGTGCGACCCCTTCCCTTTGATTCGGATAACTGCCCGGAAGACGAAGACTTTGACAACATCATTGAATGGCTAGAAGGTTCTTCATCACCATTCGACATAGTTTTAAAAAATGGCAAGCCTCATATAAGGCCAGAGAAAAAAATATGAAAGAAAAGCCAATCGAAGATTATTTCCAGCAGTTTCCTGGCTTGTGTTTGCCTGCCGGTCACCAATTGGTAAGTGAAAACATATTTAAATTATTTTCAGTGTAGGTAGTTTTATTGTAGGGCATAATATTTATGACATTTCCAAATATCCTTTATACCTACTTATTTGGTCATTTAAAGGATGCCGTCAACTGGGACCGCAATCAACTAGGACCGCGGTCCCAGTCGCCGGATACAAAAAAAAAAAATATTTTTCTTCCAGCGACTGGGACCACTCATAAATCCATACTAATATTATAAATGCGAAAGTCTGTCTGTCTTACGCTTTCACAGTTAAACCACTGGACCGATTTTGATGAAATTTCGTATGAATATAGTTGAAGACCCGGGGTCAAATATAGGCTAAATTTTTTTTCAGGAATCAACCCAAAGTTTGTATGAAAAACATGCTGCGGGCGGAGCCGCGGGGCAACAGCTAGTTAAAAATAAAACAGTACAGTCAAACGAAAAAATGTTCAAAGTAAATTAAAATAAAAACTGTTTGATTTAAAAATATCATTTTATGTAATTAAAAAAATATTCAACACTAGTTCTAATCATTCTAGTTATTTAACATTTACATATGCATCTGAAGTTGTGTTTTCTAATGCTTTAAATTGTATGTCTGTTACCATAGATATTCAAACGCCTGGATTCACTGATGATCTTGGATAGAACACTCATTCCTAGAAGAGTACCTAGTCATTTTATTTCATACTTCTTTTCTGTTCCAGTTGGGGAGCAATTTCGAAAAAAGTTATCCTCTGGCATCAACTTTCCTTTGATGAGAATTTCCCAATAGTCAAGAGACGACTTTTGGAGCTGCTAGTTAACAAGGGTTCATGTTGTAAGTTTGTCGTTGTTTTATATATTTGTGTTGGCGTTGTTATGATGGAGGTATTGCCGGCCTTTACGGTGTAATTATTTCGCAGAGTACCGACAACATAACAACTACCCTTAAAAGTATTATTTATTTCTTGCCCTCTCCGCAAGTAAACAACACAGTCGTTTGTTTACTTGTGGAAAGAGTTTAGTTTAAGTCATTTAATATTGTATATTGATGTTTACAATGTTGTAAGTTTGTCGTTGTTTTATGTATTTGTGTTGGCGTTGTTATGATGGAGGTATTGCCGGCCTTTACGGTGTAATTATTTCGCAGAGTACCGACAACATAACAACTACCCTTAAAGTATTATTTATTTCTTGCCCTCTCCGCAAGTAAACAACACAGTCGTTTGTTTACTTGTGGAAAGAGTTTAGTTTAAGTCATTTAATATTGTATATTGATGTTTATAATGTTGTAAGTTTGTCGTTGTTTTATGTATTTGTGTTGGCGTTGTTAGGGAACCCATCACTTTATCGCAATTTACTTCAACGATTTTCATGTCCCATAAAACCATTCGCAGATATTTTAATACAATATGTAACAAATCCTTAAATCTGTTTACATCGAAATTTCATTTAAACGATTATTCATTACGAACAAACACACTCTATCGTTATTTCTTTTCATATTTTATGTATTTCATCGAAATAATGAAACATCAAAGTTTTGTTACCCATAATTTTATTTCCACGTAAGTTTCAGTTTGCAATATATTTGAAATATCAAATATTACATTATTATGTTACCCTATATCAGTTCAGTGTCAAATCTCGTAAAATTCTAAGCTCTTAGTTAATTAATTCGATTTAAATAGAAGAAGTTGAAAATATAACAAATATCAAGTGTTCACAAAACTATAACCTCTCAGGTGCACTAAATACGAAAGATCTCGATAATCTCGAACATACACACCAAGAAACTGCGCAAATATTTTGAGGTGAGCTAAGTCTTTGGCCGTTGTACACATATTTAAAACATAACACATCGATAATTTTTATGAACAAAGCACAATTACACAGCTGATTGGATCAGATCAGACATTCACACCAAGCAGCACAGATAAGATACGCTACGCAATTTGACACTTGCTTGACACGCTTGACGGCTTGACGTAGACTGTCACAGATTAACAATATCTTAGAGATCGCTTTACATGAACTTAGTACTGCTTGCTTACTAATGCATTAGCATAGACTTATAATACATTAGTTGCACTTCAGCGCCATCGGCATTATAATGCAAACTGTGGAATATCTTGAGCCGAAATAATTTGCCAGTTCGTTTCTGTATTTATATCATACTACACTATTAATAGAAAAATGCCAGCAAATAAGATTAAATGTGCAGCATGCTCCAATGTCATCACAAACAAAGAATTTCTGAAATGTGTACTTTGTCAACAAATATATGAAATTTCATGTTTACGCATATCTTTTAGAAAATTTAGTTCTATGACAAAGGATAGTAGACGAGATTGGAAATGCACTAGTTGTACTAAGAAATCTGTTACCAACGTCAGGGAACCAGATTCTGGGGCTACAAATGTGTCAACTGACAACATCACACTAAGGAAAGCTCCTTTGTCTAAAAAGAACCTATCATGCGAAAATTTATCTATAGCGGAGTCAAACACTGATTTGTTCAGTTCCACCTTAACTGAAGAAAGTCGTAAAAGTCTACCAAATATATCAATTCTGGACAATTCCCAAATCATCCAACTACAAAACCAAATTGATTCTCTCGCTACCCAGTTGGTTAGCGCACATGGTGAAATAGATAAATTAAACGGAGAAATAAAAGACCTCAAACATGCCAATCTCGAAAAGGATAAAAAGATTGTTCTACTTAGTAAAATAATAAATGGTACTACACCACGCAAAAGGTCTCAGTCTACTCCTCGGAGAGGAATTCAGCGGGCTGGAGATCTACTTCCAAATGATGAATCACTCAAACGGACCAACAGTACTATAACTAGCACACCCAGTGTTGAGTCTCAGAGCAGGAAAGGACTTTTTTATGAAGAAGTTTCACAAATAGCCAATAATGAAGAATGCAATTTACTTATAACTGATAAAATCGATAATACACCTACACATTATGAAGAGACTAATACATCCCCACCGACAAATAATACAAATATACAAAATACTGCTATTGATGTTGATATCAATACTGAACAACATAGAGATAAAATGTATAAACCCACACGCAGGATTATGATCTTTGC
This sequence comes from Ephestia elutella, assembly GCA_018467065.1. Classification (NCBI taxonomy): domain Eukaryota; kingdom Metazoa; phylum Arthropoda; class Insecta; order Lepidoptera; family Pyralidae; genus Ephestia; species Ephestia elutella. Next base: position 1,761,170 of record CM031584.1, read on the forward strand.
TGACGAGGTCGGCAGAGGCATTGGGAAGTCCATTCAAGCCCTGCTTGGGAAGGATTACAGTGTTACCGCTATTGTAAAGCCACAGGCACCGATGGACTTTATTCTTGACTCTTGTCTTAAATTGTGTAGTGACTATACGTCCTCCGATATAATTTTGATACTGGGAGGCTCTAACGATAATAACCCTGCCAAATTGCATGCCTTTCTATACTATTACCTTTCTTTACTTTCAAATACTAACATCATTGTATGTAATGCGCCGCATAATAGATTCTTAAACTTGCACAAATTGAATAATGTATTGAAATCTACTTGTTCCTATTTTAAAAATGTGAATTTTAGTGAAATCTGTGCAAATAGAGATACAAACTATAAATTTAATAAGTTGTATACATGTAGATTACTTTTAAGAGAAATATTGCACATACAGTATAAGAATGTATATTCCGCTTATATTGGTTCGAAAAATACTGAGCGCAAAACTATGCTTTCTGTTGGCACACAAACTTGTCAAAGTTTAACAAATAAGTTAGATGCTAGTACTCAATTTGATATTAACTGCCTATCAGTAGACAGATCAGGAGATGTAGACACTATGACTTGTCTTTTTCGTGAATAACTCAGATTCTTGTTGTAATGATCTTGTCGATTTGAATGATAATTCAGATGTATCGTGCAATCCTAACCATATTACATTAAACATTTTTCATCAAAATATGTGTGGCATTAATAATAAAAAAATGAGTTTGAAATATACTTAGCATCACTAAAAAGGAAACTGCACTATGTTTGTATAACTGAACATTTTTTAACCTCTATCTCTGCTCCATTGTTCAATCTAGAAAACTATAGGGTAGCCACTTATAATTACAGAACGAATAAAATTAGAGGGGGCTCACTTATACTGAGCTATCATGACATGGCTTGTGAGGAGCTGGATATTTGTAAAAAATTGTATAGACGGGATTACTTCGAAGTCTGTGGTGTCAAGGATAGTGCAACTAATCTTTGTATTTGCTGTTGTTATCGAACTCCATATAGGGAAAATTTTGACATGTTTATGCAAAGTTTGGAAAAATTATTGGCACACTTCTTCAATAGGAAATGCGTTATAATTGGAGATTTTAACGTGGATATGCTTTTAGACAATGACAATAGAGGTGATCTTATATCCCTTTTGAATGCCTATGGTTTTCAGCACCTTATTTCAGACGTGACATTTATTAGAAAAGATCGGACATCGAGTATTGATAACATTTTTACTAATGTACCAATTGAAAACGTCACTGACAAAGGTGTTGATGATAATAAGTTGGCTGATGGCCATTCTGGTATTTTTTGTGAGTTATTACTTAAAAGCTCTAAAAATTGCGCTAGTGAAAGTAACACATTTGTTAAAAAGCTACGAATTTTCAATGCAAAAAACTCTCTAAAATTTAGAAAAAGGGTTATGGAAACTAACTGGAAAGCATTAGGTATAAATGGTTTTTTGAGCACTTTTAAATCGATATTTAACCAGTGTTTCAGGAAGGTTACCAAAACTATTAATCCACTTAAAGCATGCAGATCTAATTGGATTACGAAAGGCATAAAGGTGTCCAGTAAAACCAAACGCTTTCTGAACACTTTAAATACGGACAAAACGGATGTAACAATTATGAATTACAGAAATAAGTATATTCGACTATACAGAAAAATTATTAGAAACGCTAAGAGAAATGCAACGCAAACTGAAATAGAAAACTCAAAAAATTGTAAAGCAGTATGGAACATTGTTAACAAACATAGAAACAAAACCCAAGGACATACAAAGCACGCTCCTCTTAAATTAAAAATAAATAAAGAAATTATAAATAATCAAACTGATATTGCTTGTATCTTCTCTCAGGTCTTTGATCACAGTAGTGACTCAAAATGTATAGATAAAGGAAAAGCTATTGATATATTGAAAAGTTGTGTAAATAAAAATTATGAAGTAACTAGTACGTGGCCACCAGTAACTGCTATGGAAATAATAAAAACTATTAAATCTATGCCAAATAAGAAGTCTTGTGGGTACGATGAAGTGCCTATCAAGATCTTCAAGGATAATATTGACATATTAGCCGTACCTCTCGCACACCTATTTAATATGTGTTTCGCTGAAGGTATCTTCCCAGACCAATTAAAATTGGCTAAAATAATTCCGATCCATAAAAAGGGATCTAAAATGGATCCAAAAAATTTTAGACCGATATCTTTACTTAGTGTAATATCAAAAATTCTAGAATTATTAACTAAAAATCGACTAGTTACACATATTAAGACAAACAAAGTCCTAAACAAGGAACAGTTTGGTTTCCAAAATCGTTAGGTACGGCTGACGCAATTGATAATCTAATAAATGACATTCTTAATAAATTAAATAATAAGCAAAAAGTAGGAGGATTATTTTTAGACCTAAGTGCTGCTTTTGACACCGTTGATCACGAGTTATTGTTATCTAAATTGTGTTATTATGGCATTAGAGATAGCGCTCTTAGTTTTATTAAATCGTATCTTAGAAATCGAAAGCAATATGTAGAGATTAAAGTAATCGAAGAAGGCTATGAGAAGGAACATAAATCTAAAATAACAAGCATTAAAAGAGGTGTGCCACAAGGGTCCATACTAGGTCCAATATTTTTCATCATCTTCATAAATGATCTTATTAATTTTATGTACAAAGCTCAGCCTTCTACTGGTATGGTACTCTATGCTGACGATACTAATGCTGTTGTTTCGGCCCCAACGATTGAAGAACTCAATGAAAAGGTCAATAACACTATAGCTGCTTTCGTAGAATGGTTTGATGCCAATAACTTAAATCTGAATCCCAGCAAAACGGCCGTAATTCTTTTTAAAACCACAGCAAACAACAAAGATAGCTTAGAGGTATACATGCAAGATAAAAAAATTGAACTTGTCAATACAACAAAATTTTTAGGTGTATATTTAGATTCTCTCTTGAACTGGAAGCATGAATTATCATCTATTGAAACATCTGTGAGTTCTGCATGCTATGCACTAAGAAGTCTAAGAGATGTAGCTACAATCAAACAACTAAAACTGGTATATTATGCTCTAATAGAATCGAAGTTACGTTATAGCATCAAATTGTGGGGAAACAGTTACTTATACAATATAAATAAAGCCTTTATTTTGCAAAAAAGGGCAATCCGCACTATTGCAGGCATACCACAGTGGGATTCTTGTAAGGACTACTTCAAAAAGTACTCCATTTTAACGGTACCAAGTTTGTATGTCCTGGTAATCCTCACAGACTTCTTAAAAAAATGCCTTCCTTGAGTCAGATGAAGAAAGATTAAGACGAGAAAGAACAAGAAGAAAAGATTTCCCGAATCACATACAGCCTAGATTAAACATAATGCACCATGGTTCTCAATACCAGGCTATAAAGCTATTTAACAGGTTACCGTCAGAGCTGAAAACCATTCGTAGTCATCATTTATTCAAGGCTAAGTTGCGTGATCTATTATTGGAAAAGTGTTGCTACTCTATAGACGATTTTTGATAGAAATGATTTTCATTGAATTTTAATTTACTTTTGCATATTATTGATATTTCGAATTTGGATTGTAATGTATAATAATATTCGTTTGTTGTATTTATTGATAATTTATGTATGGTTTTTTTAATGTTTCTGACACAATGTATATTGTTTAAGAATGAATAAATGAACTATATAGATAGATTAATCTGGTAGTATTGTATTGATCAACAGTAAATTTATAGCTAGTCCATTAATTATAAATGGATCACAAATCCGACTCAGAGCACCCCGACTCCACGTGGCTCAACTTTGTCATATACTAGAGTGTTATTCCTTCGCGCGGAACCAGAAGGCTCGCGAAGGAGGTCCTGAGAAAATGAGGGCACGAGGCCGAAGCGAAGCGAGGGGGGGAGGTGGCGAGCGAAGCGAGCCGGCGACCTCTCGAGCGGAGCGAGGTTAAGTGCCCGAATGAATCGAAGGGCCGACGGAGCGAGTCTTCTGGTGGAGCCACCCAGAAATACTTGCTTGCTGCATGCTTGCATGCTTGCTGCATGCCTGCTTCCATGCTTGCTGCATGCTTGCTGCATGCTTGCTGCATGCTTGCTGCATGCTTGCTGCATGCTTGCTGCATGCTTGTTTCATGCTTGCTGCATGCTTACTGATGCTTGCTACATGTTTGTTGTGCTTGCTGCATGCATGCTTGCTGTATGCCTTAATCTTGTTATACTTTTTTGCATGTTTTAAGCAACAACAAGCGAATGTAGCGTTCGATGAAACGTTACTGCGATTAAAAGTTATGATGCGCATCGTTACATATTGAAACATGTTATTATAAATGGTTACATCGATATCTTAATACATGCGTGAAATGTTAGTTTGATATATCGTTTTTCTTGGAATAGTAGAAATTTTATAACGTTTTTTTTAGGAAATGTTGTTCGATATTATGAAACTGCGATAATAAGTTTTTCGATGTTTTAAGAAAAAAAAATATTGAAAAACGTGGAATAGTTTTCTGGGACATGATAATCGATGTGATAAAAATCTGTATTTTAATAGACACCCGCGTTGTTATGATGGAGGTATTGCCGGCCTTTACGGTGTAACTATTTCGCAGAGTACCGACAACATAACAACTACCCTTAAAAGTATTATTTATTTCTTGCCCTCTCCGCAAGTAAACAACACAGTCGTTTGTTTACTTGTGGAAAGAGTTTAGTTTAAGTCATTTAATATTGTATATTGATGTTTATAATGTTGTAAGTTTGTCGTTGTTTTATGTATTTGTGTTGGCGTTGTTATGATGGAGGTATTGCCGGCCTTTACGGTGTAATTATTTCGCAAAGTACCGACAACATAACAACTACCCTTAAAAGTATTATTTATTTCTTGCCCTCTCCGCAAGTAAACAACACAGTCGTTTGTTTACTTGTGGAAAGAGTTTAGTTTAAGTCATTTAATATTGTATATTGATGTTTATAATGTTGTAAGTTTGTCGTTGTTTTATGTATTTGTGTTGGCGTTGTTATGATGGAGGTATTGCCGGCCTTTACGGTGTAATTATTTCGCAAAGTACCGACAACATAACAACTACCCTTAAAAGTATTATTTATTTCTTGCCATCTCCGCAAGTAAACAACACAGTCGTTTGTTTACTTGTGGAAAGAGTTTAGTTTAAGTCATTTAATATTGTATATTGATGTTTACAATGTTGTAAGTTTGTCGTTGTTTTATGTATTTGTGTTGGCGTTGTTATGATGGAGGTATTGCCGACCTTTACGGTGTAATTATTTCGCAGAGTACCGACAACATAACAACTACCCTTAAAGTATTATTTATTTCTTGCCCTCTCCGCAAGTAAACAACACAGTCGTTTGTTTACTTGTGGAAAGAGTTTAGTTTAAGTCATTTAATATTGTATATTGATGTTTACAATGTTGTAAGTTTGTCGTTGTTTTATGTATTTGTGTTGGCGTTGTTATGATGGAGGTATTGCCGGCCTTTACGGTGTAATTATTTCGCAGAGTACCGACAACATAACAACAACCCTTAAAAGTATTACTTATTTCTTTCCCTCTCCGCAAGTAAATAACACAGTCGTTTGTTTACTTGTGGAAAGAGTTTAGTTTAATTTAATTAATATTGTATGCTAATGTTCATAGAATCAAACTATATTTCTCTATTCAATATGGTTATTTGCTTTATATAGAGATAGGAATTAGCTAAATCTTATTACATATTTTCCCTAAAATGTAGAGTCCATAGATTTATTTGATGCCTTTCTTTAAATATTTGGTACCTAATGAATAATAGAGAAAATAAATTTAAAAAATGAGCAGTCATTCTGACGTCAAGATGACTGCCTGCATTTATGATTTCCACGAAAGGGCTTCGAAATTTCAATTCGTCTTTACAAAACTTCAGTACCTATTTCGTACCTCAATATAATTTTAAAGTTTTGTAAAGGCGAATTTCGAATTGAAATTTCAAAGCACTTTCGTGGAAATCCTAAGTGTGGGCGGTCATCTTGACGTCAGAATGAATGCCTATTTTTTTATTTGATTTTCTCGTTTATTAATTAGGTTGGATATTTAAACAAAGGTATCTAATAGTAGCAAATAGGTATTACATTTTAGTAATATTTTTTTAATGGGTTCGGTTATTTTGGCCAGTCATTCTGATGCACACTTATTTCGCACAGCATTACTCTGTTTTACATCCACGATTGTGAACTATGTGTGTGCGGAACTATGTGTGTGCGGAGATGATAAGTGTATGGCGACCTTCTGGTGGTAAAATTGTATATGAGGTTACCCAGTTACTTTTAATATTTTGTATAATGCTGAAGAAAAGTATTCAAAGTATTTGTAGTAATTTTAATTTTTGATTTCTTCCAGAAATAATATCTTGTATTTTATTCTGTTTTTTTAAGAAAAATTGTTAGACAATAAAAGTGACCTAATCATTTTTTTTTTCTTTTATTTTAGAGACAGCAAAACACAGTCACAGTAACAACACACCGTAGACGTAGAAACACAAAAACACAGTCACAGCAACAACATACCCTAGACGTAGGGACAGCAAAACACTGTCACAGTAACAACACACCGTAGACGTAGGAACACAAAAACACAGTCACAGCAACAACATACCCTAGACGTAGGGACAGCAAAACACTGTCACAGTAACAACACACCGTAGACGTAGGAACACAAAAACACAGTCACAGCAACAACATACCCTAGACGTAGGGACAGCAAAACACTGTCACAGTAACAACACACCGTAGACGTAGGAACACAAAAACACAGTCACAACAACAACATACCCTAGACGTAGGGACAGCAAAACACTGTCACAGTAACAACACACCGTAGACGTAGTAACACAAAACACAGTCACAGCAACAACATACCCTAGACGTAGGGACAGCAAAACACTGTCACAGGAACAACACACCTTTGACCTAACGACAGAAAAACAATGTTACAATGATAACATGCCGTAGACGTAAGGGCAGAAAAGCACTGTCACAGCGACAACACGCCGTAGACGTAAGGACAAAAAACACTGTCACAGTAACAATAGAAGAGCCAAAGTTATGTTGTCAAAATGCCGCACCGCTTAACGTGGAGTCAAAGAAACGTTGTCAAACTGACAACGTGCCAAGATCGCAGTGACGAATGTCATTTGTAATAAAGGCTTATCGCCTAAGACGTAGGGACAGCCTATACTGTCACAGTGACAGCACGCCGTTGACTTACGGACAATATACCTTAAACACTGAGGACTAGTTGTCTTATCTAATTGACACCGTCTTAACGAGGAGCCAAAGGAATGTTGTCATACTGACAACGTTCCAAGAACGCAGCAACAAAGTACCTTTGTATTATAGGCTTATCCACTTAAACGTAGGGACAAAGTAGCATCTATACACTGTCACAGTGACAACACGCCGTTGACTTACGGCCCAATTCGTCCTGTCAAATTGACACCGTCTTAACGAGGAGCTACAGGAAAATTGTCATACTGACAACGTAAACACGAACGCAGTGACGAAGTTCCTTTGTAATAGAGGAGATCACCTTAGATGTAAGGACAAAGGAGCATTGTCATGTATACAACGTTTGAGACAGAGTTGAAAGAACAAATTATTAATACGAAGCGGCAAAGTCCGGTGACAAAGTTCATTTGTCATTGAGAGTCTAAATTTGTTCTGTCGATGTATTTGTGGTCCGTAGACGGCTCCCATTTGTTAAGGGATTTTTGTCACTGCGTTTAGAATTTTTTTTGAGTGTACGTTATAGTGTAGTTGGTCTCGTGGAGTTATTCATCAGATGTTCCAGATCTTAAATTTTTATACGTCAGCAGAAAATGCTCATTAGGTTGAACGACTTTTACTAAGTCGCCATTTCCATATATGTTATAGTGTAGCTGGTCTCTTGGAGCTTTTCATCAGATGTTCCAGATCTTCAATTTTTAGGTTGAACGACTTTTGTTAAGGCACCATTTCCATATTTCTTATAGTTTAGCTGTTCTGTTATGGTTCTTCATCAGGTGTTCCAGTTTTCAAAATCAATTATAGCCTATATGTTGCCCAGACTTAATAGCTATACAACAAAAAAAGTTTCATTCAAATCCGTCCAGTAGTTTTTGCGTAAAATGCGTACATACATACAGACAGACATGAAATTCCAAAAATTTTTTTTTGCTTTCTATTGTTTTTTTTAAGTGTCCCTCTATCCATTTTAGTAAAAAATACTAAATATACAGACAAAATATTTTTACTGTTTTATTATATGTAAAGATTAACTATAATGTTATTTTATTAAATAAGTTCTGAATCCAGAGTACAGTCTCGTTTTCAAGAGAGAACAGGTTTCGCCCGGAAGAGAAGGGATGTTACAAGAGATTAAAAAAATAAATGAAAAATGTTTATTTATTCAGCAGTAATGGTACAGAAAATTAAAATATCTGTAACCTTCTATTAAGTTAAATACACCTGTATCAGAAGGCCACGCTCTTCCATAACCTTATTCTATTCTATTATATTAGGTCTGAACCCGAAATCTTTAATCTAGTAACAATTAAGATAATGTTAACATAAGTGAGTGTAGTATGTGCGTCAGTAAGTGCGTGATTCCTTTTATTATTTGACTTATTTGTTTATTATTTTTGATCATCACATCTACGAAGTGCTTCCGTTATAGAAGTCCAACACGAGAAATGGAATATGGGAAATTAGCTAACAAGTAAATAACAGCACAAGTCGTTAAGGCCCTGAACATTTTATAGCCAAGTTCTTGGCCAAGTAAGTGCCCTAGGATTATAATGCTTAATAAGCAAACTCATTTGCTGGCAAACGATGAACTCTCCGACTATTTCAGTGTCAAATATATCTTAAATTTAATAGGCGCGGGTAAAATATTGAGAATGTAGAGTTAGACACTTCTCAAAATGTGTACAATAATAATAAATAAATAATACTTACCTTACTATGTTTATTTAATTTAATATTGTATTCATATCTAACATTTTGCAAGCTAGTAAACATTGTGATGTGTGATAATTGTAACAGGTGAAAATCTTTTTGACACAATAAATAATTAAACTAAGTACCAAGAAATCGATACTAATATAATCTGGTTATACTAATTTATGAGAGAAAAATTAAGAAGTGGTAAATAGACCATGTATAGAAGAGAAGACTTTATTATTAAAAAGACGTTGATTACAGAGGAAGAGACCAAAAAGAGATAGTAGACTGCACGAGGGACGATCACGATACGACAGTGTTAGTTTGGCAGGAAACTGAGATTAAGTATGGTAATTATGTAGTTTAAACTTACATTTGTAGTAACGTCCCCTCTGTACTCTGGTTATTTTATACAAAGGCACAAACTTGCAAGAAATGTGTAGCACACACAAGGAAGCTGTTAGTGTCTCTTAAACTATTATTTTAATCCCGTGGGATTACTTAGCATGGGGTCCAAAGTGTACCAAATTATGACTGCGTACCAGACATCTCTCTATTACTAACGATGTAAGGTCTAAATTGGTTTTGTTATAATTTCGCTCATATTTTATTGTTTTTATGCAGTTCAATGACACTGGGTGTTACTTATTATCGTGATTCTGGTGTAAGTAATTAATAAATGATTTGTATGGGATACGAGGAAACGTTCTTACAACCAACTAGGTAAATGGCCATGTATGGAATCGTTATTTTTCTATTAATATTCTGCTGCTTAATAAATTTAATGCTACTAGTATTTTAATTGCGAAGCGAAGATTTGAATTTGTGGATGATTGTCACCCAATCACGCAAAATCCACTTAGCAGATTTCGTTGAAATTTGGTAATAACATACACGCGGATAAAATTACATCTTTCCATATGTAAAAAAGCACATAGGCAATTTTTTATACCGAACTTCCTATGGGATAATACATAAATATTTTCTGATTGTCTGTTACTAAAAGAAATAGAATAAAAATTGGATTTTTTATCTTAAATATGTCCCACTGATGGGCAAGAGCCTCCCCACCCTCCCCACTCTATTTCCATGTGTCCCTATATCAGGTCTTTCTATCCACTCTCTGTCGAATTCCCGAAGTTCATCAGACCATCTTGTCTTATGACTTCCTCGCTTTCTGTGCCCATCAGCTAGGACCTAGGTGGTAAGTATGTGAGCTCATCTTTTGGGATGCATACGGCTCACGTGACCCGCCCAATTCCACTTCAGCCTAGCCGCCTTTTCTCCCATATCATTGAGTTTTGTGATAGAGCGCAACGTGGTGTTTCTCGGTCAGTTAGATGCTGCGCTCCATAATTTGGAATAGCACAGATTATTTTTTGATCCGGATTTTCCATGTGAGCGGAGCTCCGAGGCGCAGATAGTATACTATTAATTAACATGTGCAATAACCAAGTTTTGTTTCCCTGCGCATACGCATACTGTCTTAATTAAATGTCTATTAAAGTGCGAGTTAGCTGTTGACATCTACAGTGTAGTAACGAGTGGCGCTAGCATCGTTAAAGCTAAATCTGTTGCAGAGTATGTATGTTTGTATGGTTTGTTTTGTTTGAAGGGTAATGTCACTCTTTGGACAAATTGAAGCATACAATATTATTACAGGGTGCCTTACTCAATAGGCTTTACTTCGATGAAGGAAAACATGCTTAGGAAACCAGCATTCTAGTTGATGATGTATAGGGAATCCTAACTAATATTATAAACTAGCTTTCGCCCGCGGCTTCGCCCGCGTGAATTTCCCACGGTAACAGTGCTTTTTCCCGGGATGAAAAGTACCCTATGTCCTTCTCCGTACTTCCCGCTATGTGTATGCGAAATTTCAGGAAGATTGGTTCAGTAGATAAAGCGTGAAGAGGTAACAAACAAACAAACCAACAAACAAACTCATTTTCGCATTTATAATATGAGTTAGGATTAGGATGAGAAAATGAGTTTGTATGTTTGTTTATTTGTAACCTCTTCACGCTCTACCTACTGAACTAATAATCTTCCTGAAATTTCGCCTCCAATTGTCAGAAGTACTGAAAAGGACAGAGGGTATCTTTCATCCCGGGAATAAGCACTTTTCCCGTGGGAAATTTACGCGGGCGAAGCCGCGAGAAAAAGCTAGTGGTAAATAAATCCATTCATCCAAAGAAGATGTTAGATGTGTTTCATTCGACGTATTGACCACGACCCTCAGCCATGAGAAATACGACTAAAGGAATCCACCACATTAAAGTGCAAAAGCAAAATAAAAATTATAAATGGAAAATTTCTCTGCTATCAACGCTGTTAGATACTTTTTAGTATTTACATATAAAATTAGTCATCTGTTTACACTTTAGTGTAAATTGAGTTTTCAGATGTATGTTTAATTTTTCTAACATTTGTTTATGCATCGTTCAGTTTCAAGTCATGTAAAAATAATTAAGCTTGACAATAAAATAACAGATTATGTTATATTTAGATTTTTTATAGCCGACTCTACTTATGTGGGAAAAGTTTAAAAGCAAAAGAATCCGAATAAAAATTTATAGTTACCTAAATGGTTATGAAAAATGTTATAATAAAAATAGCCGGATACATGAGATGAGAACTTTCACGAGATGACGTACTCCTATATTCTTGAAAAAAAAATGAATGAAATATGATGTATGAGATAAATGTTTATTTGAATAAGCTTAGGACACACATGCTTATAAGAAGGTACATATTAAAGCTAAATCTAAAACTTATACACACAGACACAGCAAGTGTGCCCTGCAGCAAAAAAGGCCTTAGCTCAGTGAAAATCTTTGCTCACAGCTAGAACTTCCCATTTTGTAATGGGGGTTGAATCATGAAAGTATCTAGCAGCTGTAGAAAGTACTATTTGTAATAGTCCCGTCTCGCTCATTGCAAGGACATGTTGACCGAGTCTGCTCGATTTAGACGTTGCAAAAAGACACACACATCAATCTACAAATTTATTGCAATTTGGCCTCAATTACCGCCATGTAGGGTTTATTCAGAGTAACTTCACATGTAGGTGATTGTACAGTGCGACAAGGATCATTAGGCGCGTGAGTGAGGGCGCCACCTACGTTTCAAATAAGATATTTGAATAGCTCAGACATTAGTTCACTTTCCTGCCACGTGTCAATTATCCTGGTCACACTGTACAAGGGAATACTCCACTCTGCTGCGTAGATTGGATCGGTTTAAAAGAAAAAAACTTACGTTACTCTCGTTAAACACTCTTCTTTTTCTAATGGATGAGTAAGTTTAGCCGCTTGTCTTTTTGCTGGGTTTTATAGAAGCGGTGGTGGCCGAGTGGTAGGGCGACCGCCTGTGGATGCAAAATCCCAGGTTCGAATCCTGCCCGGGCTACATGAGTTTGTATACCAATCTGACTCATGTTAGTTTTCATCGACCACCACTTGCTTCCGGTGAAGGAAAACATCGCGAGGAAACCAGCACTCTGGTTGATGATTATCAGCTAGTGTGTGAAATGGAGAAGGTAATGTCAAACCACTCCATTAAAATTGCCAAGAGAGGCGTTATTGTGTGTTTCATTCCATATAATGACCACGACCCTCAGTCATGAGGAAAATACGACTAAAGAGGGAGATGAAACTGATAGAAATTAGGAGAGGCCTATCCAGCAGTGGCCTGCTATAGGCTGATGATGATGATAGAAATTGGGATAATAGTAACTAGAAATGTTATCTGCTGACTTTTAATATGAGAATTTCCATATGGGGCGACAAAACGTAAAGAATATTGCTGAAAATAACTAATGGCCCAGGGCAGAAGGTTGGCGTAGATGGGGATGACCCAATGCTGGGTATAGGCCTCCGCCCATCGCCCATACCCAACATTGGGTCACAAAAAGATGATGAGATATTGCCCTTACAAATATAATTTCTAATAACTAAGAAGTTAAAATAATATAAAATCGTTTGCCCTAAGGTTTGTACTTTAATATCGCAATGTTTAGAGAATATTGATAATTTTCTGGGCTAATTACAATTTATCGATCAATTATGAGATGTTCACTGACTACGAGTAATTATAATGTTGCTAAATATGGTAGTTGTTCCCTGTCATGTTCTTAATCAAATTTTAATTGAATCCTACTTTGTAATTAATTGATGTGCTCGTATTTCCTAATCTGGGTTGCATATTTTGTGTAGTGTGTTGAAATACCAAAAACTTACTAATTAAGTAGTATCTTCCTCGTGTTACTAACATAAACTCGATTGATTGTTTAAATGTTGTCTCAACCACTGAGTTGATTTTGATGAAATTTTGTGGTAAGGGTCTCTACCATTTTAAATTTTGTGATAAGGGTCTCTAGGAAAACTTAGCGAGCTTTCCGAGGCATACACCATGGTAAACAGCCACCACAAAGCGCTATTAGTCGATCCTAAAAATATCAAGTCTATACTAAAATACTATTTGTGAGATTTAAGTTATAGGCGAAACCGCTAAATCATTGCCCGCGTGAATTTAATGAAATTCACGCGAGCGAAGCCGCAGGCATAAGCTAGTTTAGGAAATAAGTCGTCCAATAAACGCCTCTGAGATACTTAAATTGTAATTAAATTAAAAGCGAACAATTAACAGTCGTAAAGATAAAAAAAACACCATTTACTTCTTTTAATTACTTTGAATACTTCCACTTTCTTCTCGTAAAATGCTTCGACCGGGTGTGGACCGGGTCCTTGACGGTAAGGGCTATGTTACATGGCCATATTTTCATTATCTATACATATAATAAAACAGTAAAAATATTTTGTCTGTACATTTAATATTTTTGACTGAAATGGATAGAGGGAGACCTAAAAAGAACAATAGAAAGCAAAAAAAATTTTTTGGAATTTCTTGTCTGTCTGTCTGTCTGTCTGTCTGTCTGTCTGTCTGTCTGTCTGTCTGTATGTATGTACGCGTTTCACGCAAAAACTACTGGACGGATTTGAATGAAACTTTTTTTGTTGTATAGCTATTAAGCCTGGGCAACATATAGGCTATAATTTATTTTGAAAACTGGAACACCTGATGAAGAACCATAACGGAACAGTTAAACTATAAGTAATATGGAAATGGTGCCTTAACAAAAATCGTTCAACCTGATGAGCATTTTCTGCCGACGTATAAAAATTGAAGATCTGGAACATCTGATGAAAAGCTCCAAGAGACCAGCTACACTATAACATATATGGAAATGGCGCCTTAGCAAAAATCGTTCAACCTGATGAGCATTTTCTGCTGACGTATAAAAATTGAAGATCTGGAACATCTGATGAAAAGCTCCAAGAGAGATTTTTCATCTAAGCGAAACTCACGCGGGCGAAGCCGCGGGCGACAGCTAGTAAAACATAAAGATTTGGAAGCGGCAAAGATGCATGATGAGGTACCAGTACATTTTGGTATTTTCCTGGAAAAATTAAATAAAAAACCCATTCCTATAAAGAAGACACTCAAAATCGAAATTCTGATGCGAATTTGTTTTTTTTTTATGATTTATTGCTCGATGGGTGAACTTCAAAAGAGTAATGAGAAAAAAACATTGCTGTTGTTTAAATTCAGTTTGTTCCTACTACATTACACACACATGTAGGCCACAAGATACGTAAGTGTAAACTAACCATTATTTTGCGTGGGTGTTCCCAAAGCACCTAATTGAATATTCATTCAGAACTAGACTTAATTAAAACACGCTAATTCTAGATATGAACTTGGAAGATAGGGCTATAGAAATACGAGTATAACCAGATAGGTCAATAGGAAGGAATATTATTAATATTATGCATACACAGAAATCATAACTTGTAGGAAATAATCTACAGTAAATCTTGAATGAAATTGACATACTGACTCTTGATTTTACTTTTTATAGAAAATGAGATCAGGTTTATTGTGAAAGTTGACAACTTAGTGTACAGATTTCATCGTAATATTTCCTTCACTGGAAGCAACTTCTTCGTAATGTTTCCTTTACTGCTAATTGCTGAATTATTGCCGTACATGAGATTGATCTAAAGACTCAAAGACAAATTGATCGAAGAAGATCCGAACCGAGTCCTTTTGGATGTAAATCGTTCAAAGCGTAATTAACATTGTATGGTCCCTTATTTTGATGTGAAATAGAAGATAGATGACCTGGTAGATAAATTTGTTGTTTCTTTAAGAACTAATGTCATTTCTCACTAACAACCAATCTCGATACAGGACAAAGTAATTCAAAAGCAGAGCTACTATAATCAAGATCATTAGAGGACCGTATGGATCAAACCCTGGATCAAGTCAGACTGGTTTTAGGAGCGGGTGAAAATGAACCCAATGCAATTTATAATGGAAATGTTAGTAGGTAATTGGACTGATCTGAAGGTCTACGAAGTTGCTGTTTGCATCGTGTTGGCAAATTATTTTGATGGAGCAAGTCAAGTTGTTGATAGTATTGAAATTGATAAATCTTTGCCTTAAGTACATATAGTTAAAATAATTTATTGATTTGAATATTTTATCAGAGCTGAAGATGGTTATGCTCGATATAAGTAATCGGAACGATTTTTATAGTCCGTTTTTTAAGAAATAAAATATCTACAGAACATCTTATTATTCCAAATATGGAAGTCGACAGGTTGTACAATTAGAACAATTTCCACCATTTGCTTACATTAGCATGTTTCGAAAAATATTATTTATAGGTTTTTGAATCCACGTAGCACGTAGGCATATTCCATGACGGCCAACCAGGCTATGGTTTAGTACCTGCTTCATAGCTGAAAGGCCTTCCCTAAATAACTTGCCAAAAATGATGAATGACCTAAAGTTCCGGTTGAAAGTAAATTTTAGAACGAGTCAACAAATATGCTGATAAAAAAGCGTGAAGGAAGATCAAAGATAAAAAGATACCTTTGAAGCCATCGCCACTATCATTAACGACGTTTATAAAACCAACAATATTGAGGAGATTGACGCGTGTAACAAGGCGACAGTTCATGTAATATTCATGTGTCTGGAAGGATGTCCGTAATCACGAGTTGCTATAACCGGCATAATTTCTGCAGGGCTGTCTGTCTCAGATGATGGGTGTTTATGTAATGAAGACATTTTATGATGTATATACTACATATATCTTGTTCTTCTCTCTTTTACCTTTTCCCACTTTTAGTCTGTACGTCACAGTCACAGTACGTCAGTTACTACTATTTCAGTCTATCGGTTGCCATCTCATTATTGTATATTAGGATAAATGTGATGTTATTCTTCGACAGAAGCAAGTGTAAAAATCTACACTCTATTTATTAATGTGTAAAATGGGAAAGGATAATGGCAAAACGTTACTTATAAACATTACCAAGAAAGTAATGACACCAACTTAAATAAAAAGATTATGAATGAAGTTATAGAATTGGTTTTTGCCATTAGTTTTATATTTTCAGAATTATATTGATCAATGTTAGATAAAATTGATAAAAGGAATCTATAAATTTCAAAATATACAAAGTACATTAACAATTTATAATGATTTTTTAAATTAAATAAATTAAAACCAAAATAATAGGTTAAATCTAGACAAGAATTAAATAACATTATATTTGTTAATATTCACAACGAACACAGAAATTATACAATGCCATAATTATTTAATGAAAACAAAAATCAAATTTATAAAAACAATAACAATTTAGATAACATGCTAAAATTATACTTCAGAATTTACTAACTTTACGTTTCGGATTGCAATTTCACTTCTATTGTGTTTGGTTACTGTCCAGCAATAAACCTAAGCCCTTAAACTGTCAACTTCGAACTAAAATATACTGTAACTTTAACAGAACCATTTGTATCACTTTAAACAGCATTAGTACTAGAACATGTCATAATTTTCTCGCCCAAATATAGAAAGTCATGACTCTCTCTACAGTTTCATTAATAAGTCTGTTGCATTTGCTTTGCTACGATATGATTCATAGCAAAAGTTGCCTTCTTATTTAATTTATTAGTCACATATTTCCTTTTTTTGCAATACTATCTATACAAAACATTATTCCTAATAAGTACAACAGTGCAGTGACTTCTGTTGGCATATTTGGATTTACTTCACATACTCAACGTCACAAGTGCAAAATGTTTATTCCACTCAATTTTACAGCTTATTCAGTATTTATTCTATGATTTAGATTAAAAATTTCATTTACAATACTTGGATATTCTGCTTGTTGGTCTTGTTTAACAATTTTTTTATTTAGTGGAGTCCTAATTTAGACTTTATCAAAATTAAAGTGCTGTTGCAAATTTAGCTTGCACAAAACGCACTGAAGACAACTGTGTATATGACAGCAATATTTATGAAAGTAAATTAATATAATTGATGGTGAATTAGAGATGAATTATAGCTTTGTCGCTGTGTAGATAAAATGTTTGTCTCTTTGTTGGTTGATTTATGACCAGTGTATGGAACATAATTAAAATGTATTAAACACTTTTACGAGCACACAGCTAGACACAATAAAAGTTTATTACGACTACTAACGAAAGAGAACAATAATGAAGATACTATATCGCAGACTATTCAAGTGTTAATCGCAATAAAAATACACAAACTTCATATGACTCGAATTACTTTTATGGCCCTAAGTTTAGGCAGATGGACCATAGAGGATGTATGTGTTTCACCATCGTTATTTGTCCTGGGTTATGCACTTCACTTCAGACCAGGTTCTGACTGACATCAACTCCACTGCAATGGCCTACCGCCAAATTTGCTTGAGTCAATCAATTTTCCTCTTGAATTCAACTTAAAATTTTGGTGTACGTAGGATGAAGTTAGCTTTTTCTTCTTTGTATTCCTCTTCCCTCGGATCTTGGACAGCAGCAAGGATATTTTCATTTTTGAGGCAATTGCACGAAACAGCAGCGTTGTACTACGGCGGCCGAACCAGTCGCGCAGATTCCAGTAGCGGCGCTTTTCCCTGAGCTCCTATGATTTTGCCCTTGTAAAGTATTCTAACTTTAAAAATAACAATTTTCCTAAAAAATAATAATATCTCCTTATGGAATCTACGGTTGCATTTGCATCACAATAGTATAAGAGTACGACTCGTTTATGCATCATTGTTGTAAAAAGGCTCGTATCATGGTTGGCAACCTTATTTACATTATCGTTGATGTTATCGGCCCGTAATTGCAGGGCTGCGCCGCCGAATCATGCGCAGGTTTGTTTAGCAGTACCTGTTATGAGTTTAACAGTAAACGGAGTCAAAACTTATTGAAATTAAGGAAAAATGCTTTCTTTACGATAACCGTTGGTTATTTTTATTATTATTCTTTAAATAAAATGCGCTGGTGTCATAAAGTTGACTTTGTTAGGCCATATCTCATAGATACGAAATTCTTGATGCATCCCTTTTTTAAGTTTTCACTTAGCGTAGGGCTCCAGTACTTGTAATTTGTAACTTGGTAATAAATGATTTATGGAGTGGAGACCAAAGGGCGAAACACACTCACAGGAAAAAAGATGAAATAGGTAAATCCGTTTTTAATTTACGACAGTTTTAGGAAATAGGGATTAATTTAATATATACTTCAAATTACCTATCAATATCTTCCTAAAGATAATTCGATTTTCTCAATAGAGCCAAAGCGAAATCGAGTAGTTAAATTAGTCTTATGAATAAATCAACTCCACTTTATTACAATGTGGGCGAACCAAAGGTTAAGGGCACAATGTCCACTAATAGTAAATTATGTCTCATAGCTCTTAGACTATATTTCACAGGATTACTTAAAATCTGTTTTCGCAAACCTGAACTAATCTTCAGTCAATCTAGATTTATTACTTAATCCCCTTACCGTTCGACATTTTTGTCTAATACAATTATAATAAAGAGATTTATATGTCTGTCTGTGGGATTTGACATCATTAAGTTTCTGTATCGGTCGTCTGACGATTATAAAACTCTGAGATGTGAATCAGTTTCTAAAATTTTCTCATAAATTAGTATATGATTAATCTTTTTTTGTACAGCCAACATCACATCAACATGCACAAATTCTTTGCAAATTCGGCAGATTCACTGCTATTATCGAGTCATAGAGATTGATGTAAACTTATTGGACGGGCAGTCGACTGTACTTATTATAATAATCTGCCACCCACAGAGGCCGATAAATTTAGAAAAAAACGGAAATATATTTTATAGGTTTTAATAATGGCAATAATCTGGCAAAAATATTCTTTTGTATATTTAAGATAATTGGCTCGGCAATATTTAAGGTGCTGATATAAATCTATGCTAATTTTAAAGTTCTTGATCCTTGTTAATTTTACATTTTTAAAATTTTGTATGTCAGTATAATGTTCGTGGCGGGTTTGCTCGCGTGAATGACATTCTTCATACTTTTCACCCCCTTCAGATGATTTTTTCAAAATTTATTTCTTGGTGCTCACTTACGCCATTCACATTTATTATAAAAATGTAAGAAATTTCAAAAAAAAATCTCAGCAAAATTTTAAATTTCTACGTTTAGTGGTTTCATCTGCGTTGATATCCCAATCAGTCAGTCAGCATACAATGTTATTTATATTTTCAAAGGCAATTGTTTTTTTTTTAAGTTGGCAAAAAAATAGCACTTATATATATCATCACTTATATACACCATCGTTATATACTAATAAACTGGATAGGTAAGATAGTTGACTTCAGAAAATTACTGAAAACTAAGGTTACGTCGTCTCTTCTCCACTGGACTTCACTTGAACTCCACTTCTTTGGAGGCGGTATCAAAGCGCAAGTGGAGAAGAGGGCGCAACAAACTCCACTGCTGCATTTTCTCCAAAGACGTCACTTGACAACGAGGTAGATTTTTGCAGTAAAAATAACAAACATTTTTTTGCGTTAGTTATTGCCGCATGAGTAATAGGACACAGGACTATAATAATGTATCCATGACAGGACAAAAGAATTCATAAATTAAGTCGCAAACGATAGATATCAGTTAAAACAAGATTTTTCATGCTACACATACTTGTGTGAAGTCGCTAAATTTCAATCCAATTTATTGATAACGTCGCCTCATTAGTATTTATTTATTGATTTTGAGAAAATATTTCAAAAATGTGATACTGAATGTGTTCTGGTTCGTTTCAACATAAATTTTAGAATTAAATATTTTGGTACCGTAATTTGTTATGTTAATTGGTAATTGTACCAGAGCTTAAATTCCATTGGATTCCAACGGCCTTGAAATTGGTGTGTACCACATTCATTCTTGAAAAGCAACCTTCTGGGTGCATTATAAGTTCATAACGAATATTTTTGAACTAACATCCATACTCCATCGCGACATTGGGTACTTTAGAACTACCATACATCGGCATTTCATACTTCGCTCTCATAAACTTTACCATTGGAATACGTAGTACTAGGATACTTTAGAAATAATGTATGTATATCGCACTCGCATGCTTCGACATTGGATACTTTAGAACTAACGTACATCGTCATTTCGTACTTAGATATTCAGTAGCGGCAAAGAAAAAATACACAACGCGAAGTCCTTTTAGCACTTAGCAACACATTACTTTCATTGACCACACGCGTTCAAAAGTCTCAAAGGGAATAACCCTTATTTATATACATTCTAGCCATGCCCCGGGTTTCGCTGCTGTGGGAATTTCGGGATAAAAAGTGCCCTATGTGCTATTCTCGGTATTATTCTACCCAGGTATCAAATTTTATCGAAATCCGTCCAGAAGATTTTGCGTGATTGAGTAACAAACATCCTCATTAACTCACAAATTCACAAATTCAATCTTTCGCATTTATAATTTTAATAGTAGGCGTAGTGCGTATCAAGCTGGCATATTATAGAGCCAGATGGAGGAAGACTAGGCGCTAACAGATTATGATGAGAATTCATACGTTTTTCATCGCTTAAAAAGTCTAGAAAGACTAAAAAACACTAGACTTAAATAGTCTTCGTGGTGGAAAATGCCACCAAAACTCATGAAAACAACTCAGTAGTGATATCAAAGCTGAGATTATCTGCCGTCAGTCAGACAGTCAAACGAATTTATTTTCGTGGCCGGAGCAAAATAGCACAAAGTCCACTATTTATACAACAATAGGTATTTCCTAGAAGTAGCCGAATTAATTTATACCACTGTATCGAAGGCGATCAGACGTTTGCGGAGTAAGGCTGAGCGAATACAAGACTTTTATTTTTATTTTTCATGTCCCAGTGGTTATTTGTCTGGCATTAAAGCGGGGACATTTTGAGAAAGGGACATTATGGACCTGAACGTCATTTAGTACCTATATTATTTCTACTTTATTTTTTCGGCTGTTGCCGGTGTGCCGTTCCCGAAATTTGTAAAGAAACGCAAAGTTTATTGGAAATTTCAAGGAATTATTCTTGAGAACGGAAAATTTTCCTCAAATTTCTAAGAATTTTCGAAAATTTTCAAGGGAAGAAATTATCGGGAACACGAAATTTCTCGGCGGCACATTGCTAGTGCTGAGTGCTGACTGAAAAGAATGCATAATGTTACAAATAATGTGATTAAAGTAACTAAGTGCATAAAAACACAAAAGTTAACTTAATACAAAACAAAGCAAGGAGACCTGTATAAAATAAAATAAAATTCAATTGCTTCAATAAAATTTATTAATTACGAATAACTTTACAAGATTACAAAAACTTATTCGGAGGTCAAAACTAAAGATAAAGATGATTGTTTCGAGCTTTAATATAGGTACTAGTTTCGGTTAAAATCAATAAAGAAAAACAAATATAGTTCAAAAAATAATAATTAAAAGAGAAACGGTTTACGAAAGTCCTACAACGTATTATTTTCCATCACGTTGCGGTTAATAAAGATTTTTGGAATATTGCCAGTCGTTTTAATGCCCCACCCAACGTCCAACTTAAACAGAGCTCTACGTATTTCTTTTCATACAAAAACCCAACTGATTCTCCTATCTCTGTCTATTTCAGGGGTCACATAAAAATGGTCTATTAACGTGATTTTGTAGTGACAGTAACATGTATTTACACGTCTTTTTTTTAAGAAATTGACCGAAGACAAGCCTGGTGCTTTGTTGAAAGATTATGAGGATTAGCAACGGGTAATATATTGTAGTGTATTTAAATAAATGCAATGTGGGATGTAGACAGTGCAGTAGTCAAGAAAATAAATTTTCTCTGGCTCCCGTGAGAAGTTGGGAATAAAAATACGCTGTCGATATTTCCTCTACCTTTGCACTAAACTTCATTAAAATGAATAAAAGGGCCCGGAAATGAAATCTTAATAATATAGATTCTTAGAAAATAAGAGTAATTTGACACAAAAGAAGCGGCAAATCCACATATAAAGAAATATTTTTTTTTCTTTTCTTGAACACGCCATGCAGCCAGTAGCAGTATCAAGCTAATGATGATGACACTCTTTCGATTATTTTTCGTAGAAATAAAACTATCGTAAGATTTTGGGCAAGAGTATGGGCAAGTCAAAATTTTCGACTATTATAAAATCTGAAAACAAACTTTAAACCATAAAAAAGTTATATCACCATTATCTTTTAACACCACAGGTAGAAATCATAAGAATAAAAATCAATCGGTAGATTAATAAATAAAATTTAAAAATTAATTTTATTGACTATCATAATCGGAATGATATGTACTAAAATTAAATTCATGTTAATAATGACAATAATTATAGATAACATAATTATATTACTACCCACGTGCAATATTAATGTTATTTTAATAGCCATATTGCATAAATCCGTATTCGCCGTTATTTGACGTTACATTAGCATAAAGTGTCCATAATTTCCAATGTATTTTTCCTGATGTTGTTTATTATTTATTTATTTAAAATTTTTTTAGACAAAACCATTTTTTTATTATGTGGTTTCTCAATTTATCACACTTAGAAAATGCCAAAAATATTTTTAAGTATAAAAATCGACGCAGTATTTTTTTAAGTTTTGGCCTAACTCACATGCAACATATTTTTATGCATTGTTAATAAATAACTCAATATCAGCGCAGTACTTTATGATTTACAGTAATGATTTTCCGTCACGTGACGATTTTTAAATACCGGAAATTCGTCCCAAAAACTATTGAGGCCCTTTTTGAAAAGCCCTTTTTATTTAAGTCCAATGACGTGTAGTGATTTGTAAAATATTCCGTCAATGTCAACAATTTTTTTAAGAGGCTTTTAGTCCCTAAAAGCATAGCCGAATGGTTAACATACTCATGCCACGGGGCAACAGAAAAATCGGGCAATAAACACTATAGTTTATGTCCCCGTGGCCAGTAGGCGTTGTAATTAGGTTTTCGGTGAAAGTCCGATTAGATAAACGAATCTGAGATACTCTGTTAATGTGACCGCTCTAGAGATAGAATCCGAATGATATTCGTTGATTACTCTCGTAATCTATGGTTCGGTGTTAACGACCTTTTGACACGTGGTTTATTTTTAAATTTGTACGTGTTTGGCGCACTGGCATTTAGCCGCAGCAAGCGCGGTTTTAATTTGTATTATTTTTACTATTGTACAAGAAAAAAAAAATCTTTTTTTTAGTTGAAATATAATTTTTTCTTTTTTTTTTTACGCATCATAATCACACAGATTGAGTTAGCCCCAAAGTAAGTTCGGGACTTGTGTTATGGGATACTAACTCAACGATACTATATTTTATGACTAATACATATATATAAGCATCCAAGACCCAGGCCAATCTGAAAAAGATCATTTTCCATCTTGACCTGACCGGGGATCGAACCCGGGACCTCCGGTATGGCGGTCTGGCGTGATAACCGTTAGGCCACGGATAAATAATTTGTATCTTCCAATTTTTTATAAATAAAGTTTTATTTTAACGAGAATAACTTGCAGTGGTAATAATAGTCTCACTTCGAATTCAGACAACTATTGCACAGCTATTTAAATCTGATCTAAATGGAGAACCATGGTAGTCACAAAGTAAATTCTACACGTTTGTATGCGGATTATAATCTAAGTAGTTAAGGAGAAGTACTTCAAGTAATGTAATAGTAGAAAGGGACAATAGTTAATGTTAAATATCTTGTTAGAATTTATTTTAATTTAACAAACGGATTCTGAACTAAATACAAAGTCTATATGTTTAGTTTAGTATATCTGTTCTAAAAAATAACATAAACTACTTATTAAACTTATAGTTTTTATTATTTATATTTTAAAGTTCATTTATTATTATTTTTATTAAGTTTAGTTTTGTATTATTTTTCAATACTTAAGTGCATTTTTTGGGAAATTGTAATGATCCATGATTGTAAAAAAAATAAATATTATTTTAAGCTATGTTTTTTTTTTTAATTTTATTATTAGCATAACATACTTTTATTGAAAAATTTGAACCGACTTCAAAAAAGCAGGAGGTTATCAATTCGTCGAACATTTTAAAAATTGTTATTAATATTGATGGACTATTGATGGACATTTTGATGGCTAATTGGCTAATTTTCGAATTATGGATTGATTAGAATTTCAGCACCTTTTCGCTTTTTACAATATATGCGTGGAGAAGAAGAAAATTTCTTGAATATTATATTTTTTTAACATTTTGATAAAATTTTCATTATTATCTCGGCAGACATCCCCTTATAACACATATTTAGCATAAGCACCGTGCGACGTTATGAAACACGACCGAGTGAAATGTAAACTCGGCAATCGATTGTTTCACAATCGATACCATTTCCGCGACTCGAATCGTATCGATTGTCTCGGGACTTTATTCTTATGTCAACAATGGATCAAATGGTGTATTATTGGATAATATAAAATTGTTATGGCCGGTCTGGGAAACTTAGGTGTTTTACTTGTTACTAGCAAAAAATAAAATAAAACACTTTTCTAAACTTCTTTAAGGCTTTGTTTATGAAAGTTGTGATGCCTTCCGGATCCAAGGCATAAACTATTATTTGTTTGTATCAAATATAGATCTAAATTAAATGTTCCTATTATTCAGATAAATCTAAATTTTATAATCTCGATGATAACGACCCACGAACTTTTGCCGCCCGACAGGCAGAAACTAGCAATTTTCTCTTGAACAAAAAACAAATCTGTATTGCTTCCTTTACACTCATCACTCTCTTTATATATGCTCTCCGGTTATGGGTACTCCTAATATTTCCCTTTTTAAGAAGGTCGGCAATCTGGTCGCAGTTCGTTCTTCGAGCAACTTAAAGATTATTTTCTATGGAAAGGTAGAGATTGCATGCAACTTTGTAATTTAACTACAGTGACATTTGTGTCCCGTGTGATTGGAACTAAAGCTTGTCACTACATATTCATCACTGAATTATAAGATCAATTAGCGTTGATGTCTAGATCTGGTGCCAATTGCCTGTTCTGGTCGCTTGCCAGGGACAAATCACTTGTCGTTGGGATACATTCAAAGACTTTTGATTGGATCCTTATTTGTCTCTGTTTTGGAAATATTTAACATCTGTTTATGAAAGTTCAGGTTCAGAATCTTAGCTCTCTCTAAGATTCTGAACCTGAACCAACCTCCATGGCGCAGTGGTAAAAGCCCTTGCCTCTGAACCAGGAGTTCGATTCCCGGTCAGGTCAAGATGGAAAATGATCTTTTTCAGATTGACCTGGATTTTAGATGTTTTTCTATATTTGTATTTGTTATAAAATATTGTATAGTTAAGTTAGTTAGTATTCCATAACACAAGTCTCGACTTTGGGGCAAACTCAATCTGTGTGATTTGTCCGTATGTATTTATTTACTTAAAAAAAAATTTTTTTGGACTTTCTTATAATTACTTCTTCTCTTGGTGAATTCTCGCTTTTTCGCTTTTTTTTTACTAGCTGCTTCCCCGAAGGATAGACTAAATACTAATTTAAATCACCTAGGTGAATTGACTCATGTGAATTAAGTTTAAGGAGCGACTTTTATGTTATACAATAGTCATAATAGTGACGAAACGATTTACGTTTGAATGTAAGTAGAGAGTTTGAGCGTCTAGAGTCGGAAGCTTTGACAATACATGAGATCTAATAATTTTGTTGACAGTGCCAGCATGGTCTTGTCATCATTTAATTAAACATGAAAATGTTTATGGTGAAATGGAAGTAATAGGTACATTGATTTTATTAATTCCATGGGTAGGATAGTTTAAATCCTAACTAAAATTATAAGTGCGAAAGTGAGTTTGTTTGGTTGCTTATTTATTTGTTTGTTACCTCTTCCCGCTTTATCTACTGAACCAATCTTCCTGTTTCGCATACATATAGTTAGAAGTACTGAGAAGGACATAGGGTACCTTTCATCCTGGGAAAAAGTAATGTTCCCGTGGGAAATTCTCATGGTCGAAGCCGCGGTCAAAAGCTAGTACTAAATAATACTAATAAAACTCCAGACATAGGCGCGTCACGCTCACGCGTTCCATATTGCCCTTATTTCAAGATGGCGACGGATCCAAAACGGCGGATTATGCTAATACAACCAATTATTAAATACCAGTTTAGGACATAGGAGTAATTGCTACACCCTCGCCTAGGCCCACGTAATAAAGATAGCTACTTTATACACGATACATGCAAATTAGACATGTATTTAGTATTTTATTAACGTAATTACAGCCGATACGCGTAGCTTGTAAATTTGATTTTCTGTTTTGCTAAATTGCACGCCAATTGAATGTCTCTCTGTGTGCAATGGGATTGTAAAATGGTTTATTACTTAATAATATTGTAAGTGAGTAATGAATTGCATAATTCTTAGTGAAATTAAAATTTCCCATTTCAATTGCAGTTTCAAGATGATAGTTATTTATGTATGTTAAATGGATTTTACAGTAGATACAAAAAACTACCGTTCATGGTTATAATACTTGGAATAGATAATTTACTTATCTAGTAATAATATTACTTATTAGTAGAAGCGGTGGTGGAAGAGAGGTAGGGCACCCGCCTGTGGATGCAAAATCCCAGGTTCGAATCCTATATAGCCCGGGCAGGATTCTCACACAAACTCATGTGAGTTAGTATTCCAATCTGACTCATGTTAGTTTTCATCGACCACCACTTGCTTCCGATGAAGGAAAATATCGTGAGGAAACCTGCATTCTGGGTGATGATTATCAGCTAGTGTGTGAAATGGAGAAGGCAATGGCAAACTACTCCATTAAAATTGTCAAGAGAGTCGTTGTGTGTGTTTCATTCCATATAATGACCACGACCCTCAGTCATGAGGAAATACGACTAAAGTGAGACTAGTAAGATAAGTTTCTCTTTTGGCTCATAAAGTTCTGACTCATTATAAGTAGGTATAATCATTTAAAGTAATAGCAACATTAATCAAATACCAATATCTTGAAGTACATACTTTTTGAATTATGCAAGATTTTATACTGTATACTTTGATACTATTTCTAATGAAATGAAAATTGTTTTATTTAAATAGGCTTAAAAATAGCACTTTTAAATCGTCATCGTTATTTAGTCTAATCTATATAATATCTACTTAATGAAGTCTAATCTAACGGTATCAGATTTGTAATTAATCTTTCAACCAAAACATCATTTCACTTCAAGTGTGAAATCTAACACATTACCAGTTTTAAATTCCCTCCACATTCCTGTACCACATTACATACTATCATGACAAATGTTATTTATTCTTAATTGTCGACAAACTAACGACTACAGGCTACCAAATCAATTTATTTATATATTTAAGGCTCCCTGCGGCAACCGGCTAGTTATAAATGACATGTTAACAGATAAATTTGTAAGATAAGTCGGAACAATCAAACGGGAAATCGTTAGTAAATATGGCTGTGAATGAAAACCTGATTTGGAAGTTAACATATTTGTAAAAAATGTTGTTTAATGAATGGTTGATACAGAATGTTCACTGTAAGCTCAAACGGTTTTGATTCAGCGATTTTGGAGGACAATACGTTTGTTTTCATGTATGTTCTAGTACGGTTCTAGTTAGTGTCAGATTTGCAAATACTTCTGATATGGCTTTTAAGGACATCTCCGTCAGCAGTCGTATTAAAAACTGTTGATATCGAACGAAGTCGAATGTTGGTTTCTTATTTTTTCCTTGTTTCCTCAAGTAGTTTTCTTTCACCAGAAGCAGGTCGATGTCAATGATCATTTTCATCAATTATTCCTTCTGCTTCAGAATACGTCAGTTTGATCTGCACTACAGACTCTTATCAGGTATATCTCGAGCTTAACATTAGAACCTGCTTTTTTCGGACGCAAGTTGATTGTCTACTAAAATACAATTAAGAATTGAAGAAAACTCAATATGTAACCAACAGCTAACAGTTACACCGCTTCTATTCATAGTATAACATCTTCTTCATTCAAAGATAATTTTAAAAATAATCATGCATCATTATCAGTAGCCATTGAGGTGACGTATCAGACTTGTTTTACAAGTCAAGTTCTACATAAACCAATCGTAGGCATCCACCGCTGACAACCTCTTCAGAAGGTCATCAGCTGCTGATTGGCTGGCCCACAACCAGTCGTGTACAGTATAATTACGATCGTCGAATCAAATTTATTGTTTCCTAGCCTTTTAGTGGCTACGGGCGCTATAAAGAATAGCATTAGCATATGATTGACATTATGAGAGAAAGTTGTTGCTATGGTTCTGACGTTGTCAGGTTACGGCGTTTGTTTTACGAGGTTTTATTAGTTTCACCTGTTCCTATAGCTGTCAGACTACTGTCCATATACATATTTCACCCTTTATGTACTTACTTACTCTGCGAGCCAGCAAAGTAAGTACATAAAGAGTGACCCTAAAGTGGATCTTTGTCTCCGATACGAGAGAGCGCCATAGACTTCTATTCTTCTATTCTATTCACCCTTTATGTTAATTTTTCATATTTTTGTTTATTAATTATTATATTATTACCTAATAGTTACATATCTTTATTTTTTTTTCGACTTTTGTGCATCTTAGATGCAATTAATACTCACGTACACTCATATAGAAATTAGATATGGTGAAAAAATTCCATGCGAGCAGGACTTGAACCTTGAGGTAATTAAGTACATATCTAAGTTATAAGCTTTATTTTGAGGGTATTGAATGCGACACTAGTGTAGGTACCTGAGCGGTGGTGGTGGCCGAGTGGTAGGGCGCCCACCTGTGGCTGCACAAGGTTCGAATCCTGCCCGTGCTATATGAGTTAGTATACCAATCTGACTCATGTACCTATGTTAGTTTTTATAGACCGCCACTTGCTTACAGTTAAGGAAAACATCGTCAGGAAAACTGCACTCTGGTTGATAATAATCAACTAGTGTGTGAAATGGAGAAGGCAATGGCAAACCACTACATTAATATTGCCAAGATAGTCGTTGTTGGGAGAAATAGAGGGTAGGTACATAGATCATTTTCACTTTTATTAATTTAGGATTTATCTATTTACATAATAATAGGTATATTTAATGTGGCAGAGAACTAGGCTTTTAAATAAATTGTGCACAATATTATGATCACAATGATAAGCCTGATGAATATTTAATGTTTTCACTTTGATTATCGATATAGATTAGTAATCGATTTTACGAGTCGATCTCAAATCGCTTGGGTGGATAGATAAATTGTCTTAAAGGTTATTTAGTATACAAATATAGGGAAATAATGGCATGTAAAGGGAAGCTCACAATATAAAAGGAGGATTTGGTAGTTAATAGATATAATTTTAATGAACATTTTATAGATTTGTCCTAACTATTATTATAATTGCGAAAGTAAGTTTGTTGGTAGTTTATTTGTTTGTTACCTTTACGCTTTATCTTCTAAACCAATCGCCCTGAAATTTCGCATACATGCATATAGTTAGAAGTACTGACAAGGACATAGGGTACCTTTCGTCCCGAAATAAAGCAATGTTCCCGTGGGAAATTCACGCGGGCGAAGCCGCAGGCAAAAGCTAGTTACCAATAAAATGCCTTATTTCTAAATATATCGATAATGGAGGGTATAGGATTCAGCGTCTATCGATATGATTGTATTGAAGTTGACATAAATGATGAAGAAAATTTTAAAGATCTTGTATTTAATTGTTTCAAGTGTAAATATCTCCTTACCGCGTTGCATTATTAAGCCGTTAAGCTTAAAGCCCATATCAGATTACTCGTACAACCTTATGTTTACAAGTCTGTATCTGTTTCCACATAAAAGACATTGTTCATCGCCGGCTTACTGCGGACAGTTCGTGCAATAAATTAAAGTATTATCATTCATCATAATTAATGTCAAATAGATTTTCTTAATATATATTGGAGTATGAATATCTATAATTACAATATACAATTTAGTAAGTATTTTTTGCGTTTCCGTTATTAAAATCAAAGATGTCGGCCTTTACGTCTGTGCTGGGATGCCATTATCTAAAATAATATTACATTTAAGTAGTTTATTTTTTATTCTTTGATGAAAGACTGGATTAATTAGGTATTTTTTTAGCATAATATGTTAGTTTTATGTATTAAGTACACTCATATCATTTCATATTTATATTTTTGAATGAAGAATTATGTATTTATTTTAATTTTTACTTAAGTAATTCAATATTGCATTTTCTTTACCTGGTAACACTCTATTCTTGAGCGCGGCTTTCTTTTGACGTTGACATGTTGTCTTCGGTTGACATTGACACTTGGATACTTGTCAACAACTGTCAACGTCAAAATAAAGCCACGCTCAAGAATCGAGTGTTACCAGGTAAAGAAAATGCAATATTGAATTAAGTATTTAAGTAAAAATTAAAATAAATAATTCATTCTAAATTATAAATATGAAATGATATGCATGTACTTAATATAAAACTAACATAATATGCTAAAAAAATACTTAATTAATCCAATCTTTCATCAAAGAATAAAAAATATACTACTTAAATGTGATATTATTTTAGATAATGGCATCCCAGAACAGACGTGAAGGCCGACATCTTTGATTTTAATAACGGAAACGCAAACAATACTTACTTAATGGTATATTTTAATTACAGATATTCATACTCCAAGATATATTCCGAAAATCTATTTGACATTAATTATGGTGAATGATAATACTATTATTTATTGAACGAACTGTCCGCAGTAAGCCAAGCTCCCATACACTTTGAACGAAGTCCTTTGTCAGCCGCCCACAAACCCATAACCTTAAAACATAGAGTGCTACATAATTATTTGTATGTAGTAGAGTGCGCGTTTATTATTCATTACCACAGAATTCCGAATATTTTATATAAGTGTAATAGTAATGGAGTTGAGGGTAGGTAAGGAGTGTGACTTTCTTGTTACTGAGATAGGCTGAATAAATGCAGCGAACGTCCATAATGTGCCTTTAGAAGCACAAAAATTCGGATTCTTATCGACAATCATATTCGAAATTAAAAAAAATTAAATAAATTTTTTGGATGAATAAAATGCCTTAAGCCTTTGAATTTTTAGGGTTCCGTACTTCAAATAGAAAAATATAGATCCTTGTATGATCACTTTGTTGTCTGTCTGTCAAACTTTTTTTTAGAAACGCTTAAAGGTATCATGTTGAAATTAATATAGAATATTTGGATCTACGGTCTCTTTCAACAAAAAATAAATAAAATTATTCAATGGATCGGGAGATATTACCGTAAATGTAGCTTTCTCTCTCTCTCTCTCTCTCTCAGCCGAAAGACGTCCACTGCTGGACAAAGGCCTCCCCCAAGGATTGTAAATGTAGCTAATTTTCACATATTTTAAGGTTTCAGACGGGAATAAAAACCTATGGGCTACTTCCCGTTGACCTAAAATTATGAAATTTGGTAAAAAGCAAGGTCTAACATTAGTTGTACAGGAATAAATCTGAAAATTGTAAACATATTGTAAGAAGTCTAAAAAAGAGTGTTACAAACTTATTTTGGCGATGCAAGCTAGGGATCGAACTGAAAAGTTAAGTTTATTTTTAAAACTAGTTGGTTTTTAGCTAGAGTTATATTGTGAGATGCTTTGCGTGTACCGAACCCTCAGTGCGCGAGTTTGACCAGCACTTGGCCGGTATTTTTTTTACATCTGACATTGCGCGTTCTATAAATCAATAGTTATTCTAAACTGACAATGCAAATACTTTATTGATGTTGCCGTTTATTACCCTTATCAATTGTTTGTTATCAAATCTCAGTATGGCTTCTGTGTCATGTGATTTATTAAGGTTTGTTTGATATTAATTGAAGAAATATTCTGTTTGGGACATTTTATTGTAAGTGTACTTAATAGACGTACTTACTTACTACTGCGATGCAGCGATCCGAAGTGCATCTTGGCCTCCGACACGAGATGACGCCAGAACCTCAGAGCTGATAACTGGCGAAAGCTGGTCCAAGACTTATTGGCATAATGACTATTTTTTTTATTTGGTCTACTTTGAAGAACGATAACGAAAGTTATGCTACGTTCATATGCTCGCCAAACCTCAACGTACCGTACATTGCTTAGTTTTCAAGTGATCTGTGTGTTGACCATAGAGCTAGAAGTAAAAAAAAAATTATAATGAGGGATTTTCCGAGACACAAATTAAAAAAAATAATAGTCTCAGATGACTTCATAGATGGCGTTTAATAAAAGGCGAAAGAAAAAGTTCCATATGAAAAGCAAGAATTCACGGGATTGGCTTTTTTTAAATAATACGTAGTAAAAAAAACATCTAAAAAGTATCAATACTGTGATTTGTGCAACTGTCAAACTGTTAGGTGATTTTTTTTTTCTGCCTCTCGCTAACAAGAAAAAGCGCACCATACTTAGGTTTAGCCATTATTACGACTCGGCTTTCATGAAACGCTATCTGTTGAGACTTTTTTATACTTATTTTTTTTTTCTTAATTTAGCTGTCAGAAAATCGCTCATTGAAGAAATTAAATTATTAATTAAAAAATGTTTTTTTTTTCTATGTCTATGGTTTTGACGGAAGACAAAACTAAGTAATGGACGTCTATTTACTGTAACATTGTAAACTAGGCATTAATAGTTTACGGGATAGACAGGGCGTGATTTTATGTGGTTTTTTGAACAATGTATCAATCAGTATTCAGATTAGTATTATTTGAAAACATGACAAGGAACCAAAATGAAGGATTACCTAAGAGATCTATCAAAGGAAGGGTTTTTTTTATCGACAACGTTCGTGGTGAAAAGATTAAAAAGTCACAAATCACATACAGATGTAATATCAAAAGATTTTTTGTAATAATACACCCTGTCACGCTTTTCATTAATTCCTCTTCTTGTTTTTAACAGTCAATTCTTTCTATTGCACGTCATAAATTATTTCTTACATTTTCTCACATTATATTAATTGCGCCACAGTGTTCCAGTCCCTCGATATTATCCTACCCATGAACCAAATTTCATAGAAATCCCTCCAGTTGATGCGTGATTGAGAACAATCATACATCCTATGATTAGGATTGTTCTCAATCCCACCCTTACTTTCGCATTTATAACATTTTTGTCAACATTATTGGACATTTTGAACTTTCTTTTCTGCTTCAAATCCTTAACGCCGATAAAAGTCAAAAGTCAATTTTTTTTATTGAAACTTGGCCTTCAAAGAAGGCTCTTTTTCACGTCGATAACTAATTATTTAATCATAATTTATTATGTCTCAAAGCTACAAACTACTAGCATTTCGGAACGACCACTGCTGAGAAGAAATACCGAAAGAAACTCATGAAACAGTCTTGGTCGCCTAACATGCCAGACATAACTTTAACATTAACTTTATACATACACTAGATTGTGTACAGTCAAAAAAAAATATATATAAGAAAAAAATAAAATAAAATAAAACATGTTATGTTTGTGATCAAGATTATACTTTTGAGATCCCGTTCGACGCCGTCCAGCCATCTCAGCTTAGGTCTGCCTCGGCTTCTGCACCCATCGGTTACTCTCCAGCAGACATCTCTGGCCTCATCCATTCTCACTACACACACTTTATAATATTTGTGGGAATTAATATTTTGAGTTAATTGACTCGTCGCCAACTCTAGTAAATAGATAAACCAATCATGTTTATCATAATGTAATACTAGCTTTTGCCCGCGGCTTCGCCCGCGTGAATTTCCCACGGGAACAGTGCTTTTTCCCGGGATAAAAAGTAGCCTATGTGCTATTCCAGGTCATTATCTACCTCTGTACCAAATTTCATCGAAATCCGTCCAGTAGATTTTGCGTGATTGAGTAACAAACATCCTCACAAACTCACAAACTCACAAATTCACAAACTCACAAACTCACATCCAAACTTTCGCATTTATAATATTAGTATGGATTAATTATTGTCGCGTAACAGTATATAAATAACATTGCATGTACCAGGTACACCTGCTTTTATGTATTTACTAGCTTTCGCCCGCGGCTTCGCCCTCGTGAATTTCCCACGGGAACAGTGCTTTTTCCCGGGATAAAAGGTACCCTATGTCCTTCTCCGTACTTCCAACTATGTGTATGCGAAATTCCAGGAAGATTGGTTCAGTACATAAAGCGTGAAGAGGTAACAAACAAACAAACCCACTTTCGCATTTATAATATTAGTTAGGATTAGGATAATTACTCAAATTTCCAAATTTGATTTACCTATTGGCGATGTAACTAAATATATACTTATAGCTTATTGAAAATTGATTTACACCATTTTTTTGATGCTGGACAGGGATTTGCTATCGTTGTAATTGGATTATGGGTTTAAAAACTTTTATCTACACTCATGTCGAAATATTCGAATTACGAATTTGTAGATGGTTTTATAAAGACGTACTTTATAAACGCAAATACATAAATTAAAACATAAAAGTCATTATAGTACTGCCAGCAGTATCATAAAATAACTTTTTAATTTTTATAGTACAGTTTTACTTTTTAATTTATTAAATTAGGCTATGGTTTTAGGCTGAATGTATAAAAGAGGCGCATGCATGGCATGCGCTGTTTGAACTTGTGAACCTAGCTACCTACTTTGTTTCATTTTAATTGTTCCTATGAGTGAAGATAAAGTAGTGTATGCAACTGTACATAATCAGGCATTAAAACACTTGTGTGATGTCATTATAAAACTCGCCTTAATGCCTCTCATTATGTATCAGTTGCATAAACTACTATTTATGTGCTAAAAGTAATTTATTTTTGTAGCTATCTGTATCCCACTGCTGGGCAAAAGCCTCCATTAACTACTTCCATATCTCTATCTCATATTTGCTAAGAAATATATTGACATCCTTAATCCTATCCTAACTAATGAAATTAAATATAAGAAACAAATATAAACAAATGTAACTATAATAAACAAATATAACTATAATAAAACTTGTTATGTTTGTGATCGAGTAACCACAATGAAATGGTTAAGAACATAAAATAAAAGTCTCCATCAGGCAACCCGCATGCTCGTTTGCCTACTATTCTATAAAAAAAAAAAAAAACTAATAGTTTATTTATTTGTTTGTTTGTTACCTCTTCGCTTTATCTACTAAACCAATCTTCCTGAAATTTCGCATACACATGGTTAGAACTGCTGAGGACATAGGGTACCTTTCAGCCCGGTAAAAAGCACTGTTCCCGTGGGAAATTCACGCGGGCGAAGCCGCGGGCAAAAGATAGTTAATAATAAAATCCCATCATTTAAATCGATATTTGAAGTAAACTCATCATTCCTGCATTATTTATTCATAATTTATTCTTTCTTTTATAGACTATGCAATCGCCTTGGGTACTGTATTAGCTGGCTGAACGGATTTTCATACGGTTTTCACCAATGGACGTGGTGGATTATGCATGAGAAAGATTTTCGTGTAAAATTTACGCGGGTGAAGCCGCGAGCAACAGCTAGTTTGAAATGAAATTCAAAAGCTCTTGATAAAGCTATTTACATCCAATATAATAATAATTAAGTAGATGTTTTACGATTCAGTCGGATTTATAGAGACATTCGATTAATAAATTTATAATCTTTATAAAATAGGAAGTTAGGTAACATTAAGTGCTGTTAAATGATTTTAATGTATTTCGACATTTTACTTGCAATTAAAATGAATATTATTTCGCAGGCTATAAGATAGATAAGACGTTTATTTGCATCGTAACCTCTTAAGGCTTTCTTGTTGTTGTTAAATTCTGATTTTGAATTAACTATTCCATGTCTTTATAGTAGTACCTACATATCAAAAGCGTAAGTACGAAGAAAGAAATAATTTTAGACACAAGTTTTATTTTTATTTTGAAAGTAAACATTTGGTGCCTGATAAAAAAAAAAAATAAATAAAAAAAAAATAAAAAAAAATAAAAAAAAAAAATTTGACTATGGTCAGGTTTGCGACTCTGCTAAAGTTAAATCTTTTTCTTTACATAAAAGATGGGTTTGCTCTTGACCACAATCTTGCCCGAGGACAGGTTAGCAAACAGGAGGTCTACGGTATAGCGAGCTTACCCAGCTTAGAAGTAGCCTATTCACTCTGGTTTTTAAGAGAGTTAGGTTGTATGTGCTCGGGAACACAGACGCAGGCAGGGAGTTCCATTCCTTTGCTGTGCGTATTAAATCGTAATGAAGTATCCAATAGCTTTTCAACAGTAGTGTTTTATTCACACTTGTACATAAAAAAGTATATTATTAATTTATAAATTTGACATTTCATATAAATATTCAATGTATATTCGTCCACATACACAGTCATTTAATTGTAAGACATATGTTGTAAAGTGACGTCTTTGGAGAAAATGCAGCAGTGGAGTTTGTTGCGCCGCCTCTTCTCCACTTGCGCTTTGGAGGCGGTGGTAACCTTAGCTTTAAGTAATTTTGTGACGTCAACTAACTAAAAAACAAAAATGTGGCGATTTATAAGTGCTATTTTTAAGCCCATATAAATAAGAATAATTGACTTTAACTTTATAAGAAAACACTACTATTGAGACTCCATTGAGTTAGCAAAATCGACAACTAGGAATCATAGCCAGTATACTTATCAAAGCTTTTGACTTAGTATAATAGTAAAGTACTTATAAGAAAGTTAACATGGCATGTGAAGTCGCCATAAATCTTTTTATAGCTATAAATCATGACAATCGTAGATAGGCCCAAGATGATGTACACTAATGTACCGTTCCGATATAGAGGTAATGGGTTTGATTCCGGCTGGACCCTCGACGTATAAATTTGAAGGCTCGCTTATAATCGTATGTCAAATACTCCTATTCGACTTTCTGTTATTACTTATTGTTGAGCTAAATCATTGAATTTTCCGGTGAAGGAAAACATCGTGAGGAAACCTGCACTCTGGTTGATGATTATCAGCTAGTGTGTGAAATGTAGAAGGCAATGGCAAACCACTCCATTAAAATTGCCAAGATAGTCGTTGAGTGTGTTTCATTCCATATAATGACCACGAACCTCAGTCATGAGGAATACAAGTAAAGAGAGAGAGAGAGCTAAATCAAAGTCATAATTTTGTTTGGTTTGTTCTTCGCTCGGACGACTGACTTTCGTCCTACTAAAAAAAACTCTATTGATGACGCAGCGACCCAAAATTAGTCTAGGCCTCTGGTAATAAAGATCTCCATTTGGGTCTGTCCTGTGCCATCTTTAGCCAGTCATCAGCATGCAGCTCGTGCAAGTCTTTGTGGACCTCGACAGACCATTGGTATCTGGAACGGCCGACTAAAAAAATTCTCGTCCCAAAAATATGCTTCTCTTGTCCCGAAAAGTAATTAATTTGGGATGATGACGGACATATTGCTTGGGGCGACTAGAGAATTTGTTTATGTATAAGTTAAACGAGGAAATCAAAATTGGATCGGGAGAGTTACAAAGGCCACTGTGATAAATCGAAATTTGATCCGTGCCTCATTTCCACAATAAGTAGTTTTAGCCCCCCAGTCCTAGTACCGACTCCCCAGAAAATCCTCTATCGTGGAAGAGTGTAGTAAGTCACTCTTTATTGCACCATGAATAAAAACAGGAAGGAGTGAAACTGCAGGAGGAAGTTTTAAGAGCTACATATTTATATATGTATGTAAAACTAATTAATGTGCGTTGATTTCACTGATGACAAGATACCCGCAAGTTGTTACTCGTAAAAAATGAGTAATAAATCATTTCAATTTAGATGTAATCTGTGATGCTTTATTTACAATTAAATTATGAGCTGAGATTTGCATCTTATTTATTGGTTGAGTCATAATTGGTTGTTATTATTAATGAAGATATTATGTTAACTACTTGTATGACGAACACTGGCAAAAGATTCCACACTGAGCCTAGCGTACACGCCACACAGCAAAATAATGCAATGGTAAAGTTTAAAAATAAACCAAGTAATTAAATATCATAATATCAGCATTAAGTACATTGAATCCCACTAAATCCCTTACACCGATCAATCCTGAGTTCAGAAATACCTTGTCCACTGACGACGCCGTATTTTGCGAGACACTTGGCAGCGAAGTCATTCTGTTGATTGACCTTCCACAATCTGTGTGTGGTCTGATATTTTTTTCATATTATACATTATAAATCTGATCTTAGATGTAGATTATTAGCGAGATACTAAATTTGAGGAACGCGAGGTCTTAAAGTAGATAAATCAAGAAATAATAGTTTCAACGCTCAATCTCGTCTCTGAATGTCTGAATTTACAAGAATATCATCCATCCTTATCTAAAATCGTTCCCAAAAATAATATTTACATAGATAAGAAGAGATCCAATTTAACCCAAAGTTTCCTTGTGCTATATACTAATTCAACGATAGTGTATTTAATAATATCCACAGAAAAACACTCAAATGTTAAAAAGACACACATCATTTTCACAAAATTACCTCTGTTTTAATAATACAGCAGTTTCTTGGAATCCTGCTCGCGATTCGCGAATAAATATTGATATCTACAAATGTATTCATGTTCTATTAATTATGCGAATGAGATCGCTCGTAATGGCGGCATCGCAATCAACTTGAATCATTATTGACTGTGTCGACACGTGGTCAGTGGCTGATCTAGTTTTATTTGTAGTTTTTTTATTTTTCTAAAATATTCATTTTAAATTCAAGGTGTCTAAAATTTATATTTCTATCTTATATTTATCAGTGACGCGGAGGAAAAGAACCGTCTTTAATTGAAATAAGGTTTGCACTTAAATTTGGCAATATTGAAACAAATGTACACATATCTGATCACGTTGCCCGAAGAGAAAATCTTTTGGATCAAAGCTTTGGATGGACTCAGAAACTCAAATGCCGCTTGGGCAAAAAATAAATACACTTTACTTGGGTTCCGTCTCATGCCTTGTCGACGACCAAATAATGACGAGTTGAAACGAGAGAAACCGCAACCAATCCTAGACTATTTTTTTTTCTACCAGACATCTAATGCTCTGATATCAAACCGTAAATAAAAGAGTCATTTATTTTTATGCCACACTTGAAATTTATAGCATCATTTGCTACTGGCGTGGTTTTTCGCTTCTCCAGTATCAACAGAATTTCAGTCGACTAAATTATTTATTATGCACTCAACGGCCAAATCCAATCCATAAAGTTGAGTAATTTATCATCAAAAAGTCCTCTAGACATTCTACAGAAAACGCTAGACGCGACTGAGAGAAAAATGGGCGATTTAAAACTTTGCAAATTATTTTGTTGACACTTTTATCGTGAGGTCTTTGACGTCCCGTCTGTGAGGTTTCATAATGGATGTTATTTTGGTGGATTACAGTTGGAAACTCATTGTTGTTTAGTAGAAAGTAACTAAATATAATAGTGGCATCATAATCATCTTAGCTAAGTATAAGAAGAAGCCTTTAAAACTAGGAGATCTAATTTTGTCGAAACACGCTGGACGCAGGGAGCTTCTGACTGATCTATGTTAAAGTCTATGGGAGTGTTGTGGTCTTTGTAAATCTATTATTTCCGGAACCATGGCTACTAAGCAAGGAAAATTCAAATACATACCAATATGTCTTTGATTTTTCCTGACAGAGTATCTGACGAGGGTCTGTGAGCAGAATAATGAGTGTAGAGGATGCTAGGGCAAGCTAGGGATACTAGGATAGCTGTAAGGATCATAACAAGTGGATGTATTCATGGTACAGTGGGCCACATGGAAAAGTATACCACTTTCTATAGTGGATCGTATTTCAGGTGGTATACTTTTCTATGTGGCCCACCGTACATTATCCTTACGTTTTTTTAAATGTCTCATCCTAAAACGCACGACCCGTTTTGACATGAATCACTTTATTTTTAATGATTAATATTATGATTTTAAGTTTCAAAATGACAGATTACCTAAATAAATTGTCATGAGAAAATTTATTATCATTTCCCTGAACATGTCAGCGGACTTTTTCCGCAAAATCTAAAACCACACCATATTAATGTCTTGCGTATTTTTCTCTGGCGCCATTTATATCAGTTATGTAGTCTGGAAAGTTAATCCGTGTAAACCACCAGACGATTTATGTCTGTCTCTGATATTTTTTGCCTGCAAAAAATATTTATGCTTTAATTCCATTTAAAGAATTTCGAATTATATTCTTTCTTTACCGTTATTTGGATGATAATCATCACAATGCTTTTCTTCAAAATCTAAACGTATATTAACATAAAGCACTCTCAATAAATTAGATATGGTGAAAAAATTCCATGCGAGCAGGACTTGAACCCGCGACCAGGTCGCTGCTCGCATGGGATTTTTTTACTATATCTAATTTCTATATCAGAGTACTTTTAACTGCATCTGAGATGCATAAAAATCCAAAATAAGTAAATTAACATACATATTGTTTACAATGTCAATTGTTCTAGTGGGGTTCGAACCTGGGTTCCCGTTTTTCGTCAATTTGTACAGATTCTATCTAAAGACAGAACTTATCTAATGTTTTTTGCGAGATATTAATATTTTCGGAAGAGTAT
The DNA here is from genome assembly GCA_018467065.1 of Ephestia elutella. Taxonomy (NCBI): domain Eukaryota; kingdom Metazoa; phylum Arthropoda; class Insecta; order Lepidoptera; family Pyralidae; genus Ephestia; species Ephestia elutella. Next base: position 1,802,211 of record CM031584.1, read on the forward strand.
ACTGTCAACGTTACAAATTAAAATAGGTACCTAGATAAAAAGTAAGAAAATTAGAATTCCAAATAAAGGGTAAAAAATTATTTTCTGTTAATTTTCGTGTATTGATTTTGAGTTTTGAGTACAGTAAAATTGTATATGAATAAGCGAATAATAATAAGCAGAATTTAATATTTTTAATTTATTATAATAATTTAATTATGTAAGTAAATGTAATATTAAATAAAATACTTCCATCATAAGCAGATACGGTTGGAATTTCCTATTTATACATTTCAATTATCTCTATTTCAATCTAGAATTTCGGGGAATTCAGGTAATAACAATATGATACAAACATAATCATGACAGGTTGAGAATATTCAGCTGTATCAAGCTGTATATCACTAAGTTGATCTTTTGTTACACAATATTTGACAGTAATTGGATTAAAAGCTTGTCGTTGTCAACGGGATTGTTATTTTAATGATCAATGTTGTAATACAATTTACTTCAAATAAAATTAAGACTCGAATATTATTTTGTATCTAAATTATCAATATACAGAAGTGTCTCAATTATAGTCAAGACATTTTTTTTATTTCAAAACTGTATGGATTTCAATTAGAGTAAAAGTTATTCATATTCCTAAAATTATTTTTTACTTTTAAAAATTGAAAGAAATTCGTAATCTGAAATTTAGGGGAAAATTTTACTCTAAAATAATCAATGAATTTTTATAGGGAAAGATATTTTGGAATAGAGATTCAGAAATAGCGACAGGTCATAAGCTCATCGCCTATGAAAAGAATTGCCATTTTGTAGATTTTCCTGTCACGACTTTTTTTATGAATAGGATACAATTTTTATTTTTATTAATTTATAAATTTGACATTTAATATATATATTCAATGTATATTCGTCCACATATACAGTTATTTAATTGTAAGACATATGTTGTAAAGTGACGTCTTTGGAGAAAATGCAGCAGTGGAGTTTGTTGCGCCGCCTCTTCTCCACTTGCGCTTTGGAGGCGGTGGTAAACTTAGCTTTAAGTAATTTTATGACGTCAACTAACTAAAAAACAAGAAAGTGACGATTTATAAGTGCTATTTTTAAGCCAATATGAATAAAAAATAATTGACTTTGACTTTTACAAACAGCGCGGGAAGAGAAGCAGCTGGAGTGTTTTCTTCACCAGACCAGCATGGAAGCACAAAGCGGCTTAAAGTAAATTTCGTACAAATATTTATCATATCTCATGCTATTTCATAAATTTGGATCTCAAAGCTTAAGATTACATTATCTAATGATAGGCAGGCGCCAACTTCAGAACATTGCGATAAGATCTAGCGATATACTTACTATGACAAGGATTAATGGCAAGAGTATAGCATGCCTGTGATTAGCATTGGTTATAATTTGTTAAGACCATGGTACGAGTATATTTGACAAATGGTGCATTATAAATATCATATTAAATTTAAGGTCCTGAAATGTTACATTTATCTTATAATTTATCATTGTTTAATCCTTCAATTTTATTTGCGAGAGTTTCAATATCAACCTATTATATCAACTATTATTGATGTATCAAGTTGGATCAAATCATATACAGTGTGCAGTAAGCTTTCATCAAAATTGGTTGAGTAATTTTGACGATTTTAACAAGTTCAAGTAGTCAATTAAAATATTTCAGCAAAAAAATGAGGGAACGATTATTTACGAGTATTTCATTAAGATATATTTAATATATGAATCGAAAGTGTGTAAGAGCCTTTAAAACATAAAGTAGCCTTCTAAATCATTTGATATTTGGTTATTCACTAATTTAGATGCAAATACTTGCATTATGTATAAGGGCATGATTTATCAAGACAATTGATATTCTAGCGATAGTAAGTAGATACGAGTACCTACTACTACTAGGTATATTAAGTTGTGAATATGTTTCACAATTTAATATAATAAGTAGACATGTAATGTGGTAATGCATTGTTGATATAGAGAATATCCAACTTAAGTTCAAAGTTATAAATGAAGTGTTAACTACTCAGTTTATGCCCGTAGCAGCATCCACGTAGAAAATAAATGTGCTGGTGGGGCTACAGCTCTGATCTGGTTTGTATGTTGCCTCTCCCAAAATCATGACACATTATATTTCATTATCATTCTCTCTATCTGACATATCATGCCCTGCGTGTCCACACTGAAAGATCGACGACAGCTATAGATTACTGCTGTATAGTAGGTAAAATTGTGTCAAAATCAATATGAGACGTGTATTGATCTTGACAATTTTTTACCACAGAGTTGAGTTGACACACTTTGACGAGGAAGCTAAAATTTAAAAACAGAGTAAGAATGGCGACAAAGGTTAATAAATTTATGAGATGTCTATTTGCATCAACTGAGACATATAAAAAATAAAAACAAGATGCAGAAATGGATTACCTTGGTCAAAAGTCATGTCGAGAAGTACAAGACTAAACTGATTGTAGGTTTATTACAGCGTTTGCACGAAACATCTAATATCTATCGGGTTAATAGTGTTAACTTACAGCAGTAAAACGAATTTATATCGTCATAAATAAATTAAATATTTCTAATTATTGTAAATCACTCAAACTATAAAGACCAGGTCTGAACAAGACTTGATAAACGTTGTGCGTAACAAAAACAAGCTATTATGGGTGAGGTTTCTCAATGCTAACAGAACACCAAATAGGAACGAATTTACTTGAATCCGAAATAGACTTGGTAAAATACGTTCGTGTAGCTATTGGTCAGATGTTCTCAAAGTGGAGTGCAATACCGGTAACACCAATTGTGGACATTTGGGGGAAGCTGGTACTTTTAAATAAATTGTAAAAACGAGCTTTTATTTAATGCTCTCAAAAGACAGCGCTGTATTTGAGCAATGGTTGGCCTACAAAGTATTGATAGTTGTCAACCATATTTTCAAGACATTAATATTCTACTTTCTTAACCTACTTTATATAATTTAGGCAGCTATATTTGTTTAATGCAATCCATTTCATTTATTTCAAAGTAAATCCGAAATTGTAGAATGAAGTAGGCGCGGCGGCGACAGACTTCGTCCGCGCCCATCAAATACTTTCTTAGTAAAAGAATTGTTTGCTAGGCACCCAAAATATTTTATTTATATGGGTCACAAAACTATTGCGCTTCAGATGCAGTAAGTACTAAAGTACTCTCACCATCTAATTTCTATATGAGAGTACTTGGGTCACAAAAGTTTGAGAAGCTGTACGTAAATAAATGTGTTGATCGGCCGCGATTGAAATATGGATGGATGTGGACAGGTTGTTTGGCATTATGGCACAGATTATGTTACTGAAGATACGAGCACAACTACTGTGGCAGTTTTAGGTATGACAATATTCGTATGGGAAGTTTTCTTTATATCCTTAGCCTCATAGTTAAAGACACATCAAACAATTAGTTAGCAAAATAGGGCCCGTTCTAATAATCTGGCTTACATCTATCTATGTATAAATAGGTACAAAAATTGAACCCTAAGTGACTGATTGGGATACAAATGCTGTTAGCGTTAAATCCGCCTTTTATATCATTGTTCTTTTTTGGTGTAATAAAGTTTTAAATAAATTGGGATACAAATATAACAAAGACGATACTACTAAACGTAGAAACTTGAAATTTTGCAGAGAAGTAATGAGATAGGTTACTTGAGATTTTTAATAGACGTATCGTAAGTGAGCAGGCACTAAGAACATAATTATGAAAATTCCATCCTTTACGGAGGTAAATCGTTGAAAAAAGAAATGTATTCACCATAACTCCTTAATAACTAATTTACAGACTATATTTATTAATGTCGACGTCGATTTAACATAAATCTACATACAACCATTTTCACTTAAAACACGACTGTGACATATAGGTTTAGATTTATATAGTCACTACTTCCAGATTTATTAGCTGTCTTCGGTCTAGCTCGTGATAGACGGACGTAGTGACTGATTACCATATATGGGTTCAGCTAACTCTTATTCCTATACATAGATTTATTTTAGTTGCGTATCTAGTTCCATGTAAATGTCTAATTTATCATTGAAAAACATTCGTAGACAAAAAAGTTAAACGGTCTACTAACATAATACTATTAGCTGCGCCTCGGGGCTCTACTTCCGTGAGAATTACGGAATACGGAATAAAAAGTACCCTAGCTATATGCTTTTCTAGGTCTTGTTCTACCCGTGTTTATATGTGTATGTAAATCATTTGTACGCAAAAGATTAATAAATATCAATCTAAATATTTATCCATTCTCACAAATTTCATGATTAGAATATTAGGTATAGTAGAACTACCACGAATTCATGTCGAGATCAAAAGTCGTTGCGAAACTGCAAGGAGGAAGTATATCGGCTAATAAACATATAAAATTCACCTTTTTATGGGTTTGATAACTTCTTTTGATCTGATATCTGACGGTTTACACATTCGTGATATAGTTTGAATTTTGTAAGATTTATTACTTGGGTAAGTATGTCAGGAAGTGGCGTCGCAAGTTTAAGACGTAATGCAACTGCATTTTATTATAAACTTACTTTTTAAATGAACATCGGAGAAATGCGATCTCACGTCTGAATCGAGAATGTTTTCAAAACTTTAGCAAAACGTTAGAGAAGAGAAATTATCGAAAGAAGGTACCTGGTTTAATAAGATAAAAAATAGGATTGCAAGGTAACCCATAAATCGATGCAGTACGGGTAATATCGATTGATGATGATGAAGATGTGACTGATGTTTTATTTTATGTAATGAGCGAACTGATTCTGTTAGTAAAGAAACATTTAAAATCACTGATTTACATAAATTTGTAAACACCATTCTAAAAATAACACCGAAAACGCCTACCAGATTTCATTTATATAGCGACATGAATCAACAGAATAGCGAGAATCACTCAGCAGTGCTAATTCTTATACAATAGTAATTTAAGATTACGAAACCAAAGTCAAAGGTACTCCCACACAATTCACCAAACAAAAATCATGAATAGAACAAATAGAGGAACATGACAAAGGCGAGTTCAACTTGATTAAGACTTTATACACAAGTCAATATGTAACTATTTAATTTCATAATACCTCGTGTTAATTGCCTTTTTCATGATACAATCGATTTTGAACTTAAAAATGAAAAATACAAAGTTGTTAATGTGGATATAGATGAGGTATTTACTGTAATAAATGACGTAGTTTTGAAAATATTGATGTGTTCTGTATTACCAAAAGAAGTGGTTCTAAAGATCAATTAGTTAGCATAGGAAGTGAACAGTTAAAATCTCTTGGTGTTATTGGAGTATCCATATGGTGTTTGAAAGGAAAAGTGACCAGCTGAGCAACAAGGATCAAACTTTTTAAGAACTGGTTATCATCTAGAAAAATCTCTAAATGATTTTTAGTCATTTGTCTTGTTTATCTCTTGATTTATTTCTCCTGTTTATATGTCTATTATTTAAATATAAAGTATTATTTACCACAGTGTGTTGTGGTCTTATGACAACCACAACACGAATTTCACTATACCTACTTTTTTATGTTTCTGTAATTGTTATGTTGAGACCCTCCATTTCAATTCGATTTCAGCAGATATTATGGTGACAAGTTTTAATATTGTTATGAATGCTTCTATGCCAAGAAAGTTCTATTATTTTTTTATGCTGTTATTTGTGTGCAGGTAATTAAGACATTAGACATAGTTACCGAACTAAACAAATAGGCTAACTGTGTAAAGTAATAACTGTGTTCGGGGTAAACGAAACCAGCGGTAAGTAGCCTTAACAAACACTTAACGAGTGTTGCTTTAACACAAAAGTTCGATGATGTTAAAACCAGCCGACGTGAAATTTGTTGCGCTTTCGCCGTGCAGTTCTCATCTTTTAGTTTTCCTAATATATTATTTGTTATTTACCTTAAACACATTTTAATGTGTTTAAACTCTTTAGGGTTTTATGAAGACTTTAACAATTGATTGGGATGTTTTCAAATAAAAAAACAAAGTGCGCCTCTGAGGAAATGGAATGTTCGTAACCTGTGTTGTTACTTGTGCAAAAAACTTAAAAATGATATATTCAAGAAACTACTTCCTGGATCTAATGATGTCAATTAATATTTTATTTAAATACATCAACAAATATCTACAAATATTATGACACCTTAAAATCTAAATAAAGCCGCTGATTAAAATCAGTAAATCGTTGATTAAGTCATCTAATCTGATGGTCTGTCAGATTGTCAATAAGATTAAATAAAATTGAATAAAAATGTGCTTGACCTGAAGATTTTGTTTACGGTTTTTTTAATGAATGATTTTAATGGTATTGAAACTGACCCGAATTCTTCCAATAGAGATTAGGGCGAGGCGAATGGTGATATCGAAGAAATTATTGACATTTAGAATTATAATAGTGTCTACAGTTGTGGGAAACGGGTCTATAGTTTTAATCTTAGTTTATTCGTTTTGTACCTGCCTAATGCATTGACTGAATTTATGACGACCTCTGTGGCCGAGTGGTCATCATGCTGGCACATCTGAGTTCCCGGATTCATCCCCGGCCCATGATATTTTTAAGATTGACCTGGTCTTGGATTTTTATTTCTTCTCTCAGCCTAAAGACGTCCACTGCTGGACAAAGGCCTCACCCAAGGATGTTATCCATGGGGGGTTTTGCCGTAATCGCCACGCTTGGCAGGCGGGTTGGCGATCGCAGTGTGATGGCATAGTACGCGGAAAGATGCTGCTGCCCATCCTCCGGTGTTTTAAATCCCTTAGTCGCCTCTTACGACACCCACGGGAAGAGATGGGTTGGTGCTATTCTAGGGCCACACCACAGGCCAGGATTTTTATTTACATATATGTATTTGTTATATTTTTATATAGATTCGATGATCGTATGAGACTAGCTCAAAATATTCATGCAAAGTGTTGCCAAGATGAGACCATACGGTTCGCAATGTCAAAAATTTGTCAGATATCATGTAGAGCCAAGCTTCTAACTCTACCACCCTAACTCTACGAGCCTGAACTTCACAAACTGTACACCTTGGTCAAAATATGTGGCTTTGCCGTATTGATTTTATAACTTGAGCTAGCAATATGAAACTCTATATTTGTAATTACCGTTAGATATCAATTTTTTATTATTTATTCTATGATCTAATATTTTTTCAAATTAACAAAAGTTTATTAACGAAATTTGAACAATAAATATTAATAGCAAATAATTTTGATTTTTTGAAATTTTGAAAACTTTATCTCACCTGCTATAGGAAAGTTTAATCTTTAATGGTGATTTTGAAATGTAGATTCATACAATCCGAGTATTAGCCGGCTATAAATATAATACCCCGGATGCGTTTGCTTTGATAAGTTTAAACATAGTTTAAAGTTGGTCGTGTTGTGTTAATAAATATGCAATATTTGTGTATTCGGCTGTTGCATGCGAGCTAAGATTTTAATCTGGATAACAGGAACTGTGAAACATGGCTGTCGATTAAATAGCGAATTTTTTAGGTTTGAAAGAATTTTATTGCTTAACTAGCCTGTGCCCGCGACTTCGTCCGCGCGTAATTTACTATTGTAAGTATCTCAGGTTCTATGCGGCATATCAAGATCTAACCTACGCTTAATTTTAAGTTAGACCTCCAACAATACAACAGTGAAACGCATCAAATTTGGTTCAGTAGTTTTTGCGTTATGCGCGTACAAACATACAGACAGACAGACAAAAATTCTAAAAAAAAATGGTTTTGGCTTCTATTGGCCCTATTAAGACTTTTCATAGTTTGTTTTCATAATTATCTCCTATGTACGTACAGTCACAGACCTGTTACAGTTTCATTATATGTAGTGATTGTAGTGAAAAATATTGCTTGAAGTGGTGGTGGCTCGAATAACAGACACACAAATTTTACTGATTTGTGTGGACTAAAAATAAAGACGCCATTGATATTTAAAACTATTCAACAATCGTGAGACAAATAAAATTATTCACATTTAACAACAATAACCTTTTCCCAGAACCAGTAAATCAGTAAAGTCCCTTCACACGATTAAACTCCATAAACAAGCAATTAACATCGAAGACAAACAAATCAATCGAATGCGCTCGATTCTGAATCGATAATCGCATTCGATTGTCCGCTCACGTACGTAAACAATTCGCTCATTGCTGCCGCTGGGAATGACGAATTGGGATAGGAAAGGCATCATTTAAATCGATTGTTAATCGACTATTTGTATGAGAAGTACATTCTTTTATATGAGGCAATAAGTTTTGAGCGTGCGCCAATTGAGTCGCATCGTATGCTTATTACAAACTAAACTTTGCTGTTATCGAAATTCATTGCAAGCGAAAATCAAACTTACTTATAAACTTAATAAGGTTGTTAAAGTTATCGTTGAATTAAAATATTTGTTCCTTTTTTCAAAGATGGCGCCACTGTTCGTCGCGTGACTATGGACATTCCTACATGGAAATTATATGCGAAGACAGTGTTTAAGTCGGATGTAAGTGCGACACGGATGCAACTATGGAAACACTGACATGCGAAATGAAATGGTGTGTGTACTGTGTATCTCTTTAGCGACAAAGACTTTACTTTTATTGCACAAATCAAAAAAGACTTGTTTATGTTTGTTTTTATAATTAACATTATTCTTATTAGGTATAGAAATACTTTAATATAATACTTAGTTTAATTGGAAATATGTAGTAACTTAAATATTGGTAATGTTATCTATATAGGTTTGTAAATAGTTTGTTCCACAAGGGCTGCCGACAAACTGTTTCACAGTTTGGCAGAATACGTAAAAAGTAAATGTAAAATTTTTGTGTAATAAATAAATTAAAAAAAAAGTTTGATTTTTTTTTAATTTTTTTTCTATGTTAATGACAGAAAATCTTCCAAATCTTCACAAAATCATTCCCACAGATTTCGGGAAAGTGAGAGAAAAATGTCACACTTTGAAAGTTTTTCATAGATAAACCAAGCAATAGGCACCTATGCCTAATACTTTTAAACGATTACAAAATCGATCACAAATCGTCCAACACAACCGGGTTACAGAAACAAATCGTTTTAGATATAAATAGCGGGCACCCCGTCGCTTTACTTCGCCGTATTCCAAATAATATGTGTTACACTAACTTCCTTATAAGCCGCCTGCCAACGAGACTTACGTTTCATAGTTGTTACATATAAATAGGAATGCCATTATGCCATTAACGTATTTTTTTAAAATTATTTTGATGTAAGCGTAGCAAGACCTAAGCGACTTTTGTCAGAATCATCATCATCATCATTACAACCGCAAAATATCCACTGCTGGATAAAGGTCTCCCCCAAGATTTTGTATTTTGTCAGAATACCCAGTTTTAATTTAAAAAAAAAGTATTACTTAATATTTTTTTTTTGTAATTTCAATATTCATACCCACTGCATTTGTTTATGTCATAGACTTATAAGTCTATGGTTTAAGTAGTTAAAAAAAGTTACATAGGTAACATACATAGGTATTCATTTTTCTATTTGTAAAGACCTTTACCATACTTATATTAATTCTGTGCCTGTACTTGGCTTTTTTAATTCTTAAGTGTTAACCTATTGTTGTGTAAATAGCTTTTGCTCTTCCTAATAAATCAAAATAAAATAAAAAAAATAAAATATGTGTCTACTTTTATAGTACTCTTCCACTGAGCTACGACAGTCACTGTTATGTCAGGCCTACAGTGGTTTACGTTTATGACAAAAATTGGAATCTCCTGAGGGCGAAGTTTCGTGGCGAAGCTAGTGTCTAACAGTACCTACTAAGAAATATTTGGCCGTATACCGCGCCAGCGCCGCGCCGGTGGTCCCATAAAGGTAATAGCAGACGCCACTCATCGCATAATGAAAGTGGCGCGGCGCGCGGCGTCAGGTCTAGACGTAATTTGTCGCGTGTTTTCACGTGTCCAGGCGTCCGCGACTACGCGACATTTAACGCATTTAAAACCTATTTTTTATAGTGCGTTAACTGTCTATGATAACTATTTTTTGTGGCTTTACGAGCACTATTGAGTGTGCTAAGTTTGTTTCATAAAGTGTTTAAAAAAACACAAAACATATTTTCATACTCCTACTTAAATATTAAAAATCCATTCATTTTCTTAGAACAATGTATCTTTTCTATATTCCTTACAAATGAATTTCTACATAGGTAATAGAAATATATATTTTGATCCAAGTATTCTATAATTTGTCTGTAATATACAAAAATCATCCAAATAATCTTCACTCACCATCACCTAGTGATGTGCCGTTGTCAAAAATTTCAAAAAAATTTAAAACTTTTTGAAACTTTTCGGTAATATTCTCGAGAACGGAAAATTTTCTTAGAAAACTGAAAAATTCCATAGAATTTTCGAAAATTATCAAAGGAATAAATTTTAGAGAACAGGGAATTTTTCGGCAGCACATCACTGCCATCATCTGAGGTATTCAACTCTTTAAGTTGGCTACGTGATTTTATGCCATTGTGATATCCGGTGGTCCCATTACTACAGGTTTGCAAACGGAACCTGCTCGCAATTCGCATACTGAGCTCACGTCTAGACGTAGCGTCGCGTCACGTCGCATCGCTAACGCGTGTGTTACATCCTTTATGGTTGTGCCTAATTGGCGGAATAAAGTGTCTAGTCTATGACGATTTGTATTCTACTTTGAGGTCAATTCAAAATCAATAATTCAGAAACTGCTTAGATATTTAGGGGCACGTTTTAACGTCAATTTCTGAAAGATAATTTAACATTTCATCATCAAGTCTATCTAATTGCTACTATTAGCATTTCGTAACGACCATCACTGCGTGCGCTAGGAAGAGAAGTTTACTTATCACGTCAAAACGGCTTTGCCAATTCATAAATCTTCATTTGTTTCAGATTAGGAGCACGTTGAAATGAAGGAGAGAATATTGGGTAAGATTAGATTTTTCAATTCAAAGAGATCTAAATAGTAAACGCATTTTTTAATACTTACATTTGATTAAAAACGGACAGCCAATAATATCTATAGGTAACTGACTGACTGACATAGTGATCAATCAACGCAAAGCCCAAACCACTGGACGAATCGGGCTGAAATCATATGCATCCGCTAAGAAAGGATTAACGCGAGCGAAGCCGCGGGCGCCAGCTAGTCAATACATATAACTGTTCAGGAATATGTGTATCAATTTTGAACCCTTGACCCATAAGGTCTTGAGATTTACAGCTCCAACGAGTCGTAAGGCAGAAAGTAGAGCAACACGGAAGGCTGTACCCCGTGGGCGGATACAGGCAATCATAACTTGTATCTTGTGAGAGCATTGTTACTATATAGGGTGACTCATTTGCTGATGGTATGTAAGTACAGTCAATAGCATAAAGGGGGCTGCTGCTTTCAAATATTATATTTATTTAAGACCTGTATGACGCCAGATAATGCTGTATCTGTGGCGTCATATTGGTCATAACAAAGACCCGCCGAGTCGACACGCTAAGAAGAAGAAGTACAAAAGGTTGAGTTAATGCTAAAAACATTGTCTGACAGTCAAACCTTAGGGTTGGGCAAAAGGTTCATGTAAAAAAAAATGCAGTAACAAGTTATGATTTTCCTTATAATGGATGGGGCCTCCTTTTAGACATCAATGAGTATTAGGAGACCCCGCTCCTCCTTAACTAGAAAGATACATAAATCACATGTTGCAGCATTACAAACTAAATTAAATATAGGGTAGGGTAGGTGTGAATAAATCCTATTATTCTTCTACCAGATTTTAGCACCTACGAGTGACGTGCAGACATCTGACAGATGGTACAACGCTGTCAATATCGATGTGTCAAATTCAAATGACAATATTGCACTCATTAGCCATTTAGTATGCACTTATGTAACTTGTTTCCTTTTATTTATTTTCTTTATTTGAACAACAACAGGCACAACAGTTGAGAATATAGTCCATATAAATACAAGATTTTACCACTTTTTTACCACTTGTCCAACAGTTTTTACCACTTCTTTTTTGATTTGATGTTGAATTTATATCATCAAGAGCAAAAATTATGGTAATTCGTGTGGTTCCGTGGTGAATAACCGATCCGAAAACTTTGGTTCAGAAGTTTACACTTTAAAAACAACTTTTGACAGGCAACTTAGTTGTAGATTTAGCTTAATTTACTAAGACCTTTAAAACGGATTAAATGGTAATTAAGCTTGTGCTGTGCAGTTTTATAATCTAACCTTGTGGGAATAGTTAATTAAACTACTCATACAACACTAAGTCCGGATTAACTATATGACTCCTTAGTTACAAAGTATCAAACTTTATCACCACGAAGTGCAATGATTTGAAGTTATAAAAATAGGTGTTTTAAGTTCGTGAGGTTTAGCTAATTTGCATAAATGATACTGTAGAGTAGACAGACGTAAAAAGTATTAAGGACAGACGTATTAAGTACAAGCTGTTACCCGAGGCTTCGCCTTCCTGGATTTAGATCTATAACTTCCTTAACCCTCCAGTGGAAGTCCTATCAAAATCGGATCAGCCATTTCGAAAATATTTTTTTCCTGGACAAACAGACAAAAGATCTAAAAAAAATTGTTTCGGTATTGGAAACGAATTAATAACACTGCAATTTAAAATTTGCAGTTATTTTGAAATTACAGACAGACACTCCAATTTTATTTATTTGTGTTGATTGTGTTGATGATGTGTTGGTGTTGCTGTATTGATACCCATTTATATATACATATATGTCGGTTTTGTTAGTTAATCAATGGTTTAAAACAGTTTTCAAGACGGTACTCGTAGGAAATGTGTCAAAGTGACAATGTCACTTGTGTCACCCCCTCTTTGTAATAAATAAACGTGCGATCGTTATGACATTAAAGCGAGGCAGTATGATTTGTGGCACAGTGCGGTGCGGACGTCAGTGTCAGAATAGTGTTATTGTCGTGTTACTTAGTGCGTTAACGATGTGACTATGTGTGATGGTGTTATCAGCGCGATATTGGAGATCTTAGTTAGCACGGAAGATCGTTCAGTAGAACTCACTGGTTGAAATGGATTTATCCGTGCGTGGTGGGGCACGATTCCTTGCCGTGGGTAGGGCCCTAGCCGTGACACGTGGACCAAATGAGAGGTTAGTGCTAGATGATTTCTTAATCCATTAATATCCGATGAATCCCTGGATGCTTTGGGCTGTAACTTGAGATAGGAGTTGTTTACCCTGTCTATTAAGAGCTGTGCATGTTATTTTAGAAATACCCTCATCCTGACAGTTAATATTTGAACTGAGTTTAGTACCCACGTGTGTTTTTACGTGAACCCGTTGTTGAAGTACCTGTGTTTACCGCTCTGGTAACCCATTTCTGAGCTCGGCCCCCCTAAACCCATGATATGATTATTCTGATGTCGTGATGTGTGTTAATTCCGACATATATTTTTTGATGTGGCCATAAGTATGCACGGGGTATTATCAAAACGCCTGACCTAGTGAGTACGTAATCAGAGTTAGTTTGATATTGAATAATATCTACAAAAGGAATACGGTGCAAACGAAGACTTTATTGAAGTAGATACTGCAATTCTACAATTTCAACGCAACCTATGGGCGCTAACAACATCAGGGGTGTCACCCACGTGTTGCCATACTTTGCACGTACTGTCAGTTGCAGATAAATCTGACCTATCTTACCGAATCCTATCTCAGGGTCAGGTTTCTTTACAGCTGACTGTACTTCCTGTGAAGAAATAAATGTATAAAAAATTTATATAAAGAGCTAGAATTAGGCAGAACTTAGGTTTTCTTTAGAAAAATACTACAGAACTTTCCTAAAGAAAACCTTTACTTTTTCTCCTCGAATAAATTCCATTTGGCAATTCAGTATTTTAGTCGTCTCGTCACGGCTAATGCTATCAGGGTGACCACGCTTCAGCCTTCATTCGGTTCCCCTCATAGAAGTAGGAAGGGCGGCGCGGCAGCGATAAAATTGGAATTTGGCAATATATGTATGCAAACCGACCATGCCACGAGCGGGGATGTCGGTCTGAGGGAGGCAGGGTGGATGCAGAAGTTAGTGCTGCGTTAGTGCTAGTTACAATACAAGAAATCAGATTGACGTACTTCCTTCACACTATTTTTGTGGTGTGTAGATGGTAAAAGCGGTCAGCTTGTTTTTTTTAGTTCTAGAATTGGGCGCGCGCTTTCTACTTTTATGATTTCCCTTTATTGAGCTCGGTACAATCAATACATAGTACTTTTCAATAACATTGACATGAGACAACTCATCTACATTTTATCCCATCTCTGTCGGCAGTAGCCACCGGTTTTCAAAAATAAATCACGTTTAAAACTGTTTAACGCCGCTCATTGGTCAAAAATAAATCAACGGGAGATCAAAGGCGATTTGTTGAAAATGACAAATAGATAAAAAACACCACTGTTTTTTAACACACTGTGGACAAGATTTATACTAGTCTTTTGGTAATTAAATGACGTCGTGATGTTTTGATGTATTCAGATTTTAGTATGATGTTTGTTTATTTGTGATAGCTATAGATAGGTTAGCTTCGAAATTCGTGACATTTTCACGGAAATGTTCAAAACAGGAGCGTTATGTTTTCATGGTACATAGTACTTATATTTTATTTATTTTATTTTATTTTTATGTTTTCGGAAAACTTACAGCTAATTTACAATTATGGAACTTACTGTATAAAAAAATGGCCAATTACAAGTTTTCACTGATAGAAAAATACAGAAAAAAAATTTGATACCAACGGATAAGTTTAGTATAAGTAATTAAATTGCAATTTCGATTAATTATTAATAGCAATTTCGATTTTCACCCTTTTCACCTCCATAGGGGTGGATATTCCAAAATTCATTTCTAAGTGCTCACTTACGCTATAAAAATAAACCTGTCTGCAAACAAAGTGCAAAATTTTCTACGTTCAGCGGTTTCGTCTGTGCGTTGATATACAGTCAGTCATTCTTTATTCCCTTGCCGAGTAATTACTTCATATTCATAAAATTATTTCATAATTATCCTTGCAGTGTCTGAAATTCAGGCACAAATAAGAAGAAGAAGACACAATAGAAAGATAACTATTCAAAAGTCAGGCTTGTAAGTAGCTCTATTTTATAACTTTTTTCATAATGAGTCTTAGTTTATTCTATTATTTCCTTTATATATTTGAATTATCCTCCACTAGCTATAGTCATTGTTTTTGAGATTGACACATTATACCTCGTTTTCGTGGGAGGGATAAGAGGTGGAACTAATGCCTATTTATTAACCACCTTGCCGGAAATAGACTGAACAAGTGGTCTGTCAATATATCGCTTGTGTTCGACAAAGCGGTTTTCTGGATCCATTAGTTTGCCGAGTAGGGTGGCCACACTTAGTGGAAATTTTGGGATAAAAACTATCATCCTACTAATATTACAAATGCGAAAGTTTGAATGTGAGTATGTAAGGATGTTTGTTACTCAATCACCCAAAATCTACTGGACGGATTTAGATGAAATTTGGTATACTGGTAGAAAAATACCGGGAATAGCACATAGGGTACTTTTTATCCCGAAATTCCCACGGGAGTGAAGCACCGGGGCGCGGCTAGTATATGCATATATATATTCTAGGTTATATTCGTAGATTTTGCATGATTGAGGAACAAATACACGTATCCAAAATTTTGTATTTGTAAATTATACTTAAGATTATTACTACTCTATTTTTTGTATTAAAACTATGCTAGAAACTAGAAATCGCTGTACGTTAGACGTTAGTCAGATTCTGATGAATCTATATGGTCTGATGACTGAGTGATTTTCATCGACTATTATCTGCTTCTGGTGAAGGAAAATATCATGAGGAAACCTGCACACTACGACTAGATTACTATTTAGTTCACTGGTGAAAACTGACTACTAACCTTTAAAAATAAATTAAAAGAGTTTTGTAGCATTTGGACGGCTTGCTCATTATTGGTCGCGCTGATCCACTGAATCCTTTATAGCTTTTCATGAATTCGATACAAGAATAACATAATTTTTATTTACATACATTAAACATATATGAGGTGGGTTACGAATATCAATGAAAATCCCAGGGTAAAACTATGGAAAACTTTACTATCACACACACAGTTTTACAACATATAAAATTATAATGAAAATGAGTTCGGAAAAATCCCTACAAACAGTTCGTGTTTGCATTTAGTGCAGACAGAAGTTAGTTAAGAAAAGAATGCGCGGGGGTCGCGGCGAGCGACACACAGCGAGACGTGTTTGAGAGAACCCGGTCGTCGGCAGACTGACTGTGCTGGCCGCCGCAAGCGCCTGGCGCTGGGGTGACGCAGTACGCATGCGCGTTAGGCGGGCGCAACTCCCGAGAGAGAGAGATAGCGACATGTGGAATGTGGCTATCTCTATCTATAGCGCACGGGCATGCAACAGCGCGATTCACGGACTGGGCGGTGGTTTACTATACATACACATTAGGGTTACTAAATTACATAATGACATGGAACTATTTTTCTGTATCATCTTTTGTACTGTTTTCTGGCAAATAATCATTTCTGATTTCTGATTATCTAAAAAGTACAATATTAAAACTATAAAAAGATAAAAAATGATTTTTTTTCTACTTACGTAACTTCTCAGAGATTCCATGGTCACCCTAAAATAGAACGTGAAAAGCATTCTACAGAAAATCTCAAACTTTACGACTATTCGGCGTCTTGTATGGAAACAAATTGCTGAAATTTCTAAACAAAGATTTATTAACTCCATAACCTTAATTACTAACTCGATTCTAAACCTTATTTTCACAGCAAATAGATTTAGAATTGTATGGTATAGTGAACTAAAAGAATGGTGTCAATGATGTCACAGGATCGTCACTTCTGTTGGTTTTTGTCTAAAATCGCGTTTGATGCTTCTTGATGGCGCTTGATAGGTTTATTTAGGTTATAAATATTTATAGTATTGCCTTCAGCTAAAATGACGAAGCTCACTTCTGTATTTTAGTCAAAATTTTGGAATTTAACATCTTGTATAGGTAGCTAGACTTATATACCTACTAGCGTTCGCCCGCGGCTTCGCCCGCGTGAATTTCCCACGGGAACCATGCCTTTTCCCGGGATGAAAGGTACCCTATGTCCTTCTTCGTACTTCTAACTATGTGTATGCGAATTTTCAGGAAGATTGGTTAAGTAGATAAAGCGTGAAGAGGTAACAAACAAATAAACAAACAAACTCACTTTCACATTTATAATATTAGTTAGGATTAGGATACTAGCTTTTGAAATCTGCTTCGCTGCGCATTTTTTCGTTTTTCACCCATTAAATGTTCTTTTTTTTTCCCATCTAAGGGGGCCCCCCTTAGATACCCTCATTTATGCTGTATAAATAACCTCTGCAAAATTTAAAACTTCTAAATTCGTTTGGTTTGGTCTCAGTCAGCGTCCAATAGATAAAACAATATTTTGGTAAATCACAAATATTTATCAGCAACATGCTTCGTCAAAAGGTTTACAGAAATACATCTGTAACAAGCTTCGTCAAAAGAAAAAAATGCTTATATTATTCTTTTATTATTTAACAAAATTAACAAAAAAATCTAATATTAAAACTATTAAAAAATGATTTTTTTTGTATGTAGGTAACCTCTCAGAGATTCCATGGTCACCCTAAAATAGTACGTGAAAAGCATTATTATTTTATTATTATTTCCTAAATTACTTAACATTTTATGTACTCTACTGTTTTATAAATATTTATTATTTGTAAAATTACATTTAAATCAATGTTTTTTTTTTATAATAAAAGCAAAAGTTGTCCGATTTAAAATTGGACTTTTGACCTCAGAAATTGCCGTATTATGCGAATAGGTGTTATCTAAAAAATCTATTAATTAATAAAGTATAATAATCAAGTTCATAAATATTTCTTAGGTCAATAAATAACTAATTTTATAGTTTTTTAAACGAGATTACTAACATTCGTAGACTTGTTTTGTAATATAATATTAACATTTATTTGATATGTCTGTTTAACATGTCAACAAGTAGTGCTACTTTTTTATTTTAATATTTTATAAAAATGTAGAATACAATAAATTTATATTCAGAATTTATAAAAATGTAATAGTTATAGTTACGTAGGTGTGTATATATTTTATTGCTAGCTTATAATAATTTTAATAAAATAATAATTAATATGCCCGTTTCATTAAATTATTTAAGTTTTTAATCTTTAATTAACGATATCAATAACAGTGACCTATTGGGGGTCACCTTAATGATAAAACCGTGCAAGTTATAAGTTTTTTTAGAAATTTATTCATATTGTTCCTGGGACTATTAGCGAGATTAGATCTTTCATATTTTTATTATTCTAACCTCACAATTTGTTTAAATTCAAATTTTTATATTATTTGTATTTCTGGAAATTCTCTTCTTTTATTTTACTCGATAAATTAAAGACAATTTTATTCATAACCCTATTAAAATAAATACGAAAGTTTAGATATGAGTTTATGATGAAATTTGGTATACGGGTATACGGGTACGCCACGACTGCATACTCTTTTTTACACGACTGATTTACTTTACTATACAACATACAACCAAAGCTAATGTATATTTATATATTAAATTTACTCTAGTCATTAAGAGACCCGGTAGGTGGTCGAGATTTCATTCATATGATATCTCATTAGAAGACAAAACAGACTGGTTACTTTTAGTTGCGATGGTGATACATCCCTTCTCTGTTTTCAAGCAAATATGTATTTATAACTATTTTACAAGACAAGTACATTTTTCCATGACTTTAGAAACAAGATACACATTTTAATTCGTAAAAATTAATAAACACTTAGTAAAACGTAAGATACAGATATTGTGTTTTGTTATTTCTATGTCACAAATTACAAGAAAGCGAGAAAAATAAAAAAAATACTCTAAAATAGATCTAAAAAGAAATTATCTAATAAGTAAGTTAAAAAAACAGTGTATTGTTTTAATGTCTCGCTTTAAAGTGTGATTAAAGTTATAAAGCGATAAAGTTGCCCATTACCAGCTACTAAAAGTAGCCAGTCTGCTCTGCACTAAGATATATGACATTGAATCCCGTCTGGTCGCGTCGAACAAGCTTTTTGATCCAGTTTGAGGTCTAGATACAACTGGATTTTTTAATGTCAAGTAGCTATTTTATTTCTAAATTAAAAAACACAAAAATAAAAATTTCCATTGCGTCACGTATAATTTGAACGCGACGTCGAGTTGAAATCAAATTTTAAAAAATATGAACAAAATGGTGACCAAAACAAAACTATGTTAGTTAACAATAACACGAAATTCCTTTTTTTGGAAAAAATGATGATGGATGTTACACATCAAAAAAATCTACTTAATTTACCTCCTTTATTTATAATAAAGATAATAAATAGCCCTCTCTGGCATGTTAGGCGACCAAGACTGTTTCATGAGTTTCTTTCGGCATTTCTTCTCAGCAGTGGTCGTTCCGATATACTAGTAGTTTGTAGCTTTGAGACATAATATACTATGATTATATAATTAGTTTTTGACGTGAAAAAGAGCCTTCTTTGAAGGCCAAAGTTTCAATAAAGAATTTCTGAATATAATAAATTTATAGAATAAAAATAAAATATAAATATTCTAATATAGACACATCGTCATAATTTTAACGAAAGTAATAAATAATAATGAGTTGTACTCCAGTATTTTGTGATCACAGATGTTACTTAATATCTTTATGGGCTATTCACACCTAGTGTCATGAATAAATAGTACTTTTCTGAAAGGAATTTAAGAGTGTGTTACGTCGTAAATATTTATAGTTATAAAATTTATGTTACAGATAATATCACGTAGATGTAAATAGAAAAAATAAAAATTGTTATAGAAATATTTTTCTTGTCGAATTACATTTTACCGGTTTTTTATAGTCCAAAATGTAAGAAAATATTTTTAGAATTTTTTTTGAAACAATTTGTCTCTCAATTTTTTTAAAGTATGTTTTTGAAAATTACTCATTAAAGGTAGGTACTTATAAATATAATTCTGATATAAATGTTTTTGTACTTATAATAAATCCATTTTGAATTAGATAATTAGACATTTCCAGCAAAATAGTCGACTAGACAAACAATATAATTAACACAATTAAATGTATCAATTATAACGTGATATTTCCGTAGAACTAAGAGCAACGGATACCGAAAGTTCACGAGATAAAACGTCAAAATAAATCAGAAGTAATCAATATTTTACATCAGCGGAACCTACCAATAATGTTGGGATATTCTAAAGGGCGCTGATTATTTTGTTACTAATATAATTTAATATAAGTCAGCTATAATCCTACTAAATTAAGATATTTTGTGACGCGAATAGTGTAGAACATAAGGAAGTAGAACATAGGTTGGTTTAGACGTTGCGAGCTTCTGACCTGAAAGTAAACAGATGCTCGCATTGGCGAATAGTGTAGGACATATGGAAGTACATTTTCAAAACTTTTTAACATAATAATGGTTGGACGTTGCGAGCTTCTGACCTGACAGTAAACTGATGCTAGCATTGGTGAATGAAAACAAAGATTTTTTAGTAACTCGCACGTGCGAGTAACTCGTAGGATACGTCGATACAGTGCGAGTTACTGACTCCAGTTGATCTGCGGGTCCTTAGATAATGCAACGTAACCTTGCGTAAAATCACGACTATAAATATAACTAATAGACTAAAATATACCTACTTGTAGTGCTCAAAATACAATTGATGTCAAAATAAATTCCTATAAGTACTCTCTGATCGATTGAATCAAAATTATCCAGACTGGTCAAAAAAGAAGAAATAAGAACAAAAACCATATTAAAAGATTTAACAAACATCTCTTTGGTGGTTACAAACCCATAAATTCACAAATATAATCGTTGGCAATTGAGTTATCAGAAATTTCGGATATCCCTTTCGTTATAATTTCATTGGAAAAAGAACTGTATTTTTGGGTTTCATTAAGATGCAAAATCAATTGTTACAAAATCGAAAATGTATCAGATCTGAAATCTTTTATCAATTGCCGAACAACCTTTGTTACTTGATTTAAAACTGTATCACTATGCTTTACGGCATAATTTAATTTTTCTAACCATTCAAATCTAGTTCCAAGTGAATTCGTGACAACGAAAATTCAAGTTTAAGTATTTGGCGCGTTCTTGATGCGGTGCTTTCAAAAGATTGAAAGTAGACTAAAAATAAAAAGACACAATACAAAATATTTATAGAAATAAGGAGAAATGATTTATTGGAATTTATTTAATTAGCACCTTGTGATGATACGACACAAAAATAGTCCTAGCGTATCTTATATGATACGCTATCTGATAGGAAATTTTTATCCTCAAGACTCGGATTTAAAAGTTCTCTCATCTCATTTAAATATTATAAAGATATTAAATTAAATTAGTACTGTTTAATTCACTTCTATCGATAAGATCATTGTTTATCTCAATATAATATAGTTTGTAGAAAACTGCCAAAATATATATCTATAGAAATATATGAAACAATGTTACAGAAGATTTTTAAAACGCAGCTGTCGTGGTTGTTATCACCTCCCGTACGTTTTCACAGCAAGGCGGTCTCACACATCGCCCGCAAAGGCCCCGTAATCATAAATTGAGTAGCCCTAATAGCCAGTGTGCGCGTAGCCTTAGGCCTATGTGAATGAACTCTAAAATGCAATCCTAAGTTTTTTTCGCCAAGTTCCTGCGAATTCCACGAAACTTTTACTGGAGCGCCCAATTTTGGTCGTTTTGGTCATTTACTTTATTCCGATTAATTTATGAATGACAGTACTGCGTTTAGTCACTAACTTGTATGAATGACTTCGGCAATTAAATAAATTAAATAATTACACTTTTTCATTTTGGTTCTCGTGATGATCGCCATTTTTTTTCATAAATTTATCATTTACTAGCTTTCGCCAGCGGCTTCGCCCGCGTGAATTTCCCATGGGAACAGTGCTTTTTCCCGGGATGAAAGGTACCCTATGTCCTTCTCCGTACTTCCAGCTATGTGTATGCGAAATTTCAGGAAGATTGGTTCAGTAGATAAAGCGTGAAGAGGTAACAAACAAACAAACCAACAAATAAACAAACTCACTTTCGCATTTATAATAGATAATAGTTAGGATTGTCCTATATTATTCTGCTAATATTATAAATGCGATAGTTTCGATGGGAGTTTGTGAATTTGTGAGTTTGTGAGGATGTTTGTTACTGAATCACGCAAAATCAGGACTGATATTGATGAAATTTTGTACACGGGTAGAAAAATACTTTTACTTTTTATCCTGAAATTCCCACGGCAGCGAAGCCCCGGGGCGCGGCTAGTATCTTATATCTTCAAAACAGCTTATCCGATTAAGATAGAATTTTCTTTGGAAAGTCAAAAAAGTCACAGAGTAATATAAAGATATAGAAATATTTATGGTTCCTACGTTAAAATTATAAAACCCTACAACATATTTACGCGGGCAAAACCGCGGGCAAAAGCTAGTTTAGATTAAAATCTTCATCTTGACCTATTTTTTTTTTCAATAAAAATAAATGTAAATTTATGAAAGTAAAATAAGGTAGGTAGTTAGTTTTTACGACCAACTGATACATATTTTTAGCGTCTAAGCAATAACAATTAACCGTCTTTAACGCACTCTTATCAACTTAATTACTTGTTTCTATCGTTACGAAACCTTAAATTAGTGAAATAAGTGCATGCTTATCCATATTCATACAACCGCCTATAAAAATAAAATTTAGTAAAGAGTTTAGAGTTAATATTATTTATAGAGTAAACAGTCATTATCAAAATAATTAATCATATTTATTATAAAGAGGAGGAATTCAAGGAAAAAGAAGAAAAATTAACGAATAATTAAGAACTATTAAATATAAGTATACAATAATATAAATAAAAACTAATTTATTAATTTAATAATATGATATCGATATAATATTAATGCTATTTTTTTTTTTTTTTTTTTAGGGTATAAGTTAATTTATTATAAATTTTCACATGATGTACACATTTTAAACATTAATGAATTAAATACTACTATACTAATACTACCTATAAATAAATACTATATATTAAAAATCTAACTCTAAATTTGGTGTCGTTGGCAAGGTGCCCATCACACAGGCAGCATTCCCGCGCTGAATAGCAATAGCTAATCGCTGCGCGAGAAAGCTGCCCGCACGAGGGTCACCTGTTGCCTCCCTCAGGCGTTTACTGAGCTCCCTGTGGAGCCCCCGTGCGCCACTGCCCCATGAGCCTAGAGTCTCGACGCCAAAAGCCACAAACTGGTATTGTGCGCCGAGACAACTATATTTGTTGGTCTTTAAGCGTTCTCGGGCATCTGCCGCCGCCCCGGCCTGTCTGCTTGTTGCGGGGAGGTAGGACGCAGCCAGGGTATCTGCGCAAGTGGCATCCCAGACTAGCGCTCTACTCCATATTCCATGGGATTAAAGACATCCCATCGGGGCGCTTACCATCGTCCCGTGCAATCCGGGGCTCGAGAGCTACGGGGACTTTGGCACTGACGAGCGCCCTTCTGAGGATGTCATTCAGGGCAGCATGACGAGACTGACGGCCGGCGCCCGAGGAACAGGCGAGTCCGTGGTGACCAAGACCATCAACGGCAGCACCACAGGAAGCACAGTTGTGACTTACGCATACATCAGTTCCGAGTCGGAGACAAACAGCTATGCGTAGTGTTAATGGGTCTATGAAGGTTCCGAGTGCAGGCGAGGGGTAGGCATGGAGCCAATGACCAGACTCTGGCCTGGATACAGCCAAAAGTCTTGCCCGCTCCCTCCCTGAGGTAGAATTTAGAATTGATTGAAACGAATTATTTGATGAAATGGTGTCCCAGGCTCTTTGTTTATACAATTTGGATGGTAAATTTTGACCCGGTCCAGCTAACCATGCATTCGAGGCCTCATCCAAGCATGCAATCTCGCAGTTTGTTACCGAAGTGGTATTAAGTATTTTACCTGCGAGATTGGAAGTGCTATGAATTGAGGACAGGAATGCTGGTAAAGCTACACTTGAAATTTTGCGGGTTCCCAAGCCACCAAGCCTTATAGGCAAAGAAGCTTGAGCCCATGCCTGCTCGCTTAAGTGAATGTTTAAAATAGCTTCAATTTGGGATTTCAGAAGTAAGTCAATAGGTTGCAACAGATCAGGGAATTTCCAGATAGGACAGCAGCGAAGCAGGTAGGTGAATTTTGGCATTATTAAACAAAATTTTAAAATAAATAAAGCTGAATGACTACTAATTTTAACAAGGCGGTCCGAATAGTCGCTAAATTTTGAAAATGAATTTCTTAGGAGGGAAGGTATGGCATCTTCAAAGATTGGTGAACCCAGTAGATGAAAACTCTCTTTTGTTATAATTTTTAAATTTGGGGCGATGATGTTAAAATTCTGAATAATTTTTGATGCCAAAGTATTATCATTTATGTTAATGAATAATTCACATTTATTTAAATTTAAATCTAAACCAATTTCTTGAAATTTCTTTATTATTTGTGTTAAATCGTTCAGAACGGTTTGTGAGTCTCCACCTAGTGTTCCATCGTCGAGATACCATACATTTAATTTGGAATTTAGACTATGAATTATGGAATTGATAGCCAAACTAAAAATTGCTGGACCGAGGGGATCACCCTGCTGACAACCTACTGCCGAAAGAATTTCATTATTTTTATGCATCAATTTCGATGGACTATGATAACACTGAATCATAAAATTGTAAATTTCGGGTATGTGATACTTTATTTCATTCAGCAGGGTGTCTCTGTTGACCGAATTAAAAGCATTTTTCACGTCTAATTTTAAAATAACTTCGCACAGGTTGCTCTGGGCAAACGTGCGCACGGCGTGTACTGCTGCCTCACACCCGCCACGTGTGCCAAAACCAACCTGTACGGGTTCAAACAGGTCTTGAAGTTTTTGGCGGGTAATACGCACACAAATTTTGGCTGCTAAACGTCGAAATGTTGTGCCTACAGCAATAGGACGCACGCCACCGTCCTTCTTTGTCAGGGCTATGAGGTTCGCCCCATAGAGAATCGGCGTCACGTCCTGGCAGACATCTCCACGCAGCATCAGGTTAACCAGCTTAGTTATACAAGAAATTAATTTTTGACCAGCCACTCCTGTGCCGTGACTGGTGAGATCTACCAGATGCTGCGGTGAAATCCCGTCCAAGCCGGACGCCGACCCTTTTGGGAAGGATGCGATGGCGGCTATGATGTCCTTGTCAGAGGCTTGTAGGCACGAGGAATTTTCTAATGGGGGATCTACAAAAAAGGGGGTAGAAGGGCCTGGGGGATGTTTGGATTGTAATGCAGCTGCAGTCTCCGGTGTGTCGGGGGCGAGGGAGTCATTGGAGAAAAGGAGTCGGGTCGCTCCTTTGAGGTCACCGTCATGAATTTTCTCCTCGGCCTTCCCAAGCAAATCGAAATGTTTTCTCTGAGTTGAATTTTTCCGAAAATTGCTACAATTTTGATCGAATGTTGGTGTTAAAATATTATTTTTGATTTTTTGTGTGAGCGAAACATTATTTTTTGTTTGGTCTGATACGTGTAAAATTTTGAAAGCGAAAATTAAGACATTACGCCATGAGTCAATGCTGTTGGCACTCACGCAATTTGAAATTACTTCTGTGAGTGCCTCAGCCACGGCAGTTCTGGCCCCACGTGGGATGCGTTTAATAATTTGGTTTGATTGCTTGAGTTGCCCGAGGAGAGACTGTAATGGGATGGAATGATTAAATGGTGGTGATACAGAACTTGTGCTGATGGAAGGGGAAGAATGAATTCGTACCTGATGTGCACGGGACTGATGTATGTGTAAACCTCTTAGTGTTGTGAAAGTTCTAAGACAAACACAACACTGCATGAGGGTTTGATAAAGGTCCTGAAATTGCCTAATTCTAAAATTATTCTAAAACAGTATAAAATAATAAAAAAGACGTCACGATATAAAAATTTTCCACAGATATCTCATTATTTCTCATAGGTATTGCTGTTCATCATCATGATATTATGTACTATGTTCATCTTCTTTGTTTCTGCATAAACTAGAAATTGCATTAACGATATTCCATCAATGATTTTTTCTCTCTGACGACTTACAAAAAATTGTCTTTTTAGATGTTCTTGATTTTTATTACATTCCCTTTGCTAGCACCGCACGAAGTCAAAAGCTGAACGAAATTCTTATTTTCTTCTATGTAATGCTGCAAACGTAATTTCGTAGGTCAGCCAAATTGAGTATGAGGTTATTTTTCGATCAAATCAACTCGGAAATTGGAAATTTTGGTATCAGTATATATATTCAGAAAAATGTCCTTAAATATTTAATTTGAAAAATACTTTTTCATGACCATATATTAAATATAGAAATTATTTATTTATTTTCGATTTTTAATCAATCAAACATTAATGCTATTGTTATTTGTTATTTCTTATTGATACAAAATTAATGATTAAAATTATCTATATTACAATTAAATATTATGAAATAATTTTATTTGAATTAATTAATACCAATGTTATATTTCTTTTAAACATAAGAATTATATAACGTACAATTTTATTTTATCTGGATGTAACTAAAATGTATCAACATGAAATGAGAAATTAATAAAAGGCTTTTTTATTTAATTATTTATTATAAAGAGGTGTACGTTTGTGAGTTTGTTTGTAGGGAGTAATCTCCGGAACTACTGAACAGATTACAAAATTTATCTCACAAATAGAAAAAGCTACATTATGCCTGAGTGAAACAGGCTAGAATTCATGTATGCACCTCCCGTGCGAAGCCGGAACAAAACGCTGGTCTATAATATGCAGTAATGTCAATGAGGGTATAGGTTTAATAATGTATAAAATATCGCATTTTGAATAAGGTATTCTAAAAAAAGTGGTCTGAGTTTTCCACAATCTTTAAAACATTGTGTTACGTCGTGCGTACGAAATGGTGGTGTTTTGTATACCTATGTCATTTTCTTGAGCGTTTTTTGAACGTGTCGCTCTACAATCAGAATGTATGCTAACTCTATGATATAGCGGTTCATTGACTCTATATCAGCTCTAATTTGTAGCAACGCGTGGCCATTTTTTATCTAAGTCATTAAAAAATCGTAAAATACGATACAGGCAAAGACATTCGTTTGATTAATCAGAATTCAAAATATAATTTATGGCGTGTTTCCGAAAATGACTTTTATGTCGTTGCTCATAAAGTTTTTATTGCCCGGCCAGATGTAATTGATGGTGACGAAATTTTTGTGGTGTGATCGCCAGAAGTGGAATCTGGTATTTAGGCGGAAATGTAATTGATTTCAAATACCTATTAATGCTTGGAATATAAAAAAATATTAACTAGATTAAAATGTTTATTTATTGAAAAACAATTAAAATTACACAAAAGGAACAGGCATCACCTTAATTAAAAAGAAAGTCCGATCTCATATCTGAACCAAAGGTTCCCATAACCCCAGCAGCATTGCCTCGCTGGATGGCCAGAGAAATACTTTGGATCAAATATGAACCGGCACGACGATCACAACCGCTCAAAACAATACGACGACCCAATTCTCGAATAAACCCCTTTGTCTCTTTACCCCAAACCTCCGTGGTCTCAAATGCAATCGGTGTAAATAAATAATTATACTTCAGGTCTCGATATTTACCGTGCTTCAGCCTAGCAGCACACTCCGCAGCCGAGCCCGCCTCACGAATACTACCGGTTAACTAGATTTAAAAGTCATAACTCAATTTTTAACAAAGTAGTTTTTAATTATTTTTTTTATTTTTATTATTTCAATATGACAATTGACACAGTTTTATTATTAACTTTTTATTTTATTATTGAATTTCTCACGGGAACAGTGCTTTTCCCAAGTATGTGAGCTATTTCTAACTACGTGTATGGGAAATTTCAAGAAGATTGGTTCAGAAGATAAAGCGTGAAGAGGTAACAAACAAACAAAGAAACAAACAAACGCACTTTCGCATTTATAATATTAGTTAGGATTAAGATTTATTTTCTCTTTTACAAGGTGAGACTTGTTGGGGTTCTAAAGCAGGTTTTCATTCATTTGATACAGTCTTGTTCACCCTTGGTTGGAGTGGAGACTAGCTCCTGAAATAGGTTCCTATAGGAACCTGTACTACTGGTAGCTAGGCCCCTCCCTCTGATAACATTTGTTATTTTGTTGTCATTAAGTGGACACAAAAAGT
Source organism: Ephestia elutella (assembly GCA_018467065.1). Lineage (NCBI taxonomy): Eukaryota > Metazoa > Arthropoda > Insecta > Lepidoptera > Pyralidae > Ephestia > Ephestia elutella. Next base: position 1,830,605 of record CM031584.1, read on the forward strand.
TGGTAAAATTTTACAATTAAGTTTTGGGTGAGAGACAAAAGTGAAAATAGAAAAGAAATTGAAAACAAAATGATTAGGTATTTAATGTTATCAGATTATGTCGATTTTATCGACATCAAAGTCCTTTATAAACCACCAGACTCACGGATTTAATTTACGTTCATAATTTTACCTTAACAGCTTGTATTAACAAGTCTATAAATTCTATATATGATCCTAACATACGACAAAAGCAATTATTATCCTAACTAATATTATAAATGCGAAAGTGAGTTTGTTTGTTGGTTTGTTTGTTTGTTTGTTACCTCTTCACGCTTTATGTACTGAACCAATCTTCCTGAAATTGCGCATAATATACATAGCTGGAAGTACGGAGAAGGACATAGGGTACCTTTCATCCCGGGAAAAAGCACTGTTCCCGTGGGAAATTCACGCAGATGAAGCCGCGGGCGAAAGCTAGTCTACAATAAAATATATAGATATTTTATCTATCAGCTAATTTTTGAATGAAATGAAACTGAGTAGATTTACTAAGAAATCTATAGCAAAAGTAAAAAACTCTCCCACACTAAGTCCGATCAGCTGATTGACCAATTTGTATGACCTACCTGATAGAAATCACGACAGTTTCAACATCCAAACCGGTTGCGAAAATTTAGCTGATGGATAAAATTTCACCCTTTTTAGTCGTATTTCTCATGACTGAGAGTCGTAGTTTTATATGGAATAAAACATACACAACGACCATCTTGGCAATTTTAACGCCATTGCCTTTTACATTTCGCCTCCACACACTAGCTGATAATCATCAACCAGAGTGCAGGTTTCCTTACAATGTTTTCCTTCACCGGAAGCAAGCGGTAGTCGACGAAAACTACAGTCAGATTGGTAAACAAACTCATATAGCGCGGGCAAGATTTGAACCTGGGACTCTTGTGGCCACACTACCACCACTACCACTCGGCCACCGCCGCTTCTAAATTACACCCAGTAAACATTTTATAATTATTAATTTTTATTGACTATTTTTTGGTTGTGGAGGAAGAAAACATCGTAATACCTTGTTAATTATAAAAGAAAAAAATAAAAATATCCGGATTGTCTTACAACGACCATAGAATCCGGTGAGAGATGAAGATTGCATAGAAATTTTCCCAAACGCACTAAAATCCAAATGCTAATTATTCAGAGAATGTTTAAAACGTCGTAAAAGCGGATGTGGGATATAAAGAGTTGTTCCCACAGTTAACGTCCGACGGCCCACTAAACACTCATAAAGACGCCCAGACATGCTCTTTAATACTACATCTATCAAAATCCGTGGTTCCTTTACGATCACACTTGGACGTAAATCTTTGAGACAATAAAATGTTGGATTTGTTTTAATTTTTTTACGATTTGCGCTTTTTTTCATGATTTTATAGTTTTTACAGTTTTTTTTTACAACGTTGGAAAAAATTTAAATTTAAGGTTTTTTTTTCTTTTATATCTACTGCTGGTCTACTGATTAAAAACAACGGAAATCGTCATAATGTATCAAAGTAGGTAATGTTTTTATTTGAAAATAATTTTTTGCCGTTCACAATATGGTGGTGCGGTTAGTTTTTAGGTCGCTTGGGGAGTGATGTGATGAAAGGAAAATGCACAATACCTTGCCTTCGAAGATCTTCTCTTGACCCTGGCGCCTCGGGAGCCTTCGGTGGCGCTCGGCGCATGTACTGCGCTCGGAGAATCTATCTCTCTCCTTCGTTGTGCATATAAAAGGGAGAGAGGATTGGAAAGGATTGGGACAGCGGTAAATTCAAATAAACGGCGCGAACACAATAAATCTAATTTCCGAAGTTTATATTCAAAATAAATGAAATGTAGGTCATATGAATCTAGACTAAAATATGTCTTTTATTCCTTAAATTCCCACGGAAGCGGAGTCACGGGCAAAACTAGTCAATATAAAAATATTATTCACCGTAATGAGCTCAGTAGTTCAAGTATCACAGGGCTAACTTTCAGCTATAAACTGGTACGTTTACTTGACCGCAGTCAATACTATTAATATGAATTTATACGCGTAACTCATAAAGTTTACCAATACCGGAATGAAATACGTACTCGTATCGATATTCAGTAGAAAATGTGACTTTTACGCCTAAACGGTACTTTAACGAGAATACGCGCGAGATAACTGTTCGTAAACTGAAGACTTTATTTTGTTGGTCTAATTTGGAGAGGTGGTTGTACGGAACACCGTTCATTCGTTGCTTAACCCTAATATACTTTAATATACAGTGCGCTTACGCCGTAGTGTATTTTTTCTTTGAAGAAAGAAAGAAAATTCGTTTATTTGACATTTCACAAACAAAGAGAACAATAACATAAATCTTATACAAAACAGATACATAATATTTGTGTTATATCAAAAAGGCCCCCTCTCAGTATATTGTTGCAGTAGAAACCACCACACTGGTCTTCCGAGAGCACCATTAAAAATAACATAAATTAAAAACAAATACAAAACAACACACAAAATAAACGTCACACTTATTAAACTATCAATCAGAGGCGACGCTCCACCATCTCCACCTCAGATCTCACACAATTTGCTTACGCGGCATTCTCGCCACTTGTTCATGTCGAAGCTTGACAGTAGCAAAACAGTAGTGCAATACTCACTTTATCCGGTTGATTCCATCATCATCCTTTACCATTATCATCTCGTATCATCAGTGTAAGGAACTTACAAACCTTATATTGGTCAATAAAGGAAGAAAGGGATATCTGTAAGGATCATAGCATGTGGAAATCGCTAGTATGGCTAGCCCCACGGGAAAAAGGCGTGATAATATGTATGTATGTACGCTAAATAACAGGTAATAAAATCACAGATATGTTCGAACATGTGATAAAATAATCTGGGTAGGTCCTCCAAATGTACAAGAACACATGTTACGAATCAACGCTATGTAAAACAAGCTGATTATTAAAAAAATAAAAACACGACTAACCACTCACATAGTTTATGTCACTCGGAGAAATGCAAGGAATCTAGAAATACATCTCACATCAAAATACGTTAAGCCGTTCAGGACATAAGGTGGAATAAAGAAACTTGCATACATACATACATGAACCCTGGAAACATAACAGTCCTTTTTTGGTCAGTCGTGTAATTATGGGTGAGTTAGTACATAGCATTCAATTTTTATTTATTTAATTTTGGTTTTGAATATTATATTTTTATACAAAAATAATAAACATTAAATAAATAATTCTCTAGATTAACAATTACGTTGAAATTTTCAGCGGTAGAGGTCGTGTGGTCAAGACATGCGGTCAACTTGGTTTGATTGAATTCTACTTGTGCCTTCTAACGACAGAAAATACATAGAAAATACCAATCTGCCAATCTATAGGTATATTACTAAGACCACCACTCGCTTCCTGTAAAGGAAAACATTGCATCGCCACTGGTGTTCCGGCCAATTGATTTTAGGACAACCGTACGCGATTCGTGCGAGGTTTTTCTAACATTTTTCCGAATACCGAAAATTAATGTTACATCCGCCCACAACCTATAAACTACCAGGCGAGTGATAACTCGATTTTGCCTCCAATAAATTGTAGTATCGATATGAAAAACATTTTATGACTATCGAATGAGGTGATCGTTATAAAAACATCGACACTAGTGCAAGTAAATCATGCTTTTTACGAGTATCGTTTGAGATGCATTAGTAGCATTTTTATGGCCAAGTATTGGGTTGCTTTAATGACTAGTTGTTTGAGCTTAAATTGTGCTTCCCACATAAAATGTGTAGTTTGTGTACTTTAGTCTATTTTAAATTCCTATTTTCCTCTTTCATCTCTCCGATTTAGATTTGGGATTCTGTGAGATGCTGTTTGAATCTTTGCATTATCCCGTGTGACTGTGAACTTATTTCAGAGGATGATAGTTGTATTTTTTAAATCAAGGCATAGATGGATAGCCGGTTACTTTACTATGGATAGATATGAGCTTGCTGCAGCGCACATGCTTAAATTAGTTACCTATTTTAAGTTTGTTTTTAATACCAGATTTATTATTTATTTATTTAAACTTTATTGCACAAAATACATTTGTAAAAGTACGACAAAAGGGCGCAATCATTTTCCGATAATTAGATGTTAGGACCACGTGACATTTTTTACTCGCAAGTGTGTTGAAAAACGTCATATGAAACACGTGTGCATTTCGATGGCTGAAAACCTCGGATGTTTCTTTTGCCAAAGAACACACATCCGAGGTTTTCACTCTGATAAAACTTTCGTATGCCGCACCATACTTATGTTTTGATTTTGGAGACAAAGCATTTTCTGGTAGAAAATTTTGTTAGAGTCATGCAGAGAATACTAAATTATTATCTTATTATTTAATAGGAGACCAGTTAACCTACGTATCAATGTGGGCTAAGATATCGAAAATATATCTTGAACCGTAAAGATGACAACTTTCTATCTATACTTGTTCCACCTTTGCCTAGTTAGGTGCCAGTCAACATAATTAAACTTTTGGTATTGACAAGTAATTGATATAATCTCGATCGTAAAATATATCATTGGCTAATAGTTACATGCCATTTTATATTGACTGGTAATGTAAATACATTCATACAACAGTTATGGTGTTGTGCTAAACACAGCTTTCACACAAAATTGATTTTTCACTTTCCTATGATAATAAAATTTTACAATTTATTTGTATAGTAAAAATTTTCTTTCATAGCTTCTTTGTGGTGTTATTTTCTTTTGGCTTGTCTGTCTGTCTATGTTTATATAATTTCACTTGAATATTTTTTAGTACTTAAACAAAAATTTAAATCAATACGTAACTTGGAAAATTCTACCCAGAACGACATTTACGAAACCACTGGCGAAAGCTAGTCAAATAATATAGCTCAAAATAGGGCTAAGTTCATAATAAACCAGACCTCACAATAGCTAGGTCAGTGGCAGAGCGCAGGCGTTTATGGCAACCTATGATAGGCCATAAACTAGGATTAGGGTCATTGCACACTGTTCTTTTGGGGTCAGGAGCTAGATATTACGTTATACTGCATTTATTTTGGTTTCCGGCTTATATCAATGGGATTTAAAAAGGACATTTCAAATCCAATCTCGTAGGTACCTACAATGACCTACATACATGTCAGGTATGTATGTATACTCTTGGATCTTTTACACTATCTTTTTTTTTTTTAGCCAATAGGCCCCACTGCTGGGAAAAAGCCTCTATCGCTCGCTAACACACAGCTATACTCTTTTACGAAATAAATTTTGATGCAGTGCTAACGCCAAGTTTATTTTTAGAACTAGCCACAATACGGTGTTTACAACTTTCATCTATTAATGCAGTGATAATGAATATTCTATTATTACCTATTTAATCAAGGATACATTGTTGCTTACCAGTTTATGACGTCAAATACAGCATGTGTGTTAGGACTCCAGCAAACCAGTTGGTAACATGAGTCGGGCTCGTCATTCTTTACGCCTTCCGGTAGGCTTTACCTTTTGATTTGCTCAACGTTTACTGCAATTTGCGGTCATGTTCACGAATTGGTTAAAAGCTATATAAATACCGTGTGAAAAGAAATTAAAGATAGGTTTTCTTAAATTCGACCAAATTGAGGACCTCCTTAGATACAAGAGAGATATTAGGAGCACCCATAACTGACGAGCATGTATGAAGAGAGTGATGAGTGTAGAGGAGGCGAGAGAGATCTGTAAAGATCGTGGCGAGTGGAAATCGCTAGTCACTGCCTTCATGCGTGATAAACCTACAATGTATGTACCTATGATGTATGTTTTCATTAATCAAAGGTTGCAAAGGTTCGGATGGATCAGGGCAGTGGGCTAATGTAGGGTGAAAATGCATGATGATGATGAAAAATTTGTACAGGTCTTGATCACAGAAATCGGAATACATAAGATCATAGAAGTGGCATAGACGCGCAATTTTGCAAATAATATTATAATAAACTCGCAAACTCTGCCTGCGTCTGTGTTCCCGAGCACATACAACCTGACTCTCTTCAAAACTAGAGTGAAAAGGCTGCTTCTGGGTAAGCTCGCTACATGGTAGACCTCATCTCTGTCCTCGAGCAGGATTGTGGTCAAGAGCAAAGCCATTGTTTTATAAAAAAAAAAAAAAAATTTAGCTTACTCACACACGCTCACGAATCGAATTTCCGTTTGAATTTTCTGTTTGACATCGCTTGTTACTTTACGAGCAATAAATTTTCTATCATTGAATGAATAGACCCAAGTTATTTATTTACGAAACTGTATCTCTATTAGTTGATCATTATCTCCAAAATCATTTATCACTAGTGTTGAATACACATCTAATAATTAGGAACCAGCCAATAAATAACTTTTAGTGATGGCACTGATTTCTAAATTTTTACTATATTTGCTGGATAGGCTTTGACAGAATTTAGACAATTTGTATCTGACAATTCGACCTAATTTATGAATTGGAGAGTTCTTTGGAAGCTGTCATAGGTACTTCTTTGTAACTATTATCAACAATTTTGAAATTAAACTGAAATATTTAAAAATATAATTCACGACTGTATGGGACTCTACTATAGGTACCACACCACCACATCCACTGGTGGTCCACATCCACACCACACACCCAACACTTTATTACGACACTTTAAAATATTACACTGCTTCAATAAATAATTTGCGTTTGGCCGCAAGTTTTACCAATACCTTCCCCATGAATCACTCTGACAATTGGTGAAAGATGCAACAAAAATCGTTATTAATTTTTTAATTTTCGCAAAAAGACATATAGACACAGCGGAGACTTCAATATAGTTACAATATTTAACAATAATATTTTTTATTCAACAAAGTATCTGTCCAGCTAACTTAAATATATGTCATTGACACCGTACTTTGGTGAAAGTCATATTAAGATCCAGTGGAATCCAATTTTGTAGACATATCATGTTACTATACGCCTTAGTTTTGATTTTTGACGTGTTGATAGATCAGGTATACGAAATGGATTTAATAATATAGTCTTAGAAAACAATTTGAAGCGCTGTTATTCTAGTAGTTAAGACGCCTGTGGTGGAAGGTCCCAGGTTCGAATCATCATCATCATTGCAGCCTTTGTTTCGTCCGTCTTTGGACATAGGCCTCTTCCATACTCTTCCATGACTCCCTGTCTCTAGCCTTCCTCATCCAGTTATGACCGACATGCTTCCTAATATCGTTCACCCATCTCTCTGCTGGACGACCCCTTTTCCTCGTGGTCTCTCTATGTCTCCACTCTAACACTCGTCGAGGCCAACGTTCGGTGCCCATACGCGCAACATGTCCTCCCCATCTCCACTTATGACGTTCTATAGTGGTCATCATGTCTGTAACCCCAGTCTTTTGCCTAATCCACTCGTTACGCTTTCGGCCTAATATTGATATGCCAAGCATCGACCTTTCCATTGCTCTTTGCGTAACTCACAGTTTTTCGGCTGACACTTCTGTAAGGGTTGTTGTTTCCATTCCTTGTTCGAATCGTAGACATCATCTCTGTCCTCGGACAAGATTGTGGTCAAGAGTAAACCCATCTTTAATTAAAAAAAAGAATCACTAAGTAAGTATTCATTCTCTTTATAGTTTACAGTTCATTCGATAGTTATTTGAAATTTTGCAAACTTAAATCTTGAATAGATCTGTATTCAATAAACAAAAGCCAGCGTAAATTATAGTGATTATTTTCCAAAGACCCATTGTATTAGTCAATAAATTGACCTCAACAAATCAACCCACAAGTTTACCTACAATTGAACTCAAGATAAGTTATCGTGTCAACCGACAACGAACAGGTTAATTAAATAATTAGCATTACACTAGACCTCACGTCTATATGTCCACCCTCGAAATGATCTATTGGCGCCATAGATTTAACAATTTTAGTAGACAGGCTACAGTAATTTTCTGAAATTTATTTCTAAGTGTGGTTTAAAGTTAATGGAAAGTTAAAAGATAAATCTTTATCACTAGAACCGAGGTTAGGATTTACACTACAATACAAATTTAGTGTTTATTGCACCAAAAGTAAAACGTGTACAAAAATATGTACAAATTTATTGAACCAAAAATAAAATACAGGAACAAAGTATTTTTTTTTCAAAAGGTACAATATGGCGGACTTCATGCTGAAGCGATATATTCCAGTCAATTTTTCAAGTGAAAGATAACAAAAATGAAAAAAGGCAAAAATGGAGCATTTAGACTGTGCGTGAATATGATTTCGAATTTGAATTTTAAGTGTGTGTGAAATCCCCAGCTAAGTAATAAAGATTGCTACAAAATCATTAGTATTTGACTGTTTTATGTAATTGAAAGCCATGGGTTTCATAGTTTGTTGAGTCGATAGACTTGACAATGCGTTTAATCGAATTTTATTTCCTCGATTCCCTAAAATGAATATAGAATAATTTCTGTCAGACATCTAGCTCTGTGGTACCTAGTGAATCCATTTTGTTTCTTCGCATTAATAAAAGCGCATACAATTTAAGCGCAGGCCTAAGGCTTTTAAGTCACAGATAGGTATAGGTAGGTAGTCCCTGATAAAAATGTATTGTGACATAAAATGCTTCCTTGCTGGGAGAGATCAATATTATCAGGAAATTTTGATTGAAATTTTTGCATGTACTTACCTATTTTAATTCGTTTGAGTGAATTGGCTGTGTACACGAGTAACCTGGATATTTTGGAAAACTTTTATCCCGAAATCTTTGCGATACAAGTTGATTTCCATGTAAAAGCTGCTAATAAGATTCCAAATGCTGCTGTTGAACTATATTTTGTAATCTAAATAATGACGGATCGTAAGAATTTAAATCATATCTCCAATGAAATCCCCTGAAACTATTTGTTAACTGTCCAATAAACTCGATACCGTTAAAACCGTATAAACCATTCCAACACGTTGTAGACACAAATATTTTGAAAGTTATTCCTTCAATGAAAACAATATAGTTAGATTTATGTGCGCGTTCGCGAAATTTAGATGGTGGCAGACGTATAAATTTAGTTTTCGTGGTTTGAGGTTTTTAACCTCTGATTGACCGTAATTTCAGTTGCTTTTTTGTTGAATCTAATTTTTTACACGACTGACAAAAAAAGGAGTGTTATGTTTTCAGGGTTCATGTATGTAAGTGTGTATGTATGTAAGTTTCTTTATTTCACCATAAGTCTTGAACGGCTTAACAGATTTTGATGTGAGAGGTATTGTTGGATTCCTTGCATTCCTCCGAGTGATAGTTGTCGTCGTTTAGTCGTGTTTTTTTTATTTTTTAGCTTGTTTTAAATTATCATCGATCCGTTTGGCCATACCAACCAGCATGTTTTTACTGTAAGTAGCTAAAATTCATTCAACTATAATCTAGAGGACCCAGGTTCGAACCTTTCGTAATATCCAAGTTTTTAGACCAATATACGGTTAATAGAACTTCCGGTGAAAGAACACATCGTGTAACCTGCACTATAGTCAGAGATGGGTAATGGGTTATAACCCATTTCAATCCACCCGGGTTATAATGGGTGATTTGGGTTATAACCCAGTTATAACCCATTATCACCCAATTTGATGGGTGAAAACAGTTTATAATAAAACTAATTATTATTTTAGAATAATAAGTATACCATGTTCTTCTCAGTACTCCTAACTATGTTTATGTGAAATTTTTTAAAGTTTGGTCCAGTAGATAAAGCGTGAAGAGGTAATAAACAATATCATTTCCGCATTTATACTGTTAGTGAGGATGACATCTTGTACCTAATCTGAGAAGAGACAATTTTTTTTCGAATGAATACCGAATCATATATTGGTAACGAAAATTACATTAATACGTTACTAGCTTTTGCCCGCGGCTTCGCCCGCGTGAATTTCCCACATGAACAGTACTATTTCCCGGGATGAAAGATACCCTATGTACTTCTAACTATGTGTATGCGACAAGCAGGTTTTGTAAAGAGAAAGGGCACTCGGGAACAAATTCTTATCGTACGCCAGATTATCAAGAAATCTAGAGAATTAAATAAGCCCGTATTTATTTGCTTTATTGATTTCTCCAGAGCTTTTGACTCGGTGAAATGGCCCGTATAGTGGAAGACCTTGCTAGACATGGGCACACCAAAACATCTCGTACACCTTTTGAGCCGTCAATATGAAGATGACACAGCCTCAGTTCGCATGGATGATGTTCTGTCAAGTGATTTCCATACTAGTGCCGGAGGAGGCCAGGGTTGCATTATGTTAAAACTTTTATTCAATGTGTGCACAGAGCTTATAATTCGTATCACTTTAGAAGACTGGACGGATGGTGTAACAATTGGTGGATAAAGGATTGCAAACTTGCGTTACGCGGATGACACCACCTTATTTGCAACCTGTTAGCAACACTTGGAAGAGCTACTGTCAAAGATAGAACGAGTGAGCCATGTGTTTGGACTTGGAATTAATCGCAAGACCATGGTAATGATTGTTGGTATGACGACGGGTATCTTCAGGTCCTGAGCTTCCTAGTCCTGCACCCACAACGACAACAACGACGACTTCCGCACCGACGCACTCTGCAGCCCACGCCTGAACGACTTCGACGGCGGCGCACTCTCACTCACCAGGGTAGTGGCTCTGCAGTGACCGGCGCACACAAGTCTACCGACAGTCTCAACTAGATTACAAGCACTTCCCGATTCACTGGGACACAAGACTGGCCCTTGCAAGCTACGAAGCACAGACTGCACAGCAGATTCATCACATCAGACCTTTGGTCTTGGGGGGGAATACTGTGGCATCCACCATCTACCAGTGAATGCAGCAACTCGACGACTCGACAAACGACGGCTCCACAAAATCTCGGCGGCAAGCAATACTACTTCGCAAGGTCGACACAAGATGGCGTCACAGTCTTCACTACACTTACATATCGACAAATAATTGCGAATAACAAAGATTGTACGAATATTCTCCAACCAATAATAACTTCACAGCATCGCAAATAGACTACAGATCAGACTCCACTCAATCTCCATACTACAACCCACAATCTCATCAACAAAAACGGAAAAATCCTAAATCGCGCTATCAGAATTTCCAAGGCAACTCGCTATATATACGAACTGCAACGCAACATCGTCGGAGCCTCGGCTCCCTAGGCCTAACACCTAGCCTGGCGGGAAGATCTTCCCTTCGGGGCGGTCGAGCATCATTCATCGCTCCCGCTCCCAGTGGCAACTTTAACCATCGCGGCGGTCGCCGTTCACTAAAGAGCAATAGAAACATAACCATAGCCAAGAAGATCATGCTCGTGAGGACGCTTATATTTCCCATATTTCTGTGGAAAGACAGAAAATAGATGCTCTGGAGATGTGGTGCTGGAGAAGAATGTTTGGGGTTTCGTGGACCGAGTTTCGCACAAATGTCTCGATACTTCAAGAACTCGGTATCAAGCAACGTCTGTTTTCGATAGTACAATCGTGCATCCTCACATTTTTCGGTCATGTTTTCCGGCGTGACAATCAGTCCATAGAACGCCTTGTCGTCCAAGGAAAGGCAGAAGGCACTAGACCGGGCGGAAGGTCACCCACCCGTTGGACTGACCTGATCAAGTCTGCCATTGAAGGGTCAGTTAACGAGTGCAGCAGGATGACCTCCAACAGACAACGGTGGCGAAACGTCGTTAAGCGCATTACAGCTGCCCTTATCAATACAACCGCTCTGTCAAGAGCGTACTGGACCAGAAGAAGTATGCGACAGGAAGATTGGATCAAAAAAGGTGAAGTTTCATACATCATTTCAACTCCTATTATTTACCCTTAGGGGTACAAATTTAAAATTCAATTATGATGTTATTATTTTTTATTACATAAGAGCGTAAATCTATAATTTCATGAACATAACTTCAAAAATGACGAAGTTTCATACAAATTTTCAACCCCTTTTTTACCCCCTTAAGCGTAGATTTTCCAAAATTCCTCTCTTAGTGCTCACTTACGTCACATGAGGGATCTTTGTACCAAATTTCATGTGGCTTGTTATTAAAATAATAGGAGATAAATATGATGTTCATATTCATTTTACACAGTAACACAAAATAGGTAAAATGTGGTACTATTTATAGGTACTTCCCATTGAATATTTAGATGTTTCATTCTAGGTGGGTACCTACGTAATAATCGCTTGTAATAATACACAAAAAAATATTTTTTTACAATATTTAGTTTTCACCCGGTCAATGGGTGGTTTGGGTGGATTGAAATGGGTCGTAACTGGGTTATAACCCAGGCTCGGGTTTTAACCCGGGTGGTTACCCATCTCTGACTATAGTTGAATTATCAACTTTGTGTGAAACAGATAAAGCAATGGTGAACCGCTCCAATTAGATTACCAAGAATGTCGTGTGTCTTTCATTATTTATATTAGCTTTGACAGCAGAAAGCTCATCCCACAAAAATTTAAAAAATATATAAAATGCAACAGTTGCTATTTCAGCAAGATTGGTTCAGTAGATAAAGCATTAAGAGGTAACAAACAAACAAACTCACTTTCGCATTCATAATATTAGGTAGGATTCTTCTTCTTGTATTTATTGTCTCTATTACAGAAGATTGGCCATATTTTGTCTTCTATTTTACCTATCGTTAAAGCTGCAGTGGTGAAGTTGTAGTGATGATAGTGAAGACGTTTCCCTGTGATGGCGCTTGTGGTCTACTGGTTCAATTCCTACTCATGTCTCAAGTTTAATACCAATCTGACTCATGAACGATACATTGTTTTCATACATGGTCATGACGTTTCACGAATGATAGGTCCTTTTTGATTTATTAACTTTGCCAGGAAAGTAGTTGCGTGTGTTACATTCCACATAATGACACTGATAAGAGCTCCTAAATAGGAAGAAGAAGAACGTTAAGTTGAAGAATCTAATAATGTTTGTGTCAGAAAACATTTTGCGCTTTTTGACGTTTTTGGCGTTGGCTTTAGACTTTTTCAGTGGTCTAGAAGAATATTTTCAACCAAACATTCTTTTAATAACTTTATAATAATAATAATCTTTATTTCTTAAAGAAAAATGTAGCCTAGTTACACTTTTATGTTTATGTTTACATTCTATATGTATGTATATTAGCTAACTATTTAGCTGGCTAGTTATTGTGCTGACCTTTGGGCACTACCCTGTACTAGTATAAACTGTATGACGGCAGAGTAGTGCGTCCGGCTCGCTGACGCCAAAGAAGTTTACAGAAATTTACGTGTATGTCCCAGTGAAATGTTAAATATTAATTAATTAACCCTTATATCATAAAAATTACGAGATAAGAGAAAAAAAAAACAAGTCACTGACTTGTTGCTAAATACATCAAATGAGTTTGAAAACAAATGTAGGTAATAATAGTGGTGAAAAAGGCGTGAAAATATATATGCATGTATGTATGTATGTATGTAGGCCTTTGTCCAGCAGTGGACGTCATTAGGCTGAGAGAGAGAGAGTATGTATGTATAAAAATGCTATGAGAACTATTAACATATTATATGTGGGTCTATCATTGTATATTTATTAGTAGCATTTCAGTTGATTCATAGTCCAAACTCTTCAGATATGCATCAATAAGTCGCTTGCAGACAAATTTACTCTTGGTGTATATGTGCATAATATTATTTACTTTGTTGTATAGAGAGGGTCCCAGGTACGGGAAAAATTTTTGGGCGAAAACTGTTCTAAAAAGAGGAACAAAATAAACTATGTGGGGCCTTCTTTCATTTAACGGAGCATTAGTAGGTAATTTATGTTGTGCTAGAAGGATGGATTTAATAAAAAGTTGTCTGATTGTTAATACCGAATATTCCCTAAAAGATCACAAGTTGGGTATTGAAAGTCTTTATAATTTATCACTTTAATAATAGCCCTTTGCGCTCGTTCAACCTTAATAAGGTCTGTTTTAGAGGCACCTCCCCAGGCAATAATGCCATATGATGCAATTGATTGACATAGTGCAAAGTATACTGCTTTAAGGATGTGTGTCTCTCTAATATGTCTAATTTTCCTGAATAGACCCGTTAATTTCCTTAGTCTTGATGTTTAATTATTTTTCAATTATTTATTTATTTTTAAATTAACTTTAAACAATAAGCGTAAGTAATCTCAATTAGCAATAGGAGAAATTTTGGAAAGCTTATCTGTGACCGCCCACGATCGCATCACAATGAACTGTTTTCATTACCCATCGTATGTTTGTCTGTCTGTCTGTACTGTTCTAGTTCCCTTGTTGTATTTATTACGCCTTTGTTAATTGCTTGCTGGCAATTTCAAGGCTCGTGATGAGATATGGAAGTTGTAACAATTTGACTCAAAATTGATAAAATCAACGGATGAATAATTAAAAATTGGTTGATTTGGAACTCTGCTCTTATAAATGTTTTGAGTTTGGTTACGGTTACGTATCTTTTATTTATTTCACATTATAATTAAATTAATAAATTAAACCATAAAACTTACTAACAAGAATGGACTGAATATTTGTTTTTCCTGCAGTATTTTTTAATATCTCCTCTTTTTCTTATAATCAGGATTATAATTTGATTATAGGAATCACTGTACTTTTTAGTTTTGACAATTAGTACTCTTAGTTCAACATTTATAATTCTGAATTCGACATGTACCTAATTCTAAATAAAGCTGTATTTAAAGTGAAAAAACAAAAATTTGTATTCTAAGTAGTTATTCTGTAGTATAATGTGGGATAAACACTGAAAACAGTAAGTACAATGGAGGAGTTTTAAATAGCATTTATAGCTTGTTTAGTGAAACGATTACAATCAAATCATCGACGTGTAATAATTAGCACAGATCACAAGCTAAGGAGACAGACTGTAGTACTTCATCTAGTTACCATTTCACAATAGCCTCTATTGCAAAGACATTAGGTTTAAATTACTAATGATAGATAACAGCAAAATCATTAACAATGTCTTAAAACCATTTTATATTGGACTATATTGTCAAAGGCTTAGAATTCAAATTATACAATGCAAGTCTCTGAGACAATATTGAGGTTTATTGAATCTTTTTGTGAGTCTAGTTTATTTCTGCGGACGGCAATGTGTCTCGTTTGTCTATACGTACGATTTATGTAATTTGTTTGCTACGGACTTTTTTCACTGGCTAGGTAAGAGGAGTGGCTGAAATCGATTGGTATTTGAGGAACGGATAATACTCAAAATAAACAACTTTTGGAAACGTTGCTCTACAAAAAGTAATTATGGATGCACCATCTCTCTCTATATCTCTCTCAGATAAGAGAGATCATCTGAGCCCTTGTTTGCTGTGATCTGAGATCTGAGCTCTTTCCCGGTTGTATCCCCAACGTACGCGTCGGAGCCTAGGGTCCGCTTTCCTAGGTACTTTGTCTTCTCCACTTCCCACGATCTTCGGCATCCCGTCAGATGCACCATAACAAACTTTTATTTATTCAACAAACGAAACTTCGCACTATGGAATAGTCGAGCGAGGCGAGAGGCTATATAGCCTCTAGCTATATGATATGAATGATTAAATGAATGTAAATCGATTTAATTAAGTAGGCTTAAAAATAGCACTTTTAAATCATCAAATGCTTAGTTAGTTGACGTCAGAAAATACTTAAAGCTAAGGTTACCACTGCCTCCAAAGTGGCTATAGGTACTAAGCTTAGGCTATACCTATGTACTTTGCAATTCATGATTTCTGGATGCGAAACTATATTGATATACAAATAACATCTATGTGTAAGCAGGTCCATCTCAGAATCTATGTGAAGCAGTGGTGGCCGAGTGGTAGGGCGCCCGCCTGTTTATGCAAAATCCCAGGTTCGAATTCTGCCCGGGCTACATGATATTGTATACCAATCTGACTCATGTTAGTTTTCATCGACCACCACTTGCTTCCGGTAAAGGAAAACATCGTGAGGAAACCTGCACTCTGGTTGATGATTATCAGCTAGTGTGTGAAATGAAGAAGGCAATGGCAAACCACTCCATTAAAATTTGCCAAGAAAGTCGTTGTGTGTGTTTCATTCCATATAATTGACCACGACCCTTAGTCATGAGGAAATACGACTAAAGAGAGAGATAAACAGGTCCAAAATCCATGTATCATATAAAGATTAAGCCAATATTCTAGACTCTTACAATGTATTTTATCTCTCCGTCAGCACATTTGAAAGTTTTCCACAGCGATCTAGCTAGAATTATAGCAAATCTGTGTCTAGACGAAATAAGTCTTAGGATATGGGGGATTATCCGATTTATGGACTAGATTACATTGACCTCCGGGTAAAGTAGGCTAAATGTAGTGATTTACAATATAATCCACGTCAATCGTTACATTTCATGAGTTTTGGTACATGCAATAAATAAGTTTATTTGCTTGATTCCATAAATATGACTAACAAATTTGATAAAATAATAATGAGCAAGCTCCCGCCAGTCATGATAGATAGATAGATAGATAATTTGTTTATTGTTATCAAAAAGTCGCCACCACGCCAAGTCGTCGTACCAGTCGTCGCCAACTTGCAGCTCGAGTAGGTCCGCTTCCACCATTTCGCTCTAGCGGTACCTGGGGCGACTCACCCCGGTCTACGACCGACAAACGACCGACTGGGACTGGGGACGCTGGCGTGCTCTTGTGTTGGAGGCCAAGACTCACTTTGGGTCTCTGAGCCCGGATAGTAAGTAATGATGAGACCTTGGCACGATGTTGAAGCTGGCGTTGCGATTTTGCATTACTTCTGGCTGACAAAAACTTTACACTAGCTGTGCCACGGGGCTTTGGTCCCCTCAGAATATCGGAATCTGGAAAGCTTAAAACCTCCCTCGTGAATGTGGCTATCATACGCAAAAAGAATTTTCGATATCGGTTGAGCACATCCGATTATTACCTTCTACAAATAAACTAACAAACACTTCAAGTGTTGATAGTGTAGATTTAGACAGACAACAAAAGCTTTACATTTATAGAATTACCTACAGTGTGTTTTTGTATTTAATAATGTTAATTTTGTATGCCTTATAGCGGGACCTAGAAGAACTCATTTTAAGTGTATAACACCTCTCTATGTAAACCTATGTTCACAAAATAAATGATCTGACTTTGACTTTGCTGATATGTATTGCCTGATACTAAAACATAGGTAGGGCTCTTATAAATTCGAAAATAGTCATAACCATTTCGCAATAAGTACTTCCTTCCACGAATATTATTTGTAAAGTTATCTGTCAGCATTACGAGTGCCAATCGATTCCTCGAAACTAATCGAGATAAATGTAATCGATTAATATAGTTGGTACATATCGAATCGAGTGGCAGTTCTTACTATCAGAACAAACCTTGGTTAGTGACAGTCAGAAATATTGATGTAATAAACGCTAATGATTCCCATAGAGCTAATGAAAATAAATTGAATTTGAATATTATTAAAAATCTATCGGGTTTTGTGTAGACAATCGTATTAGATGTCTTCGCTTTTGAAAATATATTATGAGATCAGATTATACGGCAACGATTTTAAAAATTTTAAAAGGATTACCACATAGGATATTTACATCCCGACATGCTCACGGGAGAGGGTCGTGGTAATTTTATGGAATGAAACACACACAACGACTATCTTAGCAATGTTAATGGAGTGGTTTGCCATTGCCTTTTCCATTTCACACACTAGCTGATAATCATCAACCAAAGTGCAGGTTTCCTTACGATGTTTTCCTTCACCGGAAGCTAGTGGTGGTCGATGAATACTACCATACATGAGTCAGATTGGTATACAAACTCATATATTACGGGCAGGATTTGAACCTGAGACCTTTGCAGCCACAGTCGGGCGCCCTACCACTCTGCCACCACCGCTATTATCTTACAAGACATACCTAATATTTAAACACCATATTATCAATTTTATATAGCTGTGCGTCCAATATCTTCCATAATAGGCGACCATTTGTCGCGCATTAGAGCTAGATAAAGCCACTAGTAAATTTAAGCGATTATTTCACGCTCAGGTTAGCTAACGGTTTATACGATTAAGGTGAGTTCAGACTACGCTATAATATGATAGCATATAGTATATAGCTCATAGCACAACAATATCGCGCACCATACATTTACTATGGACACGTTCACACTGTACCACAGAATTAATATAAGTACTACGTACAGAAAGGAAGCTCCCTGCCTCTCCCGCAATATGGCGTACCCCGCACCTCTACCCCGTTCATTTGAATCGTGGGACACTATGAAACGGGGTTAGCAGCTGCGACTGCGAAGCGTATCTCAAGCTACTCTTACGTTTCGATTTTGTAGATAGAGAGAAACATAGTTTCATTGAAATTAATTATGGTAAGGTACTGCGCAGTTAACCATTGTTTATCTAATACAAACCAAGAAGGACGTAAATTTTATAAATTTCCGAAGGATGAATACAGGTATACTAAGCAAAGTAATTATTGTCACTTTCAACATACAACATTGTCGCGGCGTCTTTTTGTACAATATATTTTTATAAGTTTTCTATGTATGTTTTACGTATTGTATATTTGTTAGTTGACTCGACTGCGGCGAAACCCAAAGGGGTTATGTGTTCCACGGCTATGTTTATTATGTATGTATTAATGTATTTATGTTCATACATTCACTCGTATCTTAGAAGATACGTGCAATAAATGTTTATGTAAAGTAAACTTAATTTTTATTTTAAGCTTCTCTCTCCCAGATTACATAATCGTACATATTTTAGATTTTTTCGTATCATTCAACTAAAACAATAAAATGTATTAAAATAATGATTTTCGTAAAATATGCCGCCGCGCCGGTCGAAGGTCACACGCGCGCACCTGCGCGCGTTGTCGACATTGTCGACGCTGGCGCCGCGCCGCTACTCGCAGCTCGCTATTGTTGATTTGTTTACTAGTGAGCTGTGATATGATGACAATAAAAAATCATTTGTTTTTGTTTAGTTTGAATCATATTTAACACAAAATTTGGCGCTAATATATAACCATAGTACAATAGTATATACAATGCGATGTGTGTGGAAACTGTAATGAAAAGAAGACCATCATAACCTAAAGAAATATGTATCTGTGAATGATAAATACTTAATAATATGTGGACTTATTATAGATTATTTTTTAATCCTCATAGTGATGTGGTTGTAGCAGTTGTAGTGTCACTGTAGTGCCTATTTTCAAGTTCACTTAATGATGCAGGTATGTTAGGTAAGTCTCAAAATATATAAGCAGGTAACTACATAAGATAAAACAATTTCAAATCTTACAGAATTGAAAGATATAAGTACCTATTCATAATTAAACTTTCCATGGCACATAGCAGCACGTAGTAACTATTTATTAACCTGTGTCATAGGTATATATAAATAATTTTGCGGTGGTGACCCTAGTTGTTTAACGCACACATTGACGTGTTCACGGATGTACAGTTTCATTTGTAGTAGTAGTAGGTATATTTGACGCCCCGTTTCTATGAAGCTCCCGCCCTGTGACTGTACTGTGCGATATAATATTGGCTTGCTATAAGCTATAAATTGGTGCGATGCGCTCAATGCGCTGTGCTGTATCGCGCCGCCCTCCCCCCGCCCGTCCCGCAGGCGACACGAGCTCGCGCAAGCGACACGTCTGGACATGATCCTGTGCCGACGCGCCGCCATGAAGCTTGCTATATGCTTGCGATAATATCGCGTAATGTGAACGCCATGCTATATAGTATAGCATTGCGTCATTCTTTGCTATACTATAGAGCACAATATTATAGCGTAGTCTGAACTCAGCTTTAGTTCTAGATTATCATAAGTAAACTGACTGCTTGATTATTTGATGTAGGCTAATTTAAGTAAGTTAAATAATTTAGGTTATTAACAACATCATATTTTTCATATATTTATCATATCCAATACTTTTCAGTATTATTGGTATTGTAATTTTTTTGGCATCGATTACACCGAAATCTATAGCATGGTTTTGAAAAATTTAAAAGTCAAAGTCAAAGTCAAAGTCAAATCATTTATTTTGTGAACATAGGTTTACATAGAGGTGTTATAAACTTAAAATGAGTTCCTCTAGGTCCCGCCATAAGGCATACAAAATTTAAAAAAGTCATTAATTTACAACGTAATAGATACAAATTACAATATTATTCAGAAATTATGTAATTAAATTAATTGAAATTATCATTTAGGTATTCACTAACAGAATAATATGCTTTTTCAATCAGTAACTTAGATAGTTCCTTCTTAAAGGCTTTTGGGTCATTAATGTTTCTTAAAAATTTAGGTAAATTATTGTACAATTTTGGCGCCATAGCATAAACACTCTTGTGTAGAAAAGCAGTATTTGTTTGCACTAAATGTAGAGTGTCTGAGCGACGTTGACTCTCGACCCGATGAAATAAATGAATATTATTTTTTACAAACAAAACAGTTTCACAAATGTATAATGACGGTAGAGTTAATATCCTTAGTTCCTGGAAGTATGTTTTGCAACTATCATAGGGTTTTAACTTGCATATGGCTCGTAGACATTTCTTTTGAGCTAAAAAAACATCATTAATCCTTGAGGCATTACCCCAGAATATAACGCCATATCTCAGGGTGGAGGCCACGTACCCATGATATGCCGTAAGAAGTGTATTTTGGTTTGCTACTTTTCCTAACATGTACAAGGCATATGAAAATTTAGTCAACTTTTTACAGATGTGCTCAAGATGAGTTTTCCAAGTCATATCATTGTTAATAAATAATCCTAAGAATTTTGTCTCAGTTGTTTCTTTTATAGTTTGACCCATATAATTTATATTTAATGGGCTATTATTTTTAGGTCTGAGCTGAAAGTTCATTGTCACAGTTTTATTAAGATTTATTTTTAGATTATTATTAGTAAGCCATTCTTTAATTGATATTAAACTATTTTTTATGTCATTTTCAATTGTATTCAGATTTATATCATTATATATTACGGCACTGTCATCGGCAAATAAAGACATTTGCTGATTTATATTTTTTGGAAAATCATTTATATAAATGAGGAATAGTAAAGGTGCTAGTACTCCACCTTGTGGTACACCATACTCTATTGTTTTATAATCCGAGGCGTATATATTTTCAGTTTTAGTTTTGTGATCTAAGCGTATTATATGGGTAGTTTGTTTTCTTCCTTCCAAGTATGATTTAATTAACTGTAGTACATTGCCTCGTATGCCGTAATGGTGTAGTTTTTGTAAAAGTACTTCGTGATCTACATGGTCAAAAGCTTTGGTCATATCCATATACATAGTAACTGCTGGTTTTCTATTGTCCATATTTTGGTGAACTTTATACAAAAAATGATAGATTGCCATATTAATATTTTTGTCCTTTCTGAATCCCATCTGTTCGTCACAAAATATATTGTTTTTTTCAAAATATGTATAAAGGCAGTCATATATTACTTTCTCAAAGATTTTCGAGAATACTGATAACAACGCTATAGGTCTATAATTAGTCATATTTGTTTTCTCGTCTTTTTTATACAACGGTTTTATAATAGACAGTTTTAATTTTTCAGGAAATGTCCCATTTTGAATGCATTTGTTAATAATGTAGCTTAATACGGGGGCTATGATAAACGCTACTTCTTTTATTATTTTGGTGGAAATTCCATCATACCCAGTGCTATTAGTATTGCGTAAATTCATAATTATTTTGATAATGTCATCTGGTATAGTTGGCTTCATAAAAATTGATTTGCAATAGTTTGAGTTGCCCAAGTTGATTTTTTTTATTAGTTTGTTTGAAGTCTGTCTTAGTTTGGTTTATGTAGAAGTCATTAAAGTTTTCTGCTATCTGTTTTGGGTTTGTCACAAATTGTTTTCCTATATTTATCCCTTTAATATCTTCTCTAGGAAGGTTTGTTTTTAGGGAATTAATTATTTTCCATGTCGCTTTTGATTTATTACTACTGGTTTTTATAAAATGGTTGTTACGTGCTTTTTGCGTTAATTTAACAATTTTTTTATATCTTTGTGTATATGTTTTAAATGCCATTTTAGTCTCTGTATTTGGTTTATGTCTATATTTCCAGAGCAAATCGCGCCTTTTTTTGCTGCATAATTTAATTCCACGTGTAATCCATTTGGGTTTGACTGTTGTGGAGACTTTACATTTTATGACTGGAAAGCATAAATTGTAAAAGAGGGTAAATAGGTCATAAAAATTATTAAAACATTTGTTGGCGTCAATTGCTTCGTCATATACGTTGGAGAAACTTAGTTTATTTATACAATTTATGAAGAGTTTAATGTTTTCTTTGCTATAATCGCGTTTAAAAATGTACCAGTGCTTCAAAGTACATGTCTTTGTCAAAGTAAAAGCCTAGGCGCGAGAAATATGAACGTAGGGAATATTAATTAGACACCGAATTAACTATAGAGATGAATTTACAATAACCTGAATACTCGTAGGAAGCGAAGAGAGACTTTCATTCATACTAGTGATACCGATATTAGCACAATTTTATAGGAGTCATTTAATCTTCTTCTTATCGAGTGTGTTATTACTAACACTGGTGTCAGATTTTATTCAAGTCGCCTAAGGCATCTGACACATCATGACTTTTACGACTACCGCCATTTAGTGGCAGTAGCCGTTTACATACTAGTAAACTAAACAGTCAGCCAATGTGCAGGTTTCCTCACGATGTTTTCCTTCACCGGAAGCAAGTGGTGGTCGATGAAACCTACCATACATGAGTCAGATTGGTCTACAACCTCATGTGGCACAGGTAGGATTTGAATCCGGGTCCTATCCGACCTCAGGCGGGTGTCATTACCACACAACCACCACTGCTTCATTTAATTATGTAGTATTCGCTCTCCCATTGTTATCTAACTTTCTTACTATAACTGTGTCCACCAGTCCAATCTTCAGTTAACTTAACGTCTCCTTTTGACCATAAACTTGATATATAACGAAGAAAACGGCACAATAGTACCCTTGACATTCAAAGTAGGACATTTTGAGATACACAGATATAAAATTAAATAGACTATTAAAGTTTAGTCAGGTTGACTTCACTTCAATCGTACCAAACTTATATTGTCTAAATTCATTCACAATATTGTCATCTATAAAATATTTTTTTTTTGTATTTTTATTACCTATGTTTTGTTAATATGTCCACATATTAACAAAACATAGGTAACAGCATTATGTAAATTTATTGCAGTGACCAATTTCTTAAAAAAAACCTATTTGAGAAACACTTTAAGATGAAGAAAAGAGTACCTAATGCTATGTGAAAGGGCTCTTGATTGCTGATAAATGTTAACTATGTTATCATAAAAATACATAATTATTACAATTACAATAATCCTAATATCACTATCATCACTATCACTTCACTACATAGTATAAAACAAAGTCGCTTTCTCTGTCCCTATGTCCCTTTGTATGCTTAAATCTTTGAAACTACGCAACGGATTTTGATGCGGTTTTTTTTAATACATAGAGTGATTCAAGAGGAAGGTTTATATCCCGTGCGAAGCCGGGGCGGGTCGCTAGTAATATTATAAATGCGAAAGTTTGGATGTGAGTTTGTGAGTTTGTGAGGATGTTTGTTACTCAATCACGCAAAATCTACTGGACGGATTTCGATGAAATTTGGTATACGGGTAGAAAAATACTGGGAATAGCACATAGGGTACTTTTTATCACGAAATTCCCACGGGAGCGAAGCCCCAGGGCGTGGCTAGTATAAAATAAAGCTAAGGAAATTGTATACTTTGGACGCGCTCCCTGGAACTTTTAAAAAACTTTCTGTCTCATATCTCGAACTTTAGGCATAACATCTCTCAATTTCAATGGAAGCAAAGCAGCAGGACACATCTATCCTAATCATAACTAGGTAATATTATAAATGCGAAAGTGAGTTTGTTTGTTTGATTGTTTGTTACCTCTTCACGCTTTATCTACTGAACCAATCTTCCTGAAATTTCACATAAGTACACATAGTTAGAAGTACTGAGAAGAACATAGAGTAGATACCTATTATCCTGGGAAAAAGCACTGTTCCCGTGGGAAATTCACGAGGGCGAAGCCGCGGCCAAAAGCTAGTGGGTCTATAAACCAAAAAAACACATTTACGTCTATTTTAGCAAATGTCAATGGTGCCAACGCACTTTCGGAATTCGATATCCCAATGTGGGTTTATCGAAAATAGATTTAATATTACACAGTTTATTTTACTATCATAAAACACTTACGGATCTGCACAGTACAAAGTGTGCCACCGGCCATTGAAATCAGTTAGACGACTCGGGAATTTAGAAAACGATCTAACAATACCTACACTTTGAGTAACGGTGATGTCAAAATAAGGTTTTATTTGCTTGAATCGAAAGTCTACTTCAGTTGCTTGGATATTTCTTGATTTATAAATCTGGGATAAATTAAAATATGCTGTAATGAATAAAAACAACACCTTCCTTAATTTCATTATTATCAGCTATTTTGATGATTTTCTGATGTGATGGGGCACTGGCCTTCCTTATAGATGGAAATTCTGCTGGGATCAATGGCTTAACTTGCCTTCAGAAGCATTGTGAAGCTCTATTTAATTTATTATGTGTAAATGATGTTAATGATGACGCCTGGTGGCGTACCGTTGCAGTGGAGTTAAAGGCCGTCGGAATCAACTGGTCGGAGGCAAAGTGCATTGAATGAATGAATGAATTATACTTTATTTGCTTTGAAAAGGGTATACAAGGGTGGTTTTACAATATATTTATCTCCTCTTCGGCCATTGTCAATAGCATGCAAATGTTATTACTCTTTAGTCGTATTTCCTCATGACTGAGGGTCGTGGTCATTATATGGAATGAAACACACACAACGACTCTCTTGGCAATTTTGATGAAGTGGTTTGCCATTGCCTTCTCCATTTCACACACTGTGCAGAGCAACTACGCTCTGCTGCCAGAAAATGTGCGCAGAGCGAATCCGGACAAACGAAGCGGCGGGAAGAATTCTGTACCGGAACTTTACCGGGAAAAAATCTACCGGTAAAATTAAGTACCGGGACAAAATCTCCACGCGACACCACGCTTGTCCGACTAGAATCTAACTTAAGCTATACGCAGTCTGCTACCACCGTAGCTTATGAAGGGAGCTACAGGGCCCTATATGATAACCTAACCTATAAATTAACTAGAATTGAACACTTACCAAACTAAATCTTCTTTCTCTTCGGATCCAAACTTGAGTGTCTTCGGGAAGGGGGAATTCCTAATTACCCTACCTAACCCTTGAGATCTCAATTCCCCATAACAACTAAATAGATTTCTTCCCGTAGTTTCACTCGGGAACAGCCAGATGTGAACAGCCAGCCACGTTTCACCTCTCACAAGAAAAAGTCACAATAACAGAGTTTTTCACAAACACAAATTCAATAGTGATTTAACAAACAGGAAATTCACAATTATCACTCAAACTAAACAACAAGCAAAAGACGCGAGACCGCTCCGCGTATTAAAATCAAACCGATATCGCCCTGGACAATGCAATGGCGGACTACACACGACGCCATCCACGCTAGCAGTGTGAAAACCCCGAACGCCCTCTGGCGGCAGCAATGCGAAACGCCTGCGTTTAGTTTTACCCAATATATTACAAACATCCCCCGTCCCGGTCTGAGAAGCAGACCGCTAGCTTACTCTACGGGAAGGCGGGCGAGAGAGGTCACACCTCTCCTTAAAATCGAACCGTCGACCAACACCTCAGCCACACGCGGAGTGCCATCTCCGCCAAGAATCAAACGTAATATGCGAGCTCGTCGCCAAAGCAATGAGGGCAAATTTGCCTCTTTTAACAATACTAAATCACCCTCCCTGGGAGGCTCAGTCCTGTCTGTCCACTTCACTCTTTGCTGCAGCAAATGCAAATATTCAAGCGACCAGCGACGCCAAAAGTCCTGGCTCATTTGCTGCAACATTTGAAAACGCGACAACCGATATACGCGTTCATCCTTCCACGGGTATTCGGGCAGGGCATTCAACGGCTCCTCCCACCAAAAAATGACCAGGGGTGAGAGCTTCCAAGTCATTTGGATCTGGAGATAGCGGACAGAGAGGACGAGAGTTGAGGACCGCCTCAACTTTACAAAACACTGTGGCCAGCTCTTCAAAAGTTAGAGCCGTTTCTCCGATAATGCGGCGGAGGTGGGTCTTTGCGGATTTCACAGCCGCTTCAAAATCCCTCCCCAATGGGGGCAACTTGGGGGACTAAACTTCCAGGTTATTCCCCTTTGGGCAGCAATTTGACTTAAACTAGTACAATTTTTATCAATAAACACAGAAACATCCTTAAGATAATTTACAGTTCCTTTATAGTTTGTGCCATTATCAGACCTAATAAGGGAAGGTAGACCTCGACGCGAAACAAAGCGATCCAACGCGGCGACGAAGGCCTCCGTAGTCAGAGCCGATACCACCTCCAAATGGACAGCCTTGGTGGCCAAACAAACAAATACACACAAATAGCCCTTCACAATACGGGCATTACGAAAGGGAGAAGCCTTGATCGAAAAGGGACCGGCAAAATCGGTTCCAACGCCGTCAAACGGCCTCGAAGGTCGAATTCGATCAACGGGCAAATCACCCATCTGTGGTTGCATCGTGGATGCCTTCAACCTATAACATGCAATACATCGAAACAGAACACTACGGATTGCTCTTCGGGCAGACAATATCCAAAATTCGCGTTGCAAAATAGCCAACAAAGCATTGCACCCAGCATGGGCGTTACGAATGTGTCGATCAGACACCAAAAGCTGCACCAAGGGTCCGCCCTTGGGCAACAACAGAGGATGGCGAGTCTCATATGGAAGATCCGCCTTCCGGAGCCTGCCTCCAACCCGAAGAAGCCCATCCGAGTCGATGTACGGGTTCAAACGAGCGACCGCGCCCTTCAACTTAGCGCGTCCGTCGCGCAAAATCTGAAGCTCTGACTCAAACCGTCCGGTCTGCACGACACGGACCCAATGCAACAATGCGCTCCGGCGCTCTTCTGCACCTGCAATCGGCTCCAACCGCTTTGCCTGTGGGTTTCTACAATTATGTATGAAACGCTTAATCCAACTGGTGACACCCAGAAGCTTATCCAAGCTGCTATACCGAGCAAGTAGCCAATCCGGCTCCGACGTCGTCTCAGCGACTACAGCATGTACACGGAGCCCAGTCAAACTCAAAGAAGTAACATCTGTCTGACAGACAGGCCAAGAAGTTTCTGATCCCATCAGCCACTCTGGACCCCACCAGAGCGGGTGTGACACCAATTCTGGTGCCGTACAACCTCGGGAAGCACAGTCCGCTGGGTTAAGCTCTCCCGGCACATGTCTCCATGTTATATCAATTCCGATATTCTGGATTTGGGAAACCCGATTTCCCACAAAAACCTCCAAGGTATGTGGGGCCGCGCGCAACCAGGCAAGCGCGACCTGGCTATCCGACCAGGCGAAGATGTCTCGTATCTCGACCGTGGCCGCCAGCTCACTGGCAACGTGATGCAACAATTTAGAGAGAAGGTGAGCTCCACTCAACTCAAGCTTGGGAATAGTCAGCCTAGTCCTGATGGGGGCGACCTTGCTCTTCCCTAACAAAAGCGAGACATTGACCCGGCCATCGGCGTCAACTGTCCGCATATAGACTGACGCGGCGTAGCCTCGCTCCGACGCGTCACAAAAGCCATGCAGGCTGGCTCGATAGTTCCCGGGTGGCAATATTCGACGAGGCAAGGCAATCCGATTGACTTCCTTAATCGATGAAAACAACTCGAGCCAATCATCCAATGGAGAGCCAAACAGCGGCTCGTCCCACGAGACGCCCAAAGTCCAAAGTCTCTGAAGAAGACACTTTGCAGAGAATATCACTGGACTGATCCAACCGCTTGGATCAAACATACGGGCTATTACGGACAACACCGTTCTCTTAGTCCAGACTTTTGGTATTTCCAAGTCCACTTGGAATGTGAAGATATCGGTTAGCGGCTGGTACTGCATGCCCAGCACCGCTATCCTGTTGGGATCATCCACATCCTCAAACAGGTGAGGGTTCTGTTGGTGATCCTCCGGGATCCCTTCTAGAACTTTAGGCTCATTGGACAACCACTTACGTAGCTCGTAGCCACCTGTCTTCAATATTTCGATCAATTCATCCCGCAGTAGGAGGGCCTCCTCAATACTTTGGGCTCCGGTGCACACGTCATCAACATACAAGTCACGTGACAGCACGGAAGCCCCACGGGGAAAGCGGATCCGTTCCCGCTCTGCCAATTCAAGCAATGATCTGATGGCGATATAGGGACTAGATTTCAAACCATACGTGTTTGTGTTGAGTTCATACACCGTCACAGGATCCTCAGGGCGCTCACGCCAGAGTATCAACTGGAATCGCCTGTCCTCAGGATGTATGACTGTCTGGCGGAACATCATCCGGATGTCCGCACCAAAAACCACTTGATGTCTTCTAAAGTTCAAGATGATGTCAATTATGTCCCTATGCAATTTGGGACCCGAATGCAAACACAGATTCAACGAAACCCCGTTCGAAGTGGGTGCGGACCCATCAAAGACAGTCCGCAACTTGCCCGTTGAGGCCTTCACCACCGCGTGGTGGGGCAAAAAATAATGCTCAGTTGAGCTCCAATCAACTCGAGCCGGAGACATGTGACCCAAATCCTCGTACTCGCGCATAAATTCAATATATTTATCGCGAAGTACGTGGTCACGCTGCATGCGTCGCTCCATGGACAGCAGTCGTTTCTCCGCAAGCGCCCTACTTTGCCCTAGGCTAGGACGAGAGGCAACAAAAGGTAACCTAGTTACAAACCGACCGGAGGGCAACCTCTCCGTGGTTGATCGAAAAAGGGCTTCGCACTCAGCGTGTTCCGGATCCATCCTGGAACTCATAGGTGGCTCCTCCACCTCCCAAAACCTTTGCATGGTCTTGGCCAAGGACGCAGATGCGACAACCGGTGGCTCCTTCCGCGGTGCCATTATCAAACACAGGGCCCATCAGGGCAAAACCAAAAATCGTAGACACTGCCATCAGTGAAGACGAACCCAGAGCCTTCTGTGTACCCAACAAAATCCAACCCAATACGTCCGAGCCCAGGAGCAAGTCCACTGGGCCGGGATGAAAGACAAAGGGGTCGGCCAAATCCAGACCCGAAACCAAAGACAACACACCCGGCGGTATGTCTGTCGAGGGGTGCCAACCCGCAATGGTATCCATTACCATAGCCGAAGTCGTGATCCTCATTGTGGAGGACTTCAGCGAAGAAAAGGTGACAAGTGTCTGGCCCGTCAGACACTTCACTTGTATGCCACCAACTCCAAGAAGTGGCACAGGCGAGTCTTCCACGACTAAACCTAACTGGCGTGCCACTCGAGTGGTAACCAAACTGCTTTGAGCCCCTGAGTCCAACAGAGCTCTCAAATTAATGGCTTCCCCCCTACGACCCCATACGCGGACCACCGCGGTAGGGAGCAGAACCGTCCGCGGCTCTGTCCCAGCAAGGGAGCAAGCTAATTACGGGCTCCCCACTCTCTCCAAACCAGGGGCGCGCCACTGACCCGGATAATATGGCGGGCGAGTGCACATCCCCATCTGAGGGGGGGCATAACCCGCGGCCCGGCCATACCTATGGTACGGCGGGTGGTACTCCAGCCGTGGGTACTCGTGCAGCGGCGGAGAAAACCGCTGCGGCTGCATGTGGTGGGTAGTGGTAACCCGCGTGGAGGGGGGTGTCCCCACTCTCACGTCCGATCTAGGGCCCCCGCCCATGGGGGCCCTATCCGGGGCCTGGCCAGCTACATACTGGCCATGACCTTGGGGCGCGTGGTCCCGGTCCGCCAAGACCCGCGCAGGTACGCGACCCCCTCCCGAGGGGGGTGCGACGAGCGAAGCCGCGTCCTCCGTCCGGTGGTGGAGGGCTTCGCGCAGGAGCGCCCCCGCCCATAGGGGACCCCTGCCTCAACATCCGGGTGCCATCCCCGTTGCGGTTCATGCAAAGCATCGCGTGGTGCCGCCCACGGCATGCACTGCATGGTATGGCACTGGGACAGTCACGTGCATAGTGACCGCCCAAACAATAAAAGCAAAGTTCATGCCGCTTTGCCATGCGGCGCCGATCTTGTACTGGCAGTCCCTGCCAGTCCCTGCATTGCAGCAGGCTGTGGCCCATCCGACCACATTGCAGGCAGTCCGCGTCCCTCGCGACTGCTGCCGTGTGTGCAACCCGCGCACCAGCTCCACGCGGTGGCGGTTGCCGTCCCTGTTGGGGCCTCCCTCGCCATGAGGGTTCCAAGGGCCTACGTTCAGGCGCTCTGGATGGCGCTGAGTCCGTCATGGTATTCTCAGCCGCCCGTGCCTCAAACTCCAAAAACTTCACCAAGTCAGTGAATGTTGGTAGGGTGGTGCTATCCCGCTCCGCATTTTCGCGCTCAAACCGCGAGCGGATGTCATTGGGCAATTTGCCCAATACAATGTGCACCAACAAAAAAGACCATTGGTCCACCGGCAGCCCCAGTGTGCGGAGCGCGTTACAGGCCACTGTAACGGGCGTGAGCAACTGCAGGCGCAACTGTGCCCTGTTGGCCACCTTGGGCAGGGCCATCAACTGTGCGGCGTGCGCATCCGCTAACAAACGTAAATTTTGGTAGCGGGAGTTCAATAACTCCCAAGCCGTATCGTACTGGTCGTCCTCCACCCGGAGGTGCTGGATGAGCGACCGCGCTTCATCCTCCAGAGTGGAGAGGAGGTAGGCCATCTTCTGGGCCTTCGACAACTCCTGTCGTGCTACGACCAGGGACTCAAACATATTTTTATATGCCACCCACTCCTCCATCCTACCCCCAAAGTGGGACAGCTGAAGGGTGGGGAGCCGACCAGTAACCGCTGGTCCTTCCTGTCTAACAGGTGTGCGAGGGGCTGGTCCGCCAGCCTGTCTCGCCCTTATTGCGGTCACCGCCTCCGCGATATCATCGTGCAGACTCAGGATCTGGTCCATGTCCGCCATGTGACCTGCGTAGGCCTCCGGGGTAAGATCGGCTTCGGTAAGCGCCGCCATGGCCGCTTCCGCGCTAATCAATCGTGAGTGGAGGTGATCCGCTCTTAGCAGTATGGCGCCCTCCCTGTCCTTCCGGGACAGGAGTCCTCCGGCCGTCACAAACCATCTCAATTCGTTGGCGAGTGTCGCCCTAGCATTGGAGGCCTTCGCCATCGCGTCAAGTCACAAACAAAAAATAACAAAAAGGTAAATAAAAAACAACAAAATCAAGCAACTACACGAAGAACCGCGGTAGGTATGAGAATGGCACAAACCCGGAACGCACGGTACAAACCGCAAACAAATACAAAAAAGGTTACAAATATTCTTATACAAACAAACTAAGAAAAATCTAATAATTTTTACAAACAATTAATTATTTTTTACAAACGAACAAATAGAGGGTAGATAAACTACGCTCTGCTACCAGAAAATGTGCAGAGCAACTACGCTCTGCTGCCAGAAAATGTGCGCAGAGCGAATCCGGACAAACGAAGCGGCGGGAAGAATTCTGTACCGGAACTTTACCGGGAAAAAATCTACCGGTAAAATTAAGTACCGGGACAAAATCTCCACGCGACACCACGCTTGTCCGACTAGAATCTAACTTAAGCTATACGCAGTCTGCTACCACCGTAGCTTATGAAGGGAGCTACAGGGCCCTATATGATAACCTAACCTATAAATTAACTAGAATTGAACACTTACCAAACTAAATCTTCTTTCTCTTCGGATCCAAACTTGAGTGTCTTCGGGAAGGGGGAATTCCTAATTACCCTACCTAACCCTTGAGATCTCAATTCCCCATAACAACTAAATAGATTTCTTCCCGTAGTTTCACTCGGGAACAGCCAGATGTGAACAGCCAGCCACGTTTCACCTCTCACAAGAAAAAGTCACAATAACAGAGTTTTTCACAAACACAAATTCAATAGTGATTTAACAAACAGGAAATTCACAATTATCACTCAAACTAAACAACAAGCAAAAGACGCGAGACCGCTCCGCGTATTAAAATCAAACCGATATCGCCCTGGACAATGCAATGGCGGACTACACACGACGCCATCCACGCTAGCAGTGTGAAAACCCCGAACGCCCTCTGGCGGCAGCAATGCGAAACGCCTGCGTTTAGTTTTACCCAATATATTACAAACACACACTAGCTCATTTCCAGAGTGCAGGTTTCCTCACGATGTTTTCCTTCACCGGAAGCAAGTGATGGTCGATGAAAACTAACATGAGTCAGATTGGTATACAAACTTATGTAGCCCGGGCAGGATTCGAACCTGGGATTTTGCATCCACTGGCGGGCGCCCTACCACTCGGCCACCACAGCTTCCAATGTTGTTACACAGTATACAAAAATACAAATATTAGCACAAAATATACAAGAATACAATCTCTATTTCGAGTAGAAAGATTGTTTGAAACTGAAAAACTCTTGTAATGTGTAGAAGTTATGTTCATTAAGTCTGTCAAATGTTTCTTAAATAATTTAAAAGTCATATTCTTAAATTCTTTTGGAATTTGGTTATAGATTTTAAATTATAGATTGCCCAAGACAAATCCCAATGGAGAAGCACTATGGACAGCCTCTGCCCTACCTGGGGTCCTTAGGACTATAAATCAAGTCAAATGATGTTAAGCGGAAGTGGTAGAGTGGTCAAGCCTATGGCCCAAAAGTCCCAGGTTCAAATCCTACACGTGCCTGGTGAATTGTATGCCAATCTAACTCATGTATGGTAGTTTTTTTAGATCACCATATAACGGGTGAAGGAAAACATCGTGCGGAAATCTACACTCTAGTTGATGATTTATCAGCTACAGCTAGTGTGTTAAGTGAAAAAGGCAATGGCAAACTATTCCATAATATCGACAAGAAAGTCGTTCTGTGTGTTTCATTCCGCATAATAAACACGACCCTCAGCCGTTAAGAATCAGACTATAAGTAGGAGAAGGAGAACATCTTCTTCTTCTAAAGGTGCCTCTCCAACTAGTGAAGGTTCGCGATTAACATGCTCAAGTCCTTCTTGTCATTAGCTCTGCGGAACAGCTCAGCAGCATTCGCTATCCCGGTCCACTCTCAGATGTTTCGCAACCAAGACTTTTTGAAGGAGAACATATTATCACGAATTGACAGTGTCATTACGCAAATAAAAAGTAACGATAACCTGAAAATAATATAACAACTTAGTTACCTAATTTAGTTGTTAATCATAGTACTACACAGTACACAGAACTATACCTTGATATTATTCTGTGTCTTACGTACATTTGTTTTACGACTATCGTAAAGCGTCTATAAGGTTTTAACATCAAAAATTATTTGTTTTGAGGTTACGGTTATTAATATAGAAGCAGAAACACAGGTCTAATGGAACGAGTTCGCTATCGAGTGATTTAGGTAGACTACAACCGCCCATTGATCAGGCTTTTGGCGCCAGACTTAGGTTATACAGATTAAAATGATATTTCGGATTCATTATAGCTTTATCAATAAAGGTATAATTAGGATTCAATTATCTTGAGTTGCGTTTTGGGGTTGCGATTTTCTGACCTGAAATAAACTGAATTTAATTTGACAAAGAAAAGGAGGTTATTCTTGGCTTTGGTGGTTTTCCATTACAATGCTTGCTCGTCGTGGTAATTTTTATACGACTGACCAAAAAAGGAGAATAATGTTTTATTCCACCATAAGTCCTGAACGGCTTAACAGATTTTGATGTGAGAGGTATTGTTAGATTCCTTGCATTCCTCCGGGTGACATATGTAAGTTGTCAGTAGTGTTTTTTATTTTTAAATAATTAGCTTGTAAAATTTTTCTATTTTGCTTTTTATTTCTACTCAAAAATTCGATCTATTTTGTTATGAATTTATTAAAGTACTTATCTTATACCAGTGTCATAAGATATTTGTGTAAATTCACGTCAATTCCCTCGAACCGGATCCGTATCGTGCCTTTCCATAAACGGATCGGAATCCAATCAGTTTCACACCGGCTATCGTTGTCAGTGTTGCCAGTAACAATTGGTTATTTGTCAAAATTGTTTATGACTACACGACTTGGTTCACTGCTTACATATTTACACATTTTAAAATTTCATATGACATTAGTTGTTGTGACTGTCTTGTATTATTTAAAGCTGAAAGTTACAGCATGATATTAAGGCATAGTTTAGACTTTGCAAGCTATCATGAGAAAAACTGCCGAGTAGCTGTAGTTTAGTTACTTACCTACGCCGCCGCGTATAGGCTTATATATTACGTTTCTGATGTGGATTTCGAAATCTGTCGATATATCATATACTTAGCTATAATAAAATAAGGATACATGTTTCACTATCGCAATCGGTTAACATGTTCCTAAATGTACAGTTCAAGTATGTACTTACATGCCATTATTGCACTTCAATTAAAATCGTCATGAGTAGTTTCTATATGCAAAAATCATCACTAGTGTATCTTCTGAAGGTAATGTTCTCAACTTGTAGTAAAATCGACCCTTCTACTTAACTTTTTGTTTTCATTCGCAGCTATCTACTGTCAAACCAGCAGCTAGCACCATGTAAACTAACCATAACTTTCATTCTTTGCCTTGCTTTGTCCCGTGCAGAAACGACACTATGCAAATAAGACTCTATATGAATTCTTCTTGCACCTAAAGTAACTTTGGAAAAAAGAAACATATCAGTGAAATCAATTCTAAATTCACTGGATTTTAGAATTGGCTTTAGAATTTGAGTCATTAAATTTTAATTCGCCGGATTTCCGTAGTACGCTTTTATTTAACAAATATTTACAAAGACACAAAGTATTTCTCTCATTTTTATGACTTCCCATCTATAAATCCGTACAGCAAGAATTTAAACTCTATTTAGTATCGAATTAGTCGGTAGTTAAGTAATTTTAATTAATATAAATTTATGTTCCTATCTCGAGGTTTTAAGTATGTATGGGGTAACCGAGTAGAATTCTTGAGATTTAATTAAGACATTCATTAATTAGTCAATATTTATTGCAGCTTTTATGGTCTAACTGAATGCACTTAGAAAAACATTTATTACATCTTGAATGGTACTGGTGGCACATACCAGACCAATTTCATATTACATGTGCAATTTTGTAACTACCACTATTGAATTTAAATTATAACTACATTACACTTAGTGCTTGTATGTTTTTTGCTTAGTTGCTTAAGTAATGGTTTGATTCTGTTAGTTTAAAGTGTTTACATTGAATTCTTGTTAAATTTAAAGTATAGAAGTTAGTGTTATTCAAAGTGTTATCTAATGGCAATACGAATTTATAGAATAGCGAGGTTTCTAACACAAGCCTTTAAGAAAACCTCAACCTGTAGAAAATTATGCAGGTATATACTCAATTGTAGTGAGAATATAAAAAAAATGTTGTGGAATTTCGGAAAATCCTCTCTTAGTGCTCTCCAAAGCTCCCTAAGGAACCTACATGCCAAATTTGACTATCCACCCAGTAGTTTTGACTGTGCGTTGTCTGTCAGTCACTCAGAAAGGGAAGAATGTTATATACAATATTGGAATATTAGGAATCCTCAAATTCCCACGGGATCGAGGCCGCGGGGCACAGCCAGACTATAATATTTTCGTATAGTTCACATGGAAATAGGCCAAATTGGATGAGATTATACAACAATATCCACAATATATTGATGATAAATTCACCTGTATTATCATTACAAGTGATCTTAATAAGATCAAGTCTGTTTGTGTGTTTATTGCATACGAGGGTCTTATGTTTGACCTTTCAGGGGATTTGTTTCCCTGGAATGTTGCCATATGATCTCCATGATCCCAGGATTTAGTCTTGACGACTAGAATGTGATGAAGTAATGGTAATGCAGTGCAACTAAAGTGAGGTGGATTTAAGGTAATTGAACAGTCAAAGGAACATCAGCCTGTGCTAATTCATTGCAAATGCCCTCTATCACGGCCGAATAAAGGTCAATCTTGGATAACTTGATGAAAGTTTAACATCCATTTGGACGTTTTCCGTCGACATCGCGCCATAGCAAATAGTTCGTATGTTGGGAATGACATCTGCAAAGCGCGCGCGTAGACAGAGAGCGCGCGCGTAGACAGAGAGCGCGCGCGTAGACAGAGAGCGCGACTTTCAAATGACTAGTTGGATAACCAACTGTGTCTATTCGTCCCCGAATATTTAAGTCATCCCATTATTTTTAAATCTTTTACATTTTTCATTCTCTCTACTAATTAATTAAGAGGGGATAAAATACTTTAAATACTATTTGATATCTTTATGAATTGCAGAAAATATGATAATTTAAATACATAAGTGATATGCCAAATGAAATGGGTCAGCAACCTCGTCCCGACAAAGCGAAATTCGAAAGTAAAAGGCTCAAAATTACCATAATTTGTGTCATAATGAGACACGCGATTCGCCGACACGTACAGACGGACATACCACCGGTTGGTGTCAAAATTTTATCGTAATTAGAGCTTCCGCTCGTTCAAAATGTATTTGTGTGCTAAGGGACCTGGGTGCCTATTCTGATAACTTACTACGTCATCATCATGTCTCAACACTGTAGCAGTAGT
Source organism: Ephestia elutella (assembly GCA_018467065.1). NCBI lineage: Eukaryota > Metazoa > Arthropoda > Insecta > Lepidoptera > Pyralidae > Ephestia > Ephestia elutella. Next base: position 1,867,393 of record CM031584.1, read on the forward strand.
AGAATTTTCTCGTTCATATCTCCCTCTGGCATAGTTAGTGCCGTTCTCGAAAATTTGACATAAAAGTTTGACACAAAGGTCTATTTTCAGAATATCTAAACGTTTTATTTTGATCCCATTACTAGTTTAGATTGAATCATTGATTGAAATTTTTTGGTTATATATACACAAAAGTAAGAGACCCTTCATTTTTTATTCGTTCCCGGCCCGTGGTCCTCGGCAACTGGCTGTATCAGGCCGCGTCTGTGATTCAAACAAGTTAATTAATATTAATGTTCAACATTCATTCAAACAACAAGCCATTCGAGCAAAAAGTGAATAATCAAAGCAAAAAGTTTAAATTGTGTTACTATGTTACTAATACTGTATTATTGCAATATTGGATAGCTACTTGGCGCCACAAGCGAAACCTGGACTAATGGGTATTACAATAATCCCAAAGAAGCTATTTATATTGCACAAATCCTACTTTATTGTAATAAATGTCAGGTACGTAGTAACGCTTGCATTGCGTTCAGTAAATATTATTCTGTCAACACTATTCATTTTAAATGTAATATTACACCTAAATCATAAATTTATTCTGTTTCGTAATATCCTTCAAATTTTCGAGAAGTAGGTAAATACTTAGTATTTCTTTTTTTTTAATCCTACAAAAAAAAAATCAAAAACGATTTATTTTGATTTCCGAACTAAATTACGCTCAAACTAAATTGTAAAACTTTATATTGTAGTATTGAATAATTTTAATATTATTCAAATGGCAAAAAATGTAACAAAATGTACATGCATAACCCCCGGTTTCTGAAACGCAAATCAACGAAAAAATTACGTAGCAAGTTGATAATCTCTACTTAAAAGCAGTTTGGGTTTCTGAACAAGCCTAGTGACAGTGTGTCATCGATTTGTTGTTCCAAATGTCAGATCTCGAATTAATGGCCGATTAAGGTAATTTTGGGTTTCCGGAAAGCTTTTTCGCATGTTGACAGCATGTTATAGTCTTCAGAGATAATTCGCAAAAATCGACCAATTAACAAAGTGTCACAATAAATGTCACCAGTATTTTGTAAAATCTATCGATTTTCTGCGCGAAATTTTCAAAGAAAACATAAAACGTTCGTACGAAATATATAAGTCGCAGCTCGTGGCTTCGCTCCCGTGAGAATTTCGGGATAAAATACCCTATATGCTATTCCCGAGATTTTTCTACCCGTGTAGGTACCAAATTTCATCTATTCGCCTAGTAGATTTTGCGTGATTGCGTCAAAACTTCCAAACTTTTATTCAAACTTGCGCATTTAAATAATAAATAAATATATAAATAAAATATGGCAAATGATGTTCAATGGGACTGACACGTCATCGACAAAGGCCCCAAGAAAATAAAGAAAAAAAAAAACACAGACATGACCGGGGCTGGAACCCGGACCCCGCGTTTCAGAGGCAAGGTCTTTCCCACTGCGCCACGGAGGCAGTCATATAAAGTGGCAAAAGCCGAATTTGGCATTTGTTGTCAACAGAAGAGACAAAACTAGAGCGTTGGATGTTACAAGGAGTATTTATAAACTCTTTGGATAGAAACAAACATGAATGAGTGAATGAAAAAAGTCAAACAGTCGATTAGATAATTTTACGGTGAATAGCTATTCAGAAACCCAAAATTGTTTAGCAGATTGTTAATTATGACACTCTGTTACCAAATTCAATACTTGACATGCTTTTCGGAAACCGGGCGTAAGTCTTCTAAGAATGTAACAATTAATTAGTATTTGATTTGTAATGTGTTAAAAATGCTTATTACGATATGTACTTAATATTATAAAGTAACTGCAGCCTGAGGGTCTCTCCCGCAGGAATTTAGGGGATAAAAGTACCATGTATTCCTAGACAGGACGTGTGAGGTATCCATAGAGTTTTTATGTTACCCTGGGTAACATATTACCCATTTTTAAAGTACAATTTCTGACCAACCGTTATATTTTCTAACTTAGTTAGCGGTAACTTATACTTTGAATTGTTTGTAAATATGAGAATATATTTTAAGATTAATTCCCATTGCAACTAAAATTGTATCACAAATAGAGACTTGCAAAAGCTCAGGAGCCTGACGTGCTTAACATTGACTTTGCAAGTTGTGCTTGGACTTCCGACCGCCCGCAAGCTTTCGACAAAACAAACTTTAGTTAAACACTTCTATTGAAAACAATTTCTAAGCACCGATGGCGCCAATAAAGCTTGTGGTTCTAAACTTTTATTTTGTTCAAAAATATGCAAAGTGACTTTAAAAATACCAGCAACTTTTCTAGGGGTGAAAGTACTTTATTTATACCTTCTAGCTTAAGGTGTATTTTCCAAAATCCATTGATATATCAATCAGTCAGCGTTCAATATTATACATACTTATATAGATATAGAAATAAGATAAACAACAAGTATTTTACAAATATTGTTTTAGTTGAAGAAAATAAAAGTCAAAGGCCCATTGGAGTAATAGAATACTACAACAAACCTATATTACATCCACGCCATGGCCACACTACCCAAAAACACTAACAAATAGATCAATCATTCATTCAATTGAACGATTTGTCACTCCGGCGCGTTAATCCCGGCCACCGTGTAGATCAAAGTGTCCGAAAAAACCGATATCAAAAGGCTTTTGATGCCGACTGTACATAAAAATAGACGTTACGTGACTGGCGAACGAACGTGTGAACGCATTTTGTTTTTGTTTACGTCTGTACTATACGCCCGCCTGAGAAAGTAAAAATGTACAGACTGAGTGACGCCAGAATTATCTTCTTCTAAAGGTACCTCTCCAACTAGTGAAAGTTAGCGATTAACATGCTCAAGTTCTTTTTAAAAAACTACTGAGCTGTTCCGTAGAGCTAAGAAGCTCTACGGAACAGCTCAGTAGCTGCGCTATCCCGGTCCACTCTCTGATGTTTCGCAATCGTGTTTTTCCGTCTTCCGACCTTTCTCTTTCCAGAGAATTTGCCCATTTTATCAGCTGCAGGATTATAAGTGGTATATTTAACACCATGTCAAGTTACCCTTTTAATCGACCTCTCGGTTCAAACAAAATGTTTCATTATCTCATCATCGTCAGCCATTTAAAGATTCCACTGCAGGTGCAATGGCCTTCCTAAGGGATAAATAAGTAGGATGGGCTGTGACCATGGCTCACCACGTAGACCCAATGCGAATTGGTGGATTTTAACTGCTAATACAACCGGAATCAATAATAACTTAACGAAGCACGGAGTAGCTAGAGATAATACGTGTACATTTTTGGCACCCATCCCATGAGCGGCCATTTGAAAGTTACTTAATCGCTACTATCGCAGGCCAACGACCGTGTGAACCACTGTATCACTATGATCCTTACGAAAGTGTTTATCAGTCTTTACTTTTTTTGACATAGCTTGATTAAAATGCAGTAGTCGCCGATTGGTAGACTTCACAGGTGAAACCAAACTATCACTGATTTAATGGAACAACTACTTCCTTGGTAGTTTCTTTGCAATTCTATGCAGTTTATGGGCTTCTTTTTATATAAAACATTATTTTTTTCTTAGTACGGTCAGGTGCATGTAAAGATATTCTGCATTGGCTCCAACTCTGTGGTATTTGCGGCGAATTCGCAATGTATTTGGGAAGATTCGTTTATTTAACCATTATTTTACAAAATACAGAAGTAAATGCGCAAAATCCTTGGGGGAGGCCTTTGTCCAGCAGTGGACGTCTTTCGGCTGAGAGAAGAAGAAGAAGAAATGCGCAAAAGGAGGGCTTCATGCTAAGGCCAAGAAGAAGACTGCTAAGCATTATCTACCAGCCAATAATTAGATATTGATCTCTTCTCTTCATTCATTACATGACCGTCCACCTTTCCACCGTCGACTACAGTAATAGCATCAAATTAGCAATAAACGAGTTCAGGTTATGTGCTGTACACTGTACTTCATCTACAATAGTCCCTTAAGGGACAATACCGTTGTAAATTGCTAAGCTTTAACGGCGACAGTGCGAGGGTGTAAGCAAGTGTTTATGGTGACATCAGTGACATACAGACGGACAGCCAGCTCCTTTGATGTACCGTCCACCCACGTGTAATTATCAGCTTTGTCTGATTTTTTTCTTGTTTAAAAAATAATGCACAGACTTTTCATGCATCGGCCGAAGTTTTGCAGCAAGTATTGTTTTCTAAACTTAAAAGAAAGCTCAAAATGAAATACAAAAAAATTCTGTAAAATTTTGCCTTTATTTGTAGTAGTTCGGTAATTCGTGAGCGTCGCGGCCGAGAGCGTGGCGGATTGAGGGCCTAACGGCCGAACCCGGTTATTTTGTTACTATTTTTTATAAAAAGTTAGTTTTTGATTTATAAATATCATCGAACTATTGCTAGTACTTTTATTTTGATTTTATATTTTTGTGTTTATTTTAATTTCGTAAAATGCACAAACACAAAAAGCTGGGGAAAAATGAATAAAATTTGGAGTCCAAATTCTAGTCGAGTCTCGGAAAATTGTAAACTATTTGACTCATGTAAATACATACTTATATAGTAGTCATAGTCAGCACCAGTTGCTTCCGGTGAAGTACAATATTGTGGTGAATGTTATCAGCTAACGCGTGAAATGGAGAAGGCAATAGCAATTCCAATAACATTGCCAAGGCAATCATTGTCTGAATTTTATTCCATCTTAGTCATATAATGACCACAACCCACAGTAATAAGGAAGTAAAGAACATTCAAACTATTCCGAGAATAAACAATATATTTGCAATGATTTTCAAACAATTTAAAAACCATAAAAAAGTGATTTAATATCAGAATGCCACTCGCTTTTCAACGAGGATGAACGGATGGACCTTAGTAATCTGATCACGCGTAAACGTAGGTACACCTTTGTCATGGAAATAATAAAACACCGTGATAAAAGTTTACGCGAAATGAAGTATGATGAGTATGAAATGTTTTTTTTTGACAAAACATTTGTAAAAAGTAGAACTTTTTTATTATTATTATTAAAGATGGGTTTGCTCTTCACCACAATCTTGTCCGAGGGCAGAGATGAGGTCTGCGATGTAGCGAGCTTACCGAGAAGCAGTCTATTCACCCTGTCCCACAGAAATAGGAGTCGGGATCCACTTGTCCCCTAAAATTCGTCTACTGGAACAAAAGTTGCAGTTTCGGCCCCTATAAAGGTACCCATCCATCCCCCGGCAGGAGACAGTCAATTTTAGTCGATACCTTATATCATCGCATTATAATTCAAATCGACTGAACAATTTTTGTAAGCATGAGTTTTTCAAAATAAATAAATATTATTTAACAAAAAAAAATCTTAAAAAATAGTGAAGGTAAATTTGAATAAGTGTGGGAAACCCATTAATAATAGCGATCATGATTTCATGTGTTTGTTTATCGTAACAATGTCAAATTCGACATGGAGATTACAAAAACCAGTAGAACATGACACTACACATCATAGTAATTACCGTAATAAGACCATATCTCTGTAAGTAGTAGAAAATGTAGTCGAAATATATGATTTCTGTAGGTATGTCGTATGCGTTTTCCTAAATAATTCTTTTTTTTTCTTTTTTCGCAAAGCTGTAAGTGAAATATTCAGTGCTTAGATCCAGTCAAGGTGGAGGAATCTGACCAGGAGTCCAGTAGTGAGAATTCTAGTCAAGATAACACAGAGTTCCTGGATGTGACATTAGAAGGCCATGATGAAACATATGTTCCCAGTGGAGGCAGGAGGAAGCAGGAGGATATACATACTCAAAAAACTGCAAGAGAGAGGAAAATGCCAGATCGGTATGGTTTCTCTAACCTCTGCATGAACGAGGAAACCTATGATGATGCTTGAATGGAAGATGGCTATGCGGGAAGAATTACAGTGTTTCAAAGACAATGATGCGTGGGAGTTGTGCGTTGCTCCAAAAAGTCAAGTCGTGTTGTGCAGTGTAAGTGAATGTCACGAAAGAAATAGTGAAAATAAAGTTTGGTTTCGTGAAAATTTAGTGGCAAATAGTTGTAAGACACACCACTTTGAGATTATTATTTGCTCTCTCTGTTCAACTTAGTCTAGATATAACGCATCTTGATGTCACAACTGCTTTCTTGAACGGCTCTCTTGAAGAAACTATATTTATGCATGATGGTCGAGTTCTCAAACTTAAGAAGGCCATTTACGGCCTGAAACAATCTTCGAGAGCGTGGTACAAAAGGGTGGATGATTGTTTGTTACAATTACATTGATAGAATTTTACATAAATTTAATATAAGTCATTGTAATACAGTCAAAACGCCAATGGAGAATAAATTGCATTTTTTTTGAAAGTGATATTAATGTTGGTAACTTTCCATATCAGAAGATAATAGGCTGTCTGATGTAGCTGGCAATGTAAAAAACAACAGACTGTTGCTTTATCTAGTAGTGAAGCAGAGTACATGGCTATGACTGAGGCTTGTAAAGAAGCCATTTATCTTAGAAATTTGCAGTTTGAGATAACTAAAACTATGTACAGTATTAATCTCTACAATGACAATCAAAGTGCACAAAAGTTGGCATTTAATCCAGTTTTTCACAAAAGAACTAAACACATAGATATAAGGTTTCACTTTTGTAGAGATTGTGTTACAGATAAGGTTGTTAATTTAATGTATATGTCAACAGCAGAAATGCCAGCTGACCTGCTAACAAAAGCGTTATGTACAGTAAAACATTATAAGTTTTTAAATAAATTAGGCATTTCAAAAGTTTAAATTAGATATTGTTTAGATATAGTGGCGGTGTTGAAAAATATCATAAACAATATAAATAAATAAGTATAGATTATCTGTGGTAACAGGATGTACTTGTGCTGCCATCTCATGTCATTGTTATGTTTTATGTTCTATAAGTACTGAACCGAATAAAGTTAGTTGATTTCGTACAACCATCCCGGTCGTTTCATTATATCAAAACTCTGACCTTGCACCTCAATTTGACATTCAGATTTTGATTCCGGCTCAATTATAATAACATCCCTGCTAGTCAACACTTTCCTAGTTTTTGGATTAAATAATCTGTATCCTTTAATATTTTCTGGATATCCAATAAAAATACACTCTTGTGATTTTTTATCCCATTTCTTTCTCTTTTCTTTTGCTATGTGCATCATCACTGAACTACCGAAGATCCTAATATGACTGATATCTGGTTTAGTGCCATACCACAACTCATATGGAGTTTTATATCTCAACGCTGGTGCCACAGTGCGATTCTGCAAGTATACTGCCGTACTTGTGGCTTCTGCCCAGAACTCTTTGCCTAAATTTGTATCAAACAACATACATCTGGCCTTCTCCACTATTGTGCGATTAAATCTTTCACACAAGCCATTCTGTTCTGGCGTGTAGGGGTTGGTCTTCTGGTGTAGTATACCAGCTTTGTTTAGAAAAACATCAAATTCTTTGTTGCAATACTCCAAACCATTGTCGCTTCTCAATATCTTAATACTTCTTTGTGTTTGATTTTCTACTTCTGTTTTATACTGTTTAAAGTACTTCAAAGCTTCATTTTTGTGTTTCAAAAAATAAACAGAAGTCATGCGACTGTGGTCATCAATAAACAATAAAAAGTATCTGGAGCCACCAATTGATACATGTTCCATGGGTCCGCAAATGTCTGTATGCACAATTTCTAGTAAGTTACTGCTTCTTTGTCCAGTACTTGGAAATGGTAACCGACTTTGTTTACCTTCGCAGCATGTGGTGCATGTAGACTTGCTTATATTTTTGATTTGATTACTGATAGACATGCCAAGCACAGCATTGTTCATATGTTTCAAATAGTCCTTGTTAACATGGCCTAATCTGCGATGCCACGTAACTGCCGGCACGACTGATGCGACTAGATTTACTTCGTTTGACAGATTCACTTTGTAAACACCATTGACTAATAATGCTGTAGCCACAAGTACATTATCTCTATTGTAAACCATACAGCCGGTTTTAGTAAATGTAATCTTGTTTCGTTTGTTTATTAATTGGCTGACAGACAGCAAATTCGTTGTTAAACTTGGCACGCACAAAATATCTTCCACTACGATATCATATTCGCCACTGTCGGTTTTTGTGGTGATTCTCGCATCGCCCGAACATAAAACTTGAACTTTTTCATTGTTTGCAACAATAATTTCTCTGAGTTGATCATATGAAGCATTCATAATATAACCTTCATTTGGTGTTAAGTGAACACTTGCGCCGGAGTCAATATACCACTCGTGTTTATTGAAATTTCCACTCAAAAACACTGCGCTGAACGCATTTGACTGAATTTTGAAGTTTTTCTTGGAATTCGACGAGGGATTTTCATATGAAGGACACTGATTTCGATAATGGCCGGTTTGCTTGCACCGATAGCATTTCACCATTTTGACAATTGATTTGTTCGATGAATCAGTGCTGCCAACCTTGCTAATACTTCTGGCCATAGACGACATATCTTTCTTTCCATTCATTGAACGAGTCGCGAATGCCCCACTAACTTCATTCTCTTCCTGTTCCGGTGTTGTCATATCCAACAATTTGGTTTTGATGGAATCCGCCGTTATCGACATTCCTGAGTGCTCGATGGCCATTATCATAGGCGAAAAACGGTCTGGCAATCCCGCCAACAGCAACGATCCCGTCCATTGATCATTTATCTCGAATCCAGTCCCACTTAATTTCTGCGATGTGTCAATAATTTGAGTAACGTATGACGTCATCGAACTGCAGTTTTCAAGCCGTATTGAAATTAAATTCCGTAGTAGACTGATTCGCCGCGAAAAGCCACTATCATCGAATAACTGCCTCAGTTTCTCCCACAATTCTTTCGATGTTTTGACCGTCTTTATATGGACATACAAGGAGGGGTCAATAGTCATTATTAACTTGGCTTTGGTCTTTTCGTCATCTGCTGTTTCCACCGCTTTATCCGATACTGGAAAAACACAATGCTTCGTGCCTTCTAAGACTAAAAAGTTCTCTGCCGCGAAACACCATTCGCTATAATTTTCTCGGCCTCGCAACTTCGGCACATTCACCAAATAGTTAGACGAAGACGACGCCATTGTTCACATGTGTTCACACACACCCGGTCAGTTATTTTTGCACAAATACTGTACAATCCGACTAATCGCACTTAGTAACTGTCTTTAACACTTGTAAACGTCCAAAATTCTTGTTAAAAACTACTAAAATTCCGCGATTTGAGCGTAACGATGGCCCATAACCTATAATGAAACGACCGGGATGGTTGTACGAAATCAACTAACTTTATTCGGTTCAGTACTTATAGAACATAAAACATAACAATGACATGAGATGGCAGCACAAGTACATCCTGTTACCACAGATAATCTATACTTATTTATTTATATTGTTTATGATATTTTTCAACATTTTTAAAACTCGAAAAACAATCTAATCACCTATTTGTTGTTCAAATGTCTCCGACGACCCATATTTACAAGTCTCTACATCAATTTGTATTAATAAGACATGAATATTTTATAATTAATAACAAATATAGCATAAATTATTTTCCCACCTCCGTCAAATGTGATATTTGATATTTTAATGTACCATTAGCGATCATAAGGGAAACCGAAACTGACAAAGTAAAAATAGTAATGTTTACTAGCTTTTTCCTGCCGCTTCGCCCGGTTTGAATTTCCCACGGGAACAGTGCTTTTTCCGGTATGAAAGGTACCCTATGTCCTTCTCAGTACTTTTAACTATGTGTATGCGAAATTTCAGGAAGAATGGTTTAGTAAATAAAGTGTGAAGAGGTAACAAACAAACAAACTCACTTACGCTTTTATAATATAAGTTAGGAAGTTAGGATTTTTTTAATGAGCGATTTTTTGACAGCTAATTAAGAAAAAAAAATCAGTATAAAATAATCTCAACAGATGGAGTTTTATTGAAAGCCGAGTTGTAATAATGGCTGTACCTATATTGTGCGCTTTTTATTGGCAGCCAGAGGCAGAAAAAAAATCACCTAACAGTTTGACAGTTGCACAAATCACAATATTGATACTTTTTAGATGTTTTTTTACTAAGTTTTTTTTTTTTTTTAATGAAATTTTGCTTTTTGTATGGAACTTTTTCTTTCGGCTTTGCTTAAAAGTCATCGGGAACAATTTTTTTTTTTTAAATTTGGGTCTCGGAAAATCCCTTATTAAAAAGTAACGTACCTACTTAGCTATTCAGATTTTCCAGGGAACAGAGCCCCGGACGGAGCTTTTTAAAATATTTAATAGCCAATATAAGCAAAATTAGCTTTAATATGATATCCCCTTAACGAATATCAGTGTGTTATATTTAAAAGTACTCAACAAGAGTTCAAGTGAGCCTGCCATGGTTTACAGAATTACCCTTCAACGATATAACTGTACATAGAAATCACTGTTCACCGTTTATCGGTGTAGAGAATTTTTCTTAGACCGCTGCTTTTTTTCGCCGACAGCTCCGTTCGCCGAAAGAATGTTAGAAATAAAAAATGCTTCACCGATACAACTATCTGCAGATAGGGCGAGTCGCTGAAAGCTCCACTGGGCGAACGAATATTTTTTCGATAGAAAGTGTTTGTAATATATTGGGTAAAACTAAACGCAGGCGTTTCCTGTTATCGCCGCCAGGCGTTTTGGGGTTCTCACATTGCTCGCGTGTAAGATGGCTCGCGGACGGTCGCCATTGTCCCATGCGATATCGGTTTGATTTTTAATACGCGAGAGGTCCCGCGTTCTTTGATGGCTAATTAGCTTGAGTTGTATTTGTGAATTTCCTGTTTGTTAAATAACCATTGAACTTTGTGTTTGTGTACCCGTCATTGTGACTTTCTCCTGTGGGATGTGACGCGTGGCTGCTCGCTCACATCTATTTGTTGCCGAGCCGATTTCGGGAAGAAATCTATTTATTTGTTCTGGGGAATTGAGATCTCATGGGTTAGGTAGGGTGATTAGGAATTCCCCCTTCCCGAAGACACTCAAGTTTGGATCCGAAGAGAAAGAAGATTTAGTTTGGTAAGTGATTTTCCATTGTAGCTAATTTATAGGTTAGGTTATTATATAGGGCCCTGTAGCTCCCTTCATAAGCTACGGTGGTAGCAGACTGCGTTAAGTTAGTTAGGTTTTATTCGGGCAAACGTGGTGCCGCGTGGAGATTTTTTCCCGGTACTTATTTTTACCGGTGGTTTTTTCCCGGTGAAGTTCCGGTACAGAATTCTTCCCGCCGCTTCGTTTGTCCGGATTCGCTCTGCGCACATTTTCTGGCAGCAGAGCGTAGTTGCTCTGCACATTTTCTGGTAGCAGAGCGTAGTTTATCTACCCTCTATTTGTTCGTTTGTAAAAAATAATTAATTGTTTGTAAAAATTATTAGATTTTTCTTAGTTTGTTTGTATAAGAATATTTGTAACCTTTTTTGTATTTGTTTGCGGTTTGTACCGTGCGTTCCGGGTTTGTGCCATTCTCATACCTACCGCGGTTCTTCGTGTAGTTGCTTGATTTTGTTGTTTTTTATTTACCTTTTGTTATTTTTTGTTTGTGACTTGACGCGATGGCGAAGGCCTCCAATGCTAGGGCGACACTCGCCAACGAATTGAGATGGTTTGTGACGGCCGGAGGACTCCTGTCCCGGAAGGACAGGGAGGGCGCCATACTGCTAAGAGCGGATCACCTCCACTCACGATTGATTAGCGCGGAAGCGGCCATGGCGGCGCTTACCGAAGCCGATCTTACCCCGGAGGTCTACGCAGGTCACATGGCGGACATGGACCAGATCCTGAGTCTGCACGATGATATCGCGGAGGCGGTGACCGCAATAAGGGCTAGACAGGCTGGCGGACCAGCCCCTCGCACACCTGTTAGACAGGAAGGACCAGCGGTTACTGGTCGGCTCCCCACCCTTCAGCTGTCCCACTTTGGGGGTAGGATGGAGGAGTGGGTAGCATATAAAAATATGTTTGAGTCCCTGGTCGTAGCACGACAGGATTTGTCGAAGGCCCAGAAGATGGCCTACCTCCTCTCCACTCTTGAGGATGAAGCGCGGTCGCTCATCCAGCACCTCCGGGTGGAGGACGACCAGTACGATACGGCTTGGGAGTTATTGAACTCCCGCTACCAAAACTTACGTTTGTTAGCGGATGCGCACGCCGCACAGTTGATGGCCCTGCCCAAGGTGGCCAACAGGGCACAGTTGCGCCTGCAGTTGCTCACGCCCGTTACAGTGGCCTGTAACGCGCTCCGCACACTGGGGCTGCCGGTGGACCAATGGTCTTTTTTGTTGGTACACATTGTATTGGGCAAATTGCCCAATGACATCCGCTCACGGTTTGAGCGCGAAAATGCGGAGCGGGATAGCACCACCCTACCAACATTCACTGACTTGGTGAAGTTTTTGGAGTTTGAGGCACGGGCTGCTGAGAATACCATGACGGACTCAGCGCCATCCAGAGCGCCTGAACGTAGGCCCTTGGAACCCTCATGGCGAGGGAGGCCCCAACAGGGACGGCAACCGCCACCGCGTGGAGCTGGTGCGCGGGTTGCACACACGGCAGCAGTCGCGAGGGACGCGGACTGCCTGCAATGTGGTCGGATGGGCCACAGCCTGCTGCAATGCAGGGACTGGCAGGGACTGCCAGTACAAGATCGGCGCCGCATGGCAAAGCGGCATGAACTTTGCTTTTATTGTTTGGGCGGTCACTATGCACGTGACTGTCCCAGTGCCATACCATGCAGTGCATGCCGTGGGCGGCACCACGCGATGCTTTGCATGAACCGCAACGGGGATGGCATCCGGATGTTGAGGCAGGGGTCCCCTATGGGCGGGGGCGCTCCTGCGCGAAGCCCTCCACCACCGGACGGAGGACGCGGCTTCGCTCGTCGCACCCCCCCTCGGGAGGGGGGTCGCGTACCGGCGCGGGTCTTGGCGGACCGGGACCACGCGCCCCAAGGTCGTGGCCAGTATGTGGCTGGCCAGGCCCCGGATAGGGCCCCCATGGGCGGGGGCCCTAGATCGGACGTGAGAGTGGGGACACCCCCTCCACGCGGGTTACCAATACCCAACACCATGCAGCCGCAGCGGTTTTCTCCGCCGCTGCACGAGTACCCACGGCTGGAGTACCACCCGCCGTACCATATGTATGGCCGGGCCGCGGGTTCTGCCCCCTCAGATGGGGATGTGCACTCGCCCGCCATATTATCCGGGTCAGTGGCGCGCCCCTGGTTTGGAGAGAGTGGGGAGCCCGTAACTAGCTTGCTCCCTTGCTGGGACAGAGCCGCGGACGGTTCTGCTCCCTACCGCGGTGGTCCGCGTATGGGGTCGTGGGGGAAGCCATTAATTTGAGAGCTCTGTTGGACTCAGGGGCTCAAAGCAGTTTGGTTACCACTCGAGTGGCACGCCAGTTAGGTTTAGTCGTGGAAGACTCGCCTGTGCCACTTCTTGGAGTTGGTGGCATACAAGTGAAGTGTCTGACGGGCCAGACACTTGTCACCTTTTCTTCGCTGAAGTCCTCCACAATGAGGATCACGACTTCGGCTATGGTAATGGATACCATTGCGGGTTGGCACCCCTCGACAGACATACCGCCGGGTGTGTTGTCTTTGGTTTCGGGTCTGGATTTGGCCGACCCCTTTGTCTTTCATCCGGCCCAGTGGACTTGCTCCTGGGCTCGGACGTATTGGGTTGGATTTTGTTGGGTACACAGAAGGCTCTGGGTTCGTCTTCACTGATGGCAGTGTCTACGATCTTTGGTTTCGCCCTGATGGGCCCTGTGTTTGATAATGGCACCGCGGAGGAGCCACCGGTTGTCGCATCTGCGTCCTTGGCCAAGACCATGCAAAGGTTTTGGGAGGTGGAGGAGCCACCTATGAGTTCCAGGATGGATCCGGAACACGCTGAGTGCGAAGCCCTTTTTCGATCAACCACGGAGAGGTTGCCCTCCGGTCGGTTTGTAACTAGGTTACCTTTTGTTGCCTCTCGTCCTAGCCTAGGGCAAAGTAGGGCGCTTGCGGAGAAACGACTGCTGTCCATGGAGCGACGCATGCAGCGTGACCACGTACTTCGCGATAAATATATTGAATTTATGCGCGAGTACGAGGATTTGGGTCACATGTCTCCGGCTCGAGTTGATTGGAGCTCAACTGAGCATTATTTTTTGCCCCACCACGCGGTGGTGAAGGCCTCAACGGGCAAGTTGCGGACTGTCTTTGATGGGTCCGCACCCACTTCGAACGGAGTTTCGTTGAATCTATGTTTGCATTCAGGTCCCAAATTGCATAGGGATATAATTGACATCATCTTGAACTTTAGAAGACATCAAGTGGTTTTTGGTGCGGACATCCGGATGATGTTCCGCCAGACAGTCATACATCCTGAGGACAGGCGATTCCAGTTGATACTCTGGCGTGAGCGCCCTGAGGATCCTGTGACGGTGTATGAACTCAACACAAACACGTATGGTTTGAAATCTAGTCCCTATATCGCCATCAGATCATTGCTTGAATTGGCAGAGCGGGAACGGATCCGCTTTCCCCGTGGGGCTTCCGTGCTGTCACGTGACTTGTATGTTGATGACGTGTGCACCGGAGCCCAAAGTATTGAGGAGGCCCTCCTACTGCGGGATGAATTGATTGAAATATTGAAGACAGGTGGCTACGAGCTACGTAAGTGGTTGTCCAATGAGCCTAAAGTTCTAGAAGGGATCCCGGAGGATCACCAACAGAACCCTCACCTGTTTGAGGATGTGGATGATCCCAACAGGATAGCGGTGCTGGGCATGCAGTACCAGCCGCTAACCGATATTTTTACATTCCAAGTGGACTTGGAAATACCAAGGTCTGGACTAAGAGAACGGTGTTGTCCGTAATAGCCCGTATGTTTGATCCAAGCGGTTGGATCAGTCCAGTGATATTCTCTGCAAAGTGTCTTCTTCAGAGACTTTGGACTTTGGGCGTCTCGTGGGACGAGCCGCTGTTTGGCTCTCCATTGGATGATTGGCTCGAGTTGTGTTCATCGATTAAGGAAGTCAATCGGATTGCCTTGCCTCGTCGAATATTGCCACCCGGGAAATATCGAGCCAGCCTGCATGGCTTTTGTGACGCGTCGGAGCGAGGCTACGCCGCGTCAGTCTATATGCGGACAGTTGACGCCGATGGCCGGGTCAATGTCTCGCTTTTGTTAGGGAAGAGCAAGGTCGCCCCCATCAGGACTAGGCTGACTATCCCCAAGCTTGAGTTGAGTGGAGCTCACCTTCTCTCTAAATTGTTGCATCACGTTGCCAGTGAGCTGGCGGCCACGGTCGAGATACGGGACATCTTCGCCTGGTCGGATAGCCACGTCGCGCTTGCATGGTTGCGCGCGGCCCCACATACCTTGGAGGTTTTTGTGGGAAATCGGGTTTCCCAAATCCAGAATATCGGAATTGATATAACATGGAGACATGTGCCGGGAGAGCTTAACCCAGCGGACTGTGCCTCCCGAGGTTGTACGGCACCAGAATTGGTGTCACACCCGCTCTGGTGGGGTCCAGAGTGGCTGATGGGATCAGAAACATCTTGGCCTGTCTGTCAGACAGATGTTACTTCTTTGAGTTTGACTGGGCTCCGTGTACATGCTGTAGTCGCTGAGACGACGTCGGAGCCGGATTGGCTACTTGCTCGGTATAGCAGCTTGGATAAGCTTCTGGGTGTCACCAGTTGGATTAAGCGTTTCATACATAATTGTAGAAACCCACAGGCAAAGCGGTTGGAGCCGATTGCAGGTGCAGAAGAGCGCCGGAGCGCATTGTTGCATTGGGTCCGTGTCGTGCAGACCGGACGGTTTGAGTCAGAGCTTCGTATTTTTGCGCGACGGACGCGCTAAGTTGAAGGGCGCGGTCGCTCGTTTGAACCCGTACATCGACTCGGATGGGCTTCTTCGGGTTGGAGGCAGGCTCCGGAAGGCGGATCTTCCATATGAGACTCGCCATCCTCTGTTGTTGCCCAAGGGCGGACCCTTGGTGCAGCTTTTGGTGTCTGATCGACACATTCGTAACGCCCATGCTGGGTGCAATGCTTTGTTGGCTATTTTGCAACGCGAATTTTGGATTTTGTCTGCCCGAAGAGCAATCCGTAGTGTCCTGTTTCGATGTATTGCATGTTATAGGTTGAAGGCATCCACGATGCAACCACAGATGGGTGATTTGCCCGCTGATCGAATCCGACCTTCGAGACCGTTTGACGGCGTTGGAACCGATTTTGCCGGTCCCTTTTCGATCAAGGCTTCTCCCTTTCGTAATGCCCGTATTGTGAAGGGCTATTTGTGTGTATTTGTTTGTTTGGCCACCAAGGCTGTCCATTTGGAGGTGGTATCGGCTCTGACTACGGAGGCCTTCGTCGCCGCGTTGGATCGCTTTGTTTCGCGTCGAGGTCTACCTTCCCTTATTAGGTCTGATAATGGCACAAACTATAAAGGGAACTGTAAATTATCTTAAGGATGTTTCTGTGTTTATTGATAAAAATTGTACTAGTTTAAGTCAAATTGCTGCCCAAAAGGGAATAACCTGGAAGTTTAGTCCCCCAAGTTGCCCCCATTGGGGAGGGGATTTTTGAAGCGGCTGTGAAATCCGCAAAGACCCACCTCCGCCGCATTATCGGAGAAACGGCTCTAACTTTTGAAAGAGCTGGCCACAGTGTTTTGTAAAGTTGAGGCGGTCCTCAACTCTCGTCCTCTCTGTCCGCTATCTCCAGATCCAAATGACTTGGAAGCTCTCACCCCTGGTCATTTTTTGGTGGGAGGAGCCGTTGAATGCCCTGCCCGAATACCCGTGGAAGGATGAACGCGTATATCGGTTGTCGCGTTTTCAAATGTTGCAGCAAATGAGCCAGGACTTTTGGCGTCGCTGGTCGCTTGAATATTTGCATTTGCTGCAGCAAAGAGTGAAGTGGACAGACAGGACTGAGCCTCCCAGGGAGGGTGATTTAGTATTGTTAAAAGAGGCAAATTTGCCCTCATTGCTTTGGCGACGAGCTCGCATATTACGTTTGATTCTTGGCGGAGATGGCACTCCGCGTGTGGCTGAGGTGTTGGTCGACGGTTCGATTTTAAGGAGAGGTGTGACCTCTCTCGCCCGCCTTCCCGTAGAGTAAGCTAGCGGTCTGCTTCTCAGACCGGGACGGGGGGATGTTTGTAATATATTGGGTAAAACTAAACGCAGGCGTTTCCTGTTATCGCCGCCAGGCGTTTTGGGGTTCTCACATTGCTCGCGTGTAAGATGGCTCGCGGACGGTCGCCATTGTCCCATGCGATATCGGTTTGATTTTTAATACGCGAGAGGTCCCGCGTTCTTTGATGGCTAATTAGCTTGAGTTGTATTTGTGAATTTCCTGTTTGTTAAATAACCATTGAACTTTGTGTTTGTGTACCCGTCATTGTGACTTTCTCCTGTGGGATGTGACGCGTGGCTGCTCGCTCACATCTATTTGATTTTGCCGAAACCGATTTCGGGAAGAAATCTATTTATTTGTTCTGGGGAATTGAGATCTCATGGGTTAGGTAGGGTGATTAGGAATTCCCCCTTCCCGAAGACACTCAAGTTTGGATCCGAAGAGAAAGAAGATTTAGTTTGGTAAGTGATTTTCCATTGTAGCTAATTTATAGGTTAGGTTATTATATAGGGCCCTGTAGCTCCCTTCATAAGCTACGGTGGTAGCAGACTGCGTTAAGTTAGTTAGGTTTTATTCGGGCAAACGTGGTGCCGCGTGGAGATTTTTTCCCGGTACTTATTTTTACCGGTGGTTTTTTCCCGGTGAAGTTCCGGTACAGAATTCTTCCCGCCGCTTCGTTTGTCCGGATTCGCTCTGCGCACATTTTCTGGCAGCAGAGCGTAGTTGCTCTGCACAGAAAGCATCGTAAAAAGTACTATATATAATATTTATCTAGTATTACTAACATAAGGCCGTCTCCATTAGCAGCTGTAGGTAGGTATCATGATTAAAAATGGAAAAAAAAAATAGGTAAAATCTAAAACCTGACTGTTACTCATATATAACCCTTTAAAAAGTATGAAACAAGAAAATACGTACACTACTCTCTTCTGAAGTTGTTATGTACAAACTATTCAATAAGTATTGGATGTAGAGATACTCAAAGGAAAGCTGTCGTCATATTCCACTTTGCCCAAAAGACCAATAGCCGCAAAAATATACAAAAAAACCATAAATAAAACGAACCAATGTAATGATTATTATTGACTAGCTTGTGCCTGCGAACTTCGTTCACGCGTAAATTACTAGGTAATGTTTATATCTCTGGTTCTAAGCAACGTATCAAGATGAATCACAATACAATACAATAATACAATACAATAGTGAAAAACGCAAATTTGGTCCAGTAGTTTTTGCATGATGCGCGTACAAACATACAGACAGACAGAAAGACAGACAAAAATTCTAAAAAAAATTGTTTTGGATTCTATTGGCGCTATGAAGACTCCTCATAGTTTTTTTTCTTAAGTATCTCCTATGTACAGACACAGCCCAGTTACAGTTTTATTATATGTATTGATTGATGATGATGATGTATTAATAGGAAATAGTAAAATCCAAACTTTAAAAAAAAAGTTATTATTATTTTTATGAAAATCAAGTAAGTACAAATAAACAGTATTTTCCAAAATGAAAATGATTATAACAATTCCTATTTATTTATTTTTTATGAGAATATTTATTACAATTCCTGACCACTATATGTGAATCAAACATGAAAAAAAAACTTTTGCAGAAAAAAATACATTATAAATAAATTACGAACTTCCGAACTTAAAAAAAAAATATTATTATTTTTATAAAAATCAAGCAAACTACACTAATAATCAGCATTTTCCAAAATAATGATAACAATTCCTATTTATTTATTATTTATCAGAATATTTATAAGTGAATCAAACATGAAAAAAAAAAAGAACTTTTAGGTACAGAAAAAAATATTAAAAATCAATGAAAAAATATTATATCAAAATATACCTATTTTCATGATTGTTTTAATTTTTCTTAATGTACAAAATATGAGCCAAGCCGCCGATGAAAGATTCCAAGTCTATTTCACTTTTTTGGGCCAGATGCTTTTGCAATCTTTCATCGTGCTCAATTTGGGAAGAGCGCCGTCGCTTTTGCATCGGCTCAGATGCATTGATACGCTCAATTTCGCAGTCAGTGTGTTTCTGCTCTTTATGAAACTCCCTAATCGTCTGAAATATATTCCATTTTTTACGGTTTAGAAGAGTGGCCCAACGTTCATGCCATGACTCTAATGCGTTTTGCGTCTTCGGTATCGAGTAATTACGATCAGCCACTGACCACATCCTTGGTGGGAATAAAGGTGGATTGCTCTTCAGAATAATTTTAGTATCATTGGCAGATGTTCTCGAATGTTTCTCAGTCACGTAGTATTTGTTGAACCATTCTGCTAATCCTGAAGCTTCAGCTGGTAAAACTCTGGTTTTTATAAGTTCAAAGGCTTCCGGTATTTCATTAGGCTCAAGAAATGCCAAAGCAAATAAATGTCTGATTTTGTGCGCAAACAAAAAATCATTGCCATATCGTTTTGCTAGCCCTTCAGCCTGTATATGTCGCCATATGCTTTGTGTCAGATGGAACAAACACAGTCTATGTGCACAATGAGGAAATTGTTGTTTCACGGCATTTATTACTGCTACTTCGAAATCAGTCAGTACGTTCGTAGGAGATAAGTTTGTTTCAAAATGAGTGACTGCATACCTCTTCAATATTTCAAATAAAATGAAATAGCACTTTTGAGTCTTGTGCGATAACAACGCAAACACTTCTCTTCTTCTTCTCTCAGCCGAAAGACGTCCACTGCTGGACAAAGGCCTCCCCCAAGGATTTCCACAACGACCGATCCTGCGCTGCCCGCATCCATGCGCAACCCGCGACCTTCACCAGGTCGTCGGTCCACCGAGTGGGAGGCCTGCCAACACTACGTTTTCCGGTTCGTGGTCGCCACTCGAGAACTTTTCTGCCCCAACGGCTATCTGTTCTGCGAGCTATGTGTTTGTGTGTATGGAACTGGGCACGTTGTAAATGTTCCATCCATTACCCAACATTGTGCACTAAACAGACGTTTGAAATTCCCTTTAGTACAAAATACAACTACACTTTCGCCCAGGCTTGTGTAATGGCCGATCAAAAACTGCTGTTCGTCTATTTTACAAAGATTATCTGGTACCGTAAATTCATCTATTGTTCTGGGGATCTTTGGTTGGTCTTTGTTTCTCACTCGTTGAACTATACATCTTAAAGCTGCTTTATTAGGTAAAATAGCACCACTTGTACTGGGAACATCTTGCAAACAGCGATTGACGATTTGGGATGGAGAATCCATAGAATTGATTGCCATATCCTTTACCTTTGCTCTAAACTTCATTTGTAGCTTCGTTTCTGGTTCTGGTAGATGTCCATGGCACTGTTTTTGACTTATAATTGAATGTTGACTAGTGACACATAATGTTGCAACTGTAGCACCACAACCTTTTGTAGTACTTCGCGTACATCTCCAGTAGTATTTATTATTAAGTTTTTTATTGAGATGATAAGAATATCCCTCTACTACAAGAACATCGGCACCTCTCTTTGATTTCACTAAATTACAGGCACTCATTTTTAAAACAATATCACAAAATAAATCGACTAGCAAGATGTAGCACTTGTAGACACACAGAAGCAAATAAATGCGGGTAAAATTTTTATTGTTTTGACACGGGCAAAAATAATTTTCATCCACCTTCAAAATAATCCTACTAATATTATAAATGCGAAAGTTTGGCTGGGAGTTTGTGAGGATGTTTGTTCTGAATCACGCAAAATCTACTGGACGGATTACGATGAAATTTGGTACATGGGTAGAAAAACATCGGAAATAGCACATAGGGTACTTTTTATAATTTTTTTTTTACGGATTTATTCATTGAAAAACATAAGTAGACTGTAAAATACACCTTTTTTAATCAAAATGAGTATCAATAATTGTATTTCAAGGTATATTTAGTGTTTGCGAGTTTAGCGATTGAAATTGCCAATAATTACTAAGCTACTTAATTGTTTTATAAATCCATTTGTGTACATAAATTTCTATATTAAAAAACTTTTATCCTATAAATTCGAGTCGAAATGCGCCCGTCGTCGTCGGCCATTGTTTTATTTAAAAAGAGCCCTGTAATGTTATATATAATATATATATATTTAGAAAGGTAATTTTATGGGGTAATAGACGGTATTTTTAAAATTTAAAATTATAGATTATAAACATTAGTAAAGTCTAGTACATCCAACGCCATACCATTTACAGAGGTTTCGGTTTTTTTTTAAAGACCAACTTACATTTTTAATAGGTAATATAAAAAAATACATATTTGTTTTCTGTAAATAGCAATTTAAAATAAAAAAAATAATATGTAGGTAAATCTTATAAACTCTTCACTTTATGTCTAGGGCACAGAATTAATATTAGTACTACGTAGTCTAGGGTTATATATGAGTAACAGTCAGGTTTTAGATTTTACCAATTTTTTTTTCCATTTTTAAATCATGATACCTACCTACAGCTGCTAATGGAGACGGCCTTATGTTAGTATATATATAGTACTTTCTGCGATGCTTTCTATCGAAAAAACATTCATTTGCCCAGTGGAGCTTTCAGCGAATCGCCTTATCTGCAGATAGTTGTATCGGTGAAGTAGTTTTTATTTCTAACATTCTTTCGGCGAACGGAGCTGTCGGCGAAAAAAAGCAGCGGTCTAAGAAAAATTCTCTACACCGATAAACGGTGAACAGTGATTTCTATGTACAGTTATATCGTTGAAGGGTAATTCTGTAAACCATGGCAGGCTCAGTTCAAGTTTATAAACGTATTTAAACACCACGACAAGCCGTCACAGATAATGAATTTGTGAAGATGTACTTTCAATTGTTTGCGAAACACTTCAGTCGAGACTTTTTCCACTTTCACTCGATTTTGAACCGTATTTTTAAGGTTTTAGAGATTTGAATGGATATTTTGAAGGCAACGAAAGTCTTAAAGGCAACAATGAGACCAATTACTCCAGGTACGGACTTAGGAACAATGGCTGGTTAAAAAGTTTTTTTATTTGCTAACCGTTCGCTCTCAACGATCCTTGTTTGAATAAATTAAAACATGATTTGCGTATGGAAATTAAGGACAGGGAGGGACTTAAACTATATATTTAAAATCATAGACTTGGATTTGAACTCTAGAAAGATATACTATTAAGAGCTAAGGTAAAAGCTTTACCAACATATTGATATGAAAATTCCACAAATTTTAGTTCAGAATCCAACTTAAACATAACAAAGAGATCGAATTGAGAAAAGTATATGGATCTGTACTTATGTATATGTATAAAATTGTATATGCTGACTGACTGACTGATTGGTATATCAATGTAAAGATAAAACTGTAGAAATATAAAATTTTACACAAAGTTTTAGAGGTGAGCTTTGGAAAGGAATTTAATCAATTCTACCCATCAGATGTAAATGAATAGGTAATAAAATTTTCATACCTCATTATAGAATGAATTTCCTCAAAGAAAATTCCTAAATCACCATTGAAAATACCGAAACGAAACCAATATATCACTGCAAATCACATTGAATCGAATTGTCAGAAGCTCAATAAAGCTTTTCAGACGTGCCAAGTTCAATAGCGGCCGAGAGCTTACGCCAGTTCGACGCGCACGCGCATCGCGATTACACGCGCGGACTTGATTGTAATCGATTGTTTACGATTATCGATACATCGATTTGTGTTGGGATTCAACGATTTTTTATCTGTTTTCGGATTCAGTGATTGTGCTCTTGATTTTTGTGACGTGATGTGTTAAAAAGTTGGTGTTGTGTTTTTTTAAGTTATGTATGCTGTTTTGGCCGGTAAGTCATTTTATCTAAGATTTAAATAAGAAATTAGTGAAAAAATGATACATATTTAATTTTATATTTTTAATGAGGCTAAAGTGAGTTTTTTAAAAATAATAAAAATATTATTGTTCATCATCATCTCAGCCGCAGGTAGTCCACTGTTGGACATAGACCTCCCCCAAGGATTTCCAGAATGACCGATGGAAGCGACACTTAAATCTTACTTTAAAAACTTATTCAAATTTAGACTTATTATATATTATAGTCTAAGTGGATTAAAAATAGCACCTTTAAATAGTCATATACTTACTAATAAAATAGATTAGTTAGTTGACGTCAGAAAATTACTTAAAGCTAAGGTTACTACTACCGCATTGATGCGGGCAGCGCAGGACCGGTCGTTGTGGAAATCCTTGGGGGAGGCCTTTGTCCAGCAGTGGACGTCTTTCGGCTGAGAGAGAGAGAGAGAGAGAAGGTTACTACAGCCTCCAAAGCGCAAGTGGAGAAGAGGCGGCGCAACAAATTCCACTGTAGCATTTTCTCCAAAGATGTCACTTTACAACTTATGTGTCTTATAATTAGAAACTACAAATTATGTTAGACATAATTTATAAAAGTACTTACTAAGCTACTTACTTGTAAAGTAGGTGTTTGATAGCTAATTTTGTACAAAATACTTAAGTTTACTGCTGATAACTTAACTGTAAACTATTATATGTCTTTGATAGTTATAGAGACCATTAACTTTTGTCAGGTACCTTGTGGTATCTATATTCCTGTTAAATATCGAACCTTAAGTATCGTGATAAGATTCACCACCAATCACCACCAATTATTTTTTGGACATACCTATCCAACTTCCTACTGATATTTATAAATGCGAAAGTTTGGCTTTGAGTTTGGATGAGTGAAACTCAATCATGCAAATCTACTGAACGGACTTTGATGAAATTTGGCAATGAAAAGATAAATAATGGTAATAGCATACACCTTTTATGCCGAAATTCCCACGGAAGTGGAGCCCCAGGGCTCAACTATTTGCCTTGTAACGGGTTAAGTATTTTCTTATAACATATTATATTTATTGACATAAATAAACTTGCTGTATATTGGCTTAGATTTATCTTTATTAACTGGTTTTAGATGAGCGCAAACTATTTCAATATAATTATCAATTGTCTCTTACATAGGTACTCGTAATATTAGGTGGGCCGAAATTTGATGAAATTTGGTATGCGGGTAGCGTAAAACTTGGTATAACGCAAAGGCTTTTTATACCGTTTTTCCCGGGGGTACGAAGCCCTAGGGCATATCAAGAATAATGCAACATCCCTATGGAGGCAACTCTAAAAAAATCTGACACCAGTGTTAGTAATAACACTTGAAAAGAAGATGAAGATAGATAAAATTTCAGCAGTCAATTAAACGAGTGTTGTGTCAGCAGTAGTCGGCAGTGCTCACCAACATTTGGTTTTAAATAACAACTTGAGGAGCATATTGCCTATAAATCAAGTAGATCCAGCCGCCCTCCGCTGAAATGTTGATGGTTCACCGGGGGCACTTACGCTGTGGCGCAAAATGTACGCGTAGCGATTTTTCTTAATTTTTATTCTTTGTTTATTTACTAGCTTTTGCCCGCGGCTTTGCCCGCGCGATTTTCTTACAGGAACAGTGCTTTTTCCCGGGATGTAAAGTAGCCTATGTCCTTCTCAGTACTTCTAGCTATGTGTATGTGAAATTTCAGGAAGATTGGTGCAGTAGATAAAGCGTGAAGAGGTAACAAACACACAAACAAATAAACAAACAAACTCAATTTCGCATCTATAATATTAGTTAGGATTTAAACTTAATTGCACAAAGTACATGTATAAAAGAACAATGGGAGGACTTAATGCATAAGCATTTTCTATCAGTCTTCGTTAGTTAGATTGTTTATTTTTTTCTTATCAAGTAATATGTATATATTTTTTTTT
Source organism: Ephestia elutella (assembly GCA_018467065.1). Taxonomy (NCBI): domain Eukaryota; kingdom Metazoa; phylum Arthropoda; class Insecta; order Lepidoptera; family Pyralidae; genus Ephestia; species Ephestia elutella. Next base: position 1,892,341 of record CM031584.1, read on the forward strand.
ATTATTGCTTTGCTACTTTACTTTTAAAACCTGTACTGGCAGATTGTTCGCATCTTCGACAAATCCGTATCTACGGCATTATTAATTTAGGACCTTGGTGATCAGTGATCTGATTATTTTACAGGTCTGTTAAAGATGTTAGCTAGTCTTTCAACAGTTTTTAAATTTAGTTATTTTAAGTAGTCATTAAATAAAAATCTGTATTCAGTATGTGGCTAAATTGATTCGATAAGTAGAAATTAGAGTACACTATCAATCACCACATTGGATCGAATACTTATTGGAAGCATTCGCCGTTAATAAGCGTTGCTACAGACGATTTAGACAATAGAAACAATGCACAAACCACTTACCACGTAGGCAGGCTTCTAGCACGATTCCTCACGAATAGTTCTTCCTTTAGACACCTGGCCGGCCAGCCACACACGATTATAAAGTTCCAAAAAAACTGTTGAGCACTTGAAGTTTGATTAGGATAATTGAGTAAAAAAGATGTAATGTTTGGTGCGCGCGCGCCTTCGATTCAACGTCCAGACTCAGAATAGTTTACTGGTTCTGCCACCAGCCTATGGCGCTGTATTCCAAGACGCCGGTAGGATAGTACATGCGCCGGCGGTAATCCGGGCGCTCCATTGGCTAAATCGCCTGCAGCACGACGAATCATGATGATTGACAAGTGCGTCGATAACGCGCGCGAAATTCGAATTGAAAAGTAAACAGAAGTTTACGTTGAAAACGGAACATTCCGCCCACCAAAATACCAATGGGATTTTCCCAGAGTAAGAATAAGAAACGGTAATTAACGATAAATATGTTTAAGTTACTATCCTAAACTTAAAAGCTAAGAAATGCTAAGTTATAACGATTATACGGATGGTAGAGGACATAGTTTGACCAAAGGTCTCTTAAGCGAGTGATCTCTGGCTGTTCTAATGGTTGCGACTCTAACTACCCCATCAGGGCCAGGATGCAAAGAAACAACTCGTCCTAATGCCCATTGAAGAGGAGGCCGATTGTCCTCTTTTATAAGTACGATTGAGTTTACAGTTAACGGTGTTGAGTCCGTGGTCCATTTTGCTCGCTGAGTTAACCCATGTAAATATTCATTTTTCCAGCGTTTCCAAAATTGTTGTTGAAAAGATTGGATAAGTTGCCATCGATTCAGTCGATTGATTTTTACGTCCTTGTAGTCGAAATCAGGAACTGCTGTAAGAGGTTCTAGCGTTAAAAAATGACCGGGCGTAAGAACGTTCAAATCGTTAGGATCCGAGCTCAATGGACACAAAGGCCGCGAATTTAAAATTGATTCGATCTGAGCGAAGAGTGTGGTAAGCTCTTCAAACGTTAAGACCTGATCGCCAACAATACGGTACAAATGACTCTTTGCGGCTTTGATTTGGATTTCCCACACCCCTCCGAAGTGGGGAGCAGAAGGTACGTTACGTTTAAAATCTATTTTTTCCGCATGAGAGGCTTGTTCGATACATGATGCTAGTTGTGAACTTGCACCAACGAAATTCGTACCGCAGTCAGAGTGAATAACATTGCAGCGGCCACGACGAGAAACGAAGCGACGCAATGCCGCGATGAAGCCGTCAGTCGATAAAGTAGAAACCACCTCAAGGTGCACTGCTTTTGTACTCAAGCATACGAATAAACACAAGTACGCTTTATCGATTTTAGCACCACGATGAAGCCCGAGCTTAATTCGAAAAGGCCCTCCTAGATCGACACCTACGACAGAGAAAGGTTTTGCCTGATTGACACGAAAGGCCGGAAGGTCGCTCATAAAGGGTTGCAAAGGTTTCGGTTTAAGACGGTAGCATCTTATGCATCTTGAAAGATGATGACGTACAGCATGCTTTGCCGCAAGTATCCAAAACTGTTGTAAGATCAGATAGTTGGTTGTGTTCAGACCGGGATGAAAATTGTTTCGATGAATAGATTCGATTACAGCGGATGTAAGAACACTCTTTTTGGGCAATAATGCGGGATACTTCTGTTCGAAGTCAAGATCGGAGTGCGCTAGGCGCCCGCCTACTCTGAGTATACCCTGCTCGTCCAAAAACGGGTTTAGTTTACGAAAACTACGAGGTAACTGTATCTTTGATTGTAATTTGGATATGACATCCGAAAAACAACGTTGTTGGAAATGTTTCACGATAATTAGTAACGCACGATGACGCTCAGCGTCCGTTACGAAAAGATTATCTGATCGCGGAACAGTGTTACGCATGTTATTACAAAACCTGCGAACGTAAGCGATAATGCGACAGATTTTATCTAAAGAAGAATATTTTTCGAATAGTCGATCAATTATAGAAGTGTGATTAACGCTTTCGATTTGATCCGAAACGAGAACCGTGGTGCGACGCTGCTCAGAGAGCACCGCATTGTCGTCGTTTGAACGATTTCTCGATGTATCGATTGGCCACTCAGACTGTGGTTGAGACAACCACTCTGGGCCCGCCCACCATAGGGCATTGTTCAGCAACTCGTGAGGCAATTGCCCACGCGAACAAACATCTGCAGGATTTGTGACAGATGGTACGTGCCTCCAGCACTCGGTCGGCACGATATCTTGAATGTGACTTACGCGGTTTGCAACGAATGTCACCCAGCGAGAAGAAGGAGCTCGCAACCAGGACAAGGTAACGGTGGAGTCACACCACACATAAGTGTCATGAACAGGAATCCGCAGCGTGCCCTTGACAAATTTGATAAGGTCTGCGAGCAAAAGTGCACCACACAGCTCTAGGCGAGGTAACGATTGACGTTTCAAAGGAGCTACACGAGCCTTAGCACAAACGAGAAAGACGCGAACGGAGCCGTCAGACTCGGTAACGCGCAGGTATATAACGGCGCCATATGCTGCTTCGGAGCTGTCACAAAATCCATGCAGTTGATATGATTGAGCGCTATCGGTAGCGTATTTACGTGGAATCTTAAGATTCCCTAACTTGAGAAGCTGTTCGGAGAACTTTTCCCATAGAGAGATAATTTCCGGTGGGGGCTTATCGTCCCATGAAAGACCTAGAATCCAAAGCTTTTTGAATAAAGCATTTAGCTTGAATTGTTAAAGGAGATAGAAAACCCAGAGGATCGAAAATTCTGGCAACCTCACTCAGAATCGTTCGCTTGGTGCACGGTTGATTAGATGGATTTACGGTAAAGACGAACGAATCCGAAGCAGGCTCCCACTTAAGGCCCAGAACCTTGATAGTTGTGTCTTCAGTTTCGGTAAAAGTGATTGCTTCTGAAAGACACGCCTCCGCGGGAAGATCGCTAAGTAGCTCGGGTCGGTTACTCACCCACTTTCGGAGCTCAAACGAGCCAAGACCGAAAAGAGCGATGAGTTGAGTTTTGATTTCTCTGGCGTCCTTCAGCGATGAGCTTCCGGATATGACGTCATCAACGTATATGTCGGAAGTTAAAACGGTTTTGGCCTTTGGGTACTTGTGACCCTCATCGTTGGCCAGTTGCTGAATAGAGCGGCACGCCAGGAATGGAGCGGAAGACACTCCGTACGTTACGGTATTTAATACGTACTCTTGAAGAGGCTCATCTGGGTGAGCTCGCCAGAGAATACGTTGATAATCACGATGTTGAGGAGCTAGGTTGATTTGACGGTACATTTGGCGCACGTCTGCCATGAAGACAATTGCGTGCTCACGGAAATGAAGAAGGATCTCTACGATATTTGATTGTAGCTTCGGTCCCGTCAGCAGCGAGTCGTTTAGCGATTTGGAAGTTGCATCTTTAGCCGAGGCGTCGAATACAACGCGAAGCTTCGTTGTAGCGCTGTCGGGACGTAGCACACAATGGTGCGGTATATAATACTTGCCTTGACCCATTTGCTTGGCAGGTACTAGAGTCATGTGACCACTGTCGATATAGTCAGTCATGAACTCCACGTATTGTTGGTTTAAATTGTGATCGCGATACAGACGCCTTTCAATGGCATGAAAGCGTCGTAAGGCTATCTCTCGAGAACCTTCAAAGACTGGCTCCTCGTCGTCCTTGAAGGGGAGACAAACTACATATCTACCTGTCTCGTCACGGTAGTGATTACTGAGAAAACTATTTTCACAGCGTTGCTCTTCTGGGGTCAATCGGGAAGATTGTGGAACGTTATCGATTTCCCAGAAACGTTGAACAATTTTGTTTAAACTATCGTCTACGGTAGAAGGGGCTACTCCTAGTAGACTGGACGATGCGAGTCTGGCCTTCCCAAGAAGAAGCCAGCCGAAGACTGAGTTGAAAGCTCGCGGTTGAGAGGCGTTACCCTTCAGACGTTGTTCGAGAAGTGACTCAGCAAAGACGTCGGCACCTAACAAGACGTCGATTGGACCAGGGATGTCAAAACCAGGATCAGCTAGCGGTAGTGTTTTGACCTCCTCCCATCCTTTCGTATTTAGCCTTGCTATCGGTTGATCTCCGCAAATGCTCGGTATGACGAGCATTCCCAGACGAAACTTTACGTTACAGTTGGTGCCAATGTCGCATGTAACAAAGCCACTGACTGAGGCAGGGCTGCCCCCTAACCCATAAACGTTGATATTACCAGTTATAGGTTTTAGATTTAATCGTTGAGCGGCGTGAGCCGTGAGAAAATTGTTTTGACTGCCGGTGTCAAATAACGCGCGAAATGTATGAAATTCACCAGAAGCATCACGAATCTGGACGAGAGCTGTTGCGAGTAACACGGTTGTGGTTACGGTTGGATCAGACTGAGTTAACGAATCCTTAGCCACTAAGGTCGCCGAGCTTGCCGCCGGCTCCTTATGTAGCAAAGTGTGGTGTTTACGTCTACATTGTCGACATGAAAACATTGATGTGCACTCTCGCACTGAATGGGATGCGTTAAGACAATTGTAGCACCATTTCTTTTCAGTGGCCACAGCCATGCGCTCATCTATTGATTTTGCCAAAAAATCATTACAGGCCGAATGTGATGTTCATTGCGACAGTAGGCACATTTACGAATCGGAGTGCTCGAATTGTGAGCAGGTTTCGCTTGTTGTTTATCACCAACATTTTTATGAGTAGTGACGGTGGGAGCGACAAGCGAATGCGTGACGTTATGTCGCTTGAACTTCTGTGAAGTTCCCGGTGTGTCCTTTGAAACGTTAGCGGTTTTATTGGTAACATTCGAAAAGTGCGTGTCGCGAATTAATGCTTCACCTTTAGAGTGTAAGAATGCCCTTAAATGGTTATACTGTGGAAGCTCAATATCGGTATGTTTTTCCTCAAACTCGCGTCTTAATTTGGTATCGAGTTTGGCCAGAACATTATAACAAAGAACAAAATCCCATTTATCGGTAGGTAATTTTAAAGTTTTTAAAATTGTTAAGTTCTCATCGATCGTGTCTAAGGCGCGTCGAAAATCTTGAGCGTTCGAAGTCTTTAAACTAACGTCCAAGATATCACGCCAGCACGTAAACGCTAATTCGCGTTTATCTTCATAACGGGACTTGAGAGCCTCGTACGCACTTAAATAATGTTCACTTGCAACAGGAAAAGTTCTAATGAACGATAAAGCATCACCACTTAAAACTGACACGAGATAGTGAAATTTCTCAATATTACATAAGGAGGTAGAATCATGTATCAACGCGTTATAAGTTGCAATGAACTCAGGCCATTCCTTGATAGCACCGGAAAAAGTTGGCAACGAAATTTTTGGTAACCGCATATTTCCACTGTGCGAACCGGTCAATGAATTATGTTTCGAAGTGTCAGCTTGTTGAGATGAACGTTGTTCAAATTTTCGTTGAATTGCCAACACTTGAAAATACAATTCGTCAAATCGATCCTGAAGTTCATCGTCCTCCTCATCGGCATCATCCTTAAGAAGGTCCAAAATAATAAAATGGGAGTCATGAAAACTATCAGCAATCGTTTTATTTCATGACAATATGAAAGAAATAACCCTACTTGTGATTCATCGGTATTGGCTAAAGGTACCTACTTCCAAAGCCTTCGTTAAGCGATTATATGCTATAGTTCGTTTACGTCGCAAACTGGGCAAATTATTAATAGTGTACGTATTTTCGATACCCTTTTTAATAGTAGGTTTAGATTTACGCCTTGATAGTAACGACATAATTAATATCAAAACAATAAAAACTGATAGCAACAAATATTCGGATTCGATAAAAAGTTTAGTTGCGAACGTCTTCAGCGAGACCGCGTTCACAAGAATCGACGAGAATCACTGGGGCGGTATTACACGACAACAGGTAATATTGTCACCTCGGTCACCTGAGTTTTAAATTGAAATAAATTAAATTGATAAGGATGAATTAAATGAGCGTTAGGAACACTAAAAACGGTTTGCGATATTCGTTAATGTACGGTAAATAAAAAAAATAAAAATCAGTTTTTTTTGTAAAAACAAAAAACTATGATTTTTAACCTAAAACGGTAATAATGAAAATGTGAACGCACCAAAATTCGTTGAAAATATGATACGATAAACGATACAACGTCACGATAAAAAATATTTCGTAATTTGAAACGAAATAAATTTTCGATAAATAAATATCAAGAGGAAACGTTGAACGGTTGGAAAAAAGTAGTCGAGTTATAACGAACTATCAACATAAAATTATGAGAAGGTGGATTTGCAATATTGTATTATTGCGAACGGTAAAACGGTAGATAATTTTATGCTAATAAGTATAAAACGACAAAAGAATTTATTTTCAACAAATATTCTAGAAACTGATGGAAGCCATCTTAAATCGATAAACGGTAGGTAAGGTACTCAACAAAACAAAATGGAACAAAGACTTGTTTTCCGATTAGTAATTGAAACAAAATGTTATGTTTATTCGTTTTAGCTGTACTAGTAAGTATAATAAGCGTGGAATACGGTAAATGAAGTAGCAATTACTAAATCGAATTGGTATTTGGCGGCAGACTGAAGGTAGGTATCCAAAGTTCCCGGGTTTCGGCACCAAAAAATTTGGCTAACTTGATTCGATAAGTAGAAATTAGAGTACACTATCAATCACCACATTGGATCGAATACTTATTGGAAGCATTCGCCGTTAATAAGCGTTGCTACAGACGATTTAGACAATAGAAACAATGCACAAACCACTTACCACGTAGGCAGGCTTCTAGCACGATTCCTCACGAATAGTTCTTCCTTTAGACACCTGGCCGGCCAGCCACACACGATTATAAAGTTCCAAAAAAACTGTTGAGCACTTGAAGTTTGATTAGGATAATTGAGTAAAAAAGATGTAATGTTTGGTGCGCGCGCGCCTTCGATTCAACGTCCAGACTCAGAATAGTTTACTGGTTCTGCCACCAGCCTATGGCGCTGTATTCCAAGACGCCGGTAGGATAGTACATGCGCCGGCGGTAATCCGGGCGCTCCATTGGCTAAATCGCCTGCAGCACGACGAATCATGATGATTGACAAGTGCGTCGATAACGCGCGCGAAATTCGAATTGAAAAGTAAACGAAGTTTACGTTGAAAACGGAACACAGTACTTGCTCAGCCTTCGGCCTCGCTCCTGAAACCATCATCATTTTAAGAAGTACAACAAAGGATACAATTTATACGAATGATTATTTTAAATACTTGTTTGTTATCAAATATATTATACAAACATTTAGTTTCATTTACTATTTAGTTTTAATTTAATTATTTTTACATAAACATTTGTCAAAAATCGAATACTTTGGCTGTATACGCGTACGAGCCCGTTGCTTAGAATCGTCGTAAAAAAATTGCAAAAACGCGCCATTATCTGAAAATATTCAACAATTTGTTATTTTGTTGTGTTTTAAATTGATTTTAATTCTTTGATTTGTTTTTTACTTTTTTTACAACTGTTTTTTACTTTTTATACTGTGCGGAAGTATCATTTTCGATCGGGACTCGTGCAACATGACACATTTTCCGCACTTGTATCAAAAACTACTATTGTTTAATCATCATCATCAACAGCTTTCCATGACCCACTGCTGGGTATAATTTTACTAATACCAAATACCAATTTAACTATAACAAATTTTAATTTAACCTCCCAACAAAAATTACACGCCTACGTCTTATGATTTGGACCACACGCAATAAAGGTAAGAACACACCACGACAAAATTACAACGTCTTTGTCAAATAGTCCACTTATTAGTTCCTAATGTTACTGCGTGAGGTGGAATGTTAATATAACACCCCATTGTGGTTGTTCAGAGACTGTTACGTCATTTATAGGTTCTGAAAATTAACTGCCCATTACCGGGGCTTTAATGGGCAAACAGAGCCCATTTGTTTTAGTTACCGTAGTTACATTTTGTAACGCTATTGTTACAAAAAATAGGCTGAAAATACAAGTGTTAGAGTCATAAAAAAAAGAAAAAGCTAATCTTTTAATTAAGTAACAATATGTTAAGGTTACAAACGGTTTATTCGATTTTTTTTCTCTGAGACAGTCTATCTATAAGGTATTTATGTACACTTTCATTCACAACATGCAAGATATAATCATCAACTGGCATTCACAGAATTTGGAATTAAATATACCATATATTAGAAGTGTCAAGAACGGGTTATTTTGTCGTCGCCTGCCATAAGCCATACACCACATAAGATCCTGAGAAGCTTCTTAGCCCACTCAATCTAATAGAATTTCCATCCAAATTTGAATTTTCAAATAAGTATTTTTACGCACGCTTATTTTTTAATGAGCTACAGATTATCTATCTATACATATAATAAAACAGTAAAAATATTTTGTCTGTACATTTAGTATTTTTGACTGAAATGGATAGAGGGAGACCTAAAATGAACAAAAGAAAGCAAAAAAAATTTTTTTGAATTTCTTGTCTGTCTGTCTGTCTGTCTGTCTGTCTGTCTGTCTGTCTGTCTGTCTGTCTGTCTGTATGTATGTACGCGTTTCACGCAAAAACTACTGGACGGATTTGAATGAAACTTTTTTTGTTGTATAGCTATTAAGCCTGGGCAACATATAGGCTATAATTCATTTTGAAAACTGGAACACCTGATGAAGAACCATAACAGAACAGCTAAACTATAAGTAATATGGAAATGGTGCCTTAACAAAAATCGTTCAACCTGATGAGCATTTTCTGCTGACGTATAAAAATTGAAGATCTGGAACATCTGATGAAAAGCTCCAAGAGACCAGCTACACTATAACATATATGGAAATGGCGCCTTAGCAAAAATCGTTCAACCTGATGAGCATTTTCTGCTGACGTATAAAAATTGAAGATCTGGAACATCTGATAAATAACTTCAAGAGACCAGCTACACTATAACATTTACGGAAATGGCGCCTTAGCAAAACTTGGGTAATCTGATGAGCATTTTCTGTAGACGTATAAAAATCGAAGATTGGAACACAGGAAACAGTTTGGAACACAAAAAGAATTTTCATTCAAGCCAAAGTCACGCGGGCGAAGCCGTGGGCAACAGCTAGTTTTGATATAAAAGACAGTAGATAGCACTTCTACTCGCCTTATTATTTCGAATTCTGTGGCAGCATAGCATCGAACGAGTTACGGAGAGACCACGCGAACATCGTACGATATCGTGTGACGGTCGCGTGTTTTGATTGCGGAAGCTTCGACAACTTTATGACATTAATTATGATGCTGTTTTGTAGCTACACTCTCTTAGCACCAGTACACCTATACTTGTAGGATTCTGTAGTATAAGGCTGGGTCTTTATATACTTCAAAATCCTAAAAGTATACTGAAGAAAATCGTAAGGAAACCTGCATTGTTGGTTCGTTATGGAACATAGAGCAACATGGACTCCATACCACGAGCAAGTCCTTGTTGCTCGAAGATGTGGAACGACCTCATTTTTCGGACTAGGATCTGAAATAGAGAAGGCCATGGAAAACCGTCAGGGAGTTTCCTCATTGGGAGCTATTAGTAAGCGCACCACCTGGCCATAGCTTGCAATCTTCTTCTTCCTAATTAGGAGCTTCTAGTCGGTGTCATTTACGTGGAATGTAACACACACAATGACAAGACCCTATTATCCATTGTCATGAAAATCAGTGCGTGTAGATTATAATATTTAACCTGAATAAACATAAAAACAAAGATTTACAGTAAAATTTAAGCTTATAACCTTTTAAATTAATTTTTACTATGACTTAAAAAAAAATAATAAACTAACAAATATTTTTCTTATAAAATTATTAAAGCAATACCGGTGAGCTTTCATAATTATCAATATTCGCAAGCATGTCGTTCAACGTAACATTTAATATTAAAACGGCCATTTAAAATCAGCCAATCAATGAACGGGAAATCGGCCACACCTTATCATAATTAATTACGAAACTTGATTTCACACCGATCGCGTTGATACGTGTTAATTTCTGAGATATTGCTCTACATAAGTAGTGCTTTTTTGAAGCATGCTAGTAGTGCATGTTATGTAGGTATACGTCATATAAAAAAATTGGACGCTGACTATTTTGTATATCAATTAAGAGGTGAAACCGCTGAACAAAGAAACTTGAAATTTCTAGCGTAAGTGCGTAGGTGTAAGGTTCTGTACATAGCGTAAGGTGAGCAGTAAGAAAGAAATTTCGGAAACCCCTAAGGGGGCGAAAATGAAATACATCCGGGAGAAGCCGAAGGCAAAAAATAATCACACTATCACAGTAATAAAGATCAAGTTTGTTTTTAGGGGGGAAATCTTCGGAACTAATGAACCGATTTCAAAAATTCTTTCATGAAAGAATTTTTGAAACTGTATATAACTAACTCAAGTATAATGTAGCTACCTACTGGTGCACCAATAGAAAGCTACATTATACATAAGTGACATGGGCGACAATTTGTGAATGTACCTCCTGAACGAAGCCGGCGCCGCTAGTTTAAGATATACATAGTCATACAATAAATGATAAAAGGCGGCAAAAAGTATCTTGTTGTGTTTTTTCAAACAAACTTTCGCCCCCCATTACAGCCCTTTGGGAGTAGCCTATTTTTGTATTAACTAGGTATTGACAGTAACCATTATCTAATCTGTGGTATTAGTTTCATTCCACTTTTTCACGTTGCCTTAAGAAGAAATTGCACTGTAGCTAAGTGTCAACGTTACACTTTCTATAAATAAACCTGCCGATTTCACGCTATTGTTTCCAAGAAGAAAGTATTTACAAAGTTTCAGCCGCAAATAGTGCATGTTTGACAAGCGATTCGTTAGTTGTAATGTTCCCATGCTAAGATCGCCACTCCACTACTGTGTATCGCTAAGCTATAACCGTGAACTAAGCCTACATACTCTATAACAAGCTCACAATGTTTTTTAGGGTTCCGTAGTCCGACAAGAAACCCTTATAAGATCGTTCAGTCCATCTGTCCTAGTCTGTCACAGCAGAATATCTTTTACGTTTATGGACTGATTTGCATGTAACTTGGTTCGAGGATTAAAATACAAAAAATTAAAATTACCCCTTTTTAAGGGTACCTCCCCATACATGTAAAGGAGGGGGGGGTGAATTATTTTTTTGAGTGCGTCCCCTTGTGTGGGGTATCGTTGAAAAGGACTATGAAAATAAGGTAGGGTTTCCATACAACACTTTTTATCAGCTTTACCATTTGCGAGATATAGCCCGCCAAAGTCGTTTACACGGTGTCCCCGGACCCCTGTAATTTCTAAAGTCTTGGACCTATAAACTTCAAATCACTCACGTAAAGAAACAGGCGCGGAAACTCATATTTAAAATTATTTCGGGTATCCTGTGAAGAATACATTTTAAATTATAAATAAAATAAAAATATATATTATTTTCTTGCAAGAAATGCAAAACAGCGCGGTGCCACGGTGCGGTGTAAAATGACTACGGAATCCTACTTTATGCGTGGTCCGACACGCACTTGGCCGGTTTTTTAATAATATCGTTGAGATCCCATGACACAATTAAGGTAACTTATTTTGCAATCTGAGGAATTTATTCACAAGTACCTATATTTGTTTTTATTTCATATCAAATGATTTTTTTTTCGAAATAACCTAAGTTACTCGTAAATAATTGGTAAAAATCTACTGGGATAATTTTGATATCGTCATATTATAACTTTTATCTCCTTCTATTGACTACGAATACTACTTTCTTTAATACGACTTCAAATGTGACTCTTTCATCCTAGTCCTAAAAATATTATAAATGCGAAAGTTTGGATGTGAGTTTGTGAGTCTGTGAGTTTTGTGAATTTGTGAGGATGTTTGTTACTCAATCATGCAAAATCTACTAGACGGATTTCGATGAAATTTGGTATACAGGTAGAAAAATACTGGGAATAGCACATAGGGTGGGAATAACGAAATTCCCACGGAATCGAAGCCCCGGGGCGTGGCTGTAATATATCATTAAATAGCTAACTCACTGGTATTTACATAGGACATAGCGTTCCATTCCTTACGCAGCCATGGATAGCGACCTTAAACTACTAACCATCTTTAGATAAACCAGTCGGTTCAGAGGATGCCGGAAGCTATAGCTTAAGTGAATATTTGCTCATTAAGTAGTAGTATTGATGTTTTGCAATTATTTAGCACTAAGATAAGTTCGTGTGGATTTTTCCATACTTTTTCCTGACTTACTAGGATCTTGCTTTAAAGTTGCAACCGTTTTCGTACGGTTAGCAAGTTTGTTTATTTGTAGTATCTTTATTGTACTAAGGATACATAAGTTTGTATGGATATCTATGTGGTGATATTAGAGTCGAATTTCTCATGAATTTGGATAGATTGATGTGCTGTTGCGTAACTACGTAAAGTTAGGTCGAGTCAGTCCTTTTTTTCAAGTATCAGAAAGTAGGTACCTAATCGTTTCATATCAAATAGGTTGTAGTAAAAGTACAATTGACCTACCTATGGGAATCGAACGTACACCTTCCGGATTGGTAAGGAAGGTCTAGATTACTGGACCACGAAACCATTTTTCGTATTTAAAAAAAAACAACAAATACAAAATTATTAATTTCATCAATAGTATACCCACTCACTGGTGTCAGATTTTTTCAAGTCGCCAAAGTCAAAGTCGAAGTCAAAATTTTTTATTGAAACTTGGTCTTCAAAGAAGGCTCTTTTTCACGTCGATAACTAATTATTTAATCATAATATATTATGTCTAGTACAGCGCTGGAAGCGATATATTGAAACGTTATATGAAGGAGAAGGCCTTAAGAGGGAAGATTTAGAAATTGAGGATATGGTTGAAATAGATAACTTAGGTCCACCGATACTTAGAGAAGAGTTAACAAGGCACTATATGGCATCAAAAACGGAAAAGCGGCCGGGCAAGACAAACTACACATAGAACTTTTAAAATATTCATATTGCGATCCACTTATAACAGAAATTTTTTCACTTACTCAATATATGTATATTACAGGCAATATACCAAAAGACTTTCAAATCACTAAAACAGTCACACTACCTAAGAAAGCTAAGACTTTCAAATGCGAAGAACATAGAACACTCAGCTTAATTTCACACGCCTCAAAGATTTTAATACAGATCATACTAAATAGATTAAAACCAATAGCTGAACAGTATCTGAGTGCCGATCAATATGGATTTAGGCAGGGTAAAGGAACTCGAGAAGCAATCCTTGCGCTCAGGCTAGTAACGTCTAGAAGAATAGATTTTGGTTTAGACACTTTTATAGGCTTTATTGATCTCGAGAAAGCCTTCGACAATGTTAATTGGAAAGAGATGATGTCAACTCTAGCCAAAAACGGTCTGGACTACAGAGACAGAAGAATAATTTACCAACTTTACCAGAATCAGGAAACAATCATAGAAATAGGAAACAAAACTGATACATCAAAAATACAAAAAGGAGTGAGACAAGGGTGCCCTCTTTCACCTACAATATTCAATATGTTTATAGAAAATGCTATTATTAAGTTTAAAGAATCTCAAATAGGCGGGGTAAAATTTAACGGGGAAACAGTATATTTTGTTAGATATGCAGATGACATAGCAGCTATAGCAGAAAATAGTGACCAGTTGGAAAGAATGCTTACAAAAATGGATGAATCATTTCAAGAAATAGGTTTAAAAATAAACACCAAAAAAACTAAAGTCATGCATATAACAAGAAACACTTCTTCAACTCTACAAATAAAACTGGACAACAAAACAATAGACCAGGTTGATAAATTTAAATATCTAGGCAGCATTATTAACAATGATTCCAGATGCACATCAGATATAATAGCTAGAATATCTATGGCCAAAAGGGCATTTAACGAGAAAAAACATCTATTTAATTCTAAAATAAAAACAGCTTTGAAAAAACGACTCATAAAAACATACATCTGGAGTATTGCATTGTACGGTAGTGAAACATGGACTTTGCTGAAGAAGGATCGAATGCGTTTGGAAGCTTTCGAAATGTGGTGTTGGAGGCGCATGGAAAGAATCAGTTGGACAGATAAGAAAACAAACGAGGAGGTACTAGATATGATCAATGAGAAAAGAACATTAATCAGAGCAATAGAGACAAGAAGAGGAAAGATGTTTGGCCACCTTATACGACACGACAACTTATGAAATACCCGATTGAAGGAAAAATAGAAGCGATGAGAGGGAGAGGAAAGCCAAGAAGGGCATTTATAGACGAAATTAAAGAGAAGGTAGAGGTCGTGTCGTATAGAGAGGTCAAATGGATGGCAGAAGACAGGAATACATGGAAATTACTCCACCGACAAGAACGAAGTTCTTAAATTTATTGATTGATATTATGTCTCAAAGCTACAAACTACTAACATTTCGGAACGACCACTGCTGAGAAGAAATGCCGAAATAAACTCATGAAACAGTTTTGGTCGCCTAATATGCCAGCTATTTATTAACTTTATAACTAGATTGTGTACAGTCAAAAATAAAATATAAGAAAATAAATGAAATAATATAATAAAACATGTTATGTTTGTGATCAAGTAACCACAATAAATTGGTTAAGAACAAAAAATAAAAATAAAATTCGAACCAGGATCGAAGCAGGATCCCCCTGGCAACACCCGTTCACGAGTTGACGCGAGGGTCAGCCATCGCCATATGACTTAACAACTACCGCTCTTTATTAAACTACAAACTCATATCGAACTGCGCCTGAGTTTCAAACCCGCGCCTTTAGGTTTTAGGTTGCCACGTCTAGTCGCCTAGGCAACCTAGCCACGTCTACGAAGCACGGAAGCTGTAAAAGCATCGTTAACGTTCGTTCAAATTAATTTATATGTACTTACACTCAACAAACAATAGTGCGCAATTGACTGTTTGAATCACAGTTATGGTTGTGTGATAAACTGTTATAATCATTGTGAGGACATTAAAACCTTACTTCCTAGCACAGATAACAGTAATGTGATTTCTTTTTTCCATATCTAAATTTATAATTACGTCATATTTATTTTGATGAAATTTGGTAAATGCTTGAGTAGGTCAGTTTTAAGCACGATAATTTTTATCACAGATCATCAATATTGATTTTTCCAGTCTATTTTAAGAATCTTTCCACCCGTTCTAGAGTTCCACCCATTTAGTTGTCCTATTCACCCTTACTTTTCAATAAATACTTGTGATTTCGCCTCTTCTTTTTTATCTACCCTTCTCTTTCGAACAGCTAATACAAACATAAGTACCTATACTAGGTATGTATTAAAATGAATAATCTACACAACATAACATGTATTTACTGTAGGTAGATATGTATTAACGTAGGTAGGTATTTATGTAATTAGCCACTGGCGCCAACGACTTAGTAATAAGTCTCCTGATTTTGAAATTAACTATCGTTAATATAAATGCAGTATTCAGATTTTATTCAATGATATTGTAACTTGTATTGTAAGATTTATTCCCTGTCTCTTGATATTTATATAGACTTGAAAGTCTTATCATCTTTTGTACTGTTTTCTGGCAAATAAACATTTCTGATCTCTGATTAATCCATTTTTGCCACTGAGTGACGTCTTATATTAGACTAATTGAGGCTAAAAATATTGTTTTCTAGGTTTGTATGTTCCTCAATAACTTCCGAACCGTTGTAATCTATGAATTGTATGTAGAAAACATCGAAATTATTTTTGAATTCGTCGAGAATCCAAATTGGTTCAGCAATTTTTTGGCACATTGAAATATCCCATATCAGCGCCATTTGGTCTCGATGAGAAGATTTTAAAATAGTTTTCTTATTTGATTAACTTTAAAAACATGACGGTCATGGACTTCCCGATATTTGGAACGAAAATCTACAGCCCTACCTCCAACCTTTGGCCGGAAATATAAATTTCTTTTTTCTTTTCTCCCCATTCTGTGTATTGTTTATTTAGTAACACGGCTGGTTCCCGTGCCTTGGGTCCCGTGTGAGGTCTGTCTTATATTTGTATCACTCACTTGTGTTTTTTTATTCAAAATTTTGACGCTTAATTTTCTGCTACTTGACTAAGCTGTCAAGTAGCAGAAATTAAACGTCAAAATTTTGTAAAGTCATTTTTCTGACACCAGCAAATAAACTTAGATGATGTCTCTATCCTAAACGGGGTAAACAGAGCCAAGATTCGCGAGACTCGAAGTCTACGTTTAGCTATATTAGGCTTATATATAAGTTCACCAATAGGTGGAAAAGGGAATCAGAAATATTGACTAGACTTTTGTCTAGTTTTGTCTTGTTTTGTCGATGTGTTTTTACACACCGATTGGAAACAAAATAATAAAAACTCTTGTATATGTTGCTTACAGCAGCAGTATTACTTTTTTAATCGTCAAAATTGTATTGTATTTAATAACATTTCGAACACAACCATGGAATTCCGTGTTAGCATAGACTTGCTAACAAAGTAACCTACAAATGGGAGTTCAAATGCAACGTGCCGATTATTTTTTACTACAACAAAGAAAGGACCAACCGCACCCTTTCCAAGAAACGCGTTGTTTTTGAACTTGGATTATTGTTTTCTGAGAAACGAACGAATGAAAAGAATGACCAACATTTGAGTGAACCGCAAGCGATTGTTCCTGACAATGGAACATGACCAATAAATGGAAATGTGGTTGCGGATTGATTAAATGCTGTTACAATTTCGCTTTTTCGATGTCTTTGTGGGTTATGCCCTGAGCGAGGCATATTCATCTCAGCGCACCGATTCGAATAACTCCGATATCAATAGCACCTAGCTAGGCAAGTACTTTATATAGAACACTGAGCAATATTTTTTAAAAACCTCCTCTGAGCATCCTAATCCCGAGTCCACTGTTCCAGACACTGAATATGATCAATTTGATTGCATTTTTTTCTTTGTCTTGTATTATGGGGCATCAATTTATAACGGTGAAAAAGGTATCGATTTTATTTCAAAGATTTTCTTGGTTAAGTATTACAATTTAATGAAAAATAGCAAAGTACATATACATCACAATCTAAACTAAGTTGATTAGTATGAAAATGATAGCTTTAAGATTTATGCAACTCAATTTAATAAAATGCTTGACTGGCGTCGTCGACTAATTGAAAATTTATTTGATTTATGGTTCTACGCCCGCGTCTGCGCCTAACTAGATGCAAGACGTAGGAGAGATGTAATTTGCTTATAAACATGATTGTTATTTTCTCAACATCAGATATTATTGCAGAAATATTACCACTATAGTCATTTATGTCTTCTTAAGACTATAAACCCCAAGATACGTTGGTCTAATCACATCACAAACGCTGTGATCGTTTATTGTACTTTCAAATTCCTTCTAAACATTGACTTTCCAACTCTCTATACCTTAATCAACATTACAAAACTGTTTTTAGTAAATTAAAGGGACCGCGGCACTGAACTCTGTACTTACATTTAGGTAATCATTTGAATTGCTTTGTCACCAAAACTTACAATCTCTATGAATATTGTTTTCACTACGTTCGTCTTTCACATAATCTAGATGAGTAATTATAACAATATTTAGATTACTTTCTAGAATACCAAAATTTCCGAAAGTTAAAACCGTTAGGGCGATATTTATACCCTCCATAACTGTTGTGAGTTATCTTAGAAAGTTTTTTTTTGTAATATAGTGACTGAATAGCTAAATGTGAATGACTCAGTTCACAAATGAAACTTTTAATGGGATTGGACCACCAAATTAACAGCCCACCTAAAGATATATGTACCTAACTTAAATTTATTCAGTGGAAAAGCAGCAGTAGATACTAAAACTAAAGTTTAAGTCGATTTTAATAAAGCTAATTGACTTAACCTATTATCAATAAAGGCTTTTATAACCGCTCTAGATAAAAAAATACGTGCACTGCACTCACAAAATTATAGTTCATCAAAAACGATTTTCATTAACCAGAATAATTTAAAACAAAATATTAAAGCTAGTCTATTCATTTGCAAGTTCCGTTTTCCCTACAACATAGGAAATATGTATGATTGTATGTAAATTTGGAATTTATCTTCAGTTAAAGTTTAATAAATATCGGTTTGTAATAAACAGTTGATAATGTAATAAGTTGCTTACATTTAGAGCAGAAATTTTACACAATGCATTTACAAATACTGCTATCTGAAGCATTGTGTAAAATCTCTGCTCTTCCTTGGACTTTTCAATGACATGTATTCAATGAACTCACGTAAAATACAACAGTCATTATCATTATAAGCAGAATCACTGGCGCCAACGAACAGCTCTCCAACCATTTTCGGTTTGTTGACAAGTTTTTTACGACCAGTATCTATTTCAAAAAGCAAGCAAGCAACACAAAATTGGACATCACTCAATGGGACAGGCGTCTGTCGACAACAATTGTCACCTAATGGTAACTTGACACTTTTTGTTGCCGAAACAGTAAATGTTTGGATCTATCCAGAAACTTGTTACATACATATTATTATTACGTCACCTGTTTATTATTGCTTGTTTCTAACGGAGATAGGCAGAGGTTATGGAGTCTTCCGATCCTTAAAACTACATACTTACTTATATTTTGGAGCGAATGTAACGACGACGAAAAATAAAGAATTAAATCAGTAATATTAATCAGAGTAAATTATATTTTGCCAACAATTCACTAAGGCAAAGTAAAATGTTAAGAAATAAATAAATATCTTAGATTTATTTTATTTGTAATATAAATAATTTCAATCATGTTAATTCAATCACGCGCTGATAAAATATATATTATGCTTGTAATCAAAACTGGCAAAGTAGGTAAATCCCAGATTATAAAATCATTTCAAATTTCGTTTATAAATTCAAGAAATCAACAGACATTAATAAACAAATATCGCAAATTTATATTGCAGTCGTTTTAATCCTTGATATTTCAACGCATGAAATTGCGTCATACTAACATGAAAGATTCCATTAGTACTTATCCACAACATTGTCGCTAGTTGTTTATTTATGTTGTTCATCTTGGTCGACATTCAAAGTGTTTTTTTCATCTTTACAAGTCACAATATTTGCCACTTGAAGTATCCCAGGCACCATTTGGCCCCAATATGTCATATATCATAATTGTATGGTCTCTTTAGTATTTTTAGCGGCGTCAGTTTAGTTTAGTTTTTCATTCTTGCTATATCATAAAGTGTTTTAAAAGGCCTTTTATCTCGTGGTTGACAACGATTGAGTGATCACTTCGAGTGTGAAAAACATTTCATTATGACTCAGAATGAAAGAGTCTAAAGATACCGTTTAAAATGTAATTAATATTCGTAACCAGTGCTGACAGTTTAAAAATGTGGTCGGATATTTGTCTTGTCTTTTCCTCAATATAAATCATAACACCTACTTAATTATTTTCAAATATTAAGTATTTTTGTTTTGTTTTTATCAGGAGTTCATTTCTTTGCCATAACTCTTCAGTCAGTTTTATTTTAAAATGTCTCGTCTCCAATCGGGTTCTCAGACGTAGTGATTTCTATATCACATTGGCTCTTGTCCAAAAGATCATTCACACTTACGCACATTAGTAAGCAAATTAACAAGGATTGTTGAATTAATTCGAAGCTTGTACGCTTGACGACATCTTCATAGACTTTAGGGTTTCCATGAACATTAGCCCGATTTCTATTAAAAATATTTTATAAGTCACAACGTCCAGATTTTTTGAAAAAACATCTTAAATTAACTGCTTTAGATTGTTAAAAATGATTTACTGTGTGTATTATAGGGTTGGTTTTCTAGGTTAGGACTATGAACACGAGCAGTCGAGCAGTCTATTTCTATTTTGTATTTTAGCTGTAAATAAAAAATCGTCTTCTTTATTTCTGAATTAATGTTGAAACATAGTAACCCTATCGGCAAATCAATAAATCGAATAATACTAGAAATCGTCGGTCAATATTTATCGATGGCAAATGCGAGTTGTGATTGTGTCATTTGTGACATGGCAACTTCACAATTTTCAAATATATGTTTTAGTTTGTCTGTTACTACATTGGCGACAGTTATTTTCTTAGAGTAGTTCGTATTCGAATATATTACGCCTTTAAATTTTTAAATACAAAAGTATGGCTGTTTGTAAATCAAACGCGCGATTTCGATGAAATTTGATACCCAGGTAGATTAACCCTTGTAGCACATAGGCTACAATCTACTGTTTTATTCCGAATTACCTAAAGCAGCAGCCAGATAAAAGTAGAACTATTTATAAATCGAATGGCACACACTTATGTACTTATTTGTGAACAGAATTTGAAGATTCTGTTTTTAATTTTTAGGGAACTCTAAATAACTATAAGCGCAATTCCCTGGCGCCTCCAAGGGTCCTACAGTCGAGAGGTCTCGAGGTTTCGAGAATGGCAGGTAGACGAGAGAAAATAAAAGAATCAGTATCGATGGCAGTGGAAACAATAGAGGCCTCAAGTGTCAATTTAACAGTACGACGGCTGGAGCTAATATGGTATTGTTTCGCAATTATTATACTAAACAACTTTCGTCTACAGCTTTGCTCATTTGAGTTATTTAATGGCCAACTTTTCATAAAACATATATAACACTAGCTGCGCCTCGGGGCTTCACTTTAGTCGGAATTTTGAGATAAAATTATTTTTGACCATATTACACACAATATTCAAATAAAAGATCGAAAAAGAAATAAATATAGAAAAAATAACACAAATTGAGTTAGTCACACAGTAAGTTTTCTACTGTAACATTTTGGATCCATGCCAATCTGAAAAAGATCACCTTTTATGTCATTTGGAGAACCTGGAGTACCTACTCTTAAGTGGATCATTATGTCACAGAGCCTCATCCTTTGGAAACCGGTACTAAGAGGTGACATTAGCTTTGTAATTTGTACGTACAATTTAATTTACAATGTAAGTACAGTTTTTGAACTCATTTAAATTATCTCTCTTTATAATGCTCACTTATGTAGACAATATGCAAAGTTAATGCAAGTATTTAATAAATATATATAGTATTTAATAATATAAATAGTAGAAACCTAAACGTGTACACATAAATTTCAATGCAATACATGTAATAAAACTTGTCCTGAATCACCTGAACAATTGTAAGGGACAAGTGCATTTAAACCTTTCTCTTTCAAATCGGTTTAATATAATGGAACTGAACAAAGTAATGTATCAAATGCATTGACATTACCATCCACTGACTCAAGACCTACACTTGCTTCTAAATTTAAGGCAATAAGAGCTCAAGTGTTAGTGGACCTCCATAGATCACCATTGGAATTTGCGTAGGCGTCATCCATAGCTTGTTTTCTTTGAGTTTTCGCCTCATTAAGTGTTTGTATACACGCATTGGATACGTCGTCGCATACATGATAAATGGTTGCTCAATATAAAACTCGGGCTCTTATGGGAAAATTATTATACTATTTACACGACGTAACTTATGTAACTTCACTTCGTAAATGGTAGCTTTCATTGTACTGTTAAACAGTTTTATCGTTATATGTGGTTTATTATTTGGTGTTATATTTCTTTTACTACTTTACGCTTTGATACGGCAGCTT
Organism: Ephestia elutella; assembly: GCA_018467065.1. Classification (NCBI taxonomy): domain Eukaryota; kingdom Metazoa; phylum Arthropoda; class Insecta; order Lepidoptera; family Pyralidae; genus Ephestia; species Ephestia elutella. The sequence continues at coordinate 1,914,344 of CM031584.1, forward strand.
AAGAATTTTATTGGTAGAAAGTAGTGTTGTTTTGATTTACTCTAGAGTAAAACTTGATCTATGTTTTATGTTACTTTATGAAAGAATAACATTGGTTCATCTACTAATTCGTCTTCATAAACTTTTTGATTTATAACATTACAGAAAGTAGGACAGTAAGATATTTTTAACACTATAATCTCATGTCAGTTCCCGGGATAGCTTTTACGAATAATAATAATAAGTCAGAATGATGTGTAGATAAGTTATACAAACCAATACCGTTAGTAATAGTTCATTCAATTGATCCGTTGCATCTTTCTAGTCTCTACGGTAAACAGAAACAAAGTTTGTACTTGCTTCCTTACCCTGAAGTTGCAAACCACTATCTACTTATACTACTTTAACCCGTCACGCGTCCTTTTCAAAGACCCTATCTATTGACATTGGACAAGACATGGAACCCGAACATTTTCTATGAAAAGACCCCACCCTAGAAGCATCACGGGTTAATTAATAGTAAAGAAAGATAGTGATTCGGAATGTACCCAATAACCCTTGATTGAATGTCTTGATGCCAAAGAATTAGGAGAGAGAAGAAATGAATCGTAATGTGCATAACTCCAATTCGTGGACTCTATGAATAATGATCACAATAATGGTATAACTTATCGACTCCCTATAAACAATAGTCAATGACAGTCAACATTTTATTATCGAGTGTGTTATAAAATATACTATCAAATTTTTCGAGTCACCTAAAGGCGTCTAACATGACTTGATGACTATACTGCCATTTAGTGACAGTAGTCTTAATGTTACGGAAAATTGAAATCAAAATCAGTTACAACAATATCGTGATGGAATTCCGTGATTATTCCAAATAACAGGAGCTGTATCAATAGTTACACCATTTTGATTAATTAATTTATCTGTCGCTTTGAGTAATTTTATGTGACAGATATTCATTTCCTATTTAGCGGTTAGGGTATAATTTCAGGGTATAATTCTGCCGCAAAGTAACTGGTTAGCGATGAATGATTTTATGCGTAACTAGTATTTTGCATAATCTAATGCGGGAAAATTTTTTTAGGCAAGTTATTAAATCACCATTTTTCATAATAATTATGTACCTATGTACCAAAAATTACAGAGACTTAAATAATATTATGTTGTAGTTTCTGTGCACGAGGTATTTTTAGTGGCAAAAGTTAGACAAATTGTAACATTTATAAATGACCATGAACATAACGTCTTAAAAAGGGTGATTACTACTAAACCGATTTCCATGAATCATGGCTAAAAACACTCTCGATTGTGTCACGTTTCGGTTTTGGAGCTACGATTCCACAAACAGATAGGTACACAGACACATTTAAGTATAAGCAACTCCATCTTCAGTTACCCTGGACCTGTCCGACTTTAGTAATGATTATTTAATCTGTGGTCTGACTGAGTGAATTTGATTAGATTGATGTGCGGTTCACTGTATATATGGTTCTCCCACAAAACTGGCTCTACCTTCACTAATTTAACCATCAAACTGATGGGTATTTTTTACTGTTATTAATTACTTTTCCATAATTATCTGGTTATTTAAATACTCATTTCTTCACAACACTATTACGCGGCGGGGTTTCACATGGTATCTAGATTTGAGAGGCCATAATCGAGATATCGATTCGTTTCGAAACGAGTATGCAATCGTTATCGGTCAATCGATAACCTTTATACCTTCCGTATTGACAGGAAACCCGGGAAAGTTAAGATGTTTCGTCATTCAGTAAAACTAGTAACGGTATAAAAATAACTTTGAACTTCTTCATCTAATTTGAGTTCGACACACATAAATTGGAATAAAGAGAACTATTTACAGTCAGATGCAAAGAAACCTGACCCTCCTAAGTTTAGGATTCGGTGAGATAGGGAAGAGAACTAGAAATATCTGCTCTCTTTTGTATGTCAGATTTATGTAGTCACAGGGTTTGATCGGGGCATGGAGTTAGTAAAATGATGCTGCATGAGCCCATACCACCTGCCCCTTTCTTTCTTCAATCGGACAACCAGACGCACTGCGGGCTATCATCTTTTCTTGGTTAACCCTAGAGTGTTCCCCCCGCACGCACCAAGCGCTTTTCGTCATCGTTCTTAATGCGCACAGCGAAGCAATGGAACTCCCTTCCTACGTCTGTGTTCCCGAGCACATACAACCTGAGTCTCTTCAAAACCAGAGTTAGGCTGCTTCTGGGTAAGGTCGCTACAAGAACAAGACAGAGAGCAAGACAAGATTGTGGTCAAGAGCAAACCCATCTTCAATAAAACAAAAAAATCATAGATTTATGTACTTATTACTTCCATAAATTCCATGGGACACCCATACCTAGTAGACGTTTTCCTACCTTTAAGGGACACTGAATTCGAATTAGAGTTTCCACGAGTCCCCATCTTCCGCTGTTTTTCCTTTTTTATTTATCCAGTAAATAAAATTAACCAGTGACATAAACCTTTGCCATTTGACTTGCCACTAATAGCCACATTACATTTAATACTTTATGCTTTAGAATTAATAAACGTTTAACTAAATTAATTGCAATCACGATCAGCCATCTCCGTGGCGCCCACCGGATTGATAGTGTAACAACTTATCTTAATTATCATCATCCGTCCTAACTTTGTTGTAAACATTTGCTGGTATATATTTAAATTCATTATATGTTTTTTTACGTTAAAATAGTGCAATACTTACTTCTTCTTCTTGGCGTGTCGATGCCATTCCAATGATCCATTCAAATTGTAGGTACCCGAAAAATGTTCTGCCACTTTCAATACCTTCTGTGATTCAGTTTAACATCAAGAAAAGGGCAGTGGAAGAAAAATGCGTATTTTTGCGTTACAACGTTCGTTTACTACGGATTCGAAAACTGTTTTCTCGATTTCGATGAGAACCAATGTTTAATATACCTACCTGAAAATTGTAGTTATAATTATGTCAATGCTTTTGTTATAACTCTTACTGAGCCCTTTCCGATAATTACTTTTTCATGTAGACTAAAGACATCTTCCATGACTTAAGGACAAGCACCACCCCCTTGGTAACTGTAACACACATATGTCATACATACATATAATCACTACTTTTTCCCATGGGGTATGCAAAATTATACCATACAACTGTCGAAAATAGTCAGCTAGCGTGAGTGAAGGAAAACTTCGGAATGATAGATACACTTTATTGCACCATTTACAGGTAGGTACGAGTAGGAATGTAGGTTTTTTTCACGAAGTTTTCCTTTGAGCATTGATTGCAGAGTCAGAGTTTCAAAGCCGTCTGAAATTCAAACCTGCACTTTTTGAACGCAAGTCCAATAACTGAGCCATCATCACTTTAAATAATTCCTTTTAAACCCAGACATATCGACCTTGATACAAGCATAGAGCTCCAAAATCGGTCTGACTTCCGAGAATGGTACTCAGGTTCGCATTCCGAGGTACTTAGCGTCCACATTGTTATAAGCTATACCTTTTGTTTACCAGGGGAACCACCTTGGCAAAACACGTATTTACCCCTTGCGTTAATTACGGATTTTTTTTGGGAAATATGATTCCCTGTACTAGTCTGATCTTTCCTTCAATGATGTAGATATGTATTTCACATAGTTGTAGTATCAGTAACGTACATTTATCCCTATAATATAATATCCAGTTCTTTTTATTTGCCTACCTTTTTCTGTCCAGAGGATTTGACAGACTTTTTCCCTCACCAGATTTGTGTTAGTGGAACGTGAGGTTTAGATAACTGTCATTTAGTTCAACATTGTCGTTTGAAATTCATAATTTACTGGATATGTTAAATCATTGTGAACACATCTTTGGACCTTACCTCTTGGTGCTGACAGTTTGTGAAACGCCAGAGAACCCTCAGTCCTCCATACAGCTGCGAAGTTATCGAAATGCTACCACTGAATGGATGAATTTCAGAGTATCTCAGAGTTTTTTGATGATAAAATTGAACGGTAAAATCTTTGATTTCCTTACATTAATAAAAGATCGATAAACTAAAGTAAGTAAAAGTAAAAATGTATTTATTCTCCAAAACAGTACATGGTAAAGAAAGTTAGTAATTACAGAATGTATACTGTACATTTACCAAAACTGTAAGGAGACTGGAGCCTGTATTAGGCAAGCCTGTATTACAGTGCTCCAGGGCTCTCACACCTGGTTGTGTTACATATAATAAATCTAAAAGTAACTTAAAAGTAGCTTAAATTCAGGGTAACAAAACTTAAAATACGTAGCAGATTGTTATTTTTTGTCATTCTGGGGGCGTTAGTAAATTTTCGATATCACTATAATTAAGGGATTGCAAATATCTTGAGACAACTTGTTTACAAGAGTAGGATGAGAGGGGCAGTAAGTAGTAGTAGCAGGCAATTAAGTAATTAATTTCAATAATGGCATCTAGTTACCCCCCATGTTTGCTGTGCCCTTGCGGGCGTCACGTGTACCCCTATTAATATTAAAATTTATGTGACAACTTTTTAACTAGTGACTTGCAACTAAAGAATCTGAATCTAAATCTGAAAGTAACTTGAACCAATGATAGCCAAACACGACTCTATATTTCGACTCTAAATGTAATGTTACTGATTTGGTGCGTAAAAAATGTTAAACAATTAAACTGGTGCAGTCAAAATATACGTTCTGGGAATTCCGACGTGTTCGCAAGCCATTAGCGCACACGTGGTAAGTAGCCCTTATCCTACAAAAAACAAGGCAGTCCGCGCGTCCGCACATGTATACCAATAAATTTGTTCTGACATGTCTTTTGATAAACTACTTTTTTTATTTTAAGTTAATAAATACAAGATTTTATGGTACATTTCTTGTTTATAGTGATAGCTAACGTTGCTTGCGTTTGCATTAAAATTTGTGTTATGTTCATTAGTTTAATGAATACTTATGTAATTACATTAACATTTGTCAAAATGGCAGACCTCCTTAAAAAGGGTTGGATCACCCACAACCGGCGAGCAAGTATGAAGGGAGTGATGAGAGTAGAGGAAACGAGAGAGATCTGTAGGATCGTAGCAAGTGGAAATCCCTAGTCTCTGCCTACCCCCACGGGATAGAGCGTGATAATATTACCTATGTAGTATTGTAAAATCGGAAGCGGTGGTGGCCGAGTGGTAGGGCACCCGCCTGTGGATGCAAAGTCCCAGGTTCGAATCCTGCCCGGGCTACATGAGTTTGTATACCAATCTGACTCATGTTAGTTTTCATCGACAACCACTTGCTTCCGGTGAAGGAAAACATCGTGAGGAAACCTGCACTCTGGTTGATGATTATCAGCTGGTGTGTGAAATGGAGAAGGCAATGGCAAACCACTCCATTAATATTGCCAAGAGAGTCGTTGTGTGTATTTCATTCCATATAATGACCACGACCCTCAGTCATGAGGAAATACGACTAAAGAGAGATTGTTAAATCTAATAAGAATTTGTTGTTTATTTAAGCTAAAGTCCCGAGTTTAAACCAAAATGTTGATAAGAAACACCTAAATAATACGGTCACCTGTTAAACCTACCACATAGTGCATATAGTAACAGTGAGGTTGACTAAACATAGTATAAGTAACACAAAACCCACTCGTTCCCACGTTAATGCGTGCACAAAATGTTGACAGTTGACACATTGGTTAGTACCAACCTGTGACACGCTGTTGTCGCTAGTATAGTATTTGTCACGAATATCGATATCGATACTGTTAAGTTACGTCATGGGTGACGACACTATTTTATGGCTACGCAAAATAAAAAATTACTGGATCAAAAAAAAAATTCAGATTGATCGGCATCGATACTATGTTTTGTCATGTCGACGGCACGATTTTTGCATTTTTGTAGAAATAGAAACGCGATTTTTGTGTCAATATAACAAAAGAAAAGTGAATTATTTGATAAAAAGTCGTAGAGTCCTTGATTAATAAGGGAATCGTGTAACCTAGAATTTGAGAAATAGATAAGCTTTCTACAGCATTATACGAGTATCATTTGATGTAAGAATGTCGAAACAACAGGACAGTAAACTGACTGTTGTGACGTTAAGAACCGTTTAACAGTTACAAATATCTAGTTATTTCATAACTTTGAATACATTTCGCTTCAACAATGTTTGTCAAGATTTAAATTGGCTGTTATTAGAGGTGAATTTATGCTAAAAGTTTCTATAACTTGACTAGACGTAGAAATGACAATTTGAATTCATGATTGATGGCAACATGTAACTGAAAATCAAAAATCACTTTAATTTAGGGTGTGTGGGTAAGTTTCTTAGAACTTTAGAGTCCTACTATGCGGCTTATTTATTGGATCTATAGTTATTGGCTATACATATATATTACTCCTACTATTTCTAAGGAAAATACTAAGCATTTATTAAAACTGTCTCTATTTTAATTTACATGTTGACTTAGTATTATGTATTTCTCAGTAACTCGTTCCAGCGGGATTGGTACAGCATGTCAGTGTCCACTTTCTAAAAATTCCTAATCTATCTTGCAAAAAAGTTGGATAGTTTAGGTAAAAAAAAACTACCAAACTAAACTAAGTTGTGATATTTAAATTAAGTTAAAGCTTCAAACGACTCACTCGAGCTAAAGTATGCGCCAATCTTATTAATGTTAATTTTGACGTGCCATCCGTCTGTTTGTCACTTTGTTTCTCTTGAATTTGCATATAAATAGGATCTCGCCGTCGTGGGTGTTTCAATGCATTTAAGAACAAACATCTTTAATCTGTTTGCTTGTTTTTCCCTTAGTGCTTGTGTTATGCAATGTTAGGGCTATTCTTGTTTCAGATAATAACATACTCCCTATAAATTAGAAAAATAAAATGAGGTCTCTTGAATAATAAAGCAAATGAAGCATTGTCTATACATAACCAAAATAAATTTAATTGTATGAAACTAGTTAAATCCTGGCTTTTGTCATTCAATTATGACATAATCTTTACTGTCCTAATTTGTTACACCCTCGATCTATGATTCTAAACTCGTACCATAATAAGTTACTTACATTGTTCAATTATTTTTTCGAATCTGCTCATTTGTCTTTCCTTTGCATGTTCAACATATATTATTATTATATTAAGTATAAATTGGCTTCTTATCAAATGGACAACACTCAAGATGTGTGCACACTAGAATAAACTTGTGTCTTGAGTCCAATATGGACACAAAATTAAATGCATTTTGTTTTCGATAAGTTTCGATCGACCATTTCTGTCAGATATCAAAAAAGTTAACTTTTACCTACTTACTAAAAAATAATCGACATAACCACAATCGAAGTCATGAATTAGATGTGAATGTGAAGGAATTTCGAATTTGAAGAAGGCCACAGAAGATAAAAGGCCTGAATAGGGAATACGAGTATCGAGTGAAACGCTAAGCAATAGAAATTAAAAGAAATACTGTACTTACCTCAATTCAAAGAAGAATAATAAAGTGTAAATATAGTATTAAGATCAGGCATTTTTAGGATCAAGAAAAAATAGTTCCTTTACAGTGGTACCATTAGACAGTACCATAGTTGAGGAGGCGGAGTAGAATAAACCGAATGCAAAATTAACAATTATAAATGCATACACATGTGCCTTTTGTAGTTCTTAGAATACTAACTACAGGCTCTTTTGTTCAGGTAAGTACGCAGTTATTTTCTGGTGAACAGCTACCCCATCTTCCTGTAACTGTAAAAGTTCATACAATATAACGGTTCACTGTGAGACAAAGGCGTCTGAAATATTTTTTACTCAAAGTATAAATATTTTATCGAAACTTGGTCAAACAAAGGGGTTATTCCCAAAGTACACCAAAAAATGTTTCCTAACTACTCCATGAAAAAAATAATATTTTAAATTAAGTTTCATTCTACTCCGCGGTAATATTAAAATGTTCTCAAAGTACCTATTCACGTGATTTTGATATCAAAAAGCATTAATTAGAATAAAAAGTGTAGGTGACGTATAGTACAGTCAGGCTCAAAAGCTTACAATATTTTTATGTACAAATAAAGACAATTTTAAATAAAAAACTTTACAATTCAATAATCAACATTTATATATTCCCTATAATTCAACAATTAAACATATTCAAAAAATAACAATCAAATACATATTCATAAATCAGCTTTTTTACATATTTTCCACCAAAGAGATTCATGATTATATGTAAATGTAGGAATTCGGCTTGAGGGAAACTCAAGAAGTAACTGATGAAATTATATTTTTGAAAAAACTTAAATTATTTACATAAAAATAAACTTTCCAATTTCCGTCTTATAGAATCTTATTCAGAACTTTAATCATCACGATATTGTTTGAACGATTTTGTGACTGACTGTACATAGTGAAATATTTTATAATTATTTAGATTGAGTAGTTTGAGAATTGATATCAAATAATCTGCGGAGTACATTGAGAATAAATTAAAATACCTATGGAGTAAAATGTGAACAAAATAATAAGTATTTTTAAATAATAATAATTTCGTGGAGTAACTTGGGAACACATGTATGAGATTCTTATCTTTTTCGAACAAAAGAATGGAGTACTTTGGGAACAACCCAAACAAAGAAGGCACTTTTAAACGTCGACAACTAGTTGTATTATAAATCTCAGTTACAAACTACTAGTATTTCTGAACGACCACTGCTGAGTAGAAATGCCGAAAGAAACTCATTAAACAGTCTTGGTGCCAGAGGAGCTTTATTATAAACTGGTAGAAAGGCTTCTACCAGGCCTTCATGAGACCTTGGTAATGTCATTGACTTAACCCTATATCCAGTAAGATTTATTGTGGCTAAAATTACTATATCTAATACATGGATTCATCTATGCTCCAGATAGAATAAATGTTACAAAAACGCATATTATGTAAAAACAGATATTTTAAGAAATGACTTTTTACGACCTGATTACGTTTTGATAGTAATGCAGTCAAAATTCCGAGCAAAAGAAATCTATAAAAATAAACTTATCGCATATAATGACAAACAATTGACCTAATTTATAGATATTGTCGATTCTAGTTGTGTCGCATTTCGAACCGTTAGATGTCCTAAGAATTCCAATTTATAATATTTCTGTGAAACCATTGTTCGCGTTTTATATCACGATATGGTAGAAAGCGGTGAGTTGGTTAAGCCTATTTTTATCGAGAGGTCTCAAGCTCAAACACTGCTGACACTACTTTTACCTCCGCCTTTGATAACACATAACAACACACATTTTTCCAAGACGTCAAAAGTGCCTGATGATGGCACGGCTTACGGCGTTTTTACTACCTGCTTTTAGTGTGAGGAACTAGTTTTGCACCACTCCAACGACTTCCACCAACTTCTACCAATTTTTTTTTTTACATTTTAGGAAGACTTACAGCGAAGTTAGAACATATAGCGTAAATAAGAAACAGAAAGGCAATTACAAATCTTCACAGGTAGGAAAAAGGAAGAAATAGAAAAACTCAAGCAAAGTGTCACAACACACACAAAATAAAATCCTAACCAACTCCGACACCCTCGAGAAAAGTTTTCAATTATGAATCGGACAATTCCAAATTGCAAGACCTCGGGTATTTTCTTGGTATTTTCCCAATTTCCTGATGCTTTTGTCTGTTGCTTTTAACCACTTGTAGGATTTTAACCACACATACCCTCTGGACTACACATTTTTTATCATCCCAAGTTCGGCAGTTAAAGTAAGTATTCATGGCCTAAACAACAACATGTTGTTTGTGACAAAGTAACGTGTCACCCAATGTGACAACAAAAGGTAACGATGACCAAGACCTGGCCATCTCGTGACACCTCGTGTCATGAGGAAATGATCGACATCTGGTGTGAACCGGAATCGATCGGGTTCGCGCGGTGAATAGTCACCCAGACATAGAGATGTTATTGTGAGACTCTTTGAAATTTCTACTTGCAACAATATCTGAAAAATTACATAGAGAAACCAAGCTCATTAACACACACTCAATTTTAAATCTAATTTCGTCTCGAATTTGAATTTTCAACCCCAGAAAAACTATACAGTAGGTAGATATATAATTTTCTTACCTGTCTGGCCATTATCTACTTACTAATTTGACGTAGCTTATCAGACTATACACACATTTAGCTCAAATTTTTGTAGCAACAAAGATGTATCAATATTCGTGAATTAAATATGCCTGCCTGTGGTTCCCTGTACTCAACCTAACTTAATGCTACAAAGCAGTCTAAACTTTATCTGTTATAAGTAATCTTGTTTAGTTTATTGGCAATATATAAAGAAGAAGATTTTCATAGCTATCAACAGATGCCAATACGTTAAACTTTTAAAGAGCCGACTATGGCTTGGGCTGTCGGAACTTTCGATTAATTTGTATTAATAAGCGTTATATACCGTGCTGTGTAAATTATGGAATGGTCATCTTTTTATAATACAGTCAACATCTGGTAAAGTAGTCAATTGACCTATTTGATGGTCAATAATTACCGGTACTAATGTCCATCCACTTTCATATCTAAAATATATTTTTGTCATAAAATTATCTTTATTTATAGCCACTTTTAAAAGGTGTGCAAGTCTTTTACCATTTAAGTGATGTGCTGTCAAACTTGATATGAAAGTATCTGATCAATTCAATAAATTTATATGCTCATAAATTCTTACAACTTTATTTACTACTCAGGCATCGCGACTTGAAAAGTATCTTCTACTACTGATGTGTCCTTTTCTGCGATAGCCATAAATTTTTCAAATTATAATTTGATAAACCATTAGTCGCTTCAAGAAACATACACCTACTACCTAACACATCGGTTTCTTCATTGGAATTTGACTTCTCTGATAAGATTTTAGGAGGTCATTAGTTGTTACCATCATGATGCTCTAATAGCTCATCATTATTGAATTGCTCTTGACCTATTCCAAACTAATAAAAAAAGCTAATAACAGTAAAACAAACGTTCACGGACAGACAGGTTCACACGCATAGGTAGCAAACTGGTGATAACTAGTTACATATTCAGTTGCTATTCGCACTGGGGCTCCGTGAATCATTGTTTGCTGCGGTTTCACACATTGCTTGACACCTACTTAGTAGAAAGAGGTAACATACCACTGAAATACTGTTAAAAGCCTACTCAGTATTCGTAAGGATTTATAATTATCCAGTTAAAAGAAAAATATTCATTATCACAGATCATTCAAAAGAGCTAAATATTTTTGTGATGACAAGATACAACATTTTTAAATTTTCTGTAATACCTATAGCAGATAAATAAATATACATACATGTTAATAAAATAATCCCTCACATAAGTTAACTCACAATCAATCCAATAAAGAAACAAATTCATCAACTTGCTTCTAAAAACTATATTGTAATATGCCCAACCATTCTCAATCTTAGTAACAACGAAAATACTTGAAATAGGTACAACATCATGATGAATACTTAATTAGGGAATGTGTAAAAACTTTTATCTTTTCTAACCTAAGCCTTAAGCAACAAAATAAAACTTTTCAGCAACCAATTCACATGCTGTAGAAAATACCGTGGCTGGTTGACTATAGACCTTTGTCAGGTCAAACAAATTGCAAGGAACTACAGCTAACCCGTTATATCATGAAATATCTACTTCGTTGATCGTCCTTTCAATGTTACTATTTGGGGTCATTGTCATTGCCAGTTAGATACTTAGGTAATTGAGTTTTGCAATGACTGATTCATTTTTAACACGTAGAGGTGACCCTCGTTGAATGACTAACCACGAGAAGTTTGTTTGTTTGTAGTAGTATCTTTATTGTACTAAGGACACATAATTCATAGTAACATAAATAGGAAGTTTGTCAGTTATGACAACTTTGAACCTTGAGCGAAGGAATGGAACGAAATTTGCTGCCTGCGTCTGTGTTATCGAGCACATACAATCTGAATCTCTTCTAAACCAGAGTATATAGGCTGCTTCTGGGTAAGCTCGGTACTTCGTAGACTTCACCTCTATCCTCAGGCAAGATTGTGGTCAAGAGAAAACCCATTTATAATAAAAAAACCTGGTAAAAACCGCATGGTGGTAACGATTCCCTCATTTATGCCGGAACTGTACTAAAGTTTTTCTTGTACCCCAATTCCGACGCGGTCTCGACCGCAACCGCAACAGCGCCTTTAGCACGGTACTCTATTCATCAAGAGAGTCTCTATTTAGTTTCTTTCGGTGGTTCTACTCGTGGTACATACATACATATTATCGCCCTTACCCATGGGGGTAAGCAGAGACTAGCAATTTCCACTTGCTACGATCCTTACACATCTCTCTTGCTTTCTCTACACTCATCACTCTCTTCATATATGCTCGTGGCGGTGGTGTATTTTGTAGCTTTGATAATTATAATGCAAAATATGATGTGATTAAATTCTTCTTCTTCGTATGCTCTTGACAGAGCAGTCGTGGTCAGGCATGCTGCTTGGAGACGTACAGCACTGTGGCTCTCTCGAACTAATACCTGGCGGGCGTTTTCATTTAGAGATGCATTGGTGAGGACTTTTATTTGGTCGGTCTAACGAATCGGGGACTTTCCCCGAGACCTAATTCCATCCACTCTGCCCTGCACCACCAGGCGCTCCATGGTATCCTAGCGGCGTGTCACATGGCATTAAATATCAAACTGGAATCAGTACGCGCCAAAACTAATACAACTTCCTAAAAATTCTATGGTACAGACAGATGCATAGAAAACTGACCCCCTATCTCACAGAATCCTATCATAGGTGGGTCAGGTATCTTTGCACCTGACTGTACTTAAGTCAGGTACAAGCCACACTTATCATCAATACCCAAGTCATGTTATCCAATATGAAATAAATCGTCAGTTGTTAAACCATTCAATGCCCAATTACCATTAAATAGCTTGATATCGACTCCCAAACATTTACACATTATTAGGGCTATAAGTCTGATGATATCTACGCGTAATTTATTACAATACTTGTTAAGTCAAACTGGTATAGTAACAAGTGATATTACTAGCTAGATCTTACACTAGATTAGTTTAGTTTACACTAGGCAATTTGGTTAAGTAATATACTTAACTTGCTTTAAACTTCACGCTTTAACTTTCTTTTGCTAGGCTCCAAAAATAATATAATGTTCTTTCCGTTGACTCCGCTATTGAATGTCTAAGTATGAAATGCCGATGTACGTTAGTTCTAAAGTATGCGAGTACGATGTACTTTACTTATAAAATATCCGAGTTCTACGTATTCCAGTGCTAAAGTACCCAATTTTACTAATCCCATCTATATTTGACGTCAGCTTTTCTAATAGTTCATTTTCAGAGCGATCGCAACTTGGTCGCATTGGCCTTATGTGTTCGTCGAACAGAATTTAAAATAATAAGGTAAATATATAAAAGTACCACTGCTATAATTTTTATACACTTATTTTTTAATCAGTGCACTCACTAAAAACAAGTGGTAAACAGCAATGTATAATTAAAAATTCATAGAACTAAAATTGATGCGTTATCCATTTATCCATGATTACTTCTTTATAAATATAGGTATATTAAAACGAATATATTGCATGAAACATGATAGTTATGAGTGCAAAGGACGGGAAATTTGCATGATAAAGACGAGAACATGTGGTGTGACGTTTGGTTATGACAGTGCAAGAAAACTTCCTCCCTTATAATAAAGAACTAATAACCATTTCAAATTAGTGGTAATTTATAGAAACATGATCTTTTTGCAATGTTATGTCTCACAAATAAAGTTGAAAGGTATTAAAAATAAGACTAAAACATATCATGATATCACATGAAATGAAACTGGCCAAGTACGAGTTGGATTTCGACAAGGGGACCATTCAAAAGTTCATGGTTGTCTCTCTGTCTTCCTGTCAATACTCTGTTTCTCAGCAAAAAAAATCAAGTTGAAATTATTATTAAATATTTGGGTCTAATAGTCTCTATCAGCTTTGCAAAAATGAAAAAAATACGTCAATAAAATCAAAAGATCGTTTTCATAAATTTTGCATATTTTGCGACAGTAGATAAGCTTACCTTTGTATCCTTTAGTGGATAATGATAGATAAAGGCAAAAATTATATTTTCACCAATGATCTTCTGTAGGGGGCAGACAGTAAAGAACACCGTGTATACACGTCAGTAAAACTATCATCAATCCGACTACTTTTTCGATTGGAATATCACATTTATTCACATTCCCAATAAACGTAAATGTCCAGTAAAATTTGCTTGGAAACGTTTACTGTTAAGTTTGAGTTAAGATCTAACTGGAGTTTGGCTGAGATCTTTAAAATATATTTCTTTCTATATATAACTCTTCAGGGTAATTGCTATTTAAGAATTGAGGACAAGCGGAAAATTCATTCGTACTTAACTACTCAATTATGTAACACTTTGATTGTTGAAGGTAAAGCTTTATTAGGCACGCTTTTTTTTAAACAGAATTCAAAATTTATCAAAAAGTTATATTTGAAGTGATCGTAGTTAGATTATACAGCAGAGGTTCCCAAAGTGGGCGATAACGCCCCCTTGTGGGCGCTGCAGGTCTCAAGGGGGGCGGTAAGAGACCCAGAAAGAAAATGTTTTTTTTTTTTTTGCTAGGAGCTTTATTTAGCTAGGAGGCCTCTTAAACAACGACTGCAAGAGCTCTCGACTCTCAACAACAACTTGTGAACATCAACTAATATGAATTAAAAGATTGCTCAAACTCGGTTCTATATTTCTCTCCGCGTAGTTCATATATCTGTCCTATTTTATTGAATATAGAAAAAATAAAAATCATGTCAATCGGTCGCTCCGTTTCGTAATGAAAGTAGACACAAACAAACAAATAAAAAGGCAACAGACACACTTTCGCATTCGTTTTTATATAAGGATTGATTATTTTAGTTATATTTTTTAATAAAAGATACTGTGTTTGAATACTATAAAGTTGCGTTTCAATAATCATTCTTATTGGCAGGTGAAGCCCGTAAGAGTTAACTTGATACCTAAGCGCCGTTGTATGTTACCTATTGCGCTCAGGTTTCAAGTTGCGGGTTATAGTAAGTTTCGTTTAGAATTCTCCGTTAACATACATATATAGGTCACAATAATTAATTAATCGACCGAGCGAGCGCAGCGAGCGAAGCGTCTCAGTTTCCACTAGCCGAAAATTCTTTTGTCTGTCCGGATGTTATCGCCTACAGGACGCATTTCTAAACCGATTCTCATGAAATTTTGTAAGCAGGTTCGGTAATTTTATAGAATTTTTTAGTCGAGCCAGTTTTTCGAAATTTTAAAAAATGGCCGAAATATACCTACTATAAAAGAAACCTCATATCTCAGCTATTTAAAAAATAATTCAAAAATGTCATTAGACATTTTTGTTATTCTTATTAAGACGCATTTTTTTTGTTTGAACAACATAGTAAAATTCAATAAAACCGCTATAAATCCATATGTTATAAATTCTCATACGATAGTTCACAAAAAAATCAATAGATGGCGCAGCAAAGCTTTTAATACTCGCAAAATCGCTAATACGTTTACAAGCACGAAGTTACAAGAGTGACTTGATTTATTTATTAAATAAAATTAAATGGTTCTTAAAAATCATATGGCTTTTTTTTGTCTTGCTTGGCTTTGAATTGTGTGTATTTGTGTGTGTGTCATGCTGTAAAAAATTACCATTTAAGAAAACTGAATAAAGATTTTATTTTATTTATTTATTTATTTATTATTTATTTATTTGGTTAATGGTATTGTATTGTGGATTGCTTTGCATGGTAGAATTATCTTGAACACTTGAAATAAATCTGATATCAAAAAACTTCATTGTATGATTAGAATCCTATTATAAAAAAAAGTAATATATATATATATTACCTACATACCTACTAATCGTAAAATTCGATTTCAAATTGAACTTTCTTTTTTGAACTTTACTTTTGTTGCGCAAATAACATATACATACATATAACCAATAGGTAGGTACCATGCATTTCTGACGACTGACGACCTCCGTGGCCTAATGGGTTCGATCCCCGGTCCGGTCAAGATGGAAAATAATCTTTTTCAGATTGACATGGGTTTTGGATATTTATCTATATGTATTTGTTATAAAATATAGTATTGTTAAATTAGCATCCCGTAAAGTCTTGAACTTACGTTGGGGCTAACTCAATCTGTGTGATTTGTCCGTCTATATTTATTATTATATTATTATTTATATTATTTGAGGCAAAAAAGGCAGGTTTCAGTATTGTTTTTAGTGGTATTGACCAACCACAAGAACATGTTTGGGCTTATGGGTAAAATATGAGAACTTTTTACTTTCTTTTCAGCATTGGTAGGTTGGTTTCAAAACTCTTTTTAGCCAGGGACACGGTAAAATATCGGTTATTTCGTGGAAGGACTCGCGAGGTTTACTGTTCTGATAGAACCACTAGTTTAATTTAAAGTTATAGTGGTTTTTAAAAAGGTGAAAAAATGGGGGCGCTATATAAATATTTATTCTCAAAGTGGGCAGTAGACAAAATAAGTTTGGGAACCACTGTTATACAGTAAGCTTTTTAATTTGGGACCTTTTGATAACAAATTAGCTACGAGACGGATAACAGTAGATGCATCATAAAAACTATCTAAATTACCATTATTTGACATCCCTGACCTACATAGTCGTAAAAATCGTCCAAATTACAAGAACAACTAATGATCAGTCGGTGATAAAACGGTGATTAGGTGGTTACTCACACGTTCGGTGATTTGTGATCATAAATCGATGATTGTAATGGTCCAATCATTAAAGGAGCCGATATTCTAATCGATGTAGTCGATATTTTATTTTGTTTAGTAAAATAAATATTTGTTGCATTCACATCGTTATTTTATTATTTTATTGATTATGGTAGCATATAAAAAGAATAGAGTTTAGTCAAGACATGTTCCCACAGTTTTACGATATTGCCTTAGTTTAACTGCACAGACAATTTATGCAAATATGCTTTCATAAAATAAAAAAAAATAGTCTTTATAATCTGGAGATTATAACAATTCACAGACAAAGCATTATTATGTGTAAGTACCAAATTTATAATTTTTACACGACTGACCAAAAAAGGAGTGTTATGTTTTCAGGGTTCATGTATGTATGTAAGTATGTATGTATGTATGTATGTATGTAAGTTTCTTTATTCCACCATAAGTCCTGAACGGCTTAACAGATTTTGATGTGAGAGGAGAGGTATTTTTAGATTCCTTGCATTCCTCCGAGTGACATAGGCTATATGACGTCATCATAAAAACAAAATGGCGTATTATATATGCGTTAAATAGGAGAAAATGTATGTAACTTATATGTTTGTATGTACTTTTTGAGTAAAAACTTGTCAGTCGTGTTTTTTATTTTTAATAATTAGCTTGTTCTTTATGTTTTTAGCGATGTTGCAGTAGGTTAAGCCTGTAATGACACGCTGTATAAAATGAGATATATAAATAAAAAAAATTACTTAGACCAGTTTCTCTTCTCTTACGTGGGAATGTCGGGATAAAAAATACCACAAAATATAAAAAAACCTTCGTGGACTTTTTGTGAGAGCCATAATATCGAAATTCCTACAGTTATTTCGTCATGAAGAATAAATTTAAAAAAAATATAAACTAAATATTCACTGTTATATAGATTTATCATTACTTTCCCCTAAAGATTTAATGATGCTGCTTACCCCTAACAAAGCTAAGCTTTTTTTACGTGATGACAAAACCAGCGTCTCTTCGACCGATCTCACAGCTCAATAACTTATTTAACACTCTCCCGCCCAAACTGTCCCTATGAGAACTGTTGTAATTATACCAAAAGGGCAAAGTGTGAAACGCGATAATTTGACGTAGAATTTTTATTGATCTATTCTTCACGTTAGCTGTGATTTGATACGTTTTGGTCATCGGTTTTGTGTGAAAAAGATACAAATACACAAGTCTTTTAGTAACATTTTGTTTATGGAAGAATAGATTTTGTGTGTATGGGAGTTAAGGCTATATGGTGCGATGTAAAATCGTATCCCGTTTTAATTTCTGGATAAATGTTTTCTAAGTTCTATTCCATGTCTAAGATCTGTGCACCGAATAATCAAATCCGCAAATTGATTAAGATTTGTGAAAAACAAACCATTCCATCCATACAAACTCTCACATTTACGTAATAATATCAGTAAGACTAAAAATTGAAAATACCTATGTAGTTATAATAAATAAGCTAGGTAAATAGTTTTTCAGCAGTATATATCTATTAACACATTATTGGGTTTGTTATATTTTAATTCGTTGTTTTTCTATATGTGACTTAATTTGTTGTTATGTTTTTTTCACATTTAATTACCTTTTAATAAATAATTTTCCACCTGCGTGTTGATCACCATCAATCTATCTTATTAAAACACAGGAATTCCTAGAATGTGCTAATTTAATTATTCAAATGATTGATAGAGTCAAGACGGGTTAGAATTGCAAATGGGATTTATCTCATTGCTTCCAGCTACGTCTCACAGTCGCGTGTTGATATATACCTTGATATAAACCTGTGTCCAAACTGGGCTTTACTTGAAGCAAAGCAAAGGCACGAAGGTTATCGGACCCCATGAGGGGTCTTAGTAAATATCTTAGGCGCTGGACAGAAAAGGCATAAGACGCAGATGTGGCGCGGATATGTCTCTACCGCGTCCCTTTCATACAAAATGTATAGAAGCGTCGCGACGAAAATCATATAGAAAAGACAGGATGCAGACAAAATGCTTACTCGTCTGCGCTCCGTCTTCTGTCTGTTAAGCACCTTAGAATTCGGACACGTCGACAGCTAAATCTGCTCAACCAAAGCCCCTTTTTTTACCAAACAAAATAAAAACAAACCTAAATACGAGTACTAACAAACAAAATGTGCCTTATGCTGATTGCATTAACGATAAGGCCATGCTTCCAGGCTAGAGACATAAGCCCTCTCTACAATTAAATATGTATATCCTTTTAATTGCAAAAGCAACAGCTTAAACGTTTTAGATTCAAAAATTAAAAATTTTATTTATTTTATTTTTATGTTTTCGGAAAACTTACAGCTAATTTACAATTATACAACTTACTGTATAAAAAAAAATGGCCAATTACAAGTTTTCACTGATAGAAAAATTACAGTAAAAAAATTTTTATACCAACGGATAAGTTTAGTATGAGTAGTAGTAGGTAGTTTATTAATTTATTCCTTCTTATAAATTTGCGGCGCGAACGCCGTTGCCACGCGACAAGTTTAAATTCAGTTTGACTTTTGTTCGTGAACCTTCTGTACGGTAGTATTATTGCTTATTCTGTGGCCCAGGTCAAACATGCAACATTAAAATGTCTAGACATAACTACATGCCGAGAAATCTAAACGCCAGATTGGGGAAGTAATTCTCGAGAAAATACTATTTTCTTCAGCAAGCAGTTACCGTTGAGAGATGTGGCCGCACGGATCCAGTTTTTAAATATAACTAAAAATATAGGAATATCCTAAAAATGTCTTAGCCCAATGATTAACCGATACACAAATCAAACCGAATTTGAAGAAAAGATCAACATCTAATTAAAAGGACGTAGAAAATGAATGTGGAAGTTTATGGGCTAAAGGAGATCAAAAACGAGATGGATGGACTGCGTGAAGGATGATATGAATGCATTAGGAGTGGTTTTGAATAATATCATGACAGGAAACAAAAGCTTATGGAAAGATAAGACGTACTGCGCCAACCCTATATAACAGGACATGGTAAGGAATAGAGTATTAGTAGCATTAATTCATTTATTTTACCCGCTCTTATCACAGCACTAGAGAACATTCTGTTACATGTAAAACATGTTGGCTAAGGTTGCCTGGAAGAGATTACACTTTCGATAAATCACAATGTTACAATCCTTAATTTTTTGGTGCAATAAAGTATTTTTATTTACTTACAACTCCCGATCCCACTACACGACCATTTCTACTTGCTTCATAACAAGTGCTCGAGATCTCCTTAACCATCAAGTGGCATACCTGCCATGAGAAATGTCCATGTTTCTCTTCCCACGTCGTTCCGAGATTTATTACTGTAAATATTATGATTTGAGTAAAATTATGCCATTTGTAAACTAAATTGAGTTTATTGAGCATGTTTCCGGTATGTAATGCTCCTGGTGACCTTATTTTAAAGATATTCCGCGGTTAGGATGTTTTTAATGTATCAATCGCAATTTTGCTAATTACGTAAATTATAATTTTAGTTATATCTTTAATTGGAATAGGAAGTATTTATAGGCCAATTGCAACATCGATGTCATGCCATTTTATTCTACTTAAATAATTTGCAATTTTGTCTTATGTACCTATGTTCTGTTTATTACTCAGTGATTGAATATTGGCTAGTTATAGCTAACTATAATATGGATTTAGCTTTTCTTAAACATTGTAAGTAATTATTTGTTTGTCAACCTTTCTTCTCATTTCTCCTTTGCTGGAAGTAATTTTTTATTTAAAGTTAGTTTCACCTGTATACTTTTTTCCTTTTAAAGAATAAACTTACTTGATGTTCTACGAATTTGCTTATTTTATCTCTATATTTTTAAGTAGCCTTTAACCTGGTACTTTTATAATATTTCAGTCAGAGTTTGTAGTTGTAAGAGTCTTAAGAGCAATATAATGATGTTTGTATGAAATAGACAACAAACTGTACATCAATATGATTTAATATGATTAGCTTAGTCATAAAGAAACCAAAAGTTAATTAAAGTTAAGTTGTTAATGAAAACTACAGTAGCGGCTTGGTTTCACTGTCATTTCTCAAAGAATAAATAATTTCTGAAAGTCACATTTCAAGCGTCCCATTTGTTTTATCGATTATATATTTACTACGTACTGCTTACACTTTCTATTATTACTGATATGTATGCTAAATTGAATTCATGATTCAATGAACAACTAGATGATAGAAATAAAAGATCAATCATAACTAAGATAAGTATCATTACTATGTACTCTAGTAATAAAAAATGCATCAATGTAACGTGGTAAGCCTTATAAGACGTGATACTGACTTTCAGTCTACATATTCATTTAATTGTTATTATTAGGGAGTTTTCTTAAAGCACGAACGTAAAACTTCACAATGATCGGGATGTAATCAAGAATCTTGGAAAAGTAGACAAGAGAGGTGAAAACGTGCCATTTGAAGTAGGATTATTAAATTTAAACAGACATGTTGCTTTTGATATTTAAATAGTGTGACTCAGACCTAAACAACTCAATCACAGTCATATAATCCTTTTACTAAAGACCTTCATAGTCTCGTTACATAAAATCTTATATTATAATAATTAATTTGTTTAATTACTTATTCGATATAAAATAAACGGTATAATATAGTATCAAATTCTATCTCAGGTATAAAATTGAAACAAAGACGATGACAAATGTTAATTCTTTGATTTGGGCAAATAAATATTAGAAGGAAATATAATTGCAGTATAGTTTTTTTTTACTACCTTCGCAAAATAATGCAAAGAGGCAAAATGCGCAACAGTAGTCATAAATCTGTTTAAAACTAATTACCTTGAGTACTGAACGAAATACAATACGCTTGTGGCTCGAAAGCGAACAAATAAAAAACATACTGCAACCATAAGCCACCCATGACGAATTCCAAGCTCCCAGTCATAAAAGTGACCCACAACAATGCATTATTTACTATTATATATCGGCAAGCGACAGACAAACTAATTACAAACATAAACACAGAAGAATCGTAGGTGTAAAAGTTACTGGGCGGTACCAAAAGTGTTTGATGATACATCCGAAAAACTACCTTAGACGCGCATCTACAATGAATGCGTGGCCTAATATTGACCCTTGCGTAACTCCAACGTTCCCACGGCATCCTGACGGATTTTCTCATGTTATGAAGTAAAATAAAAATCTCGTTGTTGAATGTAACACTACTGGGCGCCTGCCCTTTAACATTTTTAGTAAACAAATTGAAGTTCAAATATTTGGACTGATTATTCAGGTTGGTCGTACGCACAAAGGCGGCTTTTAAGTCACAAAAGATGTGGTAATTGAATTGGATTTTTGTGTAATCGCTATCCACTTTTGATCCTTGTTTATCGTCTACGAAGTGGATTGCGTGAGGTTAGGGAAATTGAAATGTCCATTGAGTATTTAACATTCGTACCAAAACATGAGTGTAGTAACATTTTGTATGGAGTTAAACATCTCTAGATGATAAATGTTATTTTAGGCGTTTGTGTTTGAATGCTGCTTAGGTACGTACTTTATTGTCGGCATGAGTTCTTGTCAGGATTATATGGAACGCAAATAACGCAATCGTCTAGGATATATTGCGTATTATAGTGTGCATTAAGATTGAGATAAAAATAGATAGACATCAAGTAAATTTACTGTTGAATAAAGCGAAGTTAGTTTTGATATATTTAAAGTATAAATTCTTGTAATTTATACGTTCAAATGTTGACGTTTACTGTTTCATATAACTTAACAAGAAACGAAAAAACAAAACACAAATTTAGGCCAAAAAAATATATATTTTACTACATACAGATAGAGACTGTCATATTTTAGATTGTTCCCATTCTACTCATTATTGCTTGAATGACACATGACGACTTTCTTGACTTCACACTTTACGAGTAGTTGAAACTCCACTAGATTAACAAACTACAACTAAACTAGCGGAGGTCGCTCGCTGTTTGCCTCCATCGGTGGCCTGCCCTAGATCATAGCAACCTCATTATCTACCTCTATTCCACTTGTATTCACATGTAGATTTCATATCAAAGGTTATGTTGGTATTCCTAGAAGCAGCAGGCGTGGTTTTGCAACTGGCAAATTGAAATGGCTCCTTGACAGGTGCTACAAACAACGCGACGGGTGGCCATGCATTACTCATATTGCTAGTGATGTGAGTAGGCCGATTGGGTATAGCTATTATTTATTGTGTTCTTCTGTTAGTGTGGCTAAATTGACTCGATAAATAGCACTTGTACACTGTCAATCACCACATTGGATCGAATGCTGGGAGCATTCGCCGTTAATATGCGTTACAGACGATTTAGACAATAGAAACAATGCACTGATCACTTACCATGTAGGCAGGCTTCGAGCACGATTCCTCACGAATAGTTCTTCCTTTAGACACCTGGCCGGCCAGCCACACACGATTATAAAGTTCCAAAAAAACTGTTGAGCACTTGAAGTTTGATTAGGATAATTGAGTAAAAAAAAAATGTAATGTTTGGTGCGCGCGCGCCTTCGATTCAACGTCCAGACTCAGAATAGTTTACTGGTTCTGCCACCAGCCTATGGCGCTGTATTCCAAGACGCCGGTAGGATAGTACATGCGCCGGCGGTAATCCGGGCGCTCCATTGGCTAAATCGCCTGCAGCACGACGAATCATGATGATTGACAAGTGCGTCGATAACGCGCGCGAAATTCGAATTGAAAAGTAAACGAAGTTTACGTTGAAAACGGAACATTCCGCCCACCAAAATACCAATGGGATTTTCCCAGAGTAAGAATAAGAAACGGTAATTAACGATAAATATGTTTAAGTTACTATCCTAAACTTAAAAGCTAAGAAATGCTAAGTTATAACGATTATACGGATGGTAGAGGACATAGTTTGACCAAAGGTCTCTTAAGCGAGTGATCCCTGGCTGTTCTAACGGTTGCGACTCGAACCACCCCATCAGGGCCAGGATGCAAGGAAACAACTCGTCCTAATGCCCATTGAAGAGGAGGCCGATTGTCCTCTTTTATAAGTACGATTGAGTTTACAATTAACGGGGTTGAGTCCGTGGTCCATTTTGCTCGCTGAGTTAACCCATGTAAATATTCATTTTTCCAGCGTATCCAAAACTGTTGTAAAATCAGATAGTTGGTTGTGTTCAAACCGGGATGAAAATTGTTTCGATGAATAGATTCGATTATAGCTGATGTAAGAACACTCTTTTTGGGCAATAATGCGGGATACTTATGTTCGAAGTCAAGATCGGAGCGCGATAGGCGCCCGCCTACTCTGAGTATACCCTGCTCGTCCAAAAACGGGTTTAGTTTACGAAAACTGCGAGGTAACTGTATCTTTGATTGTAATTTGGATATGACATCCAAAAAACAACGATGTTGGAAATGTTTGACGATAATTAGTAACGCACGATGACGCTCAGCGTCCGTTACGAAAAGATTATCTGATCGCGGAACAGTGTTACGCATGTTATTACAAAACCTGCGAACGTAAGCGATAATGCGACAGATTTTATCTAAAGAAGAATATTTTTCGAATAGCCGATCAATTATAGACGTGTGATTAACGCTTTCGATTTGATCCGAAACGAGAACCGTGGTGCGACGCTGCTCAGAGAGCACCGCATTGTCATCGTTTGAACGATTTTTCGATGTATCGATTGGCCACTCAGACTGTGGTTGAGACAACCATTCTGGGCCCGCCCACCATAGGGCATTGTTCAGCAACTCGTGAGGCAATTGCCCACGCGAACAAACATCTGCAGGATTTGTGACAGATGGTACGTGCCTCCAGCACTCGGTCGGCACGATATCTTGAATGTGACTTACGCGGTTTGCAACGAATGTCACCCAGCGAGAAGAAGGAGCTCGCAACCAGGACAAAGTAACGGTGGAGTCACACCACACATAAGTGTCATGAACAGGAATCCGCAGCGTGCCCTTGACAAATTTGATAAGGTCTGCGAGCAAAAGTGCACCACACAGCTCTAGGCGAGGTAACGATTGACGTTTCAAAGGAGCTACACGAGCCTTAGCACAAACGAGAAAGACGCGAACGGAGCCGTCAGACTCGGTAACGCGCAGGTATATAACGGCGCCATATGCTGCTTCGGAGCTGTCACAAAATCCATGCAGTTGATATGATTGAGCGCTATCGGTAGCGTATTTACGTGGAATCTTAAGATTCCTAACTTGAGGAAGCTGTTCAGAGAACTTTTCCCATTGAGAGATAATTTCCGGTGGGGGCTTATCATCCCATGAAAGACCTAGAATCCAAAGCTTTTGAATAAGACATTTGGCATGAATTGTCAAAGGAGATAGAAAACCCAGAGGATCGAAAATTCTGGCAACCTCACTCAAAATCGTTCGCTTGGTGCACGGTTGATTAGATGGATTAACGGTAAAGACGAACGAATCCGAAGCAGGCTCCCACTTAAGGCCCAGAACCTTGATAGTTGTGTCTTCAGTTTCGGTAAAAGTGATTGCTTCTGAAAGACACGCCTCCGCGGGAAGATCGCTAAGTAGCTCGGGTCGGTTACTCACCCATTTTCGGAGCTCAAACGAGCCAAGACCGAAAAGAGCGATGAGTTGAGTTTTGATTTCTCTGGCGTCCTTCAGCGATGAGCTTCCGGATATGACGTCATCAACGTATATGTCGGAAGTTAAAACGGTTTTGGCCTTTGGGTACTTGTGACCCTCATCGTTGGCCAGTTGCTGAATAGAGCGGCACGCCAGGAATGGAGCGGAAGACACTCCGTACGTTACGGTATTTAATACGTACTCTTGAAGAGGCTCATCTGGGTGAGCTCGCCAGAGAATACGTTGATAATCACGATGTTGAGGAGCTAGGTTGATTTGACGGTACATTTGGCGCACGTCTGCCATGAAGACAATTGCGTGCTCACGGAAATGAAGAAGGATCTCTACGATATTTGATTGTAGCTTCGGTCCCGTCAGCAGCGAGTCGTTTAGCGATTTGGAAGTTGCATCTTTAGCCGAGGCGTCGAATACAACGCGAAGCTTCGTTGTAGCGCTGTCGGGACGTAGCACACAATGGTGCGGTATATAATACTTGCCTTGACCCATTTGCTTGGCAGGTACCAGAGTCATGTGACCACTGTCGATATAGTCAGTCATGAACTCCACGTATTGTTGGTTTAAATTGTGATCGCGATACAGACGCCTTTCAATGGCATGAAAGCGTCGTAAGGCTATCTCTCGAGAACCTTCAAAGACTGGCTCCTCGTCGTCCTTGAAGGGGAGACAAACTACATATCTACCTGTCTCGTCACGGTAGTGATTACTGAGAAAACTATTTTCACAGCGTTGCTCTTCTGGGGTCAATCGGGAAGATTGTGGAACGTTATCGATTTCCCAGAAACGTTGAACAATTTTGTTTAAACTATCGTCTACGGTAGAAGGGGCTACTCCTAGTAGACTGGACGATGCGAGTCTGGACTTCCCAAGAAGAAGCCAGCCGAAGACTGAGTTGAAAGCTCGCGGTTGAGAGGCGTTACCCTTCAGACGTTGTTCGAGAAGTGACTCAGCAAAGACGTCGGCACCTAACAAGACGTCGATTGGACCAGGGATGTCAAAACCAGGATCAGCTAGCGGTAGTGTTTTGACCTCCTCCCATCCTTTTGTATTTAGCCTTGCTATCGGTTGATCTCCGCAAATGCTCGGTATGACGAGCATTCCCAGACGAAACTTTACGTTACAGTTGGTGCCAATGTCGCATGTAACAAAGCCACTGACTGAGGCAGGGCTGCCCCCTAACCCATAAACGTTGATATTACCAGTTATAGGTTTTAGATTTAATCGTTGAGCGGCGTGAGCCGTGAGAAAATTGTTTTGACTGCCGGTGTCAAATAACGCGCGAAATGTATGAAATTCACCAGAAGCATCACGAATCTGGACTAGAGCTGTTGCCAGTAACACGGTTGTGGTTACGGTTGGATCAGACTGAGTTAACGAATCCTTAGCCACTAAGGTCGCCGAGCTTGCCGCCGGCTCCTTATGTAGCAAAGTGTGGTGTTTACGTCTACATTGTCGACATGAAAACATTGATGTGCACTCTCGCACTGAATGGGATGCGTTAAGACAATTGTAGCACCATTTCTTTTCAGTGGCCACAGCCATGCGCTCATCTATTGATTTTGCCAAAAAATCACTACAGGCCGAGATGTGATGTTCATTACGACAGTAGGCACATTTACGAATCGGAGTGCGCGAATTGTGAGCAGGTTTCGCTTGTTGTTTATCACCAACATTTTTATGAGTAGTGACGGTGGGAGCGACAAGCGAATGCGTGACGTTATGTCGCTTGAACTTCTGTGAAGTTCCCGGTGTGTCCTTTGAAACGTTAGCGGTTTTATTGGTAACAGTCGAAAAGTGCGTGTCGCGAATTAATGCTTCACCTTTAGAGTGTAAGAATGCCCTTAAATGATTATACTGTGGAAGCTCAATATCGGTATGTTTTTCCTCAAACTCGCGTCTTAATTTGGTATCGAGTTTGGCCAGAACATTATAACAAAGAACAAAACCCCATTTATCGGTGGGTAATTTTAAAGTTTTTAAAATTGTTAAGTTCTCATCGATCGTGTCTAAGGCGCGTCGAAAATCTTGAGCGTTCGAAGTCTTTAAACTAACGTCCAAGATATCACGCCAGCACGTAAACGCTAATTCGCGTTTATCTTCATAACGGGACTTGAGAGCCTCGTACGCACTTAAATAATGTTCACTTGCAACAGGAAAAGTTCTAATGAACGATAAAGCATCACCACTTAAAACTGACACGAGATAGTGAAATTTCTCAATATTACATAAGGAGGTAGAATCATGTATCAACGCGTTATAAGTTGCAATGAACTCAGGCCATTCCTTGATAGCACCGGAAAAAGTTGGCAACGAAATTTTTGGTAACCGCATATTTCCACTGTGCGAACCGGTCAATGAATTATGTTTCGAAGTGTCAGCTTGTTGAGATGAACGTTGTTCAAATTTTCGTTGAATTGCCAACACTTGAAAATACAATTCGTCAAATCGATCCTGAAGTACATCGTCCTCCTCATCGGCATCATCCTTAAGAAGGTCCAAAATAATAAAATGGGAGTCATGAAAACTATCAGCAATCGTTTTTATTTCATGACAATATGAAAGAAATAACCCTACTTGTGATTCATCGGTATTGGCTAAGGTACCTACTTCCAAAGCCTTCGTTAAGCGATTATATGCTATAGTTCGTTTACGTCGCAAACTGGGCAAATTATTAATAGTGTACGTATTTTCGATACCCTTTTTAATAGTAGGTTTAGATTTACGCCTTGATAGTAAAGACATAATTAATATCAAAACAATAAAACCTGATAGCAACAAATATTCGGATTCGATAAAAAAGTTTAGTTGCGAACGTCTTCAGCGAGACCGCGTTCACAAGAATCGACGAGAATCACTGGGGCGGTATTACACGACAACAGGTAATGTTGTCACCTCGGTCACCTGAGTTTTAAATTAAAATAAATTAAATTGATAAGGATGAATTAAATGAGCGTTAGGAACACTAAAAACGGTTTGCGATATTCGTTAATGTACGGTAAATAAAAAAAATAAAAATCAGTTTTTTTGTAAAAACAAAAAACTATGATTTTTAACCTAAAACGGTAATAATGAAAATGTGAACGCACCAAAATTCGTTGAAAATATGATACGATAAACGATACAACGTCACGATAAAAAATATTTCGTAATTTGAAACGAAATAACTTTTCGATAAATAAATATCAAGAGGAAACGTTGAACGGTTGGAAAAAAGTAGTCGAGTTATAACGAACTATCAACATAAAATTATGAGAAGGTGGATTTGCAATATTGTATTATTGCGAACGGTAAAACGGTAGATAATTTTATGCTAATAAGTATAAAACGACAAAAGAATTTATTTTCAACAAATATTCTAGAAACTGATGGAAGCCATCTTAAATCGATAATCGGTAGGTAAGGTACTCAACAAAACAAAATGGAACAAAGACTTGTTTTCCGATTAGTAATTGAAACAAAATGTTATGTTTATTCGTTTTAGCTGTACTAGTAAGTATAATAAGCGTGGAATACGGTAAATGAAGTAGCAATTACTAAATCGAATTGGTATTTGGCGGCAGACTGAAGGTAGGTATCCAAAGTTCCCGGGTTTCGGCACCAAAAAATGTGGCTAAATTGACTCGATAAATAGCACTTGTACACTGTCAATCACCACATTGGATCGAATGCTGGGAGCATTCGCCGTTAATATGCGTTACAGACGATTTAGACAATAGAAACAATGCACTGATCACTTACCATGTAGGCAGGCTTCGAGCACGATTCCTCACGAATAGTTCTTCCTTTAGACACCTGGCCGGCCAGCCACACACGATTATAAAGTTCCAAAAAAACTGTTGAGCACTTGAAGTTTGATTAGGATAATTGAGTAAAAAAAATGTAATGTTTGGTGCGCGCGCGCCTTCGATTCAACGTCCAGACTCAGAATAGTTTACTGGTTCTGCCACCAGCCTATGGCGCTGTATTCCAAGACGCCGGTAGGATAGTACATGCGCCGGCGGTAATCCGGGCGCTCCATTGGCTAAATCGCCTGCAGCACGACGAATCATGATGATTGACAAGTGCGTCGATAACGCGCGCGAAATTCGAATTGAAAAGTAAACGAAGTTTACGTTGAAAACGGAACAGTTAGTGTCATTTGATATTACAAGCTTAAAACAACAGAATAGAAGTGCTTTAGAATTTGGATGCTGATACTTTTCTTTTTATTACTACGCTTGCTCAGCGATTGGAAGATACCTATTGAGTTATGCCACCAAAAGACTTCACTGCTTTGCATTTTGCATATTTTGAAGTCCAATTTTTTTAAAGTTTTAATCTATTGTGGTCCTGAATATTCGATATCAATTTTAACTTTCTACCTCTACGTGTGTCTGAAAGACAGACATACGTACAAACAAACACAAACACATAGACCGGTAACGAAGTAAACCTCTAAAGGTTGCGTTTTCCCTTTTGAGATACGGAACTCTAACAACACAAGAAATATGCATTCCCATCTCTATGACAACATTAAAACCACATCAAACTTGAAGAACGGAAGTAAACGCAGCCAGACGAATAAAGCTCCTATTTACAAACACATTGAATACAAAATTGCAAATAACCATCATTTAGCGAAATAATGCACAAGTGCATACCACTCCAAATGCAGTTCAAACATCGTGATTTGTTATAATTACACTTAGATGCAAATGCAGAGGTAATGCAATCATAAATTGTCTGCATCTAATAGTGCAGGAGATACAATGTTAAAAGTGATATAAATTTGAAAATATCTATCATGAGATTGTATTATAATACAGCATCATTTGTAGATCATTTATAGATAGATAGGTATTAATTATTAAATACGGGAAAAAGCCTTCCATGCTAAATGCAATCAGTTGATAGCTCAATTATTATATAAATATACATAATATAACTCATATTCTGACCATAAATAGAGCGTATTAAATTTTAGAGGGGAAGATAGATCATCTAGGAATTCTCAAACAGCACAAATTCTTTATAGTCGTATTCATAATGGTCATAACGTGGAACAATAAACTGACAGAATTGTTGTGGAGAACTGGTGTCGACACTAGGTATCAGAGATATCTGTATAAGCGCGAGTAAGATTCGAATCTGAGACAAGGAGTATTTAGAATGGAGGACGAATGAGGGGGTGAAGTTGCGCGCCAACGATATGACAAAGCAATCTGATCATATGTTTTCCGCGTCCAATACGCGGCCGGCATTCTGACGGGAAGTCGTTACAGTTAACGATTTTCAAAATTCGCGATTATTTAAGCCAATCACAGCGACTGCCGTATATTCCCCTCCCGCAAAAATCAGTGAACTGTGATTGTATCGGACAATATGCCTACGCGCTCTCCATTCTAAATACTCCTTGATCTGAGACCTTTTAACTTAACTAACTTTAGCAATGTTTTCCTTTCCTTATAGCAAGTGGTAGTCTACTTCTCACAAAGCAAGTATTTCACCACAGGCATTTTAACCACTCAACCATCATCGTTAAACTTCTTCCTAGGTCAAGCTCATTTACGAGTTTCGGATTTGAGGTTCTGAAACCTTTGTAGTTATGTATTTGATGATTATGTAGGTTGCTTTTGAATTAGTCACATAGTTCTGAAACTATGTGACTAATTCAAAAGCAACCTACATAATCATCATATACATAACTACCTGCTTACAAGACCATCTAATCAACAAGTATTTAGTAATGTAAATGGAATGGATACCGTTCTAGTAGTAATCATACGCACAAACCCCCTGCGGTTAGCAGTGAATATTTAGAAACATAACTAGTCGGAATAGCTTAATATACATGGTAATGGAACAAGGGAATCTTTTTTAACGTTTATCACTGTTTATGTATATAGAAATATTAAGAGTTTGATATCAAATGTCAAACTTGAAATAAGCTCGAAAGATAGTATAGCTAAAAATGATAGTCGACGTTTATTTTAAAAAATCTATTGTTCTGATAAAGAGCCACTAAAAAGTAAACAAAGAATTGATAAAAACTGTAATATTTTTTATAAAACTCTGTTGAACACAAACCTTCTTAATTCACTTTCGTGATTGTTTTATATAGTTTACTAGCTGTTACCCGCGGCTTCGCCCGCGGCAAAAAAGGATTAATCATTATCCCGCCCCTGTGAAACTGTTGCATGAGCGCGAGTTAGCACTGTATTCATGATGGAGCGAGTTGAAAAATAGGTAAAATAGCAAATAGGCAAAATTACAAATTCACAGACAAATACCGTTTATACACTCGCATATATATGTGTGCATGAAATTTAGTAAGGCTGCTTGCGTGCGTGTCGTGATTTTCAATCAAAATGGCGCGAAAATTTCATCGTTACCGACCGCACATAGATAGATATATTGATAAAGATATAAAATAATAAAAAACGTGCCAACAGGTTATAAAAAGTAACCTGAACTTAACTTATTTTCTGCCTTCAAGTCTTTCGGGGCGGTAATAAAAAAAAATAACCTGAACCTAACTTTTCCGCTCTCAAAGTCTTTCCGGGTGGTCATAAAGAGTAACCTGAACCTAACTTATTTTCTGCCTTCAAGTCTTTCCGGGCAGTAATAAAAAAAAAACCTGAACCTAACTACTACTATATGATCTTAGCGTCTCAATATACAAAGTTTAACACTCAAAAAATTTACAATTTCAGAAACATTGTTTATTTTAGACCAACCGCGAATTGGACCAACTGCGAATTGAACCAACCGCGAATTGAACCAACCGCGAATTGAACCAACCGCGAATTGGGCCAACCGCGAATTTGATTAACCACGAATTGGACATTTTTGGAACTTTGGCCCAATCGCGCCTAAACCGTGTCAGTGATGTCTACAGCGAAGTGCTGGGCGGGGTGTGGTGCGTTGCGGCATTTGAAATGAGTGCGGGGCGGTGAGTGGCTGATATGTACGTTAGTACTACTTACTATTCTGTGGCGCTACTGTTTTCGCTACACTATATGGTATACATAAACATTTATAAAAATATTACTCAAAATAACATCTTCGCGAAAAAATATTAAAAGAACTTGTCCGCGGTAAAGTGCCATCTCATGGCAGGCCGTGAGAAATAAAGGTAAGTATTTAATTAAAACGCTATCTAATGACAAATTAGATGTAATGGAAAAAATGTAGTGTACCTCATACGGCTATGTTGCGCGCCCCGCCTCCGCACGCAATGTACATCACAACCAATTCACTGATGTTCCTTCACACACATAATATATAGAAGTTTAAGCAGAGTGCCATTAGTCCGTGCACTCAGCAGCGGTCCGCACACGTCGACGTATCCGGGCATACTGCCGGCCGCCCGGTGCAACGGCCCATTTTATATGGAAGTAGTGGGGAGGCTGTCGTAACGTCACTTTGACGTAACGTCATTTTGACATAACGTCTATTTTGTCAAATTATAGATGGCGTTACTATAATTGGTATCCCATGCCCACGGGAACCATTTTTTCCGGGATAAAAAGTAGCCTATGTGCTATTCCAGGTCATAATCTACCTCTGTACCAAATTTTATCGAAATCCGTCCAGTAGATTTTGCGTGATTGAGTAACAAACATCCTCACAAACTCACAAACTCACAAATTCACAAACTCACAAACTCACATCCAAACTTTCGCATTTATAATATTAGTATGGATTAATGTGTACTTACTAAAATGCTTCTGTTTTGTTGCAAAAAAAAACTGTACATTTGTAACTCACGATAGAATAGAATAGAATCATTTATTTGCGCATATATTACATTTTTACACAATATTTTTTTTAATAATTTACATTAATTTTACGATGTATATTCTTTTGTTCCAGGTCCAACGCCAAGGCAACTTGACAAATCAAGCAGTCGAATATTAATAAGGTATCTTTAACAAGATCATTATTATAGAGTACTAGCTTTTTGCCGCGGCTTCGCCCGCGTGAATTTCCCACAGGAACAGTGCTTTTTTCCAAGATGTAAGGTACCCTATGTTCTTCTAAGTTCTTATAACTATGCGTATCCGAAATTTCAGGAAGATTGTTTCAGTAGATAAAGCGTGAAGAGTAACATACAAACTCACTTTCATAATTCATATATTTTTTTATCGGACAGGTACAGAGTACATAAGGGTCTTAAAATTTCTTAAAAATCTTTCGAATTTATAATATTA
Source organism: Ephestia elutella (assembly GCA_018467065.1). Taxonomy (NCBI): domain Eukaryota; kingdom Metazoa; phylum Arthropoda; class Insecta; order Lepidoptera; family Pyralidae; genus Ephestia; species Ephestia elutella. The sequence continues at coordinate 1,947,986 of CM031584.1, forward strand.
GTTAGGATAATTTGGATAGGATAGTTAGGATAGGATTAGGATACTGCAGCCAACATCTCAGCAGACGTCTCTTACGGCCAAATGCTTTCCCTGGCCGAGAGAATATCTTGTTTCATCAAAAGCTGAATGTAGATATAAACATTATATGAATCACAATATTACAACAATCCACTTCCTTCACTATTTAGGACCTCAAGAAAGTCATCAAGGCGTTTGACATGGCCACATACTTGCTTTATAATATACTAGCTTTTGCCCGCGGCTTCGCTCGCGTTAATTCTTTTTTAGCGGATGCCTACGTCATAACATCTACCTGCATGCCTTTCAGCCCGATCCGTCCAGTCGTTTAGACTGTGTGTTGATAGATCACTATATCAGTCAGTCAGTCACCTTTGAGTTATATATAGTGGAATAGCCATTTCGCCTTGAAAAGAAAAAGAACAAAGATATTCAAAGAGTATATTTTCCAAAAATTAATTCAGTTTATTAACTCATATAGCTTTGGAGAAATCTAATTAATTTAAAACTGGATAAAGGTACAGTATTTTATATTCTAGTAACCCAAGAATAAGACCAATAGTTAGCGGATGATCCATTGGTTACATGGCGGAATACAAGTGGGATTCGAATAACCTTCCAAACCTATGTTGACTCCAGATTAGCTGTTCAGGAATCAATAACTTGCATGTCAACGCAAGTAAAAAATTCGTTGTATCATTCTGACAATGAGTAGATATCATATCGAAAAATTGCACCACTCTTTCACTCAATTGCTATGTCATTGATAAAAGAAGATAGTGTCGTATCCATGATCATAAATCTATATGAGATTTCAATAAAACTGTGTTGAAAGTCATTGGAAGAATAATGTTTTTTGTGTCATTATCATTAAGCGACGAGGAATCGTTTCAATTGGCTTTATTTCGAGCAGCGAGCAATGCGATGAAAGATGAGAGTTTTAACAGAATCTGTAAGCAGATAAACATCGAAGTGTAGTTTTAATGGTTTTGAAATGTTATTAAGTTTCCTCGGTCCCCAAATAGGGAAACATATATTATCATTCAATTTAAGATTTAGATTACTTCTGCCTCAAAAACTGTTCTACTTGTATCTTTTCGTTTCAGACCAAACAATGGCCTATCTGAAGGCTTAACATTGCACCGTATATCAATTAACCCTAAAATGTTGCAGTAGTAGCGGTGATTTTGTAATGACCTTGTGCAAGTTGATGTTCTGTTGTACTGACTGTATTGTCATGAAAATTCTTTCTAATACAATCTGTTTCTCGATAGCGGCTATCAATAAGGTTAAAAGTTAATCAGAGATTGACATAAGCTTTTTAAAAAAGAATACTGTAAGATTATTAGTAACAAAGGAAACTTATGCTAAGGCCTCATAACTGTAATATCTAATTAAACACAGTTTACGACATCATAAACAAAGACAACATAAATAAGAAAAGACAACATGAATGAAGAAAATTCCTTTGACAGTGCCGCTGTCAACCGCTTATAAGCGTTTAAAAATCTATTTAAGACGTTGCTGTCTTTCATAATGGAAAACAAAGAAGTGACATATTAATGTGGCGATTGTCATTTGTCACTTTAAGTGGTGCCCTGAAGGGAGAAGCAGTTGGTGAGAATTTATTGCTTTTAATGCATGAGTTTTGTTTTTAGTGCGTAACAAATATGTTAGTAGTATAACAGTGGATCCGTTGGTAATTAAGTTGAGAGGGTAGGCTGATTTGGACATGGATGAGAAAAGAAGAGACGAATATGAAATGATGATGAATAAGACTGTGGAAGACAGACAGATGAAGACCAATAAAAAAGGTGAAAAGAGTGTACCTATTAGGAATGATATGAAGGTTTTGGAATTAAACAATGATATGACTGGTAATACGTGGAATTTTAAATTCATGCTTGTTGTCTTTGATATGAAAATATGTATATGTCACTTTGAGTATCCTTATTTCACTGTATGTATAGTCGATAGTTTATATGTTTAATTTGTAAGACTTTTTAATTTTATAAGAATTTAGTTCGCTAGATATCATATTCCTTAATTTATAAAGCGAATACACTCACTTAGCATAAACAAGTCTAACCGTGAATATAACATAGATTTTATAGATGATATATAAGCGCATGACCCACATAATATTTGCAATTTACCTAAAATAGGCCATAAATATATCAAAACTGATATCACAAACCCTGATATATGTATATGTCGTACTAAGATTCGAAATTTATGTCCAACAGAATTTTATTAATACAAATCAAAGGAAATTGATCCGAAACATATAGACTAGACAGACGCCATACACGGTCCAGAACATATATTAGACATAATATGAGAGTATTGAATTGAATTGAAGACATTGTATTGGAACCAAAGTGATCTATAAATTTCATAGTTTTGACGTAATGTATTGCGTTATTGCATTAATAAATATAATATTACTCAAACATGAGTAGGTACCTAATACATATGAATTGAAATATTGAAGGCGCTACAAACTTAGATTTGAATCAAGATCAACTGGATGTTAGATGACACTAGCATCATCCTTTGATGATGCCAGTGTCATCTCTCATCTCTCTCTGAAAGGTCATCTTTGGTTGGTGGAGCTCTTTCAATTTTTTCTTACCATGGTTCACCATCATCACTACCATCACCATCATCAGTACCATCTTTCACTTCTTGATACGATACGACGACACCCACTTTATCTAGACTTCTATTGGTATAAGGTTTATTATTTGTTTCAATGTTTTTTTTGTTTTTCAACAAATTTTTGTTTTGTTTATAAGTACCTAAATAGTTTCTTATACATGAGATGTAAATAATATACAATCCATTATGTAGCTATTTACGTAGTAATACTAGTAAAATATTTTCAAAGGTAATAAATTTATAACTGTACATTTAAGTGCTATAACTTCAGTATTAATTTTATATTAAATACTCATTTTACCATTTTCAATTTTGACATTAACTACCTTAGTTAATTAACGTGGCAGTATTTTACATTGGGTCTGCGTATCAGATTTCTAAAAATAGAATTATTGAAAAATAAATACAAATACATAGAAGCCTTTGTCAAAAAACCTTTCCCTATTGAATATAATATTTGCACTAAAGTGGAGAATAGAGGAGTCGTATCGGAATTATTTTTTTTTAAAAAGACCACATCGTGATATTAAACTTTCTCAATAGTGCTCTCTTCGTATCTAGATTTATTGGTCTCATTCGGCTTGATGAAGTCAAATCGACCGTTGGCACGAATGCTCGCATTTCTCCACTGTCACTGTTAAGGTCGCCGTTGATTGGAGCAAATTGATTGCAACAAATTTGACAACAACGAGCAGAATGCGAAAGCCGAGTGACCACTGCGAGCTAAGATATAAATTACCCTCGTATAGCTGAAACAGCCAGCCAAGACGTTATAAATGGATAGATAGCCCCTTACCTACTGAATCAAGTAGTATTTCGTATACACCGGAGGTCCGTTCCCCGGTCGGTTCAAGATGGGAAATGATCTTTTTCAGATTGACCCGGGTCTTGAATGTTTATCTGTATATGTATTTGTTATAAAATATAGTATTATTGAGTTAGTATCCCATAACACAAGTCTCGAACTTACTTTGGTGCTAACTTAATCTTGAAGCTAGTATCTTCCGGCTCTCAGAATTTTAAGGTTAATATTCCATCCATAACCTTTGTCTTTTGTTTGCAAAATTTAGTATGACAACTACTAATTTAGTGATTTTCAAACAAACAGAAACAAAACCAACAAATTTGATTTACCTAATTTTTGGTTATTCCTGTTTTATCTATACATATAATAAAACAGTAAAAATATTTTGTCTGTATATTTAGTATTTTTGACTGAAATGGATAGAGGGACACTTAAAAAGAACAATAGAAAGCAAAAAAATTTTTTTGGAATTTCTTGTCTGTCTGTCTGTATGTATGGACGCGTTTCACGCAAAAACTTCTGGACGGATTTGAATGAAACTTTGTTTGTTGTATAGCTATTAAGCCTGGGCAACATATAGGCTATAATTGATTTTGAAAACTGGAACACCTGATGAACAACCATAGCAGAACAGCTAAATTATAAGAAATATGGATATGGTGCCTTAACGAAAGTCGTTCAACCTGATGAGCATTTTCTGCTGACGTATAAAAATTGAAGATCTGGAACATCTGACGAAGAACTGCAAGAGACCAGCTACACTATAAGATATATGGAAATGGCGCCTTAGTAAAAGTCGTTCAACCTAATGAGCATTTTCTGTTTACGTATGAAAATTGAAGATCTGGAACATCTGATGTAAAGCTCCAAGAGACCAGATACACTATAGCATATATGGAAATGGCGCCTTAGCAAAAATTGTTCAACCTGATGAGCATTTTCTGCTGATGTATAAAAATTTAAGATCTGGAACATCTGATGAATAACTCCAAGAGACCAGCTACACTATAACATAATGGAAATGGCGCCTTAGCAAAACTTGATTAATCTGATGAGCATTTTCTGTAGACGTATAAAAATCAAAGATCTGAAACATCTGAAACAGTTTGGAACACAAAAAGACTTTTCGTCTAAGCGAAACTCACGCGGGCGAAGCCGCGGGCAACAGCTAGTATGTCTGTCTATATAATTTTCAACCGACTTCCCAAAAAAGGAGGAGGTTATATGTTTCGATGTATGTATGTTTTTTTTTATGTATGTTCGCCGATTTCTCCGCCTATAGTGGGCTGATTTGCGAAATTGTTTTTTTATTCGTAATGGTAAATTCCCAAGTTGGTCCCATTTTAACCACGTCAGAATCTGTTCGGTAATTTTAAAGATACCTAACAAAATATAAAAATACCATCATTGCATTATAGAGCAAAAGCCCGCGACAGCTTGCCCTTCCTTATTTTATTAAAACTCAAGATTTTCTGTGTATGTTCCCAACATAGAAATAGCGATTAGCAACTATAAAAGTTGGATCATGATTACTTAGGCAGATTATTTGTAGCAATAACATTTAAAGTGGTAACTTAATTTTCTCAAAGTAAAGTTTTTTAAAGATTTTATTTCTATATGAAATCACGCCATCCATTACCAGGCAATTGGTGCAGATATAAACCCCTGCTAGACATTATAACTTTACTAAATTATAGTTATATTTGTTTTATTATAAAAGCTGAATTTAATATTACTTTGGGAGGCCCCAAGGGTGCTTTTTATACTTTTAAAAATCATCCTAGCTATCCATATTACCTGCATAAGCAACTAAGATCCAAACTTCATACCTAGTCGCTTATATTTTTTATCCGTATATACCACGCAGAGAAACATTCAGCATTTTTAAAATAAGGAAGGTTTGGTCGTCGCGGGCTCTCGTGCCAAAAATAATAGACAATTTGACATGTTTTGACATTTCAAATCAAACTGACATAAAAAGTTTCGAATTCTTAATTCTTTATTTTCGGCCAGCAGTGACAAAAAGTTTTTAGTAAAGAAAATAGGTATAGAAGCACTAAAAATGATAAAATAAAACTTTTTTTCCAAAAAAAATGAACCGACTTCCATCATAAAACTTAAAATCATGAAATAACAATAAAGAAAAATGTATTAGCATGCTACCTACTGAATGAGGTGAAGTCGGTGCCAAATTGAATATTAAATAATCTAAATTAACATTAGAATCATGTATATATTATACAAAATGCCTAGCTAAACAATTACATGACACCCTTACTCCTGCACTTGGCTGGCACCGACTTCACCTCATTCAGTAGGTAGCATGCTAATACATTTTTCTTTATTGTTATTTCATGATTTTAAGTTTTATGATGGAAGTCGGTTCATTTTTTTTGGAAAAAAAGTTTTATTAAATAATTAAAATAATCTGTGGCCTTCGTTTGTTGTTATAAATTAGGTCTCACGATACGATCTTTTAAACTACCTATGTTTCTGATTTTGATTTAGTTTTCATTATCATTAAGATAAATTCCATTCCTCCACTCATAGCCGATTGGCTAGCAACCTGTCACTATACCTAAATCTCCATTCCATCAGAGAGCCCACTATTCAGCTAAGCATGGCCTTCGAGTTTCACGACTCTTGGTTCTGTCTAATCCGCAAGGGATAAAGACGTGATTATATATGTTAAGATAAATTCATCGGGATGTTTTATAGGTGTAATACCCGTACAAAGTAGGAATGAATCACCAGTGTCACCAGTGCATAAAAATACCTATCTAACTATTACGGTTTTAAAACTCACTTAATGTGGTCTATGAAAATCAAACTCTAATAAATAAACGTGATTCTAACTGGTACAGTAAACTTCATAATCTAAGTGAACTTTATGCGGCAGTAATAGAGGCTATTGTGCCGTTAATTTGGGTAGGTTTCTGATCTGTTGACAGTACACACCATTAAGTTTGATTGGTGGTTCCTATGATTGAACACTGTTATTCACTTGCCTAGGTGTAGTTTCATTATCTATGCTATTTGCCGCCATTAAATTATCTGGTAGGCAATTCGTTTTTGCTACAATTTATTATAACACCTTTAACCGGGGCTGTTGAATATGCCAGACAAAATAGAATTTAAATTTCCGTATTAATTTGTCAATCCATACTATAATGTTAGTTTTTATTCTGACTAATAGTCGGAATATTTTTGTGTATAATAATCACTTATATGAGGCTGTCGACAATCTAGATATCTCTTTATACACGGAAATGCCCCATTTATAGTGCTCAAACTCATCCGTGACTGGCTGTAGTTTGTAGCGTTACATAGCAATACATAGTCCAAAATTTCTGCAAAAGCGATGTGGAACTATATTTTTTTACTGTTCTGTTCTATTCTGTTCTGTGCCCTCCCAGCCAGTGGTTAAACTGCAAGAGTTTAACACATAATTTTTATAATTTGTGCAATAAAGTTTTTAAAATAAAATAAATAAATAAGAGTTTAGGGCTGGGTCCACGTCCATGGAGTGCACTTTCCACGAAAGAGCCGAGCCTGGACGTTCTCGTACTCCGCTTAGACGTGAATCTATAATCCCCAAAGCGATGTCACAGAATTAATATAAGTACTACGTACAGAAAGGAAGCTCCCTGCCTCTTCCGCAATATGGCGTACTGCTTACCCCGCACTTCTCCCCCGTTGGTTTGCGGATTGGGACGCTATGACTATGAAAATGTACACATTGACGTGTTCACGGATGTACAGTTTTACTTGTAGTAATAGTAGGTATATAATATGACGCCCCGTTTCTATGAAGTTTCTACCATGTGGCGGTTTAGACCTATATTTTTTTACGACTGCAAATTTTCTTTCCTCAATAAACATAAATCAGCCAGTCAGAGTATCGAGTCCCATCATTTTTATGGCAAACACAAATCAATCAGAGCCTCTCTCGGTCTGGAGTGGATTTTAACCCATCTGATAAATTAGATCAACCTTGAGACGAAAAGCTTCCTGATCTAAATATCACCCGTAGGTTCGTAGGTATTAAATGAAGGTAGTAAACGCTTTCCCATAAAACCACGTATTGATCTAGAACATTCGTGTTCGAACAGACGAGAAAATACTAAAGTTTATTTGCAAAAATATAATATATTCATATAAAGAAAGTATATCTTGTTCTTTTTGTGTATAATAAATAAATTTAATTATGACTCATATGTTTTAAAATAAATTTGCACTTAGTTGAAAATACAGATACGTGTTATTATACATTTCGAATAGTCATTTTCGTTCGAGAAAAATCTAATTTGAACATAAATATTGCAATAAATGCACCGACATTGATTATTGCATCTATACATTTTAGGGCCTCGGACCCTTCTGACCCACAGGTTTTGACCCAGTCTCTAAAAAAGTACCCGTATGACCCGCTTCTATTTTTCATGTCCTTTTTGACCCGTTTTTCTAACAGGTACAGTCACTGCTAAAATTAAAGTAATTAAATAAAAAAATAAAAAAAGATTAGATACGCATCTCAATTCTCTTATTTTCTTTTTATACTACTTGTTTACTGCGCTAGCTTAGCTTTCCCAGGTAGGTCAATACTTAACAAAAAGCTAATGCTTTCAAAACGAGTTTTCTTTCAGTTTTCTTCCTCCTGCGCGTTACAAAACCGAATGTTCCCGGTGAGAGCGCGGCACAATATTGACGCAAATAATTTTACTGATCATAAATCTCACACTGGCGGAACACCAGCGGAGATGGCGAAAGAAATCGTCTGGTGCTTCGGCTAAGTGGACCGATGTGGTACGAGTCGGCACAAATATTGGTTTATCGATTTGCTAAAATTGGCATTTGTGTGTTTTTTTTTTTTTGCATCGTTATATTAAAAGTACCTAAGTAATACGTTTAGTTACCCGGTTGGCAATTAAATTGCTAAAATTGTTTTAATTGTAATATAATAAGAGAAAAGCATAGCTAATCCTAGATAGATACTATTATTAATGCCAAAGTTAACGAGAATTTCTGCATGTACCAAAATTTGTAACATTTTACTCCTTGATACTAGACAATATTATGTTAAAAACATTAAGTATTAGGTTCAGAAGGGACTAATGTGTCATGATTTACCAAATTATAATATATTTCATTTTTCCCATGGGACTAGTGGGAAATACACATCCAACCTGTCCCATCATGGGAATGAGACTAATGGGGCAGACATAAATTTTGTTACTTGGGCATTTTTCGTTTCAGACGTCGCCTAGCGTAGAATTTTTCGGTAGAACTAGTGGGAACGAAAGGTGCTTGAGCCCGAATTTCTCATGCAAGTGATGTTCCAAGTCCAACAAATAAGTATATTGTCTTTTATATTGATTATTCGAAATTTTCTACTTCTTATAGTGCCGCTTCTCATCGAAGATTGGCGACCATCATGGCTATCCGGACTTTTGAAGCTGCTGCACGAAAGAGCGTCCGGGGACTCAAGTGAAACCAGTTTTTTAGGTTCTTCAGCCAAGAGGTTTTTCTCCTTCCGGGTTTACATTTGCCCTGGATTTTCCCCTGCATTACGAGCTGAAGAATGGGGTATTTTTCTCCTCTCGTAACGTTAAAATATTCTGTGTAGGTACTGGAACCCGTATGTATTTCGGTAGCCGCCGCCGGTGGTCGACAGTCGATAAAACGCGAGGTGTCAGCACCCACATCGAGCGATGTTTATGATCGTCTTTATTGTGATTCCGTTTCGTTACGATACAAAATAGTGAGATTACAGAGAGGATCTCATAAGGAAACCAGTCTGGAGGACTCTAAACTGACTCCGGGCTGTTGTTGGGAGATGCCGTGAGAACCGAGTCAGGTGGGGGTACTCGTCTGATAGCCTATGTGATTGTGGAGCCGTCCAATCTATGGCTCATCTTTTAACATGCCCCAACTGCTCTTCCTCCTGTATCTTGGAGTTTCGTTACGACACAAAACAGTTAGTTCATAGAGAGGATCTCGTCAGGAAACCATTTTCAAGGAATAGTTGCCAAAGGGCGATGGAGCGCGCTATGCTCGGAGTCTCCCTGCGTGATCGAATCAGAAATGAGGAGATCCATAGGAGAACTACAGTAACCGACATAACCCGCAGAATCGCCAAACTTAAGTGGCAGTGGGCGGGGCACATAGCTTGTAGAACTGATAGCCGTTGGGGCAGAAAAGTTCTCAAATGGCGACCACGAACCGGAAAACGTAGTGTTGGCAGGCCTCCCACTCGATGGACCTACGACCTGGTGAATGTCGCGGGATGCGCATGGATGCGGGCAGCGCAGCGCAGGACCGGGCGTTGTGGAAATCCTTGGGGGAGGCCTTTGTCCAGCAGTGGACGTCTTTCGGCTAAGAGAGAGTTGCCACTGAAATCAACGACTAATCGATGCTGATGTTTTTACGTATTTCCTTGGATCGTTTTCAACATTGTTTTGTACGTTATTTTTAAGTTGTCTTACGTATTTTGTTTTGGTTTCACTTCTGTATCATCTTTAAATTGTATTGGCGTACATCGAATCAAGTGCACTTTTTGTAATTGTAACCCAGGCCTTGAAGTTTGATTGGCTTGGTCACGAAACCTCATAAACATTTTTATTTATTCACTGTTCATTTTGAAATATTGTCGGTAGGTAAATGATTTTTCAGATTTTTTTTACCAATATATATTCTTTTTATTATTTATTGTGTCTTTTATAATCGAGCTTAAATATCAGTATTTCCTGTTAGTCTGGATATTTATTTCGTTTCAACGCCGAGCACTTTTTGATGAGATTTGATATATGGATAGGGTATGCCATCACCTGTATTCAAATAAGTGTACTTTTCTTACAAAAATTAAATACCACATACCATAACCACATGTGCATAACCATGCACTTTTGCTTGTAGAATTTAAAATGGATGGCAATGGAGTTTTGAAAATTTCACCCCTATGGTGTAAATGTGAGAAAAGAAAAATTTTGTGAGTATAAAACAAAGTGCTTCATTATTTTATTAGGAAACTGTGGTATTACCAAGAAATAAACAAAATTTAATAAGTATAAAACAAAGTGCTTCATAATTTTATTAGGAAACTGTAGTATTATGTATACCAAGAAATAAACAAAATTTAATAAGAGTAAATCAAAGTGGTTCATTATTTTATTCGGTTAACTGTGATATTACCACAGTCGCCGAATTAAACGACATTTTATGACAGATATTAATGTCATAATACTTCGTTATTAAGTCCAGTATTTAAATAATGGCGCTATGTGCAAGTACATGTCAATAACAATACTATTTAGAGATATGGCATAGTTAAGTCTATAAATCTAAACTATACAATACACCACAGACTATTAAGAACCTAAACACGGACAATGTTAAATTCGTGTATCCTAAATGTACATGTTTATTACACAATCACGCCAAAATGACTGGACAGATTTCAAGGAAATTTGGTACACGGACGGGTAAAATAAAACCTAAATTAATACATACTATAATTTATCATAGACATAGAAAAAAAGTTTTTTTTACTGTATTTTTTTATGGACAGGGATAGGTGGAAGAAAGTAGGGGAGACCTTTGCCCAGAAGTGGGACAATATAGGTTAAATAAAAGAAAAAGTAATTAGTATTTATTTGATAAATAAAAAAAATAAGTCAAGGGGAATAGCGCTTATAAGTAGTAATTGTTTTAAAAATATTTTTGTTTTTTTCCGACTTTAGCAGTCCTTAACTAAGTATATTTTACGTCACCTGTACCGGCCCGCATGTAATATGCGCTTGCGCCAGATTAATATCGGGGTGTGGCTTTATCGCTACACAGATAAATGCAACGTAAGTTGGTTCTCAAAAGTGTTTATTTTTATGTGAATAAGCATACAAGGTCCTTGACGACCTCCGTGGCCTAACGGTTATCACGCCAGACTGCCACACCAGAGGTCCCGGATTCGATCCCCGGTCAGGTCAAGATGGAAAATGATCTTTTTCAGATTGGCCTGGGTCTTGGATGTTTATCTATATATGTATTTGTCATAAAATATAGTATCGTGAGTTAGTATCCTATAACACAAGTCTCGAACTTACTCCCAAGTAAGTTCGAGACTTGTGTTATAGGATACTAACTAACCCCCAGGCTAGCTCAATCTGTGTGATTTGTCCGTATATATTTATATTTATATTTACCTAGGTACCGCTGGAGCGATGAGGTTCTGAAAGACCTACAGAGCCCCAGAGCGGACAACTGGCGAGAGCTGGTGCAAGACCGCAAAAAATGGCGTCATCTCGTATCAGAAGCCAAGATCCACTTTGGGTCGCTGCGCCGCAGTAGTAGTAGTAAAGGACAGCCCATTTCTGAGCTTATAAATAAAATTCTAAATTAGTGTAGGTATGTTTTTTTTGCGTTTATGATTTTTTTATAAAGAATTTGAAAGAGTTAAACTTCCAACCGAAAAAGGTGTATGTAGACTTAAAATTATTTTATTTATTTATTATTCATCTCTTCATGCTTTTTGACAGGACAACCATCTTCATGTTTTTTTTTAACTCTTTAGATAATATTATTTGCCATATTATCAATAGAGTCAACAAAATATGAAAATCAAAAACACAACAACAACTTTTCATTTTTGTATTTTTGCGCACTTTTAATTCAGATTTTTTGTTTTTCTGGTCGCGGGTTCAGGAACTGCTCGCATGGATTTTTTTTATCATATCTAATTTGTATAAGAGTACTTTAACACAAAAGAATATTTATTTTCCACAACGTTTTTCTCATCGACACTACTCAGATCAAGATACAGATAAAGATCATTCGAGTCGATGTCTCAATTATCTCTTTTATTGGCTAATTTGCTGAGTGCCGCGCCGCAAAAAAAAAAAACGTTTTGCTGCATGCCGCGCTGCCTCGATTCATATGCTTTTAATTGGTTTAACTTCACAATATTCTTTGGAATTGCACTTTGCTTTGTTAACTTTCAATTTATTAATGGAATGGCGATTCAGATATAGTAGGTAACAGGTTATTTGGTCTTGGTCGTTAGGTGCATCACCAATGACAAGAATCCCCAGATCCACCTAAGCGTGGCTTACGAGTCTCACCTCACGACTCTTGTCTTGGATCTGTCTGAACTTCTCAAAAAAGGTGTTATATTTTAAGAGTTCATATACCTCACTCAACTTGCTAAAGAAAAAGGATCTTATTTATTTTATTACTGGTCAAAGTCATGATTTTTTTTAACATTACATAACAGTAAATAGGTTGACACGACGACACGAACAAGAAGAAGACTTACAAGTCTTGTCACCATATTAAGAGAAAACAAAAGCCGAACATTAGTTAAAAATAAATGTAACTGGCAACATACAGCTTCGAATGCACAGGCGTCAGTCCGACTCAGAAAAAAAGATATTTAATTATGGGTATTTAGCTGCGGTGCTGCTAACACTGTATCATTAGAGCTATAATATGCCGACGCCAATTTAAATGTTATGGCAACAGAAAAACCAAGTTTTTACGATGAGTCCTGTGACGCGTAGTTTTGCAGTGTTTTACGGCTCTATGATATAGCTCTATATATAGCTCTACATCTATAAAACCGATTTTAAAAATAAACGTAGAAGATATTCTGCTGTGCCAAACTAGGACGGACGGACTGAACGATCTTATAAGGGTTCCTTGTCGGACTACGGAACCCTAAAAAGAGGTATGAACTAACTTAACTTTTATTTTTATTTTTATAACATCCGTATTTTGCTAAAGTAATATACGTGACTCAATGGTGTTTCAATAGTAGTCCTATTTTAAGCTCATCACTCGTCCTGCTAATTTGTTCTGCTAGTGGGACCACGATGGAGGCCTAGTTTTAAATTAACAAGTGATATTTTTTTACAAAGTTCTCGTTACTATTGTGTAAACCCTTCAAATGCTCCCACCGGGTGTTAATCTTCCCTGGGCAGTTTGAAGGACTCTAAACAGACTCCGGGCTGGTGTTGGGAGATGCCGTGAGAATCGAGTTAGGTGGAACTCGTCTGATAGCCTATTGATAGCTGTCCAATCTATGGTTCATCTTTTATCATGCCCCAATTGCCCTTCCTTCTTTACCATAGATCTCATCGTTGCCGTGGCCAAATATTGGTCAAAAATCATTTGATTTTGCCATTTTGACTCGAGATTATCATTTATGTAAATGTCGCGGATCGGAGGCCTAACGGCTGGATCCAAAAGCTCTACCTTTAAATGTATTGAAGTTGAAGTGTAAGTGTGGTAAACCCTATGTCACCTGTGTGAAGGACAATGAGTGTGAACACTTTTAAAACAGCACTCATAATTGCACAGACGAAAGAACCATACAGTTCTGTGGCGAGGCTATTAACTAAGTATTGTGTGACTGTGGTTTATTAGTAAAATGTATATAAATAATTTTATTATTTTCTTCAACTTTTACGGCTGTCTCCATGTCAAGTTTAATGTGAAATCGCTTTTTATTACCCATTGTAATTATTATGTTATTCTAGGTATTAAAAGAAACATTAACTAAAATTAAAATTATTTTAAACTCTACAATATGACATATAGGATATATAATATTACAATCTATCTGTACATCTGTACCTATATAGGTCTTTTACCATTCTCGTCATATCCCCTTTCTTTCTGGTTGATCAGTTTAAGGGGATCTAAAGAGAATAAACACAAATTCATAATCTGTAAAACTGAGTTTACCTTGACGTCATAAGGTTTCATGTACAGTGCCGCCAACTTATCTGTGAAATGGCGAAAATAGGAACTACGGCCGCCAATTAAAAATACTAATTTTCACTTTTTTGCAGATATAAGCGTGAAACATGGCTAAATCTAAATGTGTATAAATTTATGTCAAAATATAAATGTTAGTACTATTCGATAGTGGCAACACCATTCGTTTCTCAGATAAGTTTGTGGCACTGTACCTAGTTATATTTACATATACGTATAGTGACACTGTAGAGCAAGGAGGATTCTCCTTGCTTCTGAGAAGAAATAACGGTATCCTTCAGGTGGCTTCCCTCAATATAAAATTCATTAATATAAAATAACCTGACTGGTTTACTTGGTAACAATTTATGATTTATCAATATTCAAAGTGGTTGGCGGCAACCCTGTATGTCGATGCAAGTACAATCGGGCACAAAATATACTTGTAAAAGGAAAATCAATATATATTTTATATATAAAAAATGCCTTAGACTTTCCGATCGGACCACAGGCAGCAAGCATTTATTTTCGTTTTAAGGTTACTTTAAAATTACTACGTGACCGTTTGAATTTGTATCTTTATGTATTTCCTATCTCTTTGGTGTGCTGTACATAATTCTATTAAGTGTTATTTCATTCATTCATTTAACGACATTTGTGATGATGATATGCTTGTATTTAAGTATTGTTGTATACTTATTATGTATCCTGGATACATATAACTATTATGTCGTTTGCGTGAAAGAGTGAGTTTGAGTTTGAGTGCCTATTGGAGGAAAACGCGACACTACTCATCGGAGTTTTGACTATGTTGCTCTACGTTTGCTATGTAGTAGCTAATTTAAATGAATTTTCGAGACACTTTTCCTACTAACTGTACGCCTGTCAAGGTTGCAGTAAACTCAAAATTAGCACGCTTTCGCCTGACACCAGCGATGGCCGGGGGCCGTTTGGACCGTCGTCGATTTAACACCTTAACACTGAATTGTAATGACGTGTTTATGCCACACTTATTAAAAAAAGCCTTCGTGGCTGCTAATTATTTTCAACTTTCAAAAATTTATTAATTTCATTTTGGGATTATTTATTTTGTGTTGTTAAAATGATGCTAATTTTAACTACAGTAAAAAATTATAATGTAAAAAAATATGTTCTGGCACTAGGAGCATGACAACCAAATGGCGGTCGCCAATTTAAAGTTCCCTCTGCGATCCAAAATATGCTTTCCTAGTGATTTCGGTATGAAAATTACCTATACATTTAAGATTTTACTTTATCCGTCCGTGCACCTTTTATTTTTGCGTAAACACATTAGTAAACATTCATACATCCAGCATCCTTGAATCCTCCGTCATATGTTTAAATTTTGACCTCCGTGGCATAGTGGCCACTACTCCTGTCCGCCATGGTGGTCTCGGGTTCGATTTCCAGTGCGGGCAAATATTTTTAAACTTGTGTTAACAGATTTGTCTACGGTTCTAGGTGTAATGTGCTCGTTTCTGTTCATGTGCCAATGAGCCCACGATACAAGCTTAATGATTAATAATAGCCGATAAGTTTTTTCCATTATGTGTTTTATATTATGTGCCGTAATCATAGACATAGAAGAAATTCTTACTTTATGGCTGTAATTGTAAAAAATATGGACATTTGCTGTCCAAAGTAAAATAATTTACCTATTTTTTAATTATTATTTATTTAAATAAATTTTCCCAATCAACTTTATGATAAATTCCTTGCCGGCGCGGGCGCCTGTCTTGTCGCCGTCAATCACCTGATAGTTACCTGACAGATAGCGAACAGAGCACGAACCAACCCACTGTCTCACTCCAACTGGAACATGTCCTTATCTTGTTAGTAGATAATTTAATTACCCGTTAATAGAGCCTCTAGCTGACCACTTAAACTACTATACTAATATAATGAAGCTGAGGAGTTCGTTTGTTTTAAACACGCTAATCTATGGTACAACCGGTCCGGATTTAAAAAATTCTTTTAATTAATTCTACTTTTCAGTTCATAAGGATGGCTAATGGCTAGGTCTAAGCTATCCGGAATTTTCACGGGATATTCTTGAATCTATTGGATCTCAATAACCCTTATGTATAACCAAACTCGTAACCCTATTTTCCATTTTGACGTTTCTAACAATGGTTGTATTTTTATAGGTACTTACGATTGTCCAAAGTGGGGTATAATGTTTTCAGATACGTTTAAAATAAACGTAATAATGATAAGCAATAACGGATATTTATGCCAATTTATTAATAAAATTACTTCTGACAAGTTTGTCATGCATGACTTAATGACTATTCGGTCAACCTGTATGAAAATGAGTGGGATCTACCTAACGTAGTGATTTGAACACTTTTTGACCCATCTCATATTTTGCTCCTTAGGAAAACATTTGCTAATGATAAGTATACAAATTGTCTCAAGTTCAAACTATCAGAACCAACATTATCACACACCGGGCGGCGTCCATTGTATGACCAATTGTATGGCGCCTGTTATTGCATGCATGGCCATTGCATACGCATGCATACGCATGAGTTATGACTGAATATTTATGAAATCGACCTTATAAAGCCATCATTAGTTTACTGGTTTATTACTTACCATAAATAAATTACCAATATGTATCGTAATCATTGCATGATCGATTTAGCAAATGTGGACGAAACAAAATCTCTTAGCGTTGTCTACATGACCCAAAGGTAGACTGTTAGAATTTTTTTTAGCATTATTGTACTTTTGTGCAATACAGATTAAAAAAATATATATGTCACCTGTTTTAAACCTTAATTTATATTTTCTTTGTAATTTTTTATGTTGTACTAGCCTGTGCACGTGACTTCGTCTGCGCGTAATTTACTGTAGTTAATGTTTCAGGTTCTAAGCATCGTTTCAAGATGAACCCTACGCCAGATTTTAAGTTAGACCTTCAGAAATACAACGGTAAAAATCGTATCAAATTTCATTCAGTAGTTTTTGCGTGATGCGTGTACAAACATACAGAAAGAGAGACAGACAAAAAATTGTAAAAAAAAAAATATTTCGGCTTCTATCGGCCATAGGGCCGATTGAGGGTCTATGTAGATAGACCCATCATATTTTTTTTTCTTAAATATCTCCTATGTACAGACAAAGACCAGTTACAGTTTTATTATATGTATTGATTTGATGTCTAACATCTTATCTCTCATATGGTTAAAGTTAAACATCATCTAAAGGTCTAATTTCATGAAATCTAACTTAATTTCTTACGCTTACTGACCGAAGGTCGCCCACAAAATTGCTATTTCAAATAGCGCCAAGTACTCCCAAGTTTATGCTAAACCTTTAAAGGAGTTTAGGTCGATTAATTAGACATTTATTATACTAGGTGTCGCCAAGACTAACAACTCTGTAAGCCAGCAATTATATTATTATTTAAGCGAAAACTACGTGAAGAGGTGGACAGGAATACGCTAATTGATTTAGATCTGAATTGACACCACATTTGAATATCTTTCAGTATATTCCAAAAGTATAGTCACCTGCAGAGAAACCTGACCCCTATCTCACCGAATATATCTCAGAGACGTCAGGTTTCTAGCATATACTGTCTTTTGATGGAAATGTGATGACATATGTGGAAATATTAAAATTCTCATTTTTCACAGTTTTATACATAAGTACATATTGTCACGCCTTTTTCCGTAAGGGTTTGCAGAGACTAGCGATTTCCACTTGCTACGATCGTTACATAGGAAGTTATCATTTGTAAACCATAAAAATTATAACTGTGTACTTTGAGTAGGTACAGAGAGCCTCAAAATAGAAGCAAAACAAGCATGTGGTGAATTTTTTTAATTTTTAATGAAAGAGCTTTTCTATATTGGTAGGGTCATTTGCGACTTTATTTGGGGGCCGATTTCTCTAATTTCAAACGTCGATATCGTGTCTCAATTGTGTCTTAAAAGCCAAAGAAATTGAAATAAAGTGACTAAAATCTCTGTAAGACTTCTGTTTTATTACGATTTCTTTGGCTTTTGAGACACAACTGAGGACTGAGGCAAGTCATCTACGTTTATAATTTGTAGAATTAAGGGCCTGGTCTTCCCTACATCAGTCTACACAGCTAGCATAATAATTGAAGATGTTTTAGTTCAAAATTATTTTGAACATAAACTTACAAGTACTGTAAGTTTATGTGCGCTTTAACCATCGTCTGAATAAGAACATTTTATTATTCCATTTATTAGTCTAGCACTATAAAGGCCGTACGCGGCTCTAGTATCATTTTAATAGAATATTTATTTTATGTCGCAGTAACTTGTGGGGTCCTTAATAAAGCGTAGGATAGACATTAGGTTTTACGATTAGTTCTGCGTGGGAGACACACGTGTAAGTGTCTGTGCGATGATTTATGTTATATTAAATAGACACTTAACTTAATAATATGTTATTAACGCTACGGTCGCTACGTGGTAATTTGTTATGTGTCCTGCGTCACAGTACTTTATCAATGGATTCAAAAATCAACAAAGAAAATTGTATTCATAAATCGTTTCTCTATATAGGTTACTAGCTTTCTCATAGAACATTGCTTTTTCCCGGAATGAAATGTACCCTATGTCCTTCTCAGTACTTCTAACTATGAGTTTGCGAAATTTCAGGAAGATTGGTTCAGTAGATAAAGCGTGAAGAGGTAACAAACAAACAAACTCACTTTTGCATTCATAATATTAGTTAGGATTTAAGAAATAAGTATACCTAGTCTAGTACTATTTTTATTGCAAAGCCACGCCACAAATTTAATATGATAGAGACACACAAAACACACACAGCTTGAATACATTGATATTTTTAAACAGCTTTACCATGTTTTAATATCAACCTAGAATTATCATGAATTATCAATGGCCTGTGGTGTGGCCCTAGAATAGCACCAACCCATCTCTTCCCGTGGGTGTCGTAAGAGGCGACTAAGGGATTTAAAACACCGGAGGATGGGCAGCAGCATTTTTCCGCCTGCGATCGCCAAGCCGCCTGCTAAGCGTAGCGATTACGGCAAAACCCCCCATGGAAAAATCCTTGGGGGAGGCCTTTGTTCAGCAGTGGACGTCTTTAGGCTGAGAGAGAGAATTATCATAAAATTTTCCCCTTTTCACGTGACATGTAAATATCCTAACCTACTAATACTATAAATGCGAAAGTTTGGATGTGAATTTGTGAGTTTGTGAGGATGTTTGTTACTCAATCACGCAAAATCTGTCCAGTAGATTTTTCGTTTCGATTGAATAGCGATTTCGATGTTTGGTATACGGGTAGAAAAATACCGGGAATAGCACATAGGGTACTTTTCATCCTGAAATTCCCACGGTAGCGAAGCCTCGGGACGCAGCTAGTAAGATATAAGTCGTAATTTACTGATCAATACATTTTAAACCTCACGGCATTATGTTAAAGTATACATTTGTTTATTCCTAATAATATGCGGTATTCTAATCTAACAGAGCATAATGTCTTGAATTAATTAATTTTAATTAATAGTTTCAATTTAAATGTAATTGTTTTGATTGGGTAATACATTACCATTGTTGGATTTGAATAAAATTATTTGAAACTAGCTTTTTCCCCTAGGTTTGTCCGTACTTGTCAAATATTGATGCTTTAGAAACCAACAGGTATTCGTACATAGGGTGTCCCGAAAAACTGATTTTTTAGCTTTACTTAACACAAGACGTCTCAAAAGTTGCGAAATCGAACATAGATTACGAAAAAAATATTAATAAAAATATACAAATAAATCCTGTGTGTACCAGATCGTCAAAGTTTTGAAAATTGCCATTTAAAGGGTGATTTTCGCTTTTTTAAATTTCAGTTTCTAAATTAAATAAAAAATAATACTTATTGTTTTTTATATTTAGGTATTATCGATTCATTACATTTTAATTTTCGTGTAAGAACACGTTACCATCGTCTTCCAATTTGTTAGATAACATCGTTCGATTTCGCAACTTTTGAGACGTCTTGCGTTAAGCAAAGCTAAACGTACATACATACATATTATCACGCCTTTTTCCCTTGGGGGTAGGCAGAGACTAGCGATGTCCACTTGCTACGATCCTTACAGATCTATCTTGCTTCCTCTACACTCATCACTTTCTCATCACATACATGCTTGCCGGTTATGGGTGCTCCTAATATCTCCCTTTTTTAGAAGGTCCGCAATCTGCTCGATGTGCGAAAATAAGAGGTGGTGTAGGTATACAAAGTACTAGCCGAGCCTTATGGCTTTGCTTAGGGAATTAGGGATGAAAAGTACCCTACATACTATTTCCAGTAGTTTTCTACCCGTGTACCAAATTTCATCGAAATCCATACGTATAATTATGCTTATTATAATTATCCTACTAAAATAATAAATTTGATTTTCTGATATTTTTCATGATATTAAGTATACTGTTATTACTTGCAGCAGAAAAAAATCCAAGCACTCTCAATCGGTTTGCTAATAAACACGCATTAAATCTCATACGTGTGGCTATTTCACAGACCAGTGGGTCGGATAATGCGCCGGCGCAGGCGAGTGCGAAGTTTATCGATTAATTGATTTGTAACCGATCTGGGTATCCTTCGGTCTAATCCGGTTAATCGTTTTCGTAATTTGGGATTTAATTACTAGGTCGGATAAATGCAGGTCTTGATTTTGATTTTTCTTGGACATGGTCTACTTTTTGCCCAACTTCCCACCGAAGTAAGACATATTGTAAAGTGACGTTTTTGAAGAAAATGCAGCAGTGGAGTTTGTTGCGCCGCCTCTTCTTCACTTGCTCTTTGGACCACCTTAGTTTTAAGTAATTTTATGACGTCAACAAACTAAAAAACAAGTATATGCCGATTTAAAAATGCTATTTTTTAGCCCTTTAAATAAAATTATTAAAAAAAGTAGAGCTATTTTGTGTCTACTTTTTGTTCCGAAACTTCCACAAAATTGGAGCTACTTAGCCTACTTTTTATCCTGAAATTTCCATAGAAGTAAAGGTAAATGGGCATAATATATGTAATTTATACTAAATTTTCATCATCTCTTCAGGCGTGATAGGGAAACACTAATATCATTCTTCTATCTAAAAATAAGTACCTACATAATTCAAGTAATCGCAATAAAAATTATTCAATTTCTGTAGTTTGGTACAGTATTATCACGTTATAAGTACTTCTAATTATTTGATATCTCTGTTACGTATCTCGCAACAGCATCGCTTTCCACTTCTCTGACAAGATACCAAGACGTACGATGGCGGAATCTAACTACTAGATAGAGGAGTGGTCTCGTCTGATAGCCAGCAATATCCTTAGTTTATGAGCCCAAACAATGCAAACACTCGTAAATATTTTATGCCAAGATGTAGGATCCTATACAAATTAAAATTGTGATACAATAAATTTATTGTGACATAGGTTATGCACAGATAAAATAGGGTGTAATAAAACGTGAATTGAGGATTTAAAGAAATATATAAATTCTACACAGAACACAATTAACATAGAACATATTCATAAATCAACCCTTCAAATAGGGGATGAAAAATCGTTAACTAAAGATGCCTATGTAAGACTTTTTGCCACAAGCGGAACCACGAATAACAGCTTGCTCATTGAAGATATATTTAGCCATTTTTAATTGGCATGGGACAAAAATAACATTGAGATCTGTTGACGCGTATCGAATAAAAAAGATTTATTTCTCAACGCTAAAAGCTGATAAGCAAATGACACTTCTGCTCAATTCATGTATTCTTTTAACAACTTATACATGTTTTTTTATAATGAACTTGAGATAATCCAATGATGTATTAGTAAAGCTACGGTCTGTATGTGCGCGACAAGCGGCATGTTACTTTCGAGCGAACAGAATTCACACATCATCATCATATTCAGCCCACATCAACCCACTGCCAGCAGTACAAAAGAAAATGGGAGGCCTATATCCAGATATACCTCCGCCATCCAGATAGGCCTCCCATTTTCACGCCACTTCTTAAGGTCTGTGCCAGTCTCATCCATCGCATTCCCGCTATTCAAACAATGTCATCTGACTAGCGGGTTGGTGGTTTACCTACTGGTCGCTGTCCCAGAATTTACACAATATACTTATACGTCGTAAGATAGATTAGTATATTATGAAGCGTTTAATTTCGCCCAAAAATGTGATTTTAGTTTTATTAAGCTAGAAAATGTTGTGATCATTAGAGAATGTTTTTTTCCAATATTTCTATTAATATGAAGGCCACTAAATAAGTTGTGTCACACGTCACTTACATGGTGTCCCACAGAGATACTGTTCTACAAACCGAATGTCTCTTTCTAACGATCGATGTGCATATTACCGGGTGTTGTACTTTGTTCCTCCCGCAGTAAGGCCTCAGCCTTCGCGGCGCTAATTTTACGACGTCCATTAAATAATTCATTAAACTCCAACCAATCGTAAATCAGGATGCTGTCAGACACTCCTACTTCGCAACATTTTATATAAACATCCTCATGTTTATTACTAATATGATAAATAGGGTACATTATATATTAGTTTGCGGTGTAGTAGATGTAGCTTTAATTAGGATTTCGGCCTTCTAAAGTCACTTAACATCTGACGGTTTCAGTATTTTAGACTAGTTCATATTAACATTATGAATTGATATTTAAAATGTATTATTAATATTATATTTAGTAGGTACTATAGCCACTTACGCTTGCTTCTTACGGTTAAATATTATACCTATTACCTAATAATCTGGAAGAAATCATTCGTTCATTTATTCAAATTATCTAAACATAGTGATAGCATCAAAATCAGTTGCGTAGGTATATTCTGTCAAAATTGGCATGTGAAGATTATGATTGTAGTGAGAAAAATTAAAATTAAATCAATTATAAGTATAAGGTATTTAAATTATTTTAAATAATAACATAGATAATTAAAAAAAAAAGTTAAATTGAGTGTACGGTTTCGGGTTTTTGTTTTGACATTTTGTCCACATATTCAGATGAGCTAGCGTATACGTGTATACGCTAGCTCATCTGAATTCAGCTATTACTCTATGCCATTTTAATAGGTAGTTTGCTGTTATCAATTGCGTCTGATTTTAATGAAGTTGAGATTAATATTAAAGTAAATTAAACGAGCAATACCCATTAACCGAACGCTATATTAATGTTAGACAATATATCTAAATATTTAAATTGAATTAATAGGCAATATTTTAAAAAGTAACAAGATTTGTTTGAATAATGTTAACTTTGATAAGCAATAAGATATATTTAACATATATTTAGGTAAGTTATCTTTGATTTAAAACTAAATAAAATGAAAATTTACTTGATTTATGTGACAACCCTATTAAACCCCATTCTGAAATGACGAAAGATTATAGGATACAGGTATTTAAAATATAAGTACTTTTTATACGGAAATGCAAAGATAAATCAATTGATCAATTATTCTTTTTTTATATCATTCATTTATAAATTATTATAATTATAATAATTATTTTATACATTTTTTATTCATTTATATTTATTTTTTATTTAAGCTTTAACTGCCATGTCGTCATTTAACATTTTTCATTGGCGAAATGGACATGTATGTTTGTATGTAACGTTATACCTATTATGAATTTAATATCGTTTTTTTCGATTATATTCAGTCTTATCTTGTTTAAAATCATATTGAAAAATCGAGTTTTTAGTTTATTTATATCTGTATCCACACTTTCATTACTTAATGACGTCAATAATTTATTTATAACTTAACTTATTTAATTTTGTCTATTTTTTACATCACTTATTTTATTTACACAGTTTTACCATGGTGAAAATAAAGAAGAGGAACAAATTTAGCAAATTATGACATTGTAATAATTTATGTATCCGTTTCAAATTAAAAATAGCTGAGATAAAAATTTGTCAATTCTGCTTAATATTCAAATTAGTCAATTATGTCTGATATCCTACTGTTTTCATATTATATAGATGTTGTCATGTTATATGGATGTTGCACCATCGCCGATGTATTACATCACTTTACAAATTGATTGGTTGTTTGTTAGACAGGACTGTAGTTAGGTATGTAATAAAATGTTATCTGAGTAATGATGAATTACATTTTATGTACACGTTTCTAGCATAGAGTAAAATATATATTTGATTTTTTGTTTAAAATTAAGATGATATAGGTATGTACTCGTATGTAACAGGTATACAATATAATAACTTAACAACGTCAACTACATACGAAAAAACTAGAAAAATCTAGATACTTACATAGACGTCAAAACTTGTGATATTTTCTCGAAAACAAAGACTTTTTTTACTAGACACAAATTCCTAAGTCCGTCCCTGTCAACATTTACAAGTCCGCTAATTAATTAAATGTCATTAACAATTCAGTGAATCCCTGCGACACGTTCACACCTGTCGAGTTGTGAAATGCGTAAATTTGGACAGATACTTTGACACTTTATAAAACAGATGACTTTTCCAACTCATTTTTGTAGATTTTTTTTTATAATACTAAGTAGGCAGCCCACCTGATGGGAAGCGGTCACTACACCTAATGTAAGTCTGCAACACCAGGTGTGTCATTCGCGAGCTGACCAATTTTTTTAATATTTTTTTATTTAGGGTGTAACACATGACGTCACAAGCATGAATATCTGCGAGTAGGTAATCGTATCCTCACGTCAAAAATTTATATGGTAAATTAGTAGTTACCTTTACGTACGATAGAGGCGCTGTTCATTTTCCATATAATTTTTGACGTGACGATACGATTACAGTCACGCAAATATAGCTCATCCCACCTGATATCAAGGCTGTCTATAGTTATTCAGGTGTCTTATAGCCATTAGTCAGTCACAATATCGGTTTTATTGTGTCTTTGTCAACCTTGATTTTAGCAAAATCATCATGACTGAACGATGAAGCATTAAAAAGAATTAGGTATTGCCCGGGACACAATATCTTAAGACAGTAAGTGTTAGATATAATCAGGTTAAGGCGGGTCTTGTGTCTCTTTAAAACACAGGCCCTTTCACACATGGGTCACACACACACACACACATACAGGGGTAGAGGGGGTCTTTTTGATATTACACAAATATTATGTGTCTGTTTTGTATAAGATTTATGTTATTCTTCTCTTTGTTTGTGAAATGTCAAATAAACAAATTTTCTTTCTTTCTTTCTTCTTTCTTTCTAGCAGAGACAGCTTTCCGCACACAGTGTTCCGTTCCGTTTCCGGTTTGCACCCGAGCGGGTTAATTTAGGAACTGTGTGTGGGTTATTCGTAGGACAGTATTTTATGACGAATAGTATGGAAAATACAATAATACCTCCCTGTTCAAGTTCAATATCTCACGTCAATTCGCATAATGTAATTTCCAATACTAAATGATTAATTGTGCAAATATGTTGATTGATAAGCGGCGCCGAGATAATGGTTTGATACGACTGATAACAACGCTGATAAGAGTGACGTGATCTGTAGGTGTGTGACTGAGTTGCGGCGCCAGTGATCTCAATCAAAGGCGGGCTGTAAGGGCTTATGTCCATTTGACTAATAAGTATTACAGTATTATATTATAAGTACTTATTACAATTTTTTTTAGAACTTGATTGATTTATTTATTAAATAACAATTTACATATCATATATGTAGCCGCAGGAGGGCCTTCATCAGAATTCATCATCTTTTGGTATCAGTGGGAGTGGGCCACAACGTAAAACCTTTGGCTCAAAACACACTACAGTTTGGCTCAGACTTTTATTCAAGAACTTGACAAAAATCACTTCACACACTTCTCTAATATAAGAAAATCAATGGTTAATCAAAGGTAACAAATTAAAATGTAACAGAACGTTGGAAATAAGCGATCCGTCGCGGGACAGGTGAAAAATCGCGGTTCTTCATTCTTTTGTCAAACCAAGATGGCCACCCATCTACGACGTTTCACTCGAGCGACCGCTATCGCAGCGTTCACTCTTTTTCCAAAGAGATTCTTTTGTCAAAGACAAAACTAGCATGCTGAACGCGCCGTCACGGCCGGACTGACATCCGCCCGTCCTCGGGCGTTGGTTTGTATACCTGGGAACAAGGAAAACCATACTCTCACCATCAATCGATACACTCGTCCAGCCTGACAATCAACATCAGTCAGACTCACTAAGAGTCTACATTAGGTACGCATCACTATGTTAAAACCGTTTGACATAGACCATCTCTAAAACCCAGTGTCCCTTCGACCATATATTATGGACCGGACGACCCGTTTCAATATCGTAAGTCAACAACCTGGACCGGACGAGAGTGTCCTTTCGACCAGCCTTCGCGAAGGCATGGACCGGACGACACTGTCCCTTCGACCAGCGAATCAGTAACTGGCAACCTGGACCGGACGAGTGTGTCCTTTCGACCATCCTTCGCGAAGGCATGGACCGGACGACACTGTCCCTTCGACCAGCGTAACCCTGGCAACCTGGACCGGACGAGTGTGTCCCTTCGACCAGCCTTCACAAGGCATGGACCGGACGACACTGTCCCTTCGACCAGCGTCACCTTGCCAACCTGGACCGGACGAGTGTATCCTTACGACCAGCCTTCGCAAGGCATGGACCGGACGACACTGTCCCTTCGACCAGCGTAACCTTGGCACCCTGGACCGGACGAGTGTGTCCTTACGACCAGCCTTCACAAGGCATGGACCGGACGACACTGTCCCTTCGACCAGATACGTCAGTGTATCCTCTCAACCACCCACATCGGGCTGGCCCGGATGACACTTCGAGTGTATCCTCTCAACCACCTAACAGGTGGCCCGGATGACACTTCAACCCGCTGCATCACGTCACATTAGCTTGGATCAGATGAGTATATCCTATCAACCACCGAATTGGGTTGGCCTGGATGATACTATCCTTTCGAATGTTATCTCAACTATAAACCCACCTATGTTTATGGACAATCCGGCTCGGTATAAACTTCAACCTCATATTGTACATCTAATGTGTCTGGATCGGAACAAACACTGAGAGTGTCAGACCCTGCTGTGAGGGTATCAGAATTAGCGGTAGTGGTGTTAGGATCTGCGTGTAAAATACCCCTGTTTAAGAGTTCATCCTCGTCATATAATCGTGAATCTCCGACGTATTCTAACGCCGCCGTCTCGGCCTCCTCTTCATTCATAAGACTAGTGGTAACTTCAAATAACCCATCAAGTCCCTGAGGTACTGGACGCAAGTTCTCGTGCGCGTATTTGTAGACACGATGTGAGCCATTGATGCTTTTTAATTCATATCTATCGTTATCTAACACTGAAGTTATTACGAACGGACCTTTAAATTTTCTGTCAAGCTTGGTCTGGCTCCGTTCGCTTCCCTTAATAAAAACAAAATCGCCTTTAGAGAACGGTTTAATCGTTGCACGGCCCTGATTAAATCGTTTCGTATCTGACGCCGCTGCTTTTTTTATGTTATTTGAAGCAGTTTCCCTAATAGAGTCCAAATCCAGGCGCTCATTAAGTTCGGAAGAGTTTGTAGGTGAAATTTTGGACATTCCTAAAGTTTGCGCCTGAATACCCAACATAAGTTCTGTTGGTGAGTACTTAGTAATGGCAGATTTTGTACTATTAATTGCCAATTGGATATTACCCAGTTCATCTCGCCAAGTTTTGTTCGGATCATTTTCAACAATGGTAAGAAGGCTTTTTAATGTACGCATGACGCGTTCAACTTGTCCATTAGCCCTACTGGACCCTGTCGCTATAAAGTGAAGGTCGATCCTATGCTCAGCACAAAATTTCTTGAATTCAGTACTAACATAGCATCGGCCTTGATCCGCGATTACACGTTTTGGAGCGCCAAAGAGACAAACTGCCCTTTTTAAAGCTTGGACTGCACTATTAGCATCTAAGGATGATGTATGTTCTAGCAAGACATATTTCGAAAAACCGTCAATGATTACTGAGCAATATTCTTTATGATCACTTTTTCCGCTTAGTTTTCCCGTGAAATCTATATGAACAGTATGCCAAGGCACAGATATCTTTGGAATCGAATGTAATTGAACGGGTTGTGCGCCTGATGGACCTTTTGAAGCTTTGCAAATGATGCACGAATCGATAAATTTCCGTACACACTTCGACATTTGTGGGAACCAATACTGTTCATATAGCTTATCTAACGTTTTATCAGACCCTAAATGCTGTATTTCATTATGTACATGATTAATCAGTGTCCAAATTAATGAGCGGGGTACAACCGGTAACCAAGAGCTAATTTTGTTACGTTCGACTTTTCTGTACAAAATGCCGTCTCTAACGTCGTAAGTACATGCAATTGTATCCGGAAAATCTTTGTTATTGTATTTCGCAATCAAATCTTGAATCTCATTATCACGCTTTTGTTCAACGGCAAGCCAATCCTGATGTAACTCAACAAATTGAACGGACTTTGTAGTAGGAGCTTTTGATGTTGATGCCAAGCTTACTTCGGGTAGAGGATTACGAGACAGATAGTCAGCATGTTCCATTCCACGCCCCTCTCGATATAAAATATCGAAATCATAGGCTTGAAGAAATGCCCACCATCGATGGACACGTGGAGTCAAGTCAACTTTGGATTTCGAAGCCTTAAGTGAATTACAATCAGTGACTACTGTAAAACGTCGACCATAAAGGTAATGTCGAAAATGTTCTACCGCTCGTACGACTGCCAACGTCTCAAGTTCATATGAGTGGTATCGCGATTCTGCATCGGATGTGCGTCGACTGTAATACTCCACAACATAGAGGTAAACCGTCTTTCTTTTGTATAAGTATCGCACCATAACCCTCGGAACTGGCATCGGTATGTAACTCGACGGGCAGTTCCGGATCAAAGATAGTAAGCACTGGTTCAGATGTGAGTATCCCTACTATGGTATTCCGGATCTTTTCATGTGTGTCAGTCCATTTTATTGCCCCTTTCAACTTAGTCAAAGGATATAATGGTCCGACAATTTTTGTAAAGTTAGGTATAAATTTCCTGAAGTAGGACGCAAGCCCAAGAAATTGTCGGACATGAGTTGCTGTCTTAGGTGGTGGTGCATCTACAAGAGCCTGAATTTTGCGGGAACTTGGCCTTACTGCTCCAGACTGAAGAGAGTAACCTAAATATTCTATCTTTTGCTTCAAGAATTTACACTTTTGCAAGTTCAATGTGAAGCCGGCTTCTGTCAAAGCTTTAAGAACATTGTCTAGACGTTTTAAACCTTGAGATACGCTAGAAGAGTAACACAAAACATCATCCATGTAAGTTAGAGGTTTATCTTCGAGATCAGACAAGGCTTTTGTGATGGACCTCTGAAAACTGATGGGGCATTTCGTAATCCGAAGGGCATCGCAAGATATTCGTATTGCCCTTCCGGTGTTACGAATGCTGTCTTCTCTACAGAATCCGGATGAATCAAAATCTGGTGGAATCCGGATGTCATGTCTAAGGATGAAAAATAAACAGCACCAGTAAGTTGGTCTATCTGTTCCTCAATGCGAGGCAGGGGATAGTGCTCGGGCCGGGTATTTGAATTTAGCTCCCGATAGTCGACACACATGCGATCGGTGTTATCCTTTTTTTACTAATAATATTGGGCTGGCAAAGGGTGACGAGCTTTCCCTGATAACCCCCGCATCCAGGAGCTGCTGGATTTTCTCACGAACTATTTGTTTTTCAATGGGCGCGAGTCTGTAAGGGCACCTTTGGACCGTTTTGTGTGGATCAATTAAATTAATCTCCAAACTCCCAGTCTTGACCCTTCTAACAGGTATACCCTCAGCAAAGTAGTCGGAATATTTAGTTAGCAAATTTAAAAGTGCTGATTTGTCATTGTCTTGTAAGTCTGTGTCAATTTTAGAAAAATCTAGCTTAACCAAATTCGATTCACAAATTTTTGTTTGCTCTTTTGTAATAAACATGAGATTATTATTTTCCATCTTCACACTTATACCTTTATCTAATATGTCTCGACCGACAATAACTGACTCAGATATAAAATTGTCAGAAACAACGTGAAAGTTTAATGTTAAGATTATGTCTCCAATTTTAACTCTACTCAACACCTGAGAAGTACATTCTATACCTCTGTCATAGCTTCCAATACCCGTAAGAAATACGAGACCATTGCGTACAGTACCCGGAAACTTCTCGCGAAAACTTTCTTTTATAATTGAACAAGTTGAACCACTATCAAATAAAAAAGGAACTAGCTCACCGGAAGAGGTCTCGAGGGTAGCTCTGGAGGGGCGATGCTCGCAGAGGTTGACATCCCTCTTCACAACTCCACTACCGCTCTTCTTATCTGGACACGCAGTTGCTACATGGCCTAACTTGCCACACACATAACAAGTTACAGCTATTTTTTGGTCTTTGGAACGGGATGCGTCAGGGGAATCTTTAGAGTTGTTCATTGTAAGAGCATCTTTGCGTTTTCTACATTCGGACTGTCTGTGCCCAGATATACTGCACCAATGACAATTTCCAGAAAATTTTGTTTCTGAAATCCGAGGTCGTTTCGAGTTTGACTCCTGATTTCCATCTGTAGTATCCAGTTTTCGTTTAAGAGAAACACCATTAAGAATTCTAAATAACTGAGCTCGAGTGCTTATTACATGAGCAGTTAACTCTCTGCGTAACAAATTGTCCTTTTTGACACAAAAGTGATATGACAAGTCCGGTCAATACTTCTTCAGCCAAAAACATTTTTGGTACTCGTTCTATCATATTCCATAGACGGAGTGCAGCTTCAGAAGCGGATTCCTTAATCCCAATTTGAAATCTGAGTATATCATCGAAATGATCTTGAATCAACTTAGGTTTGTCAAATGTGGCTAATAAGGTCTGTTTCACGGTGTCCCATGTTAACTCATTTAGGTTTAATCTAGTGAGACAAGTTGCTGCCCGTCCTTTAAGCGCACTAGTAAGGGCCAACAGCAAATCTACACCTTCAAGACACTTTTTCTTTACTATAAGTTCAGTGACCTTACACCAACCTTCTATGTCAGCATCTGTGTCGTCAGGATTAAACTGAATAAGCTTTGGCTTACTAGTACTCGCAGTATTTTGCGTTTGGGCCATCACTAAAACCCGAGCCAACATTGCCTCCATATTTGAAAAATTTTGAGTGGACTTATCTGATTGCATTGTGTCTTCTCCACTTTGTCGTTCTTCAGATCTCTGGTATCCCACTTCTGATGTAGCCGCAGGAGGGCCTTCATCAGAATTCATCATCTTTTGGTATCAGTGGGAGTGGGCCACAACGTAAAACCTTTGGCTCAAAACACACTACAGTTTGGCTCAGACTTTTATTCAAGAACTTGACAAAAATCACTTCACACACTTCTCTAATATAAGAAAATCAATGGTTAATCAAAGGTAACAAATTAAAATGTAACAGAACGTTGGAAATAAGCGATCCGTCGCGGGACAGGTGAAAAATCGCGGTTCTTCATTCTTTTGTCAAACCAAGATGGCCACCCATCTACGACGTTTCACTCGAGCGACCGCTATCGCAGCGTTCACTCTTTTTCCAAAGAGATTCTTTTGTCAAAGACAAAACTAGCATGCTGAACGCGCCGTCATATATATATAATAATAATAATAATAATGTTGATGTCACCATTCCTCATGATGAGAACCTCGTAAAGGCCGAGAAAGAGAAACTTTCAAAGTACTTGGACTTGGCTCACGAGGTTACCGCCATGTGGCGTGTTGGCTCAACGATTATTGTTCCGATAGTCGTTAGTGTGAACGGACTTATAGCGAAGAGTCTCGATCGTCATCTAGAGAGACTCTCGCTCGGCAGTTGGGTCAAGAGTCAGATTCAGAAGGCAGTACTCTTGGACACGGCCCGCATTGTGAGGAGATTCCTCTCGCTGGAGCCCTGACCACCGGTAGCTTGAGTCTTTGCTCCGCTACCGATGGGTTCCCCTTTTTTTATATTTTTAAATGTTTTTTATTTTTTTGAATATTTTATATTTAAAAATGTAAAAAAAGAGAATATAAATAAATAAATGAATAATAATAATAATATCATTTTATTTCGGAAAATACATCCATATTTGAGTTACACATTACATTTAAATTATTTAAATTATTACAATTTTACACCAAATAAATAATTCACAATAAAAATAATATATAAAATGTATATATACATTTAAACATTAAATTAAATAAGATAAAGACCCCTTTTGCCGTGGAGACCCTGGGACCTTGGGGTACGGATGCTAAAAATCTGTATAAAGAAATATCCGCACGCCTTGTTGATGTCTTTGGGGACACTAGAGCTGGCGAATATGGCTGGACTAGGGCTGGCTGGGTTCGATCCCCGGTCAGGTCAAGATGGAAAATGATCTTTTTCAGATTGACCTGGGTCTTGGATGTTTATCTATATATGTATTTGTTATAAAATATAGTATCGTTGAGCTAGTATCCCATAACACAAGTCTCGAACTTACTTTGGGGCTAGCTCAATCTGTGTGATTTGTCCGTATATATATATATATATATAATACTTTGGCCAACGATTAAGTTTGGCCATTCATAAAGGTAACGTCGCCAGCCTCCTAGGTACCCTACCCCATGACGGCAACGATTTAGGCTCAATTTTTTTATTTAATATAAATATTAGTTATTATTTTTATTTTAGTAGGTACATAGTTTTAATTTTAGTTTTAGATTTTAGTTTCCAGTATTACAATTAAATAGATATAAAAGATATAAAATATCATCCCCTATTTCAGCCCTTTGACGGTTAATTTGTGAAAAATGTAACCTGTGCTTCAGCATCTTCAAATGTCTCCATGCCAAATTTCATCAAAATCGTTTAAGTGATTAACCCATAAAAGCGTGACTAAAATAGCCTATAATAAATAAAATGTGAAAGTCTGTCTTGGATTAATATGGATTATATGGATATCTCCATAGATATTAACTTATTATCAATTATTTTGTCTTTTTTGATTTCTTTGACTTTATATGATTACTTTTTAAGTCTTAGGGTGTCATGATCGCCTGACTTTGCAGAATCGTCACCCAGACTATCTGCTCATGAATACACATTTTGTGTTAAAATTAATAGGTACTAAGTAGGTATTTGCTTAATTTTAAATACAAAAGGTTCCTCTCCTTTAGTGGTATTTTCTCAATGGAGTCATTGAGTGAATACTCACCAAAAATTGAAGCGGCGAGTTTCATAGATTTTCATTGATGATTTTTTTCGTGAAATCATTCTAAAAATATATATCTTAGTTTAAAATAGCTTTCGAAAGGCATGTCAACAAGCCTTTACCACAAAAAAGAACAACATTCCACTTATAACCATATCATCATGCAAATCGATTTTGGTTTTTCAGCGCCGCTGTTATCGATTTTGATAAATTGTACACGTACCTTAAACGACGCCTGATAAGCCCTGCGGACTTTGCTTGATGACGTCACGAAATGTGACGTCGGAGGGGATACCATAATGAGGAAAATGAAAGTACCTAATAAGGTTTGGTTTATGAGTATGCACAATTTATTGGTAACTAAAATGCCTTTGAAATGAGTGTTGCAGTATCAAATGATTGCATTTTCATTTATATTAAAAATTCATAGATTTTATTTATGTAGTATTTACCTATTTAATTTTTACAAACATTTAACTATTTGTATCCCTGATATTTGGAGGGAACTTCGCATTGAGGTTAACGTTAACTTCATACATTAAATAGGCCAAGATTACCCCGGTGACAAAAATGAAATTTTAGAAGAAAATAGGGTTCCAGCTGATAGGTACAGAAAGCGAGGGAGGCCTAAGACTTACTATATTATTAAAGTCAAAGTCAATTTTTTTTATTGAAACTTGACCTTCAAAGAAGGCTCTTTTTCACGTCGATAACTAATTATTTAATCATAATATATTATGTCTCAAAGCTACAAACTACTAGCATTTCGGAACGACCACTGCTGAGAAGAAATGCCGAAAGAAACTCATGAAACAGAATCGTATTAACAGATCGTAATCATAATACTTCTTTATTTGATCCTGCAGGAGGGGGAGTTCCTATTCTTTATCAACACTAGATGGTCAGATGAACTAGGGATATTCGACAAAAAGTGGATGGAAAAAATAAGTTTAAGTTAAAATTGCGCCAAGTGCACTAAAAATGATAAAATAAATTTTTTTCCCAAAAAAATGAACCGACTTCCATTGTAAAACTTAAAATCATGAAATAACTTAATAGGCAGATTAATCAAAAAGAAAAATGTATTGACATGCTACCTACTAAATGAGGTGAAGTCGGTGCCAAGTGCAAGGAGTAAGGATATTTGGCATTTTAATTACACATGATTCTAATGTTAATTTAGATGATTTAATTTTTAATTCGGGAGAGAATTAGAGAGTGATGCTTTTGCCCAGCTGTGGAAAATGTAAAAAAACTTGTTTAGAAAGGAACTAAAAATCAAAGTTTTCCGGATTGAACCACCTTCCGCTCATAAAGACTATTCTAAATAGAGTTCAAAGCGAATCTAATGGATTGGCCCACTTGTCTGCGTTCCCCGCCAGGTCAAATACTCTATACACATCAAACAGCTTGTTTTAAAACAAACAAATTTGTTTTTCTCACAATGAGATCGTGGATCTAAGGTGCTTAGATGTTTTCCGAGAGTTCATTTCGAGTAGAGTCTAAAATTTTCTTATAAACCGATCGCGCTAGTGCGAAGTTGTTTGAATTATTTGCTAAAGAAAGGTTAAGGTTGCCTGGAAGAAATTGCACTTGCGATAAGGCCGCCTATTGTACACATTACCTATATATTAAGTCACAATGTTACTGTATCCACTAACAATCCTTAATGTTTTGGTGCAATAAAGTACTTATTTACTAAAGTACTTACTTACTTGAAGAGAAAAAGACCAATAAAAGTGGGATTCTAATTTTCTATTGGTTTCCGTTGTCGCATGTGCACCCACTGCCTTTATCTATACCTATGACTCACTGAAAATGGCCGAGAAGACCGATTTTCATACAATCTACTTGATATTTATTATGCTATCTATCAGAAACTTTAAAACACTTATCCCGCCTTAAAATCTGTCACATTCTTATCTACCTATTCTAAAGAGTTAAGTCGCTCTTTCTGTTTAAAATATAAGTAATGATGACTCAAAGTAACTTCCGTTTCCTGCATTTTTTTGCTCAATTCAGTGGCGACTTAAGTAGAAATATTACTGTTAAAAATTCTGTGAATATTGCTTATAACTTATATTGAAAGACACGCACACACACATAAAGGGCCAAGCAAAATGTCTGATAGCTACGGCTTTGACAAAAAAAAAAAACGAAAACATATATGTAATTCAAGGGTCTTGATTGTACCTTTTTACACGACTGACCAAAAAAGGAGTGTTATGTTTTCAGGGTTCATGTATGTATGTAAGTATGTATGTATGTATGTATGTATGTAAGTTTCTTTATTCCATCATAAGTCCTGAACGGCTTAACAGATTTTGATGTGAGAGGTATTTTTAGATTCCTTGCATTCCTCCGAGTGACATAGGCTATATGACGTCATCATAAAAACAAAATGACGGATTATATATGTGAAAAATAGCAGACCAAAAAAATAAAATTTGATCAATCTTATCGAGTGGGGTATCAAATTGAAGGGCTTTAAAAGGCGATTTCAAAAATGTATATAACTTATATGTTTGTATGTACTTTTTTAGTAAAAACTTGTCAGTCGTGTTTTTTATTTTTAATAATTAGCTTGTTAAAGTTATCTAGAAATGTGCGCAACTCTTGAATTTTGGATTATTTCATGTTACTCTTGTATTTAATATTTTTTTTTAATAATACGCAATTTACTCAATTAAATATATTGTTGGCAGGTGTACGATGAGTCGGCAAAGGTGGTAGAGGTCCGGAGGGCGGGGGGATGCGGCCCGCGCGCGCCCGTCCGTCCGCCGCCTCCGTCAGATAGCGGCGCCCGCAACACCGCCGCGCTGCGACTATGCGCATGGCAAGCGCCCTGCCCACTCTGCTCGCGGTAAGACTTGGCTGGTGCACGGCCGTGCGTTTTGTAATGTAGGCACGGTTAGCGATGTGCCGTCAAGAAATAGGTACCGTTTCCGAAAATTTCTTCCTTTGAAAATTTCCGAATCGCTCCCGACCAGTGGTCCAATGGCTACACAGACCACCTACCTGTGAATGGCTATGTCCAACAAGTTGTACCATGGGTAATTAAAACTACCTATCCATGGTCTAAAAATCGCTCTTTCCGTTCTCGGGAATATTTCCGTCCCAAGAAAATTTCCGCTTGATCTTTGAAAATTTCGAAAATGGCACATCATTAATTTCAGTACAGTACGAATGTTTTTCGGCCGTGTTTGGACCTGGCTTTCTTATGAATTTAATGAAAATCTCTTTCAGATATCTCACAACCACAACTTATATCGGTTGAATATAACTTGATGTACGGAGTTGTCCTCTTGCTTTTTATCAATATAGATCTCAATCATTTAATAGCCACATTTAGCTAAATATTCACAATTTTAATTAAACCTTGTAATTTACTCGAAAATTTTTATACACAGTCCGCCCGCCCACGGATTCCACAGTATGAAAAAATGCAAGATAAATATAATTTTCGAAATATAATTTTTAGTCTTAACGAGATAAAGTACCTATGAAAAATCCGAACATTTTACACATAACTGTAGGTGTAATAAAATAGAATACTTACTTGTACGAAAAAACCAAAGAGTTTCAAGGAATTAGATCAGACAACTTCCGCAAAACAAGCAATTAACAAAACAACATTCGATTAGTTAACGACAAATTAATGAACCTGTCGTTGACTTGTCAAATACGTAAAACACAATTACATTTTTCAAATACCAGGTGCTACTTACACAATAATAATAAATCCGAAGAAATCCACGCAAATGGTAAGTAAATTGTATTCAAAGTCAAAGTCAAAGTCAATTGTTTTTATTTAAATAGGCTTAAAAAGAACACTTTTAAATCGTCATATTCTTATTTTTTTGCATGTTGCCTAGTGTGGTGCCAACTGTTATATCTTTAAGTGTAAAATGTAAGTGTCTCAATAAATCATTCATTCATTCATTTTTAGTTAGTTGACGTCATAAAATTACTTAACGCTAAGGTTACCACCGCCGCCGCCTCCAAAGCGCAAGTGGAGAAAAGGCGGCGCAACAAATTCCACTGCTGCATTTTCTCCAAAGACGTCACTTTACAATACATTTGTATTTTAACATTTACTAAAAAAATATTGTAGGTATATTTTTCCCAATAGAAATCTCGCCCGGTGACTGAGATGAAAAGTTTTCTCGTTGTTTATATTATATTGAATCATACATTTCCAAAATAGGGCCCTATATCGATTCATCCGAAACTGTGGAATAAATATGTAGAGCAAGTATACACTGTCACTTATACACATTGTTACTAATACTAATACCAAATACTATATAAACTCTAACTCGCTAGAGTATAGTATTTGCTAATACTGATTCCTTTAAAATAAAAATTAGGTGGCATCATAAAGTTACAAGAAAATAAATTTCATTCTATGACAAATTTTATTTTTATGTCTATGGGTGGCAATTCAGCGGGGGCTCTATTCATGTCAAATAATTCACCAACACGATCGAATGATGATCGATATGATCACACGAATTTTCATGTGTCTTTCCTTCGGATATGTCGAGTGAAAATTTATTTATTATTGAAAATGAGTTTTTCTTCCGATAAATAAATTAGTAGCATAAAAGTAGGAAGCGCGCGCCCCTTCCCAGCCCCAGCCCTTCCTACTGATTAGTAGTCACATATTTCAAAATTAGAGCGATCAATGGAATTCTGGAAATTCTTGTCTTTTCACTTTGTTTGAAAAATAAACTAATATAAAAACAAGGTAACTCTGGGTACAAAATGAAAAGACAGTAAATACGTTCTTGTTCTGAAACAAGTTCTTACTGCTCCGATTCTGCAAAAGTCCATGCATATTTTATGAACTAGCCGATGACGGAATTAGGTAGTTTTATCTAGACGTGATGATGACCACAACCCATGGAATGCCAAAGAGTCGACACATCTAGCTTCTATATCCAATCGAATATGACTCCTTCGCATCAGTATACAACCAACTGCCGAGCGCTACGCTAGTCTTAAAAAAAAGTTAGACGCATTCTCTACGCCCAGCGGCCTGTCAAAAACGCGCGCGAACGGAAAAATGGAATACAAATGTTCAAATTAAAATATTCGAAATCAACTTTTAGTGATGGCCAGTTCTAAACAGTTATAACGATTATTAGTTACATATTTTAAAGTGTTAATTATGTCGGAGTGTTGCACAAAATCGTTCCGAATATAAACATTTTCAAATGAACGGTTGTGGTGACCTCAAATTTTATGTATGATTTATTCAAGTCCTTGGATAAATTTAATTTTGCTGACGGCAATTAATATGGTGAGTTTTAATTACATTTACGTAGGTTTTACGTAGAAGTTTTTAAGATTGACGACAGAACGTCTCATTTAAATTCAAATTAATTAGCGATTTGATTAAATGGATATTTGATTACTTTATTTATTATTATAGTATAATTCCATAGATTTTTATCTATGTTAGATTTAAAAATAAGCTGATAAACATGCAACATTTTAAAAATATTGTTTTAACTATCGTTATTATTGTCGGCCAGGATTATTTTGAACACACAGTTTTTAAGATATATAATGACTTAAAAATTCAAGGCCATTCTGCCATAAAAAAATTTGGACCATAAAACTTTTGCACTGCACTGAAACCGCAAAGAACTGCGCCCCGAGGCCAATAAAAAAATGACGTCTTAATGTCTATGGTTTTAAAGTCATTAAAACGTAACATAAACCATTTTCTTAACTCCTGTAACGAAATAAAATATTTACGATAATTTTATCGCAGCATTGTGAGAAAAACTATTAAGTGAAATAATATGCGGTTTTCTTGAATATTTTCGCAAACGTTTATGGAATTACAACGGATTTTAATGACACGGTGTTCATTTTCAATTTAAAAATAATTTAGTACCTAAATTATTTGAAAATATTGTTGTTAAATTAGTGTCCCATAGGTACCACGAGTAAATTTACTTTGAGCCTAGCTTATTGTCTCGACATATCTTGAAATTATCATACGAGTATCATCCATACTAATATTATAAATGCGAAAGTTTGGATGTGAGTTTGTGAGTTTGTGAATTTGTGAGTTTGTGAATTTGTGAATTTGTGAGTTTGTGAGGATGTTTGTTACTCAATCACGCAAAATTTACTGGACGGATTTCGATGAAATTTGGTACAGAGGTAGATAATGACCTGGAATAGCACATAGGCTACTTTTTATCCCGGGAAAAAGCACTGTTCCCGTGGGAAATTCACGCGGGCGAAGCCGCGGGCAAAAGCTAGTATAATAATAATTTTAAATCAAAATTAAGTGTTTATTAAGAAATTAGACCTAACAGGCACGTTTTCGTAAATAAAAGTTATTTTAAAGTACAATATCCTAACTAATATTACAAATGCGAAAGTGAGTTTGTATGTTTGTTTGTTACCTCTTCACGCTTTACTTTTCTACTGGACGAATGTTCCTGAAATTTTGCATACACGTAGTTCGAAGTATTGAGAAGGACATAGGATACTTTTAATCCCGGAAAAAAGCACTGTTTCCGTGGGAAATTCACGAGGAATTAGTAATTTTATAAATCTCAAAGCTACAAACTACTAGCACATGGGCGTATTGAGCGTGCCTTAGGCTCAATAATCAATATTTTTCTATTTCTGTGTGAAGTAGTATTGTTTGTGGACGACACATCACTAACTAAACTCCATATTTTATTCCTACCAGTCCTATCATGTAAACAATCTTACCATGTCTTTTTATGATTTTACAACAATATACATTAAAATAGACTTTTTAGGAAATTACTTTTGTGGTTTTACTTTAGAATGTTTAGGTTTGAACTAATATTTTATTTATTTTCAACAAAATTCAACAAAAAGTGCTGTGAAGATTGTTTACATGATAGGACTGGTAAGAATAAATGGAGTTTAGATATTTTAAGTTGACAGAAAAATATTCTATGTCTAAACAGAAGTATCCATAGATTAAAATAATGAAATAGATAGATTAACCTATCAAATCTAATCATAAAAGAATGCAATAACGTAGAATTTAGATTGTAAATATAAATTAAAACCCTTTTCAAACAAAGGATAATATTTATTAGATTGATTAATACTGATAAAAACAAATAATTGTTTTAAATAAGTCAATAATAATTAACTGGTGTTTGTGATTAAATTCCATAGATTTATTTGATTATAGTTAATTGAAGCGATACGAATTGCAAAAGTTATCTCAATTATAACTAATTTTCAACTTTAATACGTATTATAATAATAAATAATAAACGGATTAACTAAGGTTTCGATTAACTAAAGAACCAAAGTGATTAATAAATAAATAATATACGATCAATTAATATCACTACTTCGTTGTCACTTTCAATTAGAGAGCTGCGCTCTTGTTGGTGTTGTTACGTGGAATGAAACACAACACTTCCTTGGTAATGTTAATGGTGTGATTTTGCCAATTGCCTTCTCTATTTCACATGCTAGCTGATAAATCATCAACTCTCTCTCTCAGCCTAAAGACGTCCACTGCTGGACAAAGGCCTCCCCCAAGGATTTTATCCGTGGGGGGTTTTGCCGTAATCGCCACGCTTGGCAGGCGGGTTGGCGATCGCAGTGTGATGGCATAGTACGCGGAAAGATGCTGCTGCCCATCCTCCTGTTTTTAATCCCTTAGTCGCCTCTTACGACACCCACGGGAAGAGATGGGTTGGTGCTATTCTAAGGCCACACCACAGGCCAGAATCATCAACTAGAGTGCAGGTTTCCTCACGATGTTTTCCTTCACCGGAAGCTAGGTCTTTATTTTATTTCAGACTGTACTGTATGTACTTATTGTGAGTAATATATACACATATATATGAGAATATAAAAGAAAGAGGTAGTCCACTTAGAGCACTAATCCGAACAGCACAAACGCGAACAGCACAAGACC
This sequence comes from Ephestia elutella, assembly GCA_018467065.1. NCBI lineage: Eukaryota > Metazoa > Arthropoda > Insecta > Lepidoptera > Pyralidae > Ephestia > Ephestia elutella. The sequence continues at coordinate 1,989,408 of CM031584.1, forward strand.
TTGTCCACGAACAGCACAATTTAATATTTTGGCATGTGCTGTTCGTGGATTCTAATTTTTATTTTATTTTGGTCCACGAACAGCACATACAACTATTATACTTATATTATGTATATTGATTTGTAAATACTCTTGGAACCTAGTGCTGTCTGCTGAATGTGTTCCTTATACAGGCGATATTATTTTTGTTACTAAATGTCGCCTAGACATATTTCGTACGTACCAACGAAAGTAGGCATTTGTAATTAATAAACGATCAAGTGATGTTATCGGTATCTTTTATTTAACATCGTCCTGTATAAGGAACACATTAGCAGACAGCACTAGGTTCCAACAGTATTTACAAATCAATATATATAAGTATAATAGTTATATGTGCTGTTCGTGGACGAAAATAAAATAAAAATTAGAATCCACGAACAGCACATGCCAAAATATTAAATTGTGCTGTTCGTGGACAAGGTCTTGTGCTGTTCGCGTTTGTGCTGTTCGGATTAGTGCTCTAAGTGGACTACCTCAAAAGAAAAGCCCCTCTGGCATGTTAGGTGACCAAGACTATTTAATGAGTTTCTTTCGGCTTTCCTTTTCAATTGTGGTCATTCCGAAATACTAGTAGTTTGTAACTTTTGAGATTTATAATACAACTAGCTTTTGCCCGCGGCTTCGCCCGCGTGAATTTCCCACGGGAACAGTGCTTTTTCCCGGGATAAAAGTAACCTATGTGCTATTCCAGGTCATTATCTACCTCTGTACCAAATTTCATCGAAATCCGTCCAGTAGATTTTGCGTGATTGAGTAACAAACATCCTCACAAACTCACAAACTCACAAATTCACAAACTCTGTTATGTAATAATAACAGATTTTTAAGAGAAATTAATATTTAATTTAAATTAATAGAAAATACAATTTAAAATATAAAAAATACACCACACGGGCACGGACAGAGTTCCAAAGAAATCTCGGATACGGCACAGACACGGATAGAGTTCTAAATAAAATTACGGATACGGCACGGACAGGATAGCCGGGGAAATCCCGACAGGGGGTAAAGTTTGTCCGGCGGCACAATAGGGTTGAAGATGTTCTGGCGGTACAGTAGGGATGGCAGGCGAAAGTGAGTACCTTTAATCCAGGCTTCGGCCACAGGTCACAGCAGCACAGCAGGGGTGGCAGGCGATAGTGTGTGCCTTTATTCCAGACTGCAATCCACAGGTCACAGCAACTTCTTCGTGTTAGATATTGATTAACGACGCGAAGGCTTGCAGGGTCCCGGGGTCAGCAGGCCCCGAGACAAGACCTTTATAGTTCGTACCGTTCTGTTTCTCAGAAGATCAAGACTGACCCGGACTGACATTCAGTGTCTTTATATAGGCCTCGATTTAGAATTTCGTATTGCTTCATAATTTTCAAATAAAATACGAAATTAGAACATTTGTGAAGAGGTTCGCATAGAAATTTATAGAATTTTAGAAAAATAAAATCTGACTTGTCACAATCCTTGACAATCAAAATTGTTTATAATAAGGAAAGACATAAATAATTTTAATAAAATTTAAAGAAGTGATCATCGAAAAGTGTAGAAAAGTACATTAAATATGTTGGAAAAACATATATACTATAAAACAACCAAAAATGAAGATATAACGGAAAGTTTAAAGAAATATTCCTTAGCAACGTAGAAATTTTACAATAGAAAGTGTAAAAAAGAACATTTTGAGCTAAATAAGTAATCATAATAGTAAAATAGACAAGAATAAAAGTAAAATAAACATGAATACACTACAACTCACAAACTCACAAACTCACAAACTCACAAACTCACAAACTCACAAATTCACATCCAAACTTTCGCATTTATAATATTAGTATGGATATGATTATATTCTGATGTAAAAAAGAGCTTTGAAGGCCAAGTTTCAATGAATTATTTTTTACTTTTGACTTAAGACGAGGTCCAACCTGAGCTGCAAAAAACAAAATTCATGCGCTTAACCGCGCCGTGTGCGTATTGCTATAAGATAGTTTTTTGCACAACACAATGTTCTACTTTCGTTGGCAGGATCGAACAGATTTTGTACCGATTTAGCAACTATTTCTCAAATATCTTTAAAAATATTAGTCTAAAAACAAAAGTGCTCGTTTAAAACTTTAATATAGTATATATATTAACTAATTATATAAAAATATGTTATCGCTGAAAATTGTAAGTTCCATGACTTGAAAGCTGATTTTTTTCTAAATTTTCGGTGCCATTATGAAGTAATTAAGCCGAAAATATGTATTTTTATTAAAAAGTACACGATTGAAACCTTAATAAACATCATAATCTATATCCTGTATTATTTTTCCACTTCGTAATTAAACTCTAATTAGGAAAATTTCTTTATGAAAAATTACAATTTTTTCGAATGTGTGCTACGACATCGCCTTAAGGGGTTGTCTATGAAAATTATCATATATTAAATTGCATAATAGCCTGAGAACAATAACATTGTTCAGTATGGCGAAAAAAAATAATTCTAGAATAGCGATTTTCTTTTTTTATCGCTTAGATAAATTATCTTACAACATGTTGTGATAAAAATCCACAAAAAAATCGACACGCATATGCAAATAAATAAATAAATTATGTAAAAAAATTATTACAACTGAGCAGAAAATTGCTAACAGGAATATTGTATTTATTATAAAGTAGATATTGTACTGATTCTCTCTGTTTAAGTATAATCCAACTTTTTTGTATTTCGGAAATCATCGATTTAATTTAAAATATTTTAATTATTCTTTAAAAAATAAAATCTTTTGGTATAAAAAAATTAACAATAAAGAAAAAACTTTTTTAACGATCCTTTATACAATTCTTTATATTTTATTTCAAATCCAATAAAAAAAATATGTGCAAAAATATATGAGTATTATTGCTTGAAAAAAAATTACAACAGGATTTTTTTTTGGTAGACTTGTATTTCTGCACTATCAATAAACAGACAGATGTGAAATCCAACACATTAAGTGTTATTTTCGTAATAAATTTAATAAAAGTTCGTAGCGATTTATCGCGGGGTTGAAGCGGGGTGCGGGCGGGCCACAAGTCTGCCGGCCGGCCGACCGCTCGCCGCTCGCTCTGTACTGCGGCGCATGCGCGGGGTAGGGTGCGGGCGGGGCGGGGACACTCCAGGACGCGGAAGGAACTCGTACGCATTAATCGTCTTGTGCCAATTCAGGCTCGAAACTCTGAAGGTATTAAGAAGGTAATCTGTAGTAGGTTATCTGCCTACTACAGATAACATCTCATCTCATTAACATTAATAAATACAAAATATTTTACGATAACGCATCTTTACAACTGTGAAAGAATTTTTGAAAACGGTTCAGCAGTTCCTGATTTTATCGCATTCAAAAAACAAACAAATAAACAACTAAACTCTTCAGCTATAAAATATTATTAAAATAGATAACGGAGATGCGTGACATATTCACAGAATGTTTTATTAAATCCTGTACGCTTATTCGAAGCCCATCGATTATAATAATATTTGAGAGCGGCTCTTCCGTTTCCCTTTTTATCGCTAAATAATTCCGTTTATCAACCGTTTTTCGCCCTTCCACCGCCCCGCAGGCGAAGTGGTGGGGGCACGTGAGCGCCCCGACTTCGCTCTAGCTTCATTGGCGTCTGATTTCCCGCCACGTACGGTCGTGTTTAAGAGCTACACAAAAACATTTTGTGGCCTGGCAACATTTTTGTTTTTACCACGACCGTTATACATCGCGTAAGTTAAAATTTAAATTTTTTGTACTGCAACGATGTTTGTCGTTCGATTTACTATAACTAATAATTATTTTTTATTCCGAATCCGTGTTTTCTTTCAGCAGTGACTGAATTTCAGTGTTTAATGTGTGAATTCGTTTCAGTAAAATGAGTGATCACATTAAGGATAATTTCGTTCGCCCTCGGAGGCGATCAAGGTCATCGTCAAGTTCAAGTTCGAGTAGTAGCAGTTCTGGAGCTAAGTCTCGGAGACAAAGGCGATGAGAACGTGAGGCTAAACAGGAGAAAAAGTTAGAACAGCTTGCGAAATCGGTGAGTGATTTGCAAAATCAATTCTATTCATAAAATCACAGTACTCCTGTTTACTCCCAGTATGATCAGTCAAATAACGAGTTTATTGATGCAAATATTAGTGGAGAATTATACGATTACCCTTCGCATGATAATTTTGAGGCAGCATGCGCATCTAAGGATGTTCAGCCAAGTACAAGTAAACAATTAGATTTTAACATATCTCTGAACACAAGTCTTAAGGAGCCTTCAGTTTCAAAGGCACTGGAAGCTTTTGTAAACTCTCTTAAGGACATTCAACGTTTCGGGAATCGTCCTGGTCAGATGTTCGATATTCCGAAGTGCAAAAATCTTACTCCCACGCCCCTGAGTTTATTGAATTAGAGGCTAATGACGAAGTTAAGGCTTTTGGTACCTCAAAGACCCTGGCTTATGTTGAGAGGTCTTTCGCTGCCCTTACCTTTGCTATGTTAAAACAAAAGAGGTTTTAGAAAAGAGTTTACAGGATTTGTTATTTAAAGCTAGTAAAACCGAAGGACTGTCTTATGCTGATTTAAAGGAAAAAATAGAAAATATTTTTATTAATGGTGAGTATCACAAGGTATCTGTGGATGCACTGCAATTAGTATGTGGTTACAGAGCAGACCTAGTACAGCAAAGACGTGAAAGCGTACTGAAGTTTGTTAAGAAGCCTCTCTTGAAGGTATCGTTGCGTAAGATCCCTCCTACATGTGAGAATCTTTTGCAACAGAAACTTTTGCAGCTACTGCGGAAAAAGCTGGAGGTATCCGCAAGTCCTTTTGGCCTAGTTCGAAAGCTGCTCCTGCTGCGCATGCAGGCAGCAGTAACCAGCACCACCCTGCGCAAGGGCGAGTTGCATTTGTGCCACCATCAGGCAATTACAGAAAACGTGTACCTGCGCAAGGTACTTGCTATCATCACTGTAATCATGCACCCGCGCAGGGTCATAATAGTAATTACAGTTGCTCTCGTTGTCCTGCGCAAGGACCAAACAATAGTGGGAATCAAAGAGCTTCCTCGCGCTATAACAATACATTTCATGCAAAAAGCGAGCATGTGCCATCGGGTTCTCATCCCGCTGCAAAGCGACGACAAACGTCTCCCGCTTGCCATGATAAGCCCAAAAATAAGCGTCGAAGATATTGACTCGAGGATATTTCGGACTAATCTAATAGTACGAATAGTACTGTAGAAGTAGCTTCGGATTATTATTAGATTACTTATTAGCCAACCAGGATCGTCAGATTTTGTGCAATCATGTGCAGTTAATAACAGACACGTTGTTCAGACTGGGCTGGCAAATCAACTGCCAGAAGTCGGTATTTGCACCTCAGACTTCATTCGAATATCTGGGAATTATTTGGGATCCCTGGCAAGGAACGAAGAGCCTTCCAAACAAAAAAATTGTGAAAATAACAGAACTCTTGTTGAAGTTACTTCACGATCGCAAGGCGAATTTGGTGCAGATTCAAAGTCTAGTGGGAATATTAAATTTCGCCAGCTTTGCGATTCCCAGAGGTCGATTGAATCATCGACATGTGCCGAACTTTTTACACGTTCTAATGCAAGAAAATCCAAGAAAGCGTTTGTCTCTGCCGAACCCAGTTCTTCAGGATCTCTATTGGTGGCAGGAGAACTGCAGCATGGCTTCACCACTGCATGCGCCTCCCCCTACGCAGTTTCTGACAACAGATGCATCGGATTGCGCGTGGGGAGCCAAGTTGAACAATCTTTGCCTATCAGGATCGTGGGACGAGTCGGAGAGATTGCTCCACTGCAACGAGTTGGCAGTTTTGAAGGTATTAGAACAATGCCAAGATCTAGGTCTTTGCCAGACATCAATTCTCCTGCAGACCGACAGTCGCACGGTACAAGCGTGTTTGCGAAACGAAGGTGGCACTCAGTCAACATGCTTAATGAATCTGACATACAACATTTATCAGATCTTAGAGCGTCATTTTATAAGTTTAAAAGTTTGTCACCTTCCTGGTATGTTCAACAACGATGCCAATTGCCTATCGAGACACAAACCGCTTCCGGAATGGCACTTGCTACCGGCAGCGACGGCAGTGGTTTATGCCAAATGGGGAACGCCCGAAATAGACCTTTTTGCGTCCTAGACAGCCCATGTAGTGCCACAATATGTGTCACTCGATCAGAACAACAAGGAGGCAGTTTTTCAGGATGCCTTCAGCAGGAGTTGGAATTTCAGATTGGCATGGATTTTCCCTCCCCCTTGCCTTATGCCAAGAGTCCTTCAACTCCTAAATCAGGCAGTAGGAACGTACATGATAGCGACGCCCAGATGGAATCAGCTTTTCTGGAGGGCGGACATCAAGCACAGAGCCCTGGCTCCTCCACACACGGTCTGGAAGCTTCAGGAAGTGTTATTAGATGTGTCAACTCAATCACCTCCACCGAAAGTCGAAGAGATGTATCTCGAAATTTGGAAATGTGCGGGTGGTTTGATGACTTAGAGGAATGGTCGGTGGAACAGAAATCTCTTTTGCAATCTGGCTGGAGAGCGTCCACAATTAAAACTTATAATGTTGCTTGGGCCCGTTGGCGTACGTGGACAGTGGAAAATAAAGTTTCGGTAAACAAACCAACTGGTTCGGATTTAGCACGTTATTTATGTGATCTGCATCAGAAAGAAGGTTTATCATACAGTACCATTTTACTGCACAAGTCTGTAGTAGCAACGTTGTGTGCACCAGACTTATCAGGAACATTAAGTTCCCATAAGCTTGTTAAGCAAGCATTAAAAGCTATCTCTTTGAAGAGTCCCAAAGATCCAAAACCACCGATATGGGATGTATCGGAAGTTACGACTTACTTAGAAAATAAGGAGGTGCCACTTACCCTTTATGAGGTTTCTAAACGTACAGCTATATTACTGTTATTATATTCTGGCCGCCGGGTTCATGACCTCACTCTGCTGAGCATAGATTCGGAGCATTGTGCAGTTTCAGAGGAAAGCTTAGTTTTATGGCCGGGTTTTGGTTCCAAAACGGATAGATCAGACTATCGTCAATCGGGCTCGCGTCTTAGTAGTGCGCCAGTAAGAGAAATAGACCCCGTATACTGGGTCACTATGCTAATACAACTGGGGCAAGAGCGAAGAGAGTCATGCAATACGTCTAAGCTTTTTGTCACCGCCAGAGGTGAACCACGCCCTGCTTCAAAAACTATAATTGCCGGCTGGATTAAATCTACACTTCGAGATGCAGGCATTAAAGCTACTCCGGGCAGTGTGAGGGCCGCAGTGGCATCAAAAAATTGGATAAACAATTTTTCAATAGATCAAATCACGTCTCAAGGCAACTGGCGTTCAGGAGACACTTTCAGGAAATATTATTGTAGAGAGATTCGACAACCGATAGCTGATTCTTTCTTAAGTTCATTGTTTACAGCAATTTAGATCACCGTAAACAAGAATTATTTTAATTCATTTGTTAATTTATTTAATACGAGCATAATTAGTTTCACATGTGTGTGTATTTAAGTTAATACTGATTTTATAATTTTTTCTTCAAAAATAAATATTACATTGAAAATTTTCATCTTTGATTTTCATAATATATACCTATACACAGAAATAAATTCTTATCACATTGGCTTCCTTCCTTCCACCGCCAGGCGATACCAAACATGTATCTCAAATATTATTATAATCGATGGGCTTCGAATAAGAGTACAGGATTTAATATACGCGTTTTACCTTACAATAAAATGCTTATTAAATACTTACCTTATTCGAAGCCCATCGATTAAGTCCTGCCTGGCAGACTTTTTAATAGAGCCAAAGAAGCTAGAGCGAAGTCGGGGCGCCCACGTGCCCCCACCACTTCGCCTGCGGGGCGGTGGAAGGGCGAAAAACGGTTGAAAAACGGAATTATTTAGCGATAAAAAGGAAACGGAAGAGCCGCTCTCAAATATTATTATAATCGATGGGCTTCGAATAAGGTAAGTATTTAATAAGCGTTTTATTGTAAGGAAAAACGTGTATATTGTACGTAATACACCTCATTTTTACCATGAAAAAACAATATATATTAATAATATTATTGCCCTATGGAGTAAAGGTGCAAAGCATTTTAAAATTTTAAATCATATACTCTAGTACTATTATATATTCTGGGATCATAGTCAGTGCGTATGATACCTACACACATAAGCTACTTCGTGTATCTTCCGCGCTACACAGCGATCGAAATTGAACCGTATGCGTTCTATGTTTAAGATTCAAAGTGCCGTGCACTCTGATCCAGGTTTTAAAATTGTGTTTATGCGGTTAGATTTTTAGATGGATTTTTGTATTTCCGAATCTTGTTTTATATGAAACCAAAAGTCTACCAAAAATAACTTGTGTTATATTTTTGCACTGTGTTTTAAAGAAGAGATATTATTTTTTTTTTGTTCCAGTAATGTTATTTGTTAGATTTTTTTTTGAAATAAGCTTAAATAATATTTGCTTCTTTTAAATACTTCAAAAAGGCATATATCATTTTTACCATAGCTTTTACAATGGTATAAAGCTGATTAGCTAAATTTATTAAAAAAAAAACATTTCCTCTTATTTTTATTAGTGGATTTTATTGTCGTCATTATTATTTTGGTTACTTATGCACGTTTCAAAATAATAACCTCTGTTATTGTTAATGCTCTCCCAATGTGCCCCTATTTTTAATTTTCATTTTTTTTTAAGTCTTCCATATCAAAATTACTTTGGATTCGAAAATATAGTGTCTTAGAATTACCTAATATTTAATTATTTTCGGAAACCAGCCTGTTCGTGAGTTATTTTAGTTGGAACGCTATTTTTCTTGGGCTATAAAGCAAGAGAACGATTCGTACCTGGGACCTTTAGATCCTGAGAACTTCTTAACCACTCAACCAGTAGGTACCGCTTCGATATCGTACTTAGCCCTTAAATGGAAAGCGGTTACCGGCAACTCTCTTCCGGCTTCGATAAACTGCAATTAAGTATTAAGTATCACTACAAAAATCGACTCGCATGAAATCGGAACAATAGAATCGATTAAAAATCGATTAATGATCGACCAACTGCTCCCTGTAGCGTGCACTCTGCCGTGTCGAGAACAATGGCAGTCAAAAGTTTAACTCTTTAAATGCGCTTCATGTAAGGAAGAAATTAGGAAGCGGGTGGTCCAAGTTTTCCACTTATTTTCAGTCTGCCTTAGGATTTTTTCTTAAAAAATGACTTTACATGTTTCACATTATATTTATCGTAAGGTAACTTCAAGTTCAGTTTATTAAACATAGTGAACAAACTACGAGCTGCTCTACTACTTGAGCTGGCCGTATAGACTTATGCTGGCCGCATAGAATCTAGTTTTTCCGTGCGGAAATTGATAGACATTATGTGCGTCCACTCGAACATTTTGTATGAAAAACATGCATTCGGGTCTCTGAATCTGAAATATCCGAACGGAAAAAAACTGCCATGTGCACCAGCTTCTCTAGAAGTACGTAGTACTTATATTTATTCTGTGCTAGAAGTATAAGAAAATTTTAACCGTCTGCTATCAGTTCATACAGCCAGAACAAACTGCTATAAAATTATGAGGTCCGATGACAAGATAATTTCTACCGAACTTTTAAAACCTGAAAATTTAAAATGCTCGACTTGCTTCCAAAAAGCGTTGGTTTGAATCTCAGTAACTCTTGAGTTTGTAGATCAATCTGACTCATGTACGGGCATCGTAAAGAAACTCGCATACTGGCTGACTGTACAGGTTACTGGTGTATATGACTGACCGCTAGATGGCGGTAGTCGTCATGTCAGATGTATTTCGGCTACTTGAAAAAGTCTTACTTGATAAGAAAGAGGGTGGTCACCACGGATGTTAGCGCTTTGTAGGTAAAATCCGAAAAGTTTAGTGTGTTTGTTTGATGACGCTAATCTGATGCGCTAATAAATTTAAAAAAATATTTTAGGATATGATAGCCACACTAGGCCTGTGATGTGGCCCTAGAATAGCACCAACCCATCTCTTCCCGGGGGGGCCTTAGGGGCGACTAAGAGATTTAAACCACCGGAGGATGGGCAGCAGCATCCTTCCGCGTACTATGCCATCACACTGCGATCGCCAACCCGCCTGCCAAGCGTGGTGATTACGGCAAAACCCCCCATGGATAAAATCCTTGGGGGAGGCTTTTGTCCAGCAGTGGACGTCTTTAGGCTGAGAGAGAGAGAGAGAGCCACACTAGGTATAGGCTATTCGGCATTACGAAATCCCACGGGAGCAATGCCTCGTGGGATAGTTAACATAATATTCTGTGATACATTGTATGAGTCTAGTAAAAACCAGTTTGAGTTGGATAACCATTGCGGCAAATTCAATCACTTGACTTCCTTACCCTCCCGTGAATGGTTCAATAGATCACTAGAATGAAAGAATGTCCTTTGAATAGAAAAATACTTGAGAAATCAGCCGTATTAGGAGTTAGAAAGGACAGCCTGCCATTTTAAGAAAAATGCTATTTGTTTCATTCAATGGCGTTCAATAAATAACTCATTTGAATAATAACTTTATATAATAACTATAACTAATTGCGCCTCCGCTCGCGTGAGAATTTACCCTTTGTGCTGTTCCCGGTATTTTTCTACCCGTGTATTAAATTTCATCGAATTCCGACCAGTAGATTTTGCGTGATTTAGTAACAAACATCCCTCCGAATTTCACATTTTAAATGTTAGTAGAAAGTAATAGAACTCAAATAGAAATACCTTAGAGTATTTGACAATTTTAATTAAGATATCATTTTAATAATAAATCGAATCGTAGACTCTGACGTAGCAAAATAGATATTGAAATTTTGTAATTTTCCATACTGTAGAACCATAATAATAAATACTTTATCTCACGGTGATTAGGCGATGTTACAAAATATGCATGATAATGAAAGTATTCGATAATGATATTAATAATCGGGTTGGTATGTGATTATTTATTTATGACATATATGACACACCCTCGAGGAGTTATTTTGCTAATATTATAAATGCGAAAGTTTGGCTGTGAGTTTGTGAGTTTGTGAGGATGTTTGTCACTCAATCACGCAACATCTACTGAAAGGATTTTGATGAAATTTGGTATACGAGTAGACACATAACGGGAATAACACATATGGTATTTTTTATCCCGAAATTTCCACGGGAGCGAAGCCCTGGGGCGCGGCTAGTATATATAGTAGAAGTAGTTATAGATACAAATTTGAGATTATGTGCGTATGTAATTCGGAGTGAGAAATAGGTAGGCTATATATTAGAAACTTGCTGTCTTCTTTTTAAAGAAAATATCAGTTTTGGAGCAGGCATTTCACGAACAGCCATAAGGAAAAGTATACCACTTTTTATAGTGGATCGTATTTCAGATTATATTAGTATGGATGGTGTACTTTTCTATGTGGCCCACTGTACCCTTAGATACAGATACAGTACCACGTCTTTACGCCTTACGGGGCAGACAAAACCAAGAGTCTTGAAGTTTCAAATATAGTAGTGACAGGTTGCTAGCCCATCGCCTATGACAAGAATCCCCAGCTTAAAACCTACTCCCTTGATTGTCTTTTACAATTTGAGCGGAAAGTGAAGCAGCTGACACAATCTCTCACCGTAGTTCCCACTTAGGTACCTAAGTAAAGCTAGGCGCATAAGCTACTCTACTGAAACCTACTCTACAATTATCTCTAGACTAGCCTGTGCCCGCGACTCCGTCCGCGCATATCTCAGGTTCTAGGCGGCATATCAACATGAAACTTACGACAGATTTTAAGTTAGAATATCTATAATACAACAGTAAAAACCACATCAAATTTGGTCCAGTAGTTTTTGCGTGATGCGCTTACAAACATACAGACAGACAGGCAGAAAACCACAAAAAATTCTAAAAAAAATTGTTTTGGCTTTGATTAGCCTTAGAAAGACTCCTCGTAATGTTTTTTCTTAGATATCTCTTATGTACAGACACAGACCAGTTACAGCGTTTTATTACATGTATATATATTGATTCATATCTATCAGGTGATTTTTGATATTCAAATCACTCATCGCGTATTTATTGAACCGTTGTAATTGCGTACAATAACTGTGGGGAAATACTTTCAGTAGACTGATAAGGTGGCTTTGTATTCCCGCCAATAAATCCATAAACATATTGTATGTTGTGACCGGTTGCAACGAACCGTCTTATCATTCAACCATATTTTAGTTTACGTATATCTTAAGTAACAGTTAAACGGAAGGGGTGTTGTTTTGAAACTTACTTTTATTTTATACTAGAATAGCTGCGCCCCGAAACTTTGCCCGCGTGAATTTCCCAAGGGAATAGTGCTTTTCCCGGGATGAAAGGAAATTCCCCTATGTCCTTCTCCATGCCTTCCTAATACTACATTGAAAAGCCCATGCAAAATTTCAGGAAGATTGATTCAATAGATAAAGCGTGATGGGGTAACAAACAAACAAATAAAGTTATGGCACAAACAAGACTCTCACTTTTTTGCATTTATAATATTAGTTAGGTACAGGATACAAGCTGCGCCCCGAGGCTTCGGCGTTTTATTATGTGGAATTTACAGATTAATATCTACTTAGGTATAGAGCATTAGATAAAATCATTTTTCATTACTCATACTCTGAAAGTGTCTGGAAGTTGCCTGAGGAGCGTGGAGAAAGTAATACTTTTCAGTAGACCATAGGGAGAATCGTTTTCAACTGACAGCTGTCAAATTATTTTTTTAAAAAAAACTAGTTCTATTTTCACGTTATTCTATTAGACCATATTGCAACTTACTATACTATGCCATTCAAACCATATTATGTTTACGTAAATTGAAATAACAGTGAAGATAGAAGGGGTGTATTTTTATATTTTTTTACTACATATAGATTTTTTTATTATTTTTCAATGATGGAACCAAATGAAAAGAATCTAATAGCTAAATAGTTGGTCGGCCACAGAAAAAAAATATGCTGGAAGCTAAAGCCGTAATCCGATCATTTTTTTTTCAAATTTAGAGTTTTGTTTACGCTTCCGTATAATTCACTCATCATTTCTTTAGCTAATTCATGTTTTTATTTTTACTTTCCTTGTATTCGTAATGAAAGCTCGAGGCTTGTTTACCTCGGGTGAAAGACTTTTTAAGTCCCTCGATTAAAACCCCGTACTCAGGTACTTAGAAAAGTTACTTTCACCCACTCATTAACAATGTACTATTTTAAAATATTTATTTTTTTAGAAATATTAAAAAAAAACTCAGTTTCAAAAGAACTGAATTTTAGGGCGGAGCTTAAAGAGCTTTCCTAAAATGGCTACCATATTTTAGCAGAGCGCATGCGCGATGAGAAAAAGGGAGGCCGTTGTGATTGGTCGGATATTTCCTCATTTCATATATTATAATTATATATTGATGTCCGCGACTCCGTCCGCAAAAAGGTGGCTTGTTTCATACAGTCTTTGACAACCTTTCACAACTACTTCTTTCCATAATCAACTCCCAAGAAGATGCAAAGGGTGGTAAAGATGTAATATAACATCCCCATAAGTTACTATTTGATAGCTATTCTTGAATAAAATTGACAAAAAACGTTGTTGTTCAGGTTTACCAGTTGTTCACAAAGCATGAAATTAATTATTTAAAAAACAAAACATTAACTTAATTAATTAATTGTCTGGAAATATTATTTCCTACACAAAATATCGGAGGTGAAGCGAAGTGGATCACATAACTTGGACGATTTAATTGCGGACGGAAAAGGTGAAATTAATTAAAAGTAAAAAAAATAAGTCCTAATACATTTCAAATTAAGTCGTTTTTAAAAATAAACTTTTCCTTTCAACCATTCGGTAGTAGATATTTTTTTTAAATTTATTTCCAGGAAAAATATATACTGGTTTAATCCCACTAATTTTACTAATATTATAAAAATGTATGTATGTGAGTAGGTAGGTATCGCAAAATCTACTGGACGGATTTCAATGAAATTCGGTAGGTACCTACCTACACGCATCCTAACTAATATTATACTCGTAAATGCGAAAGTGAGTTTGTTTGTTCATATGTTTGTTTGTTACCTCTTCACGCTCTATCTACTGAACCAATCTTCCTGAAATTTCGCATAGGTAGTCAGAAGTATTGAGAAGGATAGGATATACCTTTCATCCCGGGAAAAAGCACTGTTCCCGTGGGAAATTCACGCGGGCGAATCCGCAGGCAAAAGACGACCTCCGTGGCCTAACGGTATCACGCCAGACTGCCACACCGGAGGTCCCGGGTTCGATCCCCGGTCAGGTCAGGATGGAAAATGATCTTTTTCAGATTGGCCTGGGTCTTGGATGTTTGTATTTGTCATAAAATATAGTATCGTTTAGTTAGTATCCCATAACACAAGTCCCGAACTTACTTTGGGGCTAACTCAATCTGTGTGATTTGTCCGTATATATTTATATTTATTTATATTTATAATTATGTGAGTTAAATTCTATCATGAACAAAAAAAACACCTTTTCTCAGAGACACATCCCAATAACATGAATGAACGACTCCTATTTGCCCAGAGTATGTTTGCACCATCGATGTTTGCACCCACATCTGATTCAAAGCGCGCCGTCCTGCCCCAATGCTGGGCCAATGTTTGTCAAACACCGAAAGTTTATGTAAGACATTTGTCCAACACCTCGGGGATCCATTTCCTGTTTGTTCACGATAAAGCGGTCTCAATCAAACCCTGTTGGAATGTTCAACACTGGTTTCCACCCTTTTCGTTGTTCAATTTTTGTTTATTATTTTTTTTATTAAGTCAAAACATTCACAAAATAAAAAAATCATTTTCATGCTATCCTAAAACCACGAAAGGTATGACTGAATGCATACCCTTTGACTGGATGCATTTAACCCCTTACTTTGAAAAATTTTTTTACGACCGTCGTGGTGTAGTGGTCATGTCCTTTTGAAGGCTCTGGTTTCGACTTCCAGCACTGGCAAGTGTATTTGTGCTAGTTTTCTACTGATATTTGTCTGCGGTTCTGGGTGTGTTGTGCTTGTTTCTGTGTCTCTGTCCATCGGACCCACGACACAAGCTTAGTACTTAGTGTGGGCCGTTGAGTATTGTCCATTTATTGTACTTATAAGTTAGTACTATTAAGTCCAGTAAGTTTGCTTTACCACGGGCCCTTTATTATATAGATAGTAGTACTAGTTTGTGTGTGTATTTACTATTGTTAATATTACAGGTTGTAATAGGCGTATCAAGATAAAATCTACGCCAGATTTTAGGTTAGACCTTCAACAATTCAACAGTGAAAACCGCATCAAATTTGGTTTCTGAAAGTGGTTTTGTGTGATGTGCGTACAAACATACAGATTAGAAAGTCAGACAAAAAATTCTAAAAAACATGGTTTTGGCTTTTATTGGCCCAATCATGACCCCCCTCATTGTTTTTTTCTTAAAATATCTCCTATGTATGATCAGACACAAAAAAAAAACAAATCAATGATTCTCATACAATATGGATTCATCACAACCATGCAGTTTACTACATTCGTGATTCTACACAGTCGTTAATTTCTAACGCAATCGGGATTCTTCCTATTCATGATTATAGGACCCGTTGTAAAGAAAACTTGGAAATACTCAATACCTGAATACTTGCAGTTCAGCCACTGCATTACCAAGTAGCTTAAATACAACACAAAAACAAAGAATTACAACCGTGTTCTGAGTCTGGAAACCCTACACCTTGCCACATAGAGTTGTCACTGACACATTCTGCTGTCAAACATTTTACCTCAATGGCTATTTTCAAATTGCAAATTAGCGCGATACAATATGGCTTTTATTGTTATAAAAGAGATAAGGTGTATTGCGACGGTAAATTAAAAAGTTGTGCGCGGGAATATTGCTGTTTTTGGATCGTAATTTATCAGGTTGTGTAAATTTAAGTTTGTTTGATCTGGCAGCCCTTTTAGTGTTTTATAGAGTTTATTATGGCTTGTTCTACACGGAGCGATTTCTTGCTGTTGCAATTTAGATGTATACGCAGCACAACACTAGTTTATAACATAAAGTTTGAAATAGAGAAATAATATGTTCAGAAACTGGCGCGATTTTGACGAGTCGAGTATAATGCACGGCCGAGCGGCTCGAAGGCCTGCAAAAAAATTACCCCAGATTAACAGACAGATGAGTGACATTTTTTTTTTTTGGTTTTATTTTGTTTTTTATAGGAGCTGTTTGTAAAAGTGGGAAAAGATGTTAAATTTTATTAAATGCTTTCAAATATAATAACTGAACCTACGTTTGGTCAGGTCTTATTGACGAATAATGTAAAATTATAACAAAAGTCAAAAAAGTACTACTCTCGAGGTACTTTACGAGTGATGTTTCTATGCTGGTAGTAATCTTCATATTTTTTAATTAATTAATATTTATTTGCAGTTAAAGTGGTACAAGAAAAATACAGAAATTCAAAATTATCAAATCAAATCGAATTTCAATTTAAAAATCGAATATTCTTGTCTCATCTCTATTCAGAACCTATAAATAAAGCTTAAATTATCTGGTCCCCAGTGTGCAACCACCCTTCTTTATGAAGTGCCTGAGTTAATAAATTGTTTTGTTGACATTTATTTCTAGCCAATTTATTGGAGTAACATAAGTAAGTAAGTAAGCCAATATTTATCAAGCAATTTTGTTTTAAACTTTAATATGTATTGAGAAGGTATTTAGTTTTATTTCATTATTGTGACGTTTGAAATTAAGATCTTAGTAAATTCAACCTCAGAAGAATATGAATAAAAAGTCTATACGCTCTCTCGTATCGGAGGCCAAGATCCACTTTGGGGTCACTCGAGCCAGCGGAGTAAGTAAGTAATCAACCTTAGCTCCCATAGCCCATCACATTTTCTAACATATGCGTACCCCTGCACAGTAGTAAAAGATTAGCTAGGTAAAATAAAAAAGCTGGCTCAGTTATTAAGCTATGTTAAACCAAGATAGATGACGATGAACGCCTAGCTAAATATCTACAAATATAAAACTTAATTTCTACTTAAACCAACAAGTTATCACATAAATAGAAAGCTACTTAAGACCACATACATCAAAGGACAAAAGAGCACCGATCTGACAAAAATAATATATAATAATATAAGTAACAAGTGAACTAAACGACACGGGACTAATGGAAGCAAGTTAAAGAGATAACTTAGAAAATGCTTTTAGATCAGAGGACATTAGTCAAAAGCAAGCGCGCCAAGTAATACAAATGAAGTAGAATGTGTAAGGAAGTATTCATATAACAATTCAATGCATATTCGTCCACATAGATAGTTCTTTAATGATTAGACACATGTGTTGTAAAGTGACGTCTTTGGAGAAAATGCAGCAGTGGAGTTTGTTACGCCGCCTCTTCTTCACTTGCGCTTTGGAGGCGATAGTATAGCTTTAAGTAATTTTCTGACGTCAACTAAGTATAAGATGATTTAAAAGTGCTGTTTTTAAGCCTATTTAATTAAAACAATTTTAATTTCATTTCAAGTCGATTAGATTGTTTCCTTGGATTTATCGATTGTTGTTTTACAAAGAGATCTATTCTTTGATTCTTTAGATTTCTAGTTTAGTTTTTAAGTTTTTGTTTCATCATCATCATCATCCACAGCCTTCCGTGACCCACTGCTGGGTATAGGCCTCCTTCTGTCTACGCCAACCTTCTCGGTCCTGGGCTATCCTAGTTTTGGTTATTTATTTTTTAGCTTTTAGTTTTATTTTTTAGGTTACTTTTTTATTCTTGTTTACTTTGAATACATAAATAAATATTATAAAAAAATCTATGTATGCGTACATAAAATTACAAGCCGCAGAGACGAAACCGCTATACGTAAAAATGCTTAAATTAATTCTACTTATCTGTAGTTAAATAAAGAAGTCTATTATTAAACTATAATACATCCATAATTTCTCTTTTCTACATGGATTCTTTATCTTTGATACTTGCATCCTGAATTTAATTATAGATCTTGCAGTGTCAGTGCTTAATGTCATGGCTGTTTGACAGTTGATTCTTCATGGCAAGGATTTGTGTCCTGCCATCAGCCTTCGCAATCTTATTAATCTTATGAGAAATGTTATACAAACTTAAGCCTATGAAAGGTTTTGACTGGTGGAGCAATCGGGTTGTTCAAAGAATGACATTAATTATGAGAAATTAGGAACATTAATTAGGAATATTTGCGTTTATATATTATTATTTTTTAAATAAGTTAGTGAGTACGAGAGTATTTGTTACTCAATCACTCAAGTGGATGTGGAGGTGGAACACCATTGGGGTGGAATTTCCAATTTTTTTTCTCATGCCTACGTACGCTTAATAATGAACCTCTGCAAAATTTCAAGTTTCTACGATAGACAATTTTATATATTAAGTCGCCTAACCCTTATTTCAATACATAAGATTCATAAGATTTACCAGATACTTGTATCAAAAGACGGGTCACGGAATATAAATCCTAGTTGAACTGTGCGCGGTTCTAATCGATTGTTGACTTTATCGATTCAAGTGACAATCGATCGTTTTACTCGATTGACGGCTACATTGTTCTTGAATGAAGTCGATTGTGGTTCTGATGTAGATTTGTTTGCGGTTTTAGCTAAGCATAGACTGTTTAAAATGGATATATTATCTTCATATGTGTGTTTATCATATGGATCCATACCTACATCTACCTCAGAACTACATATTATGTAGGTAGATAACTTAATGATATCAGAAAATATAACCGAAATCTTAAAAATCGACGTTATTTTACTGTTAATTCTTGCGATACGACCTCTATAGGAAGTGGGTAAACGGTTTACATGATTTGAAAAAAAAGGGTATAAATAAAAAAGTAAAAGTAGTAAAAAAGTAAATAAACAAAATTTTACATAAGTATAGTTGTTTTCGTTCAAATTGATTAATATTGAACGTCATCAATCGGAAGTATTTATATCAAAATAAAAAATAAAATAAAAAATACCTTAATTAAACTTTGTTGGATCAGTCTTCAAAAGTTTTAGCTTTAACTAATTTTCTGTTTTATTCTTCTCAACAAGTTATCTAAAAACGATAACCAGAATTTATTTTATCAAACAAAAACTTCTATAACTTATTCAATGGTTTTTATCGATAATCAAATAATCAATTTTCGTGCCCAAACACAATGATTTTATTAAACTTTGCAGTTTTATAGCATTTTTATTAACCGAAAACCGATCAATTCTATTCGATTTTTACAATTTACATATTTATTCGTCATTGACCTTTCGAAATGTTCTCGATTTGTATAAAACTAGAAAACCAAGAAATTTTTCAATTATTTTGTGCGTAAAAAAACTAATATTTATTTATTTTATTCATAATTTGTTTACCAACGATTTTACATTTGTTGAAATTTCCAAAAGTGTTATAATGATGGATTGACAGCTTTATTAATTTCAACAAACATTTTAAACATTTCGGCTTCAGAAAAATTTACTATTTAAATTCTATTTGGTTATTATGTTAAGGAGTTTCGTGGAGCCGTCAAATCTCATATTACTTTTGGAAAACTGTCTAAATTTACTGTTTATTTGAAATTCCTACCTTATCTGCATCTTTATTTAAAGTTTTTTGCATAATTTCAGTCTCCGGTAAATTCATTCATCTAATGACAGCTACACACTGTAGTCACCTTCATCCAATTTAAATCGGTAACGAACCTGTAGGTCACACACAGAAACCTAACCACTATAAATGACATCTATTGTATTTTATATGACAATGAATGTCTCTCTCACGCTTGAAAATTCAAATTTGAAGGAAAATCCGACTTTATTGAGTGTGAATGAGCGAAGGAATTTCACAATTCTATACAAATCATATCAAACGGCGTCAAAATAAAGTGTCTAAGCCCATACTTTATATTTTTATTCTTCCATAAAGGAGGAATATATACTAATCTATTTATTTCAATAAGTAAGGGATAAAAAATGATAAAGGTCAAACACGCATTAGGTCAAACACTCGTCGATTCATACGATAGAAGTTGAACGGACGACCCTATTTGAGAACATAAGAAAAATGACAATCGCTGGTGTCTGTTTTCCGTGGCCGTGTGTAGTCCCCACGAGACCTTTACTACCGGTCCATAATCCCCCATTCGGATGCGCCGACGCAATCTCCATTTTTACGACTCGTAGTGTCTATAGACCTCGTTACTTCATCACTTTGTCAATAAATTACCCGATACCGCTTCCCGCTAATTACTAACAAAAATGAGATCAGGTCCGATTGTTAATATTAAACTAGCGTGGGCCTGGGACTTTGTTCTCGTGAGAATTTCATGAAATTCTCTCTTAGTACTTCCTAATGCCAAATTTCAGCACAAACGTAAAAAATGTCGCTGTGGTGGAATCTCTCTCTCTCAGCCAAAAGCCGTCCACTGCTGGACAAAGGCCTCCCCCAAGGATTTCCACAACGACCGGTCCTGCGCTGCCCGCATCCATGCGCAACCCGCGACCTTCACCAGGTCGTCGGTCCACCGAGTGGGAGGCCTGCCAACACTACGTTTTCCGGTTCGTGGTCGCCACTCGAGAACTTTTCGGCGGCTATCTGTTCTACGAGCTATGTGCCCCGCCCACTGCCACTTAAGTTTCGCGATTCTGCGGGCTATGTCGGTTACTTTAGTTCTCCTACAGATCTCCTCATTTCTGATTCGATCACGCAGGGAAACTCCGATCATAGCGCGCTCCATCGCCCTTTGGGTGACCTTGAGCCTTCTTATGAGGCCCATAGTAAGCGACCACGTCTCTGTTCCGTATGTCATTACTGGCAACACACACTGGTCAAAGACCTGTGGTGGAATATTCGGAGCTATTCAAATCGGTGCACTGAGAGAAATACCTCCGCTGTACGATGTAATAACTCCTGATTGTGTCATAAAGTAGAATCCCTGTTAACATCATCTAGGTCTCGTAGTTGTTGTATTAATTAACTTGCAGCATTATAATCAGGGCCTAGGCAATGGACTCGGATCCAAAGAGCTAGTGAGGAGAGTACCTTAAAACTGTAGTCCTCCATCCAGACTCCTAGCCATTATTCTAACTAATATTATAAATGCGAAAGTGAGTTTGTTTGTTTGTTACCTCTTCACGTTTTATCTACTGTATCAATCTTCCTGAAATTTCGCATCCACATAGCAGGAAGTACGGAGAAGGACATAGGGTACCTTTCATCCCGGGAAAAAGCACTGTTCCCGTGGGAAAGCTAGTTTAATTATATTTAACTTTTGCCTTTACATGACAAGTGTGGATTAATCAAGTTTTGTTTGGTTTATTTAGTTTTTTAATTTTCTCGTTAACAACATTTTGAATAATTTGATTCAGTTTTCCAATATTATGTCCTTAAACTACATCATTTCATTCACCATTTACCACATCGATTATTTTATTCTAATCAAAAACCAGTTTACAAATTTTCATTTTTATGAGTTTATCGTTTTTATTGACAGTATTCTCGATATGGTTATGTTCTTTTAATAAAGTATCATCATCGCCATAACATCTTTTGTTATCTGTCCCCGTACGAATTGCCTCATAAGTTTTAGTTTTTTTAATGAAAAAATCTGGTTATTGAATCTATATGAGCTATTTAAAATGTGACCTTACAATGTTTCCAAAATTTTTTAATATATTATTGACTATTCAATTAGGTGTCTGATTTGATTTTTGACAAGTTGTATTTTGTAACATAAATAATACTATGTCTAAAGTGTTAAGTTTACCATTCAACAACTTTTTTCTTATGTTAAACCATGTTTTAAATATTTTAAAAAAATCTCTTCAGCTTCATTAAATCGAGGATTTTATTTTCGAACTACATCTTTATAAGTACGCATATTTTCTACTAAAAGTCGCTGTTTTATAAGCAATGCTGACATTAAGCGCAAAAATTACGTTTATTTATAAAGATAATAACTCGAATAACAACACATTTTATTCCAAGTTTAATGTCATATCTGCGTCTATTTCACTATTTATTTTTAATGTAGAAACAAGCGAAGTATAATCCGCACTTTACTGTTTTGCTAGCCTTTAAAAAGTTACGACTGCAGGCGCTAATCCAGTCACAAGTTCATTGAGAACGTTATTTCTGAGTATAAATTGTCGTAAAATAGGAATATAAAGTCAGGTTCAATGCACTATTATAGTAGTACAGCCAACACTACACCAACCTAACAAATTTATTAAAATCCGCCGCTATTAGAGTCTCATAGAGATCCAAGCAGAGTATCTAACTTGACTAATGTTGACATGGCTAAAAACTATAAAAGTTACTGCAAATATAAATATCGAATAACTTTCAAAAATGAAATAATAATTAGAAAAACCTATATTTTGGATAAAATAAGGAGGTGAAACATACAAAACGATTGTAACAATTAGTAATAATAATGCATTTGTCATCCAATTTACAAATGCATCCAATATTTCCAGAAACATAAAACAGAGTCAATTTTATTTTGCCAAATCTGATTACAGACTGACAGACGAAACTGAAATAAAGGCTTTTAATATAAATGAATAAACAGAGCAGCAATAAAATCACTTGAAAACACTTTACCTCAAAGTAAAGCATCGATATTTTGCAGGTTAAGCTAAGGATTACAATTACTAACCCACAGTATTAAAACTTTGTTGAGTGGGATGAAATTTGCAATGTTATAGTAGTTTTATCCTTAAAAGCGTCATGTATGGATTGTAAGACTGCTTAAGTCAGAAATATATTCTTATTGCTTGTTTTATTCAGAATTCCTATGTAAATAAAGTAATTGAGTTTTACTTTAACGTCTCAATTTTGCTGTATATTGATACTCTGTTAGCTTTTCTGAATACGAACCAATTTCGAGACTGCTGCTTTATTTTTATCACGAACGTTTTTCCGCATTCAAAGTTTAAAAGTCATTTCTAGTTTAATTCTATGAATACGACTTTTGCCTTCTTATTTGTTCTAAATAAGACTTTCTTAGCCTTCCTTATCCTTGTGTCTACATTATCCTAGCAATAAATTATCTTCTAATATATATATTTTTAAATTATCTTTATATGAGTAAGACCATAAAATCTTTATCCAAAAAAATTGAACCGACTTCGATACTACACTCAAAATTGAGATATAATAAGACTACCTAGATAGGTACTGCTTGAGTAGTCTGTGCCAAACAAAAAAATAGAATTTTTGAAATCGGTTCATAAATGACGGAGCTATGCGGGAACAAATATAGAAAAAAAATATATTAAATTAAAAATATACCTCCGCTTTTTGGTTTTTGAAGTCGGTTGATAAAATAACAAATCATCTCGATAAGAAAAACAAATTCGAAGTGAAATAAATTGTCGACTGAAGAAACCTATCGATGTAAAAGACAAACAAGAGAAAAAAAAACAGAAGCGTTTTACATTGTAACAATTTAAAATGTCCTACTGGAATAAACAAGTCATTGCAATATTGTGTATAATCTTGACTATAAAATCTTTATTTACATTTTTCAAAAATAATGATAGAATTATCGACAAAATATTTTTTTTTTTTATTTTGAAATAATTAACAGTAGAAATTCCTGTTGGATAAACGATATACCTAGCTATTTCAAACACGAACATCGTATTTACAGCTCAATCAGCTAGTACAACACGCTGCATTTAGAATTCGCGGTAAAGTATCAAGATTGATAGATGTGGGTCGCAGTATGACGAACAGTAATCACGTAGACTGTCGACTACTACATGTTCGAGATTGGATTTTCGAAAGGAAATTAGTTTTTATTCTAGACATCGACTTGAAATTTATGTGTTCTTGAAGTGTCATTAATGGCGGGCTTTGATAATAATGCGTCGTCCTATATATTTAAAAATATCCCTAACTTTTCCGTCACTAAAAAGATAATGACAACTTGACACTAAACCTTATCCAGTGGTAAAATGCGTCATGGTCTGAGAAGAGATTTGCGACTCACGGGTTCCAATCCACAGGACTTATACTTATTTTAATGATAGGTTAAGTTATTGTGGGTTAAATGAAGTAATTGTTAGAAGTCTTCTGGTGTACCCCAAGGAAGCTTCATCATCTTTTTAGATATGAAAGATGTCTTCTATTCACTTATCATATTCTAATGTAGACCGGTAGAGTGGTAGTAGGGGCCATGTTTTGACGTGGACTGAATCTATAGCATTGTTTTGTCTGTCAATAACCAGCTCGATACCTTAACGTGAAAACCAATATAAGCCTAATTTTAGACTTAAATCCTTTGTATTAAGAAAGGTAATTGACTGACTGGAAAAGCCGAAACGGGTTGTATCGATAATGAAAAGTAAACTAATTAGGTTTCATAATATTGTTGCTGCACGCTAAATGTTTATTAATCTGATATTTCATACGTTTGATGTGAATTCAATACAGACCATCTTTGCGAAATTATTGTTGGGTTTATCAGAAATTATTGTTGGGCAGTTCCCAGGTCACGCAAGTGATAGATTATTGGAGAAACTCCAGACTATCCTATTTCTAATTCAATTACTTATATCTCTAATTCAGCTAAAAGTTGCGTACTCTGGCCAAAATAATAGCGTACCTATCTATATCAATACGTAAAAAGAATAGTAAAGATTACTTTTGCGACTTACATCTTTTTAAAGAATTTAAAGAATTTTTCTCTCTTTTCCAGGTGCTGTGTGGTGCAGTGGCGGGCGCGGGCGAGCTGATGAGCAACACGAGCCGCGTACGGCGCTCCCCACAACCACACCACTCTCACCGCATACAGTAAGTACTCCTACTTATTTCTGTTCTCCTGGTACTTTATCAACCTCAGCTACAACACCACTCTTATGATTTTGATACGGATACTCACGCGTCTTGTTAGCCGGATTTGCCGACTAGTTTCGACTTCATACGGAAGTCATTTTCAAGGCTAGTAAGGACCGTCTTTCCGACGTGACAGACGGCCCAGTACTGCTCGATTCAACGTCGCTCGCGTCGCCGCCCGCGCCTCAGCCCGCTGCGCTCGCGCAAGCGCGGTATTGCGCTTCGGGGAATCCTCTGAGAGGGCAGCTGCATCTTCGACTCTCTTTGATGCCGTAGGTGTCGTCGTCATGTCACTATCATCACAGGGGGCGGGTGAAAGCGCCCAAGAGTGAAACGAACTCAGTGTGTCTACACCCACAGTCGATTTTTCCACTGGACTTTCTTTTGACTGGAGAACCGGTTTCCAGCTATTGGGCAACGGCCATCCCAAATCACGGTTGAAATTTGGACGCCGACTTATTTCAATAGCCTCCCTTATCTTTCGGGGAACGAAATATTTTTTTTTTTCCCTGCATAACACCCGGGTTTTGTCAAACCGGATGTAATGAGTGGCGTCCGTTTCGATGGCATGTTCAGCGATGGCCGAACCATTGCTGTCCAGTTTCTTCAGGCTACGAATGTGTTCGCTCAGTCTAGTGGCCACACTGCGTCCCGTCTCCCCTATATAGCTCTTCCCACAATCGCAAGGTACCACGTAGACACCCGGCGCACTTAGGGGGTCGCTGTCTTTGGGTGAACGGAGTAACTGCCTCATCTGTGTATGGGGCCGGAAAATGGTCTTGACTGCGAATTTTCTACGAACCAAATGTCCAATCTTATCCGTAACCCCCTTGACAAACGGCAAATATAAAACAGATCTCTCCACCGACGTTATCTGTTTCTTGGTCGTCTCGCTCACCCTGCAACTTTGTCTCCATTTGTAACCATTATTCTCAAGCACCTGCCTTACGTGGTTTAATTCCGCCTCTACAAATTGGGGGTCGCACAAACGTAAAGCTCTATTTATAAGTGAGCGCGGTACAGACGCTAACTGGGCTGGATGGTGATGGGAATCCGCCCTTAAATAGCGGTCCGTGTGCGTGGGCTTCCGGTGTACTGTGTGCGACAAACTCCCGTTTAGTTCTCTTCTGACTGAGACATCTAAGAAAGCCAGTACTCCTCCTTTCTCTACTTCGGTCGTAAATTTAATCCTCGGGTGTTGTGAGTTCAAGTGCTCAAGAAACGGCGATATATGGTCCTTGTGTAGCACGGCGAAGACATCGTCAACATACCTCCACCAATGCGCCGGTTTGTATGCAGAGGTGCTTATTGCTTGTTCTTCGAACCACTCCATAAAAATGTTAGCCACTACCGGTGCTATAGGCGACCCCATTGCAACCCCATCAATTTGGTTGTAATATTCACCTTGCCATACGAAGAAACCACTTTTTAGGCAAAATTCTATGACACGCATGTACTCTATAGGGATCCCAGCGGTTGTAATTAAATCTGTAATGATATTGAGTGTGTCACCTATAGGTACATTCGTGAACAGCGATGTAACGTCAAAGCTTACCATCAGTTCTTCATTGGTTAGTCTTACATCCTTTAATAGGCTGATGAAGTGCGTAGAGTCCTTTACATAACTTCTTGTTTGTCCTGTCAAGGGCTGTAAAAGTTCGGCCATAAAACGAGAAGTTTTGTATGTGGGGGCATCAATCTGGCTCACTATTGGTCTCAATGGCCAATTTTCCTTATGTATTTTTGGTAACCCATAAATTTTAGGCACCGTAGGATTTCGAGGGCGAAGGCGACTCCTTAAGTCTTCATCGGGTAGTGTACGTAAAAGCTTATTTAGTCCTGTAGTCACTCTTGAGGTGGGGTTGTAATTGACCTTTTTGTATGTGCTCGTATCACTCACCAGTAGGTTCACCTTGTCTCGATAAGCTGTCGTATCTACCACCACCGTCGCATTGCCTTTGTCCGCAGGTAGTACCAATAGGTCATGGTTCTTTCTTAGGTCATTCAAGGCTAAGATCTCCTGTTTACTTATGTTTTGCTTAGGGAGTTTTGACTGCCGTAACAGAGTCGAGACGTCCTGCCTAAGACATTCGGCATCGCTCTGTGGAATCCTGTTACGTTTAATCATGTCCTCAATGCCAGTAATAATCGATTCAATAGGTAATTTATGTGGAGTGAAAGCGAAATTTAAACCCTTGGCTAGAGCATGTTTTAAGTTAGGTGAGATTGTTTGTGTGGACAAGTTAACCACAACCTTTTCAGATATATCCGGACGTGTTGTTAAGCCGGGTGATTGCCCATATTGTTTGTTCAGGCAGTTTGTTTTATGGAGTGGTTCGAAGAACAAGCAATAAGCACCTCTGCATACAAACCGGCGCATTGGTGGAGGTATGTTGACGATGTCTTCGCCGTGCTACACAAGGACCATATATCGCCGTTTCTTGAGCACTTGAACTCACAACACCCGAGGATTAAATTTACGACCGAAGTAGAGAAAGGAGGAGTACTGGCTTTCTTAGATGTCTCAGTCAGAAGAGAACTAAACGGGAGTTTGTCGCACACAGTACACCGGAAGCCCACGCACACGGACCGCTATTTAAGGGCGGATTCCCATCACCATCCAGCCCAGTTAGCGTCTGTACCGCGCTCACTTATAAATAGAGCTTTACGTTTGTGCGACCCCCAATTTGTAGAGGCGGAATTAAACCACGTAAGGCAGGTGCTTGAGAATAATGGTTACAAATGGAGACAAAGTTGCAGGGTGAGCGAGACGACCAAGAAACAGATAACGTCGGTGGAGAGATCTGTTTTATATTTTTGCCGTTTGTCAAGGGGGTTACGGATAAGATTGGACATTTGGTTCGTAGAAAATTCGCAGTCAAGACCATTTTCCGGCCCCATACACAGATGAGGCAGTTACTCCGTTCACCCAAAGACAGCGACCCCCTAAGTGCGCCGGGTGTCTACGTGGTACCTTGCGATTGTGGGAAGAGCTATATAGGGGAGACGGGACGCAGTGTGGCCACTAGACTGAGCGAACACATTCGTAGCCTGAAGAAACTGGACAGCAATGGTTCGGCCATCGCTGAACATGCCATCGAAACGGACGCCACTCATTACATCCGGTTTGACAAAACCCGGGTGTTATGCAGGGAAAAATATTTCGTTCCCCGAAAGATAAGGGAGGCTATTGAAATAAGTCGGCGTCCAAATTTCAACCGTGATTTGGGATGGCCGTTGCCCAATAGCTGGAAACCGGTTCTCCAGTCAAAAGAAAGTCCAGTGGAAAAATCGACTGTGGGTGTAGACACACTGAGTTCGTTTCACTCTTGGGCGCTTTCACCCGCCCCCTGTGATGATAGTGACATGACGACGACACCTACGGCATCAAAGAGAGTCGAAGATGCAGCTGCCCTCTCAGAGGATTCCCCGAAGCGCAATACCGCGCTTGCGCGAGCGCAGCGGGCTGAGGCGCGGGCGGCGACGCGAGCGACGTTGAATCGAGCAGTACTGGGCCGTCTGTCACGTCGGAAAGACGGTCCTTACTAGCCTTGAAAATGACTTCCGTATGAAGTCGAAACTAGTCGGCAAATCCGGCTAACAAGACGCGTGAGTATCCGTATCAAAATCATAATGAATATTTCTCACGTTAGTTTTAATCAAATTAACACCACTCTTACCGCACACAGTAAGTACTCAGTCGTATTTCTGTTCTCCTGGTATCTTATCAACCTTAGCTACTATACTACCACAAGTACTATCAACGCAAACAGTAAATACTCCTTCTTATTTCTGTTCGCCTAGTACCTCGTGTACCTGACTTAAAATGGAACCTTGCACTTTTCACAATCACACACCACCAACCATGCACCAACATATTAAGTGAGCCCAGGACATACCTAGCTCTATGACTCTTACACATTTCTGATCTCCTGGTACTGAATTACCACAACGTTGTTAGTAAGTTCATTGTCAATACTGTGTGACCTCAGCTCTGTAGGTTTACCATTCCGAAAATGAGTTGAAGTCCTGAAATCTTAATTTATTTTTATTTTGCGATTATTCTGGTTTCCTGGTTCATCATCATTATTATTATTAAAGTTGGTTGCCATCTTAAAACATGATTAAAGCTAATCCTTTCTTTTTGATGAAGTCAGTCATTTAAAACTCCATGTAAATTAAATTTTATTCCTCAAAAAAGATCAACGTATAGGTACCTAGTTTTAGTTCTGTGACCATACATAATGGACGACAATTTATCTATCTAAAGTTCAACATCTACTTTAGAAGCAAAGGGTACATGAAACTAATCACTATCATGAATCTAGCGCCGACCCAAACTAATCTTATGATTACAGCACTTTGATTCTGTATGGCCTTAAACTAATAATGTATTGTACTATAGCAAACTAAATTTAGGCATGCTTCTGCAGCCATGTTTTATTCCGATACACTAGTAGTTTGTAACTTTTATATTTACCAAACTGTTGAACGATTACGAAAGACTCTCTCTCTCTCTCTCAGCCTAATGACGTCCACTGCTGGACAAAGGCCTCCCCCAAGGATTTACGAAAGACTAAATATTCTTAAAATTTAATAGCTGTAATAACCGCACCGCTGTAATATTTTTTTATAAAATCTACATCTATCTACATAATAAGGTCTCTTTAGGGGTTTCTACCTTAAGGCTCAGAATTTCGCGTTTTGCCTACCAAATTACTTTGCTTGCACTTACTGTACAGTTCTGAAATTTTTGCTAATAATAGATTAGGAAATTAGCAACACAGTGCAAGAACCGAAAACATGATTTGACTAAGTTTGCTCGATAAAAAATAATCCTAAACATTGTACCTAAATTACCAAAAAACTCTGTAGTACAATGATATTTTAAAAAAAATATTTCACATTAATGTAGTTCATATGATTACTGAATTTTTAATTAAAGAATTTATTAAAACAAGTTATTTATTTCTACACAATCATAAATTATAACATTATTCACCTACGTCCATCGCAATTTTTAATGGAAACATCATACCTTCCTTGTCGTTCATATGGCAACTCGTCTTACCTCTCTGTCCTCAGACTGCCGGTGGCATTTAGACAAGGCAGACGCATGTCAAATTGCTCCGCAAATTTACTTACGTAAAATATATTAACATGGGGGTTGTTATACAAATCAAGAACTAGATGGCGCTCTCAAAAAGTCGTCAAAACAGCACGATGCTGCTTTGCGACGTGAATCACGAAAATCAGACTTGCTTATTCTTGAATAAATGCATTTTTAATACACTCATTAATGGTCAACAATATTATTAATAAAAATAATTACCAAATAAAAAATAAAAAACAAAGTAAAAAAAATTGTACTGGGAATCGAAACTGCGAATTTTTCTCTGAAGTTCTAATAAAATTATACTGCGATAAGAAAGCCGACAGACAAGAGGGCGCCTCTTTTTCTAATTTGTACCGTTTATGTATCGGATATCGGATAATGATTGTTCACTTTTTACCCACGACACGACTTTCTTGACAGACTGTGTTTATATTTTTTCTTCTTATATATCTCCCACGTGCCGACGTAGTCGGTATATAATTAAATGTTGTTTGTAAAATAAAATATAAAAAAATGTATTAGAATTTAAAAAAATCAAAAGAAATATCACGGAGGAGATCAAAACAAGAAAGACTGTTCAACAGTCTTTCTTGTTTTGATCGGGCTGTCTGTACGTAACCATTATTCTAACAACTTGTTCGAAATGCATGTGAAATTTCTCATGTTATATAACACTGTGGCCTGTGGTGTGGCCCTAGAATAGCACCAACCCATCTCTTCCCGTGGGTGTCGTAAGAGGCGACTAAGGGATCTAAAACACCGGAGGATGGGCAGCAGCATCTTTCCGCGTACTATGACATCACACTGCGATCGCCAACCCGCATGCCAAGCGTGGCGATTACGGCAAAACCCCCCTATGGTTGATACACCCACAACACGGCCCCCAGTCCCCGGCGGCCCCGCTATCCCGGACTCTGGTAGCGGTCACGGTAACGGCGGGGCAGGGGGTGCTAAGAATCCCCGGCAGATGCCAGGCTACCAACCCCGACGACCCTTGGCCCTGGCAACTTACAACACGTGCACACTGCGGACCGACGAGAAACTCGCTGAACTGGAGGAAGAATTGAGCAGGTTACGATGGGATATTGTAGGATTATGTGAAGTCCGAAGAGAGGGGGAGGACACCATGATCCTCAAATCCGGAAACCTGCTCTATTTCCGGGAGGGCGAACAACTGTCCCAGGGTGGTGTCGGGTTTATCGTCCACAGGTCCCTCGTCAACAACGTGGTCCAGTTCGAGAGTGTTTCGGCGAGGGTAGCGTACCTTGTACTCAGAATCACCAAACGGTATTCGTTGAAGGTAATACAAGTATACGCACCGCCCTCATATCGCTCCGACGACGAGGTAGAGACTATGTATGAGGATATTTCTAGAGCCATACATAGCTCCCAGGCCCACTATACCGTTGTGATGGGGGACTTTAACGCGAAACTGGGCAAACGAAGCGATGATGAGCTGAGAGTGGGGAATTTTGGATATGGAACGAGGAATGCACGTGGTCATCTGCTGGCCGGCTTTATGGAGAAGGAGGGCCTCTTTATGATGAACTCCTTCTTCAAAAAGCCAAAACAGCGAAAGTGGACATGGTTGCATCCTAATGGCGTTACAAAAAATGAGATTGACTTCATCTTGTCGACGAAGAGGCACATATTCAATGATGTCTCTGTGATCAATGCCGTAAAAACAGGAAGCGATCACCGATTGGTAAGAGGCACATTGAATCTTAGAATAAAACTCGAAAGGTGTCGACTGATGAAGTCTACGCTCCGACCAGCGCCTATCCAGCTCCAAAACCCCGAGAGCTTTCAGCTCGAGTTGCAGAATCGCTTCGAATGCCTGGGAGACTGCGAAAATCTGGACGATTATAATGACAGGTTTGTGCAAATTGTCCAAACAGCTGGGTCTAAGGCCTTCAAAACCCGCTGTTCAAAAGGAACCAAAAAGATTTCGGACCTCACCAACAAACTCATGGAAGAAAGACGAAACTTGGTTCTGCAGTCCTCTGACGATGCTGCTCAGTATCGACGTCTAAACAGACAGATCTCCAAGTCCCTAACGCGCGATTTACGCCAATTCAATACTGACCGTATTGAAGAGGCGATTAAGCGAAATAAGGGCTCAAAAGTGTTTGCAAGGGATCTGTCTGTTGGTCAAAGCCAACTGACCAAGCTGAAGACTGAGGATGGCAGAATCATTTCGTCGAAGCCAGAGCTGTTGGAAGAGGTTGAGAAGTTCTACGGACAATTATACACCAGCGTACGCGCACCTGTCAGTAATCTGGCCAAAGATCCAAGAGCCAGATTGACCCGACACTACACCGAAGATATCCCGGACGTCAGCCTATACGAAATTAGAATGGCTCTCAAACAGTTAAAAAACAATAAGGCACCGGGTGATGATGGAATCACGGCTGAGCTTCTGAAAGCAGGTGGAACACCGGTATTAAAAGCTCTTCAGAAGCTATTCGATTCCGTCATACTCGAGGGACAAACGCCTACGGCATGGCACAGAAGTGTGGTGGTACTTTTCTTCAAAAAAGGCGACAAAACCTTATTGAAGAATTATAGGCCTATCTCACTTCTGAGCCATGTCTACAAACTGTTTTCGAGAGTCATTACGAATCGTCTCGCTCGCAGGTTCGACGACTTCCAGCCTCCCGAACAAGCCGGTTTCCGAAAAGGCTTTAGTACCGTAGACCACTTACATACGCTGCGGCAGATTATACAGAAGACTGAGGAGTATAATCAGCCCTTATGCTTGGCGTTTGTGGACTACGAGAAAGCCTTCGATTCGATCGAGACCTGGGCTGTGCTACAGTCTCTCCAACGGTGCCAAATTGACTATCGATATATCGAAGCGCTGAAGTGTTTGTACGAAAACGCCACCATGTCGGTCCGTCTCCAGGATCAAGGCTCGAAACCTATCCAGTTGAAGCGAGGGGTGAGACAGGGAGACGTTATTTCTCCGAAACTGTTCACCGCCGCCCTGGAATATGTCTTCAAGCTTCTGGACTGGAGCGGACTCGGTATCAATATAAACGGCGAGTACCTCACTCACCTTCGATTCGCTGACGATATCGTAGTCATGGCTGAGACCTTGGAAGACCTAGGCACAATGCTCGATGGCCTCTGTAGAGCCTCTCAACAAGTGGGTCTAAAAATGAACATGGATAAGACGAAAATCATGTCTAATATCCGTGTCGCACCCACTCCTCTAAAGGTTGGAGACTCTACACTCGAAGTTGTTGACAATTACGTATACCTGGGACAAACAGTTCAGTTAGGTAAGTCCAACTTTGAGAAAGAGGTCAACCGTCGAATCCAACTCGGCTGGGCAGCGTTCGGGAAGCTTCGCGATATCTTCTCGTCCAAAATACCGCAGTGTCTCAAGACTAAGGTCTTTGACCAGTGTGTGTTGCCAGTAATGACATACGGAACAGAGACGTGGTCGCTTACTATGGGCCTCATAAGAAGGCTCAAGGTCACCCAAAGGGCGATGGAGCGCGCTATGCTCGGAGTTTCCCTGCGTGATCGAATCAGAAATGAGGAGATCCGTAGGAGAACTAAAGTAACCGATATAGCCCGCAGAATCGCCAAACTTAAGTGGCAGTGGGCGGGGCACATAGCTCGCAGAACAGATAGCCGTTGGGGCAGAAAAGTTCTCGAGTGGCGACCACGAACCGGAAAACGTAGTGTTGGCAGGCCTCCCACTCGGTGGACCGACGACCTGGTGAAGGTCGCGGGTTGCGCATGGATGCGGGCAGCGCAGGACCGGTCGTTGTGGAAATCCTTGGGGGAGGCCTTTGTCCAGCAGTGGACGTCTTTCGGCTGAGAGAGATATAACACTAGTTTTTGCCCGCGGCTTCACCCGCGTGAATTTTCATCGGGAACAGTGCTTTTTCCCGGGATGAAAGGTTCCTTCTCCGTCCTTCTAACTAGGTATGTGTATTTGAAATTTCAGGAAGATTGGTTCAGTAGGTACATAAAACGTGAAGAGGTACCTAACAAAAAAACACTCAACAATCACTTTCACCATAAAGTTATGTTTAATAAAAAAAGAAAACCGAATTCCCAAATAACAGCAAGGATTTGAACCTAGCACTCTCCTAATCTAACTTCATCAACTTAACCGTTTGGCCAAACGCTAATATGACATCACTGTCGAAATGTTACATTACATATTTCAACGTACTATACATGTATTACTTACTACGTAAGTGGCTTTACGAAAACACTGACTAAAACACATTTTTTGTATACTTTTCCTTAATTTTGCATTCATTAATTTGAGTTTTCTTGATTTTCATTTTTAAATAAGTATTTCAAGAACAAATTTGTTGAACAAGGTTGAAATAAAAAAACAGTTTATTAGATGGTTTAGAGATTATGAGATAGATGGAGCTAAATTTTACTATTTAGTTCCTCTGAGGGGCGCCCTTGTAGTTTACAGGGGGGTCGGGGGTGAAATCTAACTTTCTTATTCACGCTTTCTGACCCTTAAGGGTTTCTTGGTCGTGATATTTCCACATATGGTTCAGCCAGCGACAAATATAAAAAAAAACGAATGTAATGCCAAATGAATCATACAGTAAAGTATCTACAGTGTTGCTGATCGTACTCGCCTACAATATTGCAGAAATGGCTCCTAATCCTGACCCATCAGCAATTTAACAAAATGCCAATGAGGTATTTGATCGTAGATAACACGAGCTTAGACTTTCAACAGTATCGTGGATGTATTGCTTTATTATGTAAAGTTGCGACCATTTCAACACCATTAGGTATACATAAAGTTTGGTGTTAATTGAATCAAATACTTTAATATTCATATCTAGAAGTCTGTAATTTTTACAACTCATTATTCAAATTCTTGACATAAGATTATCTAGGACTTGTGTCTTGTTGAGACATCTTATCAATAACAAAGTCCAAGATATTTGCTAAATTTAGTTTAGCACATTCGTTCGATAAATCCGCATGTTAAATTTTCCAGGACCGATGAGGAGCTAGACGCGACGGTGGCGTGGCGGCGCTCCCACTGGCGCGAGATGAACTCCATCCTCCGGAGAGAGAAGGAGGTGGTGGAGTGCTGCCCCTCCGTCCTCGAGATGGTCGCCAAGAAGGGGGGCCGGACCTACAGCGGTCTGTACGTCGAGCTGTACGAAGCCGGCGAAAACAAACAGCGACTTTACGAACTCTCCTGCGCCCCAGAAGTCGTTGACAGGCCGTGTAGATTCGTAGACCCTCGTGTATACAATCAGTCTAGATGTGTGCAAAAATACTCGTATTCTTACGCGCTAGTGCGGTATACCACAGCCACAGAAATGCCCCATCCGCGTACGGAAGGACATTTCGCTGTGCCAGGTTCAGGTGACTGGTCAATGGACTACGTTAAAGTGAGAGCCGGTTGCGAATGCCAAATCACGCCGAAAAGAAAAGCGGCGCACAAGAAAAAGGAACGACATCGACAGAGGAGGAAAAATAAAAAACTTGAGGAAGACGACGAAACTTGATTGATAGTGATGTGTTTTAAACCAGTGGAACTTAAATAGAACAGGGTTCGGCCTGTTTAGTATTACGTTGATCGGAGATACTGATACCTGGTCTCTCAGATGTCAGCGTCGTCCAATCGTTTATGTTACCGATGACGCGCGCGCGCACGTCTTCGCTCGGTCGATGTATTTTTACTGTATTTATTTTGGAAATTTTTGTCTATTTAATTAATTACGCTTGTTTTAGTATTTTAGTCTGGAGCGTCGGTTTGAATCTGACAATTATCTAGTGCTGTTTCAACGCCAGAATTGGTTTTATTTGACAAAATAAGCTGTACTTTACAATTCAAATTAAAATCTACTAAGAATATATCCCAAAATAATTGGTAGGGCCTAAAATAACAGATCCCAGCCAATCTCTTAATCAAAAAATACCCTGACCTTGGAAAAAAATACTACAATGTTGGATAAAGACAATTTTGGCGATTAAAATAGAAGTGCCTAAAACAGTGCCTTATTATAATTGTTGCAAATGTAAATTGCTATTCCAATGCGTATTTTGTACATGTATTTTGATAAGTATTATTTTCACGTATTTATTTTTTAAATTCTTGGAAGACGTAGATTTTTGTTTTCGTTATTTTTTTTTTTAAAATAGACAGGTACCGAATGCTTATTTGGTTTAATCAGAATTACATCACAGTTTACTAAATAATTAGTTATTCTATGCAGTGTTTTGTTTTTTTTTAAACATTTTTGTGGCCTGAAATACGTATTATGTAATAGTTACCTACCGAATAATAGAGATGTGACAAAATATAAAATTGATTTTATTGCTTTTGTAGTGTAGTTTTCTCTGTACAATATCCATCAAAACATCAAATTGTTTCTATATAAATTAAATTGTTTCTATTAAAGTTACGTGAGAAATATTCTTTTGAAGTCACCACGCGATACCACCACGCGCCACAGTTGGCGTGGTTGTGAGGCGTGGCCACGCTATAAAGTCATGACGTTTCATTTCTGCCAGGCATTCCGCGACTATTCTCGTTTTCTATTTTTTTTCATATTTATTCCTTATTTTTGCATTTCATTACAAAAGCAGTGAAATCACTCTAACTTAAACACGCTCTCTTTTCCCATTAAAATTAAGAATATTTATTTCAAGTTTAACAACTGGTAGTTTTGTTATAATGTAACGGCACTTAATTTTCTTAGATATAAGTACATCGAGTCAAAGATCTGTATTATTATCTATTTTGTAATACTTTTATTGTATTTAAATTTTAGTTATGTTAAGAATTAATTCATCTATTTATACTGTTTAATACGAGGTATTCCCATAATCAGTATGAGTATTAGTTGTATTCAAAAGTCACTTCCATATTGTATTGTTGTGTATTAATAAAGCAATAGTATTTTGTGGACTGAGATTATTTTGTGCATTTAAATGTGTAATAGCAAAATTAAATATTTTTACATATCGTAAACTCTATTATAACGCCATCTATTAGCGAATAGTTGTTGTAACATATTGATTACAGCGCCATCTAGCGTCGAGTAGTCAAACTGTTTGGTTGTTCAATGGTTATGTCGTCCAAAGATAGATGTCGCTATTCAAAATAATCAGTGCCATGTTATTTTCCTGAAATTAATATTAAATATTTCTTACGCTGTAACTACATTTTGTACATAATAATATACAATACATTATTATCATTAATATTCCATAATTGTTAATGTTTACATTTGAAATTTGACATCACATCTGAAATCTGTGATGTTTTTACACAATTTTACAGAATGTTTGATAAGTATATATTAATCGTTATAATCTAAATAAAATAATATTTTTACATACAGTTTCCCACATTTCAGACAATGTAAATCAAATGTTGACATCAAAACACAATATTAAATAAAATAAAAAAACAGAAATAGCAAAAATTGTTTTATTGTCGTATAAAATATCATACCTATCTAGTACCTATCATTTTCAATGATTATGGCAATGGCAGTCTTTACCTAATCATAAAATTAGCCATAAATTTATGTCATATTATAATATTATTTTAGGTTAACTACTTAAAGTAACTCGCTGTTAGAAATAACTTAAAATAAGTAATCGAACTCGAACTTCTAGGCGTCATGATCTGAAATTCGAAAAAAAAAGTTAAAATTTAGTATGTAATAAGTACCTATAAAGGTGAATGCGTTTTTTATACAGTCATTACTTCGACGCGTGCAACTCTGGCGATGCGCGTAATAAGAAAAGGAATGCGCTATTATTATGTACTATTATTATGTTTGTTTTACTCACCAAGATACACAGTGAGTAGATACATGACCCCGAATCCCACGCACACCGAAAAGAACTGAGCGATGCCCGCGCTGCGCCTGCGCTCGTGCCAGCGCGCCCTCTCGCGGGGGAGCACCTCACTCACTGTCACATACAGGAGGGTGCCCGCCGCTAGAGCCTGAAATTACAGATACATTTTCCTTAAGTTCTCTGACATTGCATTGAATTTTAAGTCTGTACTTGATCCGTGAATAGGTAGTTGTCCGAATTGACGTACAATTTGGACTACTAGATAAATCTAAGATATAGGCTAAATAATTTAGGCTATTTATACTATCTCCCACGGGAGAAGAGGAACTTAAGATTACAAAAATGGATTTTTATTTATTTATTAATTTTTGTACACAACAAATACATACAAAGGAAACATAAAACATAGGAAAATTAAGTACAAAGGTTCTACTTATTTCTATAGAAATTTTTGTATGTTTCTGTCTAATAAACCAATTAAAATCTGTTCATTTGTCTGACAAAATAGAATCATTCAAATGCAACAGTATTATCCTAGATCCTAGCCACAAAACCAAATTCAATCCTTATTTAATTGCAGAGACAGTAGTTTGTATCTTGTTGTAGTTGTTTGTAGAAATTATGGTTTATGTAAAAACTGACTATAAAGGTCTAGTGTCTGATCATCGATTAAATAAAAGGATTAACATTTTACCTGCATAATAGACACAGCAACAGAATCCTTCAAAGCGCTAACAGACTCCAAGCCTGCGCCGGCACCGATCCCGGCGACGGATCCGCCGCTGAACAGCGCCACGCTGACGATGTGCGCGCACAGCCGGCCGGGCGCGCTCGCGCACAGCTCCGCGCCCAGGCAGAAGCCGACCACGAACTTGTGTGAACATACCGCCCCGAGAAGGAGTAGCACCTGGAAGTAATTGTAACATATTGATTACAGCGCTATCTAACGTCTAGTAGTCAAACTGTTTGTTTTTTCAATGGTTATGTCGTCCAAAGATAGATGTCGCTATTCAAAATAATCTGTGCCATGTTATTATTAAAAAAAAGTAATTAAAAATACTGATACAGTCATCATCATCATCTCAGCAGAGGCAATCCACTGCTGGACATAGGCCTCCCCCAAGGGTCTCCAGAAAGACCGTTCGGAAACGGCCTACATCCAGCGTCTGCCTACGACCTTTTTCAGGCCGTCTGGCCATCTGGCCGGTGTGTGTCCGACGCTGCTGCACTGATACAGTACTACGTCTTTATCCTTTACGGGGTAGACAGAGCCAAGAAGAGTGGTGAGATCGAAGGCCGCGCTTAGCTGATCGGTGGTTGTTAAACACATCCATATGTTGTAAAGTGATGTCTTTGGAGAAAATGCAGCAGTGGAGTTTGTTACGCCGCCTCTTCTCCACTTGCGCTTTGGAGGCGGTGGTAAACTTAGCTTTAAGTAATTTTATGACGTCAACTAACTAAAAAACAAGTATGTGACGATTTATAAGTGCTATTTTTAAGCCAATATGAATAAAAATAATTGACTTTGACTTTGACTAGCTGATAAATCATTTAAAATCATCAAGAGTGCAGGTTTCTTCATTAATTTTTCCGATCACTCTAGAGGTAATAGTAGGGCTCAGGGTAACTCAAACAGACACCGCACTCGCCGGAATCGAGTGCGAAGTAGTAGGACCGCTTCAACGTTCACACGGTACCGCCCGGCGGCACCAGGACGCTTTTCCCCTCAGGCCCTTCAGGCAAATTGAGCAATATACCGCTCTGCCGCTTTGTGAGTAACGCCCAAAGCCGAGGTTCGTTCCCACCTGGGAGCCCTTTGTCCTGTTACTGTTGTTTATGATTTGTTTCTTGCTATTTTTTCATAAATATTAATGAACTTGTGGGCGGAACAGTGAAATTATAATGTGATATTTATTACCTACAAGTTTTTACTACTAGGGAATTCCAGGATAATTGGTTCATCTAGAATTTCTTTCATGCTTTAAAAAGCTGCATATTGTTTGAATAATGATTGTTCAACAAACGTCCATAAAGCGTCTATTAAAAATTTTTATATTGTCGTATTAACGCTGCCATAAGATTGGCCAAAAGAATACGAACAGCCTTGAAAATCACCAAGCCATCACTTATCAGACCATTTCCGCAAAGGTCGCTGATAAAGTGGTCGCTAATCTGTATTTACAAATAAACATCTTCCAAGGCAAACAGAACTTCGCATATTAACGAATAGAAAAGAGGAAGTCAGAGAATTGGAATATTTATTTATTCTTACAGGTACGTAAATAAATAGCCTTTATTCGCTGATCATATAGTATAGTGCACGTTCACTGCTGAAAACGCGCGATGTACTGAAATCTTAAACAATAATTCAAGATTTCAGTATATTGCGCGTTTTCAGCAGTGAACGTGCACTATATGATCAGCGAACACGCGTCATTTTCAGTAGTGAACGTGTTAATAAAATAAAGAGGAACGTAAAGTGTAACTGAAATAATCTAATTCTCAGAAATTTGTTCAAATCTAGGCACAGATATAAGGAGGAGGCTACAACGTCTCTAATCAACATAATCATAGCTATTTCTATACAGGTAAACAATTACGAATATGTTGCAGTTTTCAGAATAAAATAAAACTCGGGCCAGTAGTTTCAATTTATTTAACACTAGCTTTTGTTCTGGCTTCGTCCGCGCGAATTTCGATTTCCACACATTTTTTTTTATTAAAGGTGGGTTTGCTCTTGACCACAATCTTGCCCGAGGACAGAGATAAGGTCTACGATGTAGCGAGCTTTGGTAAGCTTCTGGGTAGAAGCAGTCTATTATTATAACATTGGATGGAGATTCCATAATTCATTTACATTTACTTAGATGATTAAGCCAAAATTCCTTAACCTAAGATAAATAACCTCTCTTACTAGAACCTGTAGGCAGTCAGCGTCCTATTTTATATATGTATTTATTGATTTTAACTTGACTTATATTTATGAATTGAACCTTGAACATGAATCATCAACCAAAACCTAAATTGTTCAAGGAAACCGCTCCAGTAACAGTTACATGTTTGAATACATTTCTTCAATATTTACAATGTCTTGTATAAGTAGGTATACTTTCCGTTGTGGTGACTCATAAATTACTCGTTCCTATATTTATGACAATGTGGATTTAGGTGTGTCTGTCGATTTATCACTCGTTACATCTACAAATCGAATTGAATGTTTTATATTTTATTTTTCAAGGTTTTGATAAGCTTCAACAGTCAAGGTGTGCAAGGTCTTTAATCAAATATTTTAAGTAAAATTTAACCCACTAATTGTTTTCCGATTTCAGTGTATGTAATTTTTCATGGATGTAGAATAGCATATCTATCTAATCCAGTATTTAGATACTAGATCTATGATGTAACCAAATGCGTAGAAAAGAGTACTAATAGGAACCAACTTAATGAAGCTATTTAAGTTTTAAAATGATATGACGGTTAGTGCAATGAAAATAAAAGGTTGCAAGGGCCAAACAATATCATCTAAGAGAGTCTAAAAAAAGTTCGGATTCGTCCTTATATCACATGGCTAATAAAAATATCTCTCTCTTTCACTCTCAGCCGAAAGACGTCCACTGCTGGACAAAGGCCTACCCCAAGGATTTCCACAACGAACGGTCTTGCGCTGCCCGCATCCATGCGAGTCCCGCGACCTTCACCAGGTCGTCGGTCCACCGAGTGGGAGGCCTTGCCAACACTACGTTTTCCGGTTCGTTGTCGCCACTCGAGAACTTTTCTGCCCCAGCGGCTGTTCTACGAGCTATGTGCCCCGCCCACTGCCATTTAAGTTTGGCGATTCTGCGGGCTATGTCGGTTACTTTAGTTCTCCTACGGATCTCCTCATTTCTGATTCGATCACGCAGGGAAACTCCGAGCATAGCGCGCTCCATCGCCCTTGGGGTGACCTTGAGCCCTCTTACGAAGCCCATATTAAAAATATATCTATCTTTTATTCAAGAACTATCACTAATCAATAGAGCCGTTCATTTCACAATACACAAAACAGTCTAATTGTCTGGTTATCTTGTCGCTATCTCTGAAACCTCTTGTGCCAAGTAGGTCATTGATAACGGCGTTACTCGGCGTTACGATCAAAGTTTATTACTAAAGGAAATTAATTAACAAATATTTATTTTAAACTTGAAGAAAAAAAATATTTTTTGCCTTTGTTTTTACACGACTGACAAAAAGGAAGTGATATGTTTTCAGGGTTCATGTATGTATGTATGTAAGTTTCTTTATTCCACCATAAGTCCTGAACGCCTTAACAGATTTTGATAAGAGAGGTATTTTTAGATTCCTTGTGTTCGAGCGTTAAGGACTATTGTGGTTTGCACTGCACTTTTTAAAGAAAACGAACGTCTGCTCGGGATGATTGTTTAATTCCAACTAACTAGCCTACTATCATAACATGTTTTTAAATATGCATCTGCGAGCATCGAACACCTTGCATTCCCCCGAATGTGGATTGTCAGGCGTGTTTTTTATTTTTGAATAATTATCTTGTTTAATCTATAATTCTAACCAATACTTGCCTATCCTAACTAAAATTATAAATGCGAAAGTGAGCTTGTTTGTTACCTCGTCACACTTTATCTACTGAACCAATATTCAGGAAATTCGCATATCTACATATATAGTTAAAAGTACTGAGAATACATGACTGAGAAGGACATAGTTACCTTACATTCCGAGAAAAATCACTACTGGGAAATTAACGCGGGCGAAGCCGCGGGCAAAAACTAG
Organism: Ephestia elutella; assembly: GCA_018467065.1. Lineage (NCBI taxonomy): Eukaryota > Metazoa > Arthropoda > Insecta > Lepidoptera > Pyralidae > Ephestia > Ephestia elutella. Next base: position 2,032,116 of record CM031584.1, read on the forward strand.
TTATAAAATAAGAAAAAGACTGTTCTTTCCTTTCCTATACCTTCAATCTACGGAACAGATTTCGATGAAATTTGTTACACAAGTAGAATACAATCTGCGACACATACATTCTTTTTCCCGAATTTCCCACGGAAGCGAAGCCGAGGGACGCAACTAGATAAACTTGTAATGAAAGGATTAAGGTCAACGATATCGATACTAACAGTAAATGATTGTGCTGTAGCAACAGGATGCGATAATATTATATGTAAACACAACTAAAAATATACTTTTAAGGGTATTCAACTTCAGACAATTATACTTTTGCTTTTAGATTCATCGCGGATTAGAAAAAGCTGTTAAAATGTACCTGCACAAATTGTTATTAAATCAAATGACTCTAAAATACTACTACTAGCACTAACATAGTGTAAGGATTACTAACATAAATTATGGATCTTACTTATCTAAAAAAATAAAACATTTTTTAATTTTTACTAGCGCTCCGTTCGGGAAATACATACATATTTTAAATTGTAGCCTATGTAACTCAGGTACTTAAAATGTATCTTTCTATAAGTGAATTTTTGGAATCGTTTCAATAGATCCAAAGGTTACCCCTACAAACAAACTCACAAAGACTTCCTATTTATTTATAATATTAGAGTGATCGTGTGATTTTAAAAATGTGGTTATAACTAATAATAATTCACTATATCTTGTCAGCCTAGAGTTATTTGCATCATTTTAAGAAATCAAGATTTAGTTTTAGAATAATCATTGTTTTTATGCAAATAACTCTTCAAGAACCTAGTACCTACAAAGAAACTGGCTCAAACGTAATCAGAGTAAATAACAAACACACTATATTATTATCAAGGAATCCGCAATTATCATATGAAAAGTGTAATAAAAACAAGTCATTGACACGGCTTAAGTTTAATGTGTCCATTTTTTGAAATAGAAACAAAGCAGACAACCCATAAGATGGTAAAGAAATACCTCATGTCCTGGGTAAAGTATTAGGTACACAAAATGATGATGATATTATATAAAGACGGATTAAATTGAAATATGCTGAATATCAAACTCAGAAACTTCGAACTTTTAATATCCATAAATAAAATGTCGAATTATTAGGTAAGTATCCTACTTTCTCATCCTTATCATATCCAAAAGAAGCGTGATTGAGTTACAAACATCTAAAATTTCCGCATTAGTATTATTCGAAGTAAACAAATAAAGAATCAAAATAGAGAGACGAGTGGAAGAAAAAGGGGGAGGCCTTTGCCCAGCAGTAGAACACAAAACCTTTCATTTCATTTAAATTTAAGAACATTGTTCTTGTCGGTGGAGTTTTTTCCATGTCTCCCTATCCTCAGCCATTGTTTTGACCTCCTTGTACGACGCAACTTTTGCCTTCTCCTTTATTTGGACTATATAACACAAAACCTACAGGCTAGTAAAAAAATCAAATAAAGCAAGGAAATAAATACCTGTGATGCACTTTCCTGAAGACCAATAGCCAATCCCTCCAAAAAACTATGCACAAATAATGCACACAATAGGCCGATCACGCCCGACGAACTCTTATTACAAGGTTCCGTATGACTGACATGACACATCCTCGGGTTGTCTGCGTCTCCACAACATCTTTCCCTCATCTCCCCATCTCTTGAATCCCTTTGAGAACTCAAAAGCCCAGTTTCTTCACTACTTCCATAGGATCTCCTTTCTTGATGCAAAACGCTTGGTTGATAAAAGAAATGGACGATCTCATCCACTAAATACACTATGAAAAATCCAACGCAAAGCATCAATTCTGAGTAATCTGGTAGCTTCTCTCTCGCTTCAGGTAGCATATGAGTTAAAGAAGTAGACAGAAGGACTCCAGCTCCAAAACAGAGAAGACTAGATAAAAACAAAGGGTGTCTCTGTCTAGCGCTCTCAGAAAAACAGGCTGGCAGCATTCCAGTTAGAAAACTACCTAAGCCTAACGTCAACATCGCAATCGCCTTTGCTGTAGAAGACTCCATCTTTACAAAAAGTCTTTGTAGATCCTTCAAATCACTACAATTAGACCTTCTTTGGGGTCAAAGTTTCATTTATCAATTCTTTGGTCCTTCAATGACGAACTGGTAGTTCGTGGCTCGAGTGTACACTTTCACTTCCAATATCCTTTTTTTAGATTAGATTATTTCTTTCTTTTCTTCCTTATAAAAATACGTTTCGTCCTTATTCTCAAAAATATTACTATAAACTGCCAACACGAGTATTTGATCCAAAAAGGTATCTCTTTTTGTCGTTAATTCTTCAAATATATTGTAGCTATGTACGAATGATGTACACTTATTATTTACACAATTATCGTTATCACACACGTGGTTATCTGTTTTATCGTTATTCACATGTTGACGACTGCGCGACTGGACTGATTTGGAGTGAATGCCGTGTGTTATGAATTGACCGTCTTTAAATTTGTAACGAATTACTTCAGCTACATTATAACTGTTATTTACTGCACTTTAAGGTTTATTGTTGTTTGCGAAGAAATCAGATTTATGACGTGTTGGAAGTGTTATTTATAAATTGATAGCAATTATAATAAGAACTATTTACCAATCTTAATGTAAGAACGCTCGTATAATCGAAGAGGTCTCCACACATTGGACGATATTAAACAAAGAATAGTGTTTAATAAATACAAGCGGGTAGTAAAGATATTAGTAAGACTTGTTACATATTTTATCAAATAATTAAACTCAACACGAATATACGGATATATTTACCTACTTACTGTAAATTATTCGTTTTCGTCTGATTTTCAGATTTTTATAAAACTCCAATTCAATTGAGTAAAAAAACATATTTAAATTTCGTATAATAAAGTTATCATTCTAAATCAATTTAGAATGATAAGTTTAACATTATTTTTGGTAGCCTTATTTTTAATTAACTGCTTATACATATAACTATACTTCTTAGAAATACCATATTCCCGTGGGAAAATAAAAGTGATACACCTTTATCAGATAAAACGTACATGATACAAACCTTACTGGATAACAATATTACTGTATAATCTGAAATTTATATTTCTGAATCATGAATTATCAAACACAGAAAGTATTTTTGCCGGACCGGTGGTAATTCTAAGAGATTAGAGCATTCAAACAAACAAACATACAAACTCTTCATCTGTATTTACATTAGTAGGTAGTACATGATGTGAGTCATTCCTTTTACTCATCATTCGGGGATTTACATAAGTACCTATACCTATTTCCGATTCAGTCCGAAACAATATTACTTAACAAGCTAATTATTAAAAAATAAAAAACACGACTGACAACTTGTGCTTGGCCAAAGGCCGAGCTCGGTCTCGTGAGCAAAGAGAGTGCCAAGGCCGAAGGCCTAGCCCTTCGTATATACATGAATGACCTTCTCATTTCATCTCAAACCCCCAGTAACCAGCAGAGGGGCCTAGGCCGAAGGCCGAGAGGCAAGCTGCGTACATGAAGCAGAGAGGCGAGGCGAGGCTAAAGCACCTAGCGTGCTGTGCAGAACAATTTTACTTCTGCAGTTTCGAGTATGTTGTTTTGGAAATAGGCAAAAAGTCATCTACGTAAAGTCCATTTATTCATAATTGTCCTATTATGTAAACAATCTTAACATGTCTTTATATGATTTTACAACAATATAAATTAAAATAGACATTTTAGGAGATTACTTTCGTGGTTAATAAATGTTTTACTTTAGAATGTTTAGGTTTAAACTAATATCTACAGCTCCTTCAATTTTTCAAAATTATCTTGATCAACTACTTGGTGACATTCCCAATGTAGCGGTATATTTTGATGATTTTGCTCTAACAGGAAAAAATTTAGATGAACACCTACTCACACTTTGTACAGTATTAAATCGAATTAAGCAAGCCGGAATGAAGGTAAATTTAAAGAAATGTTCATTTCTAAAAGAAGAAATAGAATATCTTGGTCATGTAATAGACAAAAATAGCATTCGTCCAACAAAAGGGAAGATAGATGCAATTACCAATGCTGCTCAACCTACAAACGCAAAAGAATCACGTTCTTTTCTTGGTCTCATCAATTACTATGAATGTTTCATTCCACATCTACATGGAATTTGTGCAGACTTATATGAATTAACAAGTAGGAAACAAAAGTGGCATTGGACTGATTATGAAAATTAAATATTTGAAAGCGCTAAAAAGGAAATTGTTGCTTCCAAACCGTTGTTAGCTTACGATGAGAGTCGTCTCTTGTATTTAGCTTGTGACGCTTCGGAAAAAGGAGTTGGTGTAGTTTTATACCACAAAATTAGAGATTTAGAGCAACCTATAGCTTTTGCTTCTAGAAAACTAAGACCAGCTGAACGTAAGTATTCTGTAATCGATCGTGAAGCACTTGCAATATTATTTGGAATCAAAAAATTTTACCAGTACTTGAGAGGAACAAAATTTACATTAGTGACAGATCATAAACCATTAATTCACATTTTGGGTCCGCGACGTAATTTACCGAAGGTAGTCAATAATAGACTTGTAAGATGGGCTCTTTTAATTGGTAGTTATCAATATGATATTTGTTACCAGAAGGGAAAAAACAACATCGTAGCTGATTGTTTGTCCAGATTACCAAACCCTGAAACCGAACCATCTCCAGTCGAGAGTCTTATTCACAGAATATTGTCAAATATTCTGGGAGATAGACGATCTGGACGATTTAAAATACTGTGAAGATTATTTATATAATAGGACAATTATGAATAAATGGACTTTAGAAGAGTTGTCGGTTTAGATAGGTGAAGAGCCGAAAGACTATTTTCGCTTTAGCTCTTTGCTCCCTCTCTCTCTCTCTCAGCCGAAATACGTCCATTGCTGGACAAAGGCCTCCCCAAAGGATTTCCACAACGACCGGTCCTGCGCTGCCCGCATCAATGCGCATCTTGCGACCTTCACCAGGTCGTCGGTCCACCGAGTGGGAGGTTGTGGCCAACACTACGTTTTCCGGTTCGTGGTCGCCACTCGAGAACTTTTCTGCCCCAACGGCTATCTGTTCTACGAGCCCGCCCCCTGCCACTAAAGTTTGGCGATTCTGCGGGCTGTGTCGGTTACTTTAGTTCTCCTACGGATCTCCTCATTTCTGATTCGATCACGCAGGGAAACTCCGAGCATAGCGCGCTCCATCGCCCTTTGGGTGACTTTGAGCCTTCTTTTGAGGCCCATAGCAAGCGACCACGTCTCGGTTCCGTATGTCATTACTGGCAACACACACTTAGCTCTTTGCTATGAAACCGCAACTCTGCCTTCGGTCTCACTTTGCCTCTCGGCTTCAAATACGGAACTCGGCCATCGGCCTCGCGGGCCAAGGCGAATCAGCCTTCGGCCTCAGTATCTCGACTGGTTACAGGAGCTTTAACTGGCTCACCTCCTGGCGTGTCCGAAATGCCCCGAATCGTGTATCATAGAGAACCTTTACTAAGCCAACGATAGGGCGATTGTCGTTGCCATCTACTGGTCTGGGAAAATATAGATGCCATTTCGACTCGCCAAGAAGAAGAAGAAGAAGAAGGGGCTTTAAGATGAAATTTATTTATTTAAACTTTATTGCACATAAACATACCTATGTTACAGTACAATGGGCGGACTTAAATCGGAAGATCGTCCATGTATACGAAGGACTATGCCTTCGGTCTCGCCCCGTTTTTTGCTCACGAGACAGAGCACGGCCTTCGGCCTAGCCTGGACCCCTGGTTTACTGGAGGTTTGAGATAAAATATAAAAGTCGTCCATGTATACATGGGCTCGGCCTTAGGCTTAGGCTGGGGGTTGGTGCTCGATCAAATGTTACAGAGGCCCCTGGACGACCACAGCCGGTGGTAGTTTATAGTTTTTTTTCATACAAACTGGTTATTGGGGGTTTGAGATCAAAACAGAAGGTCATCCATGTATACGAAGAACTCGGCCTACGGCCTCACTCTTTCTCTGATCACGAGATGGAGCTCGGCCTTTGGCTTAACCTGGATGCAGCTCGGGCTGTGGCCTTGCGGGCGCAAGCTTTGGCCTTCGGGGCCTACTGGTGACGGCGCGCCAAAGTAGACCTGGGGTACTGCCCGCAGAAACTACTTATATTTAATCGGCGCAGGGGAATCGGCGCAGTTGGGCACGTCATAGAAGACCCTGGGCGACGTTAATAGCCGTTTAAAATGAAATCATAAGGTCGTCCATGTGTGCGAAAGACTCGGCCTTTGGCCTAGCCTGGACGCAGCTCGAGTTGTGGCCTTGCTTGGTCCCTGGTTTACTGGCTGGTTTGAGATGAAATATAAAAGTCATCCATGCATACAAAGGGCTCGGCCTTAGGTCTCGTCCTGCACTTTGTTTCCGAGACGGCGCGGCTGGAGGAATGGAAGCTAAACCTTTGATTTAAATTTAAATGGTAGTTTAGACGAAGCTCTGCCTGTGGCCTCACCCCTTGCAGCTTCAGCTCTTTAGAGGCAGAAAGGGAGTACCGCCCACGGAAACTATAATAGATACTTTCCGTGTAACATTTCGACTTTAAGCCAGTGATCTTGCAATAGCCGATAGTAGTGTTGCCGATCGATAGTCAGACTACTATGGTGGAGGGTGACCGTGGTACCCCGAGCTGCGTTTAAATCGAGGGCTGCCAGCCACGCAAGCGAGGCCCAAAGCCGAGCTCGGGCTTATGAGCAAAGAGCGGGGCGAGGCCGACGGCCGAGCCCTTTGTGTATATGGACGATCTAACGGTGTTGATCTTACTATCTATCTTATACAACTAAAAGTACACACAAACATATAACTTATATATATTTTTGAAATTGCCTTTCAAAGCCCTTCAATTTGATACTACACTCGATAAGATTGATCAAAATTGTTTTTTTCGGTCAGCTGTTTATCGCGTATATAATCCGCCATTTTGTTTTTATGATGACGTCACATAGCCTATGTCACTCGGACGAATGCAAGGAATCCAACAATACCTCTGAAATTAAAATCTGTTAAGCCGTTCAGGACTTATGGTGGAATAAAGAAACTTACATACATGCATACATACATACATACATGAACGCTGAAAACATAACACTCCTTTTTTGATCAGTCGTGTAATAAATAGGATGTACTAATGTTGTAACGATAAAAATAATCCGTACTTTTTCCTAGCCTTATCAATTGTTGTGTGATTGTTCATATCCTTTACTTTCTTCCTTTACACAATATGGTTTCAATTTTTCAAATAAAAAAGAAGATTTAAAAAATTTTGACAAGCCCTTTCATCTTTCCAATATGTCAGCTTGATAAATTGAAAGTCTAAAAGAAAGGGTAGAAAATGAACGATTTGTTGCAAAAACATGGCTGCTCCGTGGTGTTCAGTGTTCCCGAGGGCCTCAAGGAACTCATGGCTGATATTACACGAGAGGTAAGTTCAAAAATTTGATTAAAAGTACCGTGAGAAATAGTCATTAGATTTTTAATACGGGTACTCGCGCTTCTACTTACGGATCATATACTCACGGACGGTACTGAGTGTATATAAAATTTGGTACTAATCGGCGGTCCCGGCTAATACACGCGTGAGTATCCGATGTAAAAATCATAATAAGTTCAAAAATACCTGTGCGAATCCAAATTTAAGTGATGGTGGTCGAGTGACGTTCACCTGTGACGTCGCTTGTGGTCGAAAGCCCCAGATTTTTTTCTCTGTGGTAGCACAGATTACTTAATTTAACTACTCATGTGGTGGTAGGTTTGAATCCTACTTGTGCATGAGTTTATATACCAATCTGACTCATGTATGGTAGTTTTCATAGGCCACCCCTTGCTTCTGGTAAAGAAAAACTTCGAGAAGAAACCTGAAGCTGATGATTTATCAATTAGTATGTGAAATGGAGAATTCTTTCCATATCATTGCCAAGAAAGCCGTTGCGTGTGTTACATTCCACGATGTATGATGAATGATACTGACAAGAGCATAGCTCTAAAATAGGAAGAAGAATCCAAATCATAGGCAAATCTGTACCATACGCATGCACGGTTAAAAATCATTTTGAGATCTACATAGGTCTAAAGTCCATAGACGACCACACGTTGTACCCAAAACCTTCGGGTCCTGATTATGCCAATTTATTAAAATGGCTAGTAGTACACGTTGATCATAACATAAGCAAAGAGGTTGTCAGCAAAGTTAAAGGTAGGTACCTACTTTACGTTAAAAAACGAAAACAATCCGGCAAAGTCAGAGACATGTAACATTATTTATATATCTTTGCAGGGGTATGGACAATTAAAAGAGGAGGTTTAATTTTGAATGAAATAATTAGAAGATGAGTTAACTCAGTTTTAGACACTTTGAAGCTGAGTTAACTCATCTTTCTGACAGAAAGATTAGGCTGTGCAACCCACAAAAAGAAAGCAAAAAATTACCAAAATCAAAATCAAATGCTCACCTACTTAGAAATTAGACCTCCACAGGCATTTTTTCACGACAAATTTCAAAATTTTTAATAATGCAAATCTCAAAGCTACTAAGAGAAAGGTCGGAAGATGGGAAAAATCCTGGCTTCGAAACCTCCGAGAATGAACTGGGATAGCGAATGCTGCTGAGCTGTTCCACAGAGCTAAAGACAAGAAGGACTTGAGCATGCTAATCGCTAACCTTCATTAGTTACAGAGCCACCTTTAGAAGAAAACAGCTACAAAACACTATTATTTCGGAGTCTATCATTTACCATTCCTCTTACCCCAGGTACTTCGAGACCAGCCCGAAAAGATATTTGACTTCATAACCAACTACTTGTCAGTGCTGATTCTAACGCGCGAGCATGGACTCCTGGCTGTTAAGCTGCTTGATGACCTTTGTGACTGCCGACCAACTGTCTCAGAGCATCTGCTGCAACTGGGCCTGGAAAGGGACATTGCGTCTACACTCTCACAGGTCATTAAGGAGGAGATTGAGGTCTTTGAACCTGTTGAGGGGAAAGGTTGGTTAAATTCAGATATTGAGATTAGATATTTTTAGTTAGTTTTGTTTATAATTTTGATACTTACTAGTGTTTATCATTTCTGAATTAATGTATTGGAATAAAATCGTATAGGCAACTAGAAATGATATAGGTACATACTTATTGAATTATATGACTTGAATGTTGCTCTGATGCTCACTACAAAACAACAACGCAATCAGGCGCCCACAACTCATATAGGCGGGCAGGCCATCGTATTAGGCGGATTCCTTATTTTCTATAAGGTTATCTCAAAAAATATCAAGATAGATAAATTCATTTATTCATACTACAAAAGATACATAACATTTTTTTTTTCCTGATTGATTACTATATGTTTTGGATTACAGAGAAAGTAAAAGAGATGCAAATCATGAAGAAGATCTTAGCGAGGGTGTCCCTCGACGAGGACATGGCAGAGAGGGTGTGCCAGGTCAGCAGGAACGCCTACCGCGACTACTGGTATAGGAAGAAGCTCATGGAACAGGTATTATAAACTATTATTAGGTATTTCAAAACCCCGGGTCCATTGAGACCCGGTCCTTTGAGGCATTCATAGGGCCAAAGCCAACATGAAGAGGCCTTTTTGTACCTTTTTAATCTAAAAGGGAGATGGTTGCATCTGCGGAGATCTGTCCCTTACTGTACCATAGGAATATACTAACGGACAGTCTTCCAGAGCTGCCGAACTATTGCCAGGTAGGGATTACCATGGTTTGAGCTATTCTATAAAAACTACACTAGAAACCTGATTCCCTCTCATTCTTATAGAATAGCAGGCAATCGAGTTGCTTAATGGTAAAATTCACCACAGTCCATGGACATTAGTGATCCTAAAAAGGTCACTGATGCGTTGCCGACTTTTTGAGACAGCGATAGGCTCTCAGTTTTCTTCAGTATAATTCAGTTGTATGTTTTGAGTCAGCATAAATATCCTGATTTAGAACATTTATGTATGTTTTAAGTCACAGTCTCGAAAGTTGTATGTTCGCTATGTCAACAATACAACATACAACATAATTTACAGGCTCTGAAATCTCAACCTGAAGAGCCGTGGCAGATCGCAGCTGAAAGAACTTTGGAGATTTACAAGAAAACTAAACCTTCATATACAGAACTCAACAGAGCTACTCAGAAAATACAGGTTTGTACTTCTATGTATCTAAATATTTATTAAAAAAAAAGTTACTTACTAAATGAATTTTTATGGAGTTTTAAAACTGGCACAGGTTTAGTTTTGATAGATCGCCGGCCACATAGAACCTGATGATATATTAGCAATAGTAAATACAATGTGGATGACGTCACATAAAATAGCTAGCAAAATACAAATACAATAATAATATAGTAGTACCATGGTAATATTATGTAGTACCTACCATTCACATTATTATTTTGCCGAATAAGGAATTTTCTTCTTTCTTTCATTAACAGGCAGCTTACCGAGGCTACTACGTCCGCAAGAATCTTCTCCGCCATCTGAAGCTAAAGCCCAAGAAGACCAGTCCAAAGGTGGACCTGCCAGGACCGCCACTAGACGTAGCCGGCTCCAGGACCATAGAGCTAGGACCAGTCATCGTTAGTTTCGTTTTAATCAAATTTTTTTAGAACCTCTTATCAATTGCTTAGATTAAATCTGTATATCTTTTCTGTTTGCAACCAATAAAGAGACTATTTAAAAGTTAATTTATGTAACATTTATAAGTATCATCTTCAATACTGTCACCATCTCCCTTTGCTTATAATTATCATATTATAGTGTTTAAATCGTCTTCTACGATACCTGAAAGATTTGATGGTAATTTAGGCAGAAAAATCTATCAACATACATAGATTCACGTCATTATCCCTTACGGGGTAGACAGAGTCAAGAGTCGTGGGACTCGAAGGCTACGCTTAGCTGAATAGTAGGCTCTCTGATGGAATGGAGATTCAGATATAGTGACAGGTTGCTAGCCCATCGCCTATAGTGGAGGAATCCCCAGTTTAAAGCCCTTTCCCTCGATTAACTTTTACAATCTGCGCGGGAAGAAAAGCAGCTGGCACATTCTATATTTTTTCTTCGCTCCCAGACCAGCATGGAAGCATCTTGCTTGGAAATCTTTCAACGCCATTGAAAATTATCAATTCCTTCCAGGTTTTAAACGTAAAAGAAGACGACGTAACAGGAATATACGAAAAGCACACCAGTAAGAAACTAGGACTGAGATATGACACGATGAAGACTTTAACCCACGTGGATGTGAACCCTGAACTGGGGTCGAAGCCTCCATCAGCGAGGCCCAGCGAGATCAGTCGGAGGGTCTCAGTGGTGGCCCCCAAGCCTAGCGAACTCAGTCGGAAAGTATCTCTCATCCCGCCCAGGATTAGCGAGATCAATCAGAAAGCGTATCTCCTTCCGAAGAAAGAATCTTTAGCTGACTGTATGTATACAATGAGAGCTATCATTTTTCCGCTCAGTAATTGGCACTATTGGCGAGTGAGGTCTGCCAGTACAATAATGTCATCAGTTGTCAAATACAAATGACAGTATTGTACCATCTGACAGACCTCATTCGCCAGTGGCGCCAACTAGTGAACGGAAAAATGATAACCCTCATTCAATAAAAATAACACTAATGAATCAGGTCAAGTAGAAGTCTATTATTTACACGACTGACCAAAAAAGGAGTGTTATGTTTTCAGGGCTCATGTATGTATGTATGTATGTATGTAAGTTTCTTTATTCCACCTTAACAGATTTTGATGGGAGAGGTATTTTTAGATTCCTTGCATTCCTCCGAGTGACATAGGCTATATGACGTCATCAAAAAAACAAAATGGCGGATTATATATCCGATAAATAGCAGACCAAAAAAATAAAATTTGATCAAACTTATCGAGTGGGGTATCAAATTGAAGGGCTTTAAAAGGCGATTTCAAAAATGTATATAACTTACCCCCGGTTTCTGAAACGCAAATCAATGAAAAAATGACGTAGCATGTTGATAATCTCTATTTAAAAGCAGTTTGGGTTTCTGAACAAGTCTAGTAACAGTGTGTCATCGATTTGTTGTTCCAAATGTCAGATCTCGAATTAATGGCTCCGGAAAGCTTTTTCGCATGTAGACAGCATGTTATAGTCTTCAGAGATAATTCGCGAAAATCGACCAATTAACAAAGTGTCACAATAAATGTCACCAGTATTTTGTAAAATCTATCGATTTTCTGAGCGAAATTTTCAAAGAAAACATAAAACGTTCGTACGAAATATATAAGTCGCAGCTCGTGGCTTCGCTCCCGTGAGAATTTCGGTATAAAATACGCTATATGCTATTCTTGAGATTTTTCTACCCGTGTAGGTACCAAATTTCATCTATTCGCCTAGTAGATTTTGCGTGATTGCATCAAAACTTCCAATCTTTTATTCAAACTTGCGCATTTATACTGACATGTCATCGACAAAAGCCCCAAAAAAATAAAGAAAAAAAAACACAGACATGACCGGGGCTCGAACCCGGACCCCGCGTTTCAGAGGCAAGGTCTTTCCCACTGCGCCACGGAAGCCGTCATATAAAGTGGCAAAAGTCGAATTTGGCATATTATGTTGTCAACGGAAGAGACAAAACTAGAGCGTTGGATGTTACAAGTAGTATTTTGAAACTCTTTGGATAGAAACAAACATGAATGAGTGAATGAAAAAAACAGTCGATTAGATAATTTTACGGTGAATAATGACACTCTGTTACCAAATTCAATACTTGACATGTTTTTCGGAAACCGGGCGTTATTATGTTTGTATGTACTTTTTGAGTAAAAACTTGTCAGTCGTGTTTTTTATTTTTAATAATTAGCTTGTTGTACAAAATGTAAATACTTAGTTGAGAAAAAATCATTTATCTATATTTCATTTAATTTTGTTGTTAGTATTTTTAATAGTGTCTGACTAAACTCATCTCTCAATATGCATATTTTATAGAATGTTTTGCATGTAACCACGATATGCCCCTCATTTGAACTCACCCCAAAATGTTTTCTTATCTCTTTGCATCACCCATCTGTTGTTGGTTGTCTGGTAGAAATAGGACCATTTACATGTTTTTTGTAAACAAGTTAAATTAATATTGTTTTTTTTTTTTTATTTTAGCACTCAAAAGTCAGTCACTGAAGCCCAGACCGAGCCTAAGCTCGGGCGGTCACGCCACGACGCCAATCCCTTCTGGACACAGGATTTCTTTTGCTGGGGTACGTTTATAGATAAATATACATCTTAAATATGCAAACGGGGACACTCACTTGTTATTAAATCCGTCTGGCTGACTAGTATTAACTTTATTCGATGATTAACTCGTAGTGTTACTGTTACCTACTTTAGGTTACTTTCCTTTTCTGTCTTGCCAACCGAATGCTTACTGCGTGTTGCTTTGGCCTATCCTTTTTTAACGAATACAATCACCTATCTAAAATTCTTCTGTTTCTGACTGAGTGACTGATAGATAACGCACAGCCAAAACTACTGGGCGTAGGAAGCTGAAATTTGACTTGTAGATTCCTTAGGGAGTGTAGGAGAGTACTAAGAGAGGATTTCCCGAAATTCCCGTGGGAACAAAGTCCCGGGTCCATGCTAGTAATAAAATATTTGAAAGTCTTTTCATTCAGATAATATTAATAATATCAATTTCAGTTACCATTTAACATTGATATTGATATTGATGACGATGATGATGATGATGACGAGGTGCCAGAAGAAATTATTCCTCCATTGGTTGAAATAGCACCTGAGGTCCCTGATGAAGCTCCAGGTAAGGTATAAATATAAATATGCGGATAAATCACACAGAGACTTCGTTGTTCGTTCGAGACTTAGTTGATATGTAGATTCAAATTCATATATAGATAAACATTCAAGACCCAGGCTAATCTGGAAAAGATCATTTTCCATCTTGACCTGACCGAGGATAGAACCCGGGACCTCCGGTGTGGCAGTCCGCATTAGACCACTGAGGTCGTCGAAGAAAGAAAGAAAATATGTTTATTTGGCACACACATAAAATATCAGGAAAATACAACGAGTTGCACAAAATAGACGCCACTTAGCATGTGTCATCATGGCATGGGCCACGACGATGGTCTTCCGTGGATCGTGGATTGGATACCAAATATAATGCGAAAAATTTAACTGGAGTAGATGTTTTAACTTAAGTGGCAGTGGGCGGGGCACATAGCTCGTAGAATAGATAGCCGTTGGGGCAGAAAAGTTCTCGAGTGGCGACCACGAACCGGAAAACGTAGTGTTGGCAGGCCTCCCACTCGGTGGACCGACGACTTGGTGAAAGTCGCGGGCAGCGCAGGACCGGTCGTTGTGGAAATCCTTGAGGGAGGCCTTTGTCCAGTAGTGGACGTCTTTTGGTTAAACGAAAATTGGTACATGGATATAGTAGAACCTAGAATAGCACTTAGGCTGCTTATTATCATGAAATTCCCACAGTACCAGAGCTCCGGTGCGCAGTAAATAGTTAAATTGGAACGCTTTCCATTTAGATTACAGAAGCGATGGTGACGGGAGAAGCACACCATCGTCAGCACCAGTGTACTCTCCACGAAATGACTCCGCTGCAGATTCTACGCCACGTGATGCTGGTCAAGAAGACACTACACCCCGTGAAGTTGCAGAAGAAGAAAACTGACGAATTGATTTCTCTTCTGTTTGTTTTTGATTTGTTACATCAGCTATCCTATCGCCTTCATGCAATCTATGGGAGTCATTTATTGAAAAGGGATGGAAATCTACATTTCAAGCCGAGAAAGTGCGCGCCATTATTTGACTAATTATTGTTTTTTTTTTTTATCTATACATATAATAAAACAGTAAAAATATTTTGTCTGTACATTTAATATTTTTGACTGAAATGGATAGAGGGAGACCTAAAAAGAACAATAGAAAGCAAAAAAAAATTTTTTGGAATTTCTTGTCTGTCTGTCTGTCTGTCTGTCTGTCTGTCTGTCTGTCTGTCTGTCTGTATGTATGTACGCGTTTCACGCAAAAACTACTGGACGGATTTGAATGAAACTTTTTTGTTGTATAGCTATTAAGCCTGGGCAACATATAGGCTATAATTCATTTTGAAAACTGGAACACCTGATGAAGAACCATAACGGAACAGCTAAACTATAAGTAATATGGAAATGGTGCCTTAACAAAAATCGTTCAACCTGATGAGCATTTTCTGCCGACGTATAAAAATTGAAGATCTGGAACATCTGATGAAAAGCTCCAAGAGACCAGCTACACTATAACATATATGGAAATGGCGCCTTAGCAAAAATCGTTCAACCTGATGAGCATTTTCTGCTGACGTATAAAAATTGAAGATCTGGAACATCTGATGAAAAGCTCCAAGAGAGATTTTTCATCTAAGCGAAACTCACGCGGGCGAAGCCGCGGGCGACAGCTAGTATTTATATAAATCAAACCAGATTTTGCTTCTAAATAAAATAACTTGTTTTTTTCTGTGTTCTTCCATTCAGGTCATAGCTCCGTTTGAAGTGATTTCAGCTTCATTAAGAATACTATTTACTTTCTTTTCTGACTTCTCTATCTATTATACCAAAAGTATGGTCAATGTCATTCTCAATTTCTTTTTATTTACGAATTGTCCTCCTTTATTATTATTTTTTCCTTATTTTCCTTAAATGTGCATTTTGTTAGTTTTATTTAATTCGTTATTGTTGTTAACTTTATTTAAAGGATAAACATAAATTAAATGTTGTTTTAGTAGGTAGGTACCTAATAGCTCCCTATTGACTCTCTTTTTTTTATAAACCTAGTTTTTTACCGCGGCTTCACCCATGCGAATATCGTTTTTGCCATTTCCATTTATTAAAATAAACATAAGTCTACAAATTTTCGAGCTTCAAATATTCAGCGGTTTTGGTTGTTATTTAGTCAGCGTCTTTTTATAGATATCATAGCACCCTAGTTTTTTGTTACGTCAACTTGAAATTAAATTTTGAGCAAACATGGACGATCTATTACAATCTCAAATAAAAGAGAGCTGCAAACTCGCTTTGCCCAATGGCTTGAAAGAGTTGATGTCTGATATTTCTAGAGAAGTGAGTATTCTTTTCTTTTTCTTTGTTTTACGGTCAGATATATTATATTTTTTCTCATTAAAAACTTACTCTAAGGTGCTACGCGCTCAACCGCCACATTTATACGAATTTATTGAAAAATACCTAGCTGCAATGTTGGTAACGAGAGAGAATCTATCCATTGCTGGTCGTCTTTGTCAAGATGTGTGCGATCCAACATGCCACCCAGACTTGGAAGATGAACTGAAGCACATTTTCCTTGACGAAGAAGACGCTGTGAAGGCTAAGAAGCTCATTCAAGAGTATTTCGAGGGAGGAAGAGGTAAGAACCAAATAAATTTAGTAGATTCATCCAATGTAGCCTAGCACTGATTTCCACCACTGGGTTGCACCCATTGGAGAGCAATCAGAAAATTATTTCTCATTGGTGACCCCACCTGCAGTGGTGACGATCGAGGTTATGGTAGCAGGAATAGGGGTTAAAATACACAGTCTCAGCAAATGTTTCAGTGGAAGAAAGTAACCTCATGATAAGACTGCTGCGGAGGTTCAGCATACCGCAGGACCACTTGGAGCTGGTGCAGGACGCTGTGCGGAGAGCCTTCCTTCACCACCACATCAACACTACTGATGATACCTTGCGGGAGGTAACTGTAGTTGAAACTTGAAGTAATTTAATTACATGACCCAGACTAACATTTTACATGAATTCTAATTACCACAGCATGAATAAGAAACTATATAGCTTTCTCCATCTACCTCGCCTGTGTGTTAATTATATAGGAGTGGATTTTCAGAAATTTCGTTGTTAGAACATACTTAGGTAAGCTATTATAAACTAAAGTTAAAGAACAAAATTTCAAGTTTCTTCGTTCAGAGGTTTCTTCTCTGTGTTGTTACATCAATCATTCAGTCAGTCAACGTTCAATTTTAGGTATACAAAATACCTTTCTCTTATTAAACAGATTCGCTTCTAATTCATATTTCCTACTGACTTTTACAGATGAATGTATGCAAACTAGGGTAGTGTAAGTATGTGGAATGAAACAGTAGTCGAGAGATAAATAAGTATTTATTTTCGAGTACATACCTACATATAGGTATACAATAAGTTGACTTTCAGTACAATTAGCACTACACAACCAATCACAAGTACGCATTTTGGTGGCCATCATTGATTCGAACCTGCTAACATCTGCTACAGACTGCTTCTAATTTATATCTCCTACTGACTGTACTAAAATGCTGTTAGATGCCGCCAGACACCGACGAGGTCATGCACGCTGCCATCCACACAATGCAGCTTTATGCCGCGACTGGACCTTCCGAGGCAGACTACGACCAGAAAGCCAAGAGGATTCAGGTTCACTCACAATTACATCTTATTTATCGAAGTCCAGGTTAAGCTCGTTTTTTTCTGCAGCGCGTCGGCAATGTTTGCCGAGTACAACATTGATGGGTTTGCGGCCCTTATCCGCAAAAAAAAAACTTCGCTTATCCGCAGAGTGCGGGGCAGTCACAACAGCATTCTGTGCACTCTGGCGGACAGGTACACGTCGCCGCTGTGGAGGTGCATGGTGAGAAGGGTAATATTTGAAACCCACTCAATTACTTAGTTTTAATTTTACTATTTAACTCGGTCTAGACTAACATAGCATAAGACTTACTGACATAATATGGATCTAGTTATCTGAAAATAAAAGATTTTTATTTTTACTTACTACTTTATTTATTTATTTTGAACAGGCCAGCCGACTTCTGAAGCATAGTTTTTTTTTTTTTAAAGGCGTCGTCGTTTTTTTTTAAAGGTGTGTCGCACTGTTGGGCAAAGGCCTTTCTGCCTCCAACATTCCCGATCCCAAGCGGTTTCCCGCCATTCACCCAAAAAGCGCTGAGAATGTAGTCGCGCCTCATTTTTGGTTCGCCGACTACCCTCTGATACCCACAACGTATAATATGACTTATTTGTTTACAACTTTTTGCTCTGACGTGGTTTGTTTAGTTTACGTACTGTATGTCGACACCTACAGTAAGCCGTAATGTATATTGATACACTACGGCTTAATGAAGGTGTCGAAGAGGTATTAATTAGTAAGTAATTAGTTATTTATTTATTATAAAATTTATTAATAAGTAATTAGTTAATTGTATTTTTAGATAGGTATATGTATATACTATAGTACCAGTTTAGTTTAGTTTCTACCGATTGTACTTCGGCGAGTGTGCTCACGAGCTGCATGAACTCATAACACCTGCCCCTTTCTTCAATCGGAAAACCAGACGCACTGCGGGCTATCATCCCTTCCTGGTTTATATCCCCCCCCCCCCCGCACGCACCAAGCGCTTTTCGTTATCGTTTTTAATGCTCACAGCGAAGCCACAATAGACAGAGATAAAGCAGTAGAGCAACTGAGTCGTGTCCTTGAAGTTTATACCTACGGCTAGGCGGAGCGCTAGGGTTGGCGCCTACAAAACGTAAAGCAGGCGTGTAGTTTGTATAGTATGTGTGTAGGTAGTTTGTTTAGGAAAATTCAATAAAATAATGTTCATAGAGTATTGTTCATTTATTAATAAAGTAATTTTTTGTTCAAATAACAGCTTTTCCCGCGCATTTCGTTGGCGTTATATATTTTACGTGAGCGAAGTTGCGGGCAAACTATAGCATATGTCCATTCTCGGTACTTAAATTATCTCCATACAACATTTTGTCTAAATCGTTTCAGTGGTTGATGTACCTACCTAAGTACTCACTCGATCAGCTATATATATTTTTCTACAATTACAGTTTGATATAACCTGCCTTTATATAAGTTACATGTGGTAGGTACCTACTTATATTATGTATGGCAAACAGCACATCCCACTAAACACTTGCAGTTCCATAACAACGCTTATGCCCCTGACATAAGGAAGGCGGTAAAAAGTCCAAACTGTATAGTGTTTTCCATTTTATATGCTTATTAGGCAAACTACTCATAAAAAAATTAACAAACTACTAAAAAGTGATTGTGGTATTATTTTACCTTTCAGCATAAGCAGGAAGTTTAAAAAATGACATAGTTGGTGTAATAACAGTTGAATTAAGGCATCCGTAAACACAGCAATATATGCGTGATCGTGACGCGTCTATTATAATAATTAACTGTAAGTAATGTGTAATAATACAGGGCTCTATTTAACTACGTCACGAATGAAACGTAGGTACACAACGAGCAGACACAGCGCGAGAGGCGTCTCGATCCGCGTCCGCGACCAGACTGAGCGGCGCACATCGTGTCGTGACGCTCCTGCGTCTTAGGTACCGATGACCACTTAGCGGCCGTGTAAACGCGCTTGTCTGTGTGCGTGCGTCAAATCGAGCCATTTGTATGGAGTTGCTCTACTGCTTTATCTGTCTATTGTGGCGAAGCAGTGGAACTCCCTGCCTGCGTCTGTGTTCCCGAGCACATACAACCTGAGTGAATAGGCTGCTTCTGGGTAAGCTCGCCACATCGTAGACCTCATCTCTGTCCTCGGACAAGATTGTGGTCAAGAGCAAACCCATCTTTAATAAAATAAAAACCAATCACTGTAAAAAAAATTACTATCACTGGGTACAAAATGTCGATAAATCAAGATCGTAGTCAGGGTGGGATGAAATTCTGGAACGGACGAACTGTCTCCAACGGCTGCTATCGGCTGCGATGTAAGCGACAGTGTAGAATTTTGGTTTCAGTGTAGATGAATCAATAGCTATCATAAACTTGATAGTTTATGATAGCATACACAGCACAAAAACATAGCACAAAAACATACACCACTATTATACTTCATACACATATACCATGCATTGCTATTTACACCATAAGTATTTTTGAACACCTTTGCTTTTACAGGCTGCATATCGCGCCTATGGAGTACGTCGCCTGTGTACATCGAAGCCTATTGACAGAAAAGTGAAACATCACATTCGATTCTCTACTGAGGTGGGTCTTTCATTCATATGAATGAATGAATGATACTTTATTTGCCACACCCTCTAACAGGTCAATAAATTAATAGGCAACCGGACTACAAAATATCAAATCACATTATTAGGCGGTGTTTGGACGATACAAAAACACCCTTTCTTCCTAATTGATACGTTCATGAGTTCATGCGTAGAAAATGATCTTTCCCAAAAAGTTGATTCTGATCCATTCTGACATTTTTTCTATATGTTTTTAGCGATGTTGGAGTAGGTTAAGCCTGTAATGACACGCTATATAAAATGAAATAAAATAAATAAAATAAATAAAATAAATAAAATAAATAAAATAAATAAAATAAATAAAATAAATAAAATAAATAAAATAAATAAAATTAATAAAATAAATAAAATAAATAAAACAAAAATCAAGTCAGAAAAAATAAATTATTTTAAATTATTATTTATTATTTAAATTATTTTCGGCCAGTATGAAAAAAAATTAAAAAACTAATTCACTTTTTCTTTGTTTAGACATCGGATATGGATATTTCGCCGGAATCATCAAAAACAGGTAGCTATATTGTTGTCTTTACTATAGAATTTATAATACATATAAATAAGACCCACTTTACGAGCAAGTGTGTTAAAAATAGATAATAAATATTAAACGTCTATAGACATTATTTGTTTTGGTATAAAAACATTTATATGCTTACTAGCCTGTGCCCGCGACTTCGTCCGCGCGTATCTCAGGTTCATAACCGGCGTATCAAGATGAAACCTACGCCAGATTTTAAATTAGACCTTCTATAATACAACAGTGAAAACCGCATCAAATTTGATCCAGTAGTCTTTACGTGATACGCGTACAAAAATACAGACAAAAAATCTTAAAAAAATGGTTTTGGCTTTTATTGGCATTATAAAATCCTGTCATAGTTTTTTTCTTATATTTCTTCTATGTACAGATCAGTAACAGTTTTATTATATGTATTGATGATTAGATATGCCAGAAGCAACCCAAGCCGGAGAATGCGAATCAGTGACTGTGCACAAAACCGCAAGCCAAATGGTGTTGAGCGAAGCTGAGATGTCACACGAAAAAGTCTGTCGTTACGAGAGAATGCTCTCACAAATCAGTTACGACCTGAAATTTCCTGAAAGAGTACAATCATTCATCAACTACGAAGACGAGAAAGAGAAACGTGTTTTGTCAATCACTGATGAACCTATTGCAAAGGACTTTGATCCAGACGGAAATGATGATAATGGTAATGGTGGTAATGATCGTAAGGCGTCAAATGTTTCTGAAGTACATTTCAGTAAGCCACTAATATGCGATAAATTACATAAAGAATCAATTGATGATCATGATGATCCTGATGATGATGAATTCAGTTCTAATGATGACCCAGCTGTCGTATTTTATGATGCAAATAATATTGATGATCAGACTGTGGATGATCAAGCGGTGTATGCGGATAATGAGTCTGATGATTCTATAGAAGAAAATATAGAAGAATAGGAATGAAAGATTACCAATCGGAAATGTCAGTTATTAACGATATTTGTTTTAACGATATTTTTATATTTTAACTAGTGAATGTACTTTGAAGACAACTTCGACATTATTATTTTTAATACGAGTAATTTTTTAGCAAAAAAAACCTAAAGAAGTACATATGTATATATTATTAGTCATATGTTAAATACTCGTACCTATGTTCTTTATCTTTCTTTAAAATAAAACACAATTATCTTATTATAAATTTATTATTGTTTACAAAACTCATCCTATTATAATTGTCGTAGATCATACACAATAAAATAAAACCTACAATATATATTTAATAATAAGTTTATATTCATTTTTTGGTCTATAATATTTATACAATGCACTTAAAATAAAACTAATTGTAACGTGTGGGATAAAACAGTGCAAATTATTATTATTTTATATTTTAAATGCTTTCATATTATGTTCTGTTATTTATCAATGTTTGAAAACATGCATAACAAGTAAATTACAACAATTTAACATACAATTAACAATGCAGTTTTAAGTCAGAACCATCTGACTTCCACCAATCTCCTGTGGAGTGCGAAGATGGTTATGATGTGTATACATACACCAATAGAATTTAGTCATTTAAAACAATTTTATTATTAATTTTAATGGTTTTGATTTTATTAAAAAAGTTCAATTAAATTGCTGTGACATCAAAATATGAAAGAGTATTTCTGATAGGATTTAAAAAAATATTAGTTATATAAATAAAGTATCTAAATAAGAATACAGTTAACAAGAAATCACAGCAGCCCTCAATAAACACTATTTTTATTATGACATAATTATGCATTTAAATTATAGTTTTGCCAAGTCAAGACAAATATGAAATAATTATTTAAAAATATAATTAGACTAGCGCAAAAAATATGTCTATTATCTTGTTCGAAATAAAATCGTCTTATATACAAACATTATTAACTATAACTACTTAAAATAACTAACTCTTTCTTACATCAGGAAAAGTAAATTTAATTCCTTAACAACAAAAAACGGATAAAAATTGTCACATTTTTGAGCGTTCAATTTTGGAGATCTCATAATTAAACTTTGGTATAGTCCAAATAGTTATATTTTTCTTAAATTAAATATGTAACACTATAGTAGTTAATACTTATGTTTATTTAAAGGCTTGGTATACATTGAGAACGTTATAAAGCACTTTTTTTTCTCTCGAGCGCTTTATTATATCAATCTAACACCTAACCATTAAAAGATTTTATTTTATTTAAATTTTGTGTTTTCATTCAATTAATTTAAACATGTAAGGGTATATCGTACTCGATATCTAAGTTCTAGGTGAACGACAAACGCGTAAATGCGATGCTTTGCGACACTTGCAATGCAACGTGAAAATGTCATGCGACATACTATCGTTAACTAACACGTCGTCGGTCGGTCGCATAGCGACGCGTTCCATCGCTCACCCAGGACAAAGGATTATCTACCCAAGTAGGTATTACAATTTTAATTGGTATAAAAATCAGTAGTAGGAGAGACTGGGATAAATAATAATTTATAGGTAGTAATCGATATACAACAACCTGAAGATTTTATATTTGATTTCTGCGTATCAGGTAAGATGGAACAACAATTTACTAAGTGAATGATTTTATGTAGGTATACTTAATGAGAAATAACCCTTCTACATACCTACTAAAAAGCCTATAATAATTTCGTTAGTTTAAAAAAAAATAACCATTGGTTGTTAACTTGAAAATAAATCAACCATATTCTATCAATTTTACAGTTTTTAAACCTTCACTGAAACAGTACATTAAAATTGTAGATAGACAATCTACCTATGAGTAAATAATACAGTTATTTTATTACATATGTAGTTTTTAAAGCAAAGGAGCTAGGAACATTATGCCAATCGAGATTCGTAATTACTAAGCTGTCATTGTAGAGCTAAAATTCAATTCCAGGTTGTAACAGGCACAGAACTTAGAGTCATAAACAAGAATAGAATTTTCGTTCATAAATTTTCCATTTCTATTACGTATTACACTTATCTTAGAGAACGGTAAAGCGACCGATATTTTTTAATCGCTCAATATAATCAAATAAAATTCAGCAGATTTAGGTAACGGGCAATATTAAGGCTTTATGGAGGCTGTATTTTAACACTGATTTTTTTTTTTATTCAACAGATTCAGCCAGCTAACGACGCCATTGTTAGGCGTGTAGTGTAGGAGTAGCCTAAGTTACATAAAAGTATAAAGAGTGGAATCGTCTAAATCCAATGCTCGTATTATTGAGTCACCCATCATCGTCTCACAGGCAAATAGAGATGACTGGTAATGATGGTGATGGTGATGATGGTGACACCAAAACTTCAAAGGCGTATTTCAAACGTCCATCTGATTTCACCTTGTTGTACAAAGCACAAACTTCACACGGTACAGTATAATATCAATGTACTTGAAGAAACTATAGTTATCTACAGTTTGAAGTAGGAGATTTAACATTTACACTGGCTGGCCGTGGTCATATCGTGTCTACACCACCGCCCATTAGTTTGTTGCCATATTCACTGAGCACCTGTAACAAATATTTACTAGGTTACAAATAATATTTATTGTAGGTACAGTCAGCTGCAGAGAAACCTGACCCCCCTGAGATAGGTGATTTGACTGTACTTTAGTGAAAAAAATCCAACATTAGTGGTTGTGGTTGGCAACACTGGTGTGATTTTTCTGAAGTCATCGCCTAATGGCATCTAATATGACTCATGGCCTATTGTATTTCAGTTGTCCAATATTGTCCATGGGCAGCGGTGATTATTTACCATCAGAATTTTTTTTCGTCGTTTTATTCTATGGTTCGCTCCGCGTAATATCTAAATATATATATCTATAGGTACCAAATTTCAACTTTCTAGTACCTAAATCAACCATAGGGGGGTGCGCATGGATGCGGGCAGCGCAGGACCGGTCGTTATGGAAATCCTTGGGGAGGCCTTTGTCTAGCAGTGGACGTCTTTCGGCTGAGAGAGAATACCTAAATATGTTATATCTATATTAAATCTCAGCTTTCTAGTAATAGTCATCTACATCGTTGACCTCATCTCTGTCCCCGGGCAAGATTGTGATCAAGAGCAAACACATCTAGAATAAAAAAAAAATACAAATAGTCTCTAAGCGTAGCCTAAGACAGACAGACGGACATGACGAAACTATAAGGGTTCCTTGTTTACTTCTGATCCCTAAAGCAGCCATACCTTGTACAAGAAGATGTAATGATGCCTGTTGGAGAGCGAGTGCGGTCGCTGCGCGCGCAGCTCGCGCACGACGCGCGGCACGTCGGCCGCGCCCGCCGCCGCCAGCGCGCGCGCCGCCAGGTCCGCCGCCAGCAGCGCCGCCGACCGCCCCGCGCCCGACGCGCACACCACCACGCACGGCCGGATACCTGCACAGGCATGACTTTGTCATTGCTGGTTCAATTGTGTGCTCCACTGCTGAGCAGGGCTACAAACCCCTGTCATCAGCTATACTCAATATTTTATTGCATCCATAAAGTTGATATGGTGACGAATAAATGATAGTACATTTATGGAGCTAAAGATATCCTTGCAGATACGCATATTTAAATATGATTTGAGCAACATTACAATAGGGCTCCAAGTTATTAAAATTCTGCAAAGTAACAGGTAGATTCACGGTAAGTTACCAGTTACCTCAAAACCGGGGTCTCAGGGAGTTGGGTGAAATGGTCCCAATATGAGAGGACTGATCACCCATCTGGTGTTACGCTGGCGTCCCAAAAAGTAAATAATATAATAAATCCCTTTCCCTTTCTCACGGTATTGGCACACACAGCTCAAACCATCTATGTTGAGATCTATCAACGAGCAGACAATCAAAGAATAATAATAGAATATAGCAGATAGATCCTACTGGATGTATTAAAATTATAGGAAGCTATATTTTGATCCTGTTTTTGTTGATTTTTTATTCAGCAGAGTCAGCTAATAGCGCCGTTGTTAAGTGAAATATAGATGACTGGTGATGATGCCGACGGTGATGATTTTTCTATCATTGTTTCTGGCCCAAAACAAGTACCTATCATTTACTCTCAATTTAATTTAAAAAAAACAGCCTCTCCGTAGCACACATACCCTCAATCTCCGATGCAGTCTTCATCCTGCCCAAGGTTCCGTTGGTAACGTTCCCCCTCCGCATCTGCTCCTCAGCTTTAGCAGGGGAGTACACGTTGAGCCCATTCCCGGAGCCACCGTCGTCGCTGCGCAGCTTGGACAGGTTCCCGAAGGAGGACCGGTTCATGTCCCCGTAGATTACTTCTACTCCTGAAATCAGTTTTAGGGTTTTTTGAAATATAATATATTACTCAATTTTAAACTGATCACAAGTAAATAAGCGACATAAAAAAAATGTGTCTTATAAAATCTAGATATCATGAGAGATGTGATAAGTGCGAAAGAAACGAACGTGTATCTTTTAAGATTGTAGCAAATGGAGATCCATATTCTTAGCCTTTTCCTACGAAAGAAAGGTGAGATGAAGCCACGTTATTATGCGCCTGCACGCACAGTGTACACTCTCGGCACAGAATTAATATAAGTATGCTCTCGGCGAGAGCCTACGATATATAATATAGAGTGCGTACAAAAATGCGTAAGTGTACAGGCCTTTCCTTGTGATGTCTCGTCCGGTCCCATTTCGGTAGGTATCCAAATAACAACTAAATAATAGTTAGCTAAGCAAAACCTCAATATTCAAAAAAAAATCGTACCATCTTCATCATACTCCTTAGCTGTCTGCGAGATCTTCATATAGCTTCTCATTTCTGACAAAAAGTCTATGACGGAGTCATAATCATCAGGAACTCCTTTCGCCGGCCAGAAGTACCACATGTGGGTGACCTCCCTCCAGGTCCTGAAATCAAAATTAATCGTTTGTTAGTTAAAAAACTATTAAATCAACACGATAAGTTGCAGAATACATGATTATCGAGCTAAGCATTTCTTTCTAATAAAACCTTATCTACTGGACAGATTTTGGTGTATGGGTAGAGAAATACAGGAAATAGCATGTTATACCCGTGGTCCTACCAATTTGTCCTACTGGTAGGACCACGGGATACCCCTGTGGCTGTGGTCCTACTGCATGTACTGGTAGGGTAGGATAGGACCACGGGATATCATTGTGCGTGCCACATGTTGAGCTTTCAACCCGAAATTCTCACGGGAGCGGAGCCCAAGGGCGCAGCTCGTATGACACATACATAATCCCAATGATCTTATCAAATTATACCTACCAAATTTATTAAGATCTGCATTATACTCGTATTGTAAATGAAAATCAACAATTGATTGATGAGAAATACGACAGTAAATCACCTGGTGCCAAGGTTGATGAGTTGGACTGTGGAGATGGCGTACTTGTCCCGTTGTTCGCGCTTCTTCAGGATGATCTGGTAGTCGCCGAAGGTGCGCCGGTTGTCTGATACCTCGGATGGGGGGAGGTATTCGTAGCATTTTTCCTGTAAATGAAAAGAATTATCTATTCAACTTTTTTGCGAGACACAATAAATACAATAAAACATATAAGTAAGTAATATTTAGATTTTAAGACACCGAACAAATTATATTAAATTAGTCATCGAGATATTATGTAATTTAGTACAGATAATATGAATGAAAAGCAAGTTATATTGTTACTGATATGCCTATTGAAATCGATTGATGATAAATAAGATACTTGTGTACGATCTGATACAAATCTAGTAATTTTTTTTTTTTATAACATAGGGCGGCAAACGAGCAAGCGGGTCACCTGATGGTAAGCGATCACCGCTGCCCATGGACTACTGCAACACCAGGGGTATCACAAGAGTGTTGCCGGCCTTTCAAGAAGATGTAGACTCGTTTTTTGAAGGTTCCAATGTCATATCGGTTCGGGAACACCGATAGTATACATTTAATAATTAAATTTTGCAGAAACATACAGACTGTTAGACATCTAATCGAGACACGTCGTCGACAAAATTTCATTTGTATTGTTGTTGGATAAAAGTGTCCTTTCAGGTACACACATGGTTTATGAAGTTTTCTTCAATGCAAAGTTATATTTTTTCTTATTCTTACCTACCGGAATGCGTGCAATGCGACACTACAGCACAACACTGGTGTCAGATTTCTCTGGCTGCCTAAATGACCATGCGATAAGAGCCCGGACATTCCGAGGAACAAGCTCGCGATAAAACGGCCTTACTTGTTATAAATAAATATATGAAGACAAATCAAACAGATTGAGCTTGCCCCAAAGTAAGCAATGAAACATTCTACCTAATAAAATAGTAAAACTTTCCTTCCTTTACGATATTTTGTGACACAGTGGTACAAGTTGGTAAAAACTCAATCATCATCATCATCTCGAGTCGATTAGATTAGATTTTTTTTTGTTTTGGGATGTCTCTGAGAAGAGCCGTTTGTTTTTTGTTGCCATTTCGTTGTGAAAGGATCGGCCAATCTGCGTTACCGTTAATAACTCAGTGCTATTGCCCAAGGAGCAAACACTGATTTTCATCACCAAACGGACACTTTAAGCCGCCGCCGCCAGGCGAACTTCATAAATAAAATAAATGTTTATGGCGTAACTACTTACTACACTATAAACATTGGGAAGACCGCAAATGCGCTGGTCAGATGATGTTAAAAAAACAGCAGATGTGATATAGTTGGAGATTACCCAAGACCAAGAGAAGTGGCATAAGACGAAGTAGGCCTACACCCGTAGGATTCAGAGAGAGAGAATTACCACTCCGTTCTCCATGTACTCAGTGAGCATGACGATCAGCCTGGAGTTCTGTTCCCAGATCATGCGCCAGAAGTCCGCCACTGTGTTGGACAGCGGCGCCTGGCACAAGATGTAGTAGTTACGGATGTTGCCGGGACCCTGCACAAAAGAAACATAAAAGTTAAGGAAGGCCTTTGCCCAGCAGTGGGACACAACACCTACAGGCTAGTTTAAAAAAAAAGTTACAAATTCCAAAAACTTTAAAAGCTACAGAAATAACCTTCTTCTGGGCCTTTTAAATTAATGGTCGCTTTATTTAAATGGTATTTGCCTACTTGTTATTGATGAGGATATTAAAGACCTAATACCCTTACCAAATGCCTTCCCCTTCTGATGATTCGGAAGAAAATCTATAGATTCGGAAGAAAATCTATATATATGAACACGGCATTCAGGTTTTTAGTTCATAAGTCATCTCAGCCAGACTAATATTCAACTCACTTCACCTCATTTTCTTATGGCCAGGATTATTTTTCTGCGATTGTTAAAAAAAACAGACTGTTAACTTCCTTACCATATTATAATTAGCATTTGTGTACCGTAATTTGAAGCTGATTTAACTTACTGTAATATAATTTGCATTGATATACTCCGTGGTGGCATCATTTCCTATCCTCCTCAACGGCACCCTGGTTTCCGGCAGCGGCAGCACGTTCGAGTAGCGGTTCTTGTCTTCGCAGCCCGGGGGAACTTCGTCCGGACGAACGGTCACGGAGGGGATCTCGGCAAACTCCGCCGTCATCGATTCCACGTCCATGGCGAAGTTAGCCAGGGCGGCGTATTGCATGGGGTGAGAAGTCACCTATAAAGGAAGATTTTAGTTAGAGTATTAAAAGATCATTATCAATAATGCAGATCTGTATATCTTCTATAAACGTCTTGGTTGCCCTTTTTGTCAGATTGAAAATTGAGTGACCGACGCTCACGCTGTCCAAGCTGTAAACGACGAGCGATACTGGCGTACAACGCTAAGGACCTTATTATCATTTAAATTGCCTTTTATTCCCTACGACTTGTTTTACTTGTAAGTATCAATCGAGAAGACACCTGTGGACGTCACTTCTATAGACAACTTTTATGTAGACTGACTTTAGTTGATGTCACTTCTGTGGATGTCTTTATTGTACACGTATTCTTCTGGACGTCTTATCTACTGACCTCGTCATCGTAGGCCGGGTTGCCGTAGCTCCTCTTGCTGGCGCGCAGCCGGTGGTTACCCTTCCTGTGGCCGATGCTTTTGTAGACGTCACTTCTCTGGACGTCTTATCTACTAACCTCGTCATCGTAGGCCGGGTTGCCGTAGCTCCTCTTGCTGGCGCGCAGCCGGTGGTTGCCCTTCCTGTGGCCGATGCTTTTGTAGACGTCACTTCTCTGGACGTCTTATCTACTAACCTCGTCATCGTAGGCCGGGTTGCCGTAGCTCCTCTTGCTGGCCCGCAGCCGGTGGTTGCCCTTCCTGTGGCCGATGCTTTTGTAGACGTCACTTCTCTGGACGTCTTATCTACTAACCTCGTCATCGTAGGCCGGGTTGCCGTAGCTCCTCTTGCTGGCCCGCAGCCGATGGTTGCCCTTCCTGTGGCCGACGCTCACGCTGTCCAAGCTGTAAGCGTCGAGCGACACCGGCGTACAACGCTGTGCGTACACGCCGCGCCGGCCGCGGCGGCGGACTACCAACTGAAATGACAAAATTATTTGTTAAGAGGAAATACTGTGGGTATTGGAATATTGGGTTTAGAGAAGTGAAAATGTATTTAGGTACGCTGCTGAAACGCTCGGCTATGTAAGGCTCATTCGGGTTAAAGTCGACTCGAGTAGTCAAAGACGACCTCTGTAGCCTTACGGTAATCACGTTGGGCTGTCACACCGGATGTCCCGGGTTCGAACCCCGTTCGGATCAAGATGGAAATTGATGTAAACTGGGGTTTGGATGTATAAAGGTATACTCTTACATATGTATTTATAATATAGTATCGTTAAATTAGTATCCCATAACACAAGTCTCGAATTAACTGTGCTTTGTCAGTATATAAATTGTTTGTTAAATTTCAAATCATTAAATTGAATTAATATTGAATGTATATTTGACAAACTGTAATTTGACATTTTTTCCCTTTAATTTCTATCTTTGACTTATTTATTATTGACTATATTTTTGTTATTGAGTACCTACTGATAAAAAATTGATTATTTATTTTTTACTTCTGGCATTATGTAAAGAGTTTATAAAATTATGACTATATTATGTAAATTATGTAGCACACCTTACCGAGGTAAAATGTATTGGGCACAATATTATTGTTAACAACACTTTTGTAACTTACCTACATTTTATGCAAATAAAGAAATTTGAATTTGAATTTGAATATATTTATTTATAAAGGGATGTCTATGACCTCGTCAAAATTATCTCATTTCTGTCGTATACAATACGAATACATAGAATCACGTCTTTATCCCTTACGGGGTAGACAGAGCCAAGAGACGTGAGACTCGAAGGCCACGCTTAGCTGAGTAGTGGGCTTTAATGGAATGGAGATTCAGATATAGTGACAGGTTGCTAGCCCATCGCCTATGAGAGGAGGAATCCCCAGTTTAAAGCCCTTTCCCTTGATTGACTTTTACAATCTGCGCGGGAACAGAAGCAGCTGGCACATTCTATGTTTTTTCTTCGCTCCCAGACCAGCATGGAAGGAATACAATACAATTAAAAAAAAAACAATACATCTATCAGTATCCCAGTAAACTGAGCACGCTTTAAAGGACTGAGTCAATAATTAGATAGATAGTTAAGATAGATAAAGGACTTTATTTGTAGCCACAACAACACATATAGTTTCATACAAATACAACAAACAACGAGAAATAACCAAACGAAAAAATTAATAAATGTGTGTTGCAGCAATACAATAAGGTATATGTCATGTTTAACTTTCAAAAGTTCCGTTAGTATAATTGTTATTTTGTCTCACTACCCTATGTGTGTGTCAGCAACACCGCGTAGACAAAACAATAGTTCCTTCCTTCGTTCCGTGACGTCATACTGGCTGGCGTTATCGTGTCTGTCCGTCAATGACCATTCATTGAGAAATTCTCAACGTAGCAAAAATTCGACAGGATGTTGTTGATTGTAGGGTTTACATATAAAGATACTAGCTGCGCCCCGCGGCTACACGCCCATGGGAATTTCGTAACAAAAGTAACCTATGTACTATTCTATTTAAATTTCATCGAAATCCGAGTAGATTTTTCGAGATTGTGTAACAGACATATTTCTCAATTTCTCACACATCCAATCACATTTATACGTCATATACCTATTAATGAGATGTGATTTTACCACCCAGCTTTAACTCAGATCTACACTCCTTAGGAAATCTTATTAATGTCCCAATGCTGAGGATAAGTGGTTTCTAACCACTACAGATAAATGCGCAACTGCGCAAAAATAAGCTACTCTACTGACTAATAATATGGATCTCCAGTGCAATCAGTCACCGCAGGGGCAGCTTGTGGCGAGCTGTTGGTGAGTGGCGTCACCACGGACCCGATCTCCAGGGGGACCACACACACACGCACCTACACACACACATACACACAGTGACACACCCCCCGCCTCTGGCTTGCCTTAGCCGGCCGGCTCAGAGTGGAGTAGCAAGAGCGGAACACTCGCTCCAGGGTGGAAGTGTATTGCACGTAATGGCGTAATAACGGGGAAACCCGCTCTCGGGGGTGAGCCCCGTGAAGGTGAAACCGGAGCCGCACCTCTCGACACCCTTAGCTGCTCACATTGTGTTGCGCCCTGGCCGCCAACTGGTGGCTAATTAGGGAGGCCCACAGTCTGTACAGCCAAAGAGCAGCAAGTCACCATCTGCCTAACTTAAATTGTTGTGAGAGATTTAAAGGTAGATGTCCGTATCTCACTCCATAACCCAGCAATCCGGTCCACTAGCATCCCATCCACATAACCCAAACCTTGTTAATCCCTACCTGGCAATAGTTCGGCAGCTGTGGAGGACTGTCCGTTAGTATATCCCTATGGTACACTAAGGGACAGATCTCCGCAGATGCAGCCATCTCACTTTTTGATTAAAAAGGTACAAAAAGGCCTCTTCATGTTGGCTTTGGCCCCATGAACGCCTCAAGGACCAGGTCCCAATGGACCCGTGGCTCTGAAAAAGCGTACCAACATAATAATAATAATAATAAAGGCGTCAGGATGTGACGACCCCATCGCCCGCTGGATCTCCAGTGCAATCAGAGTCACTGCAGGGGCAGCATGTGGCGAGCTGTTGGTGAGTGGCGTCACCACGGACCCGATCTCCAGGGGGACACACACACACACGCACCTACACACACATACACACAGTGACACACCCCGCCTCTGGCTTGCGCCCAGCCGGCCGGCTCAGAGTGGAGTAGCAGAGCAGGAACACTCGCTCCAGGGTGGAAGTGTATTAGCACGTAATGGCGTAATAACGGGGAAACCCGCTCTCGGGGCTCACCCCCGTGAAGGTGAAACCGGAGCCGCACCTCTCGACACCCTTAGCTGCTCACATTGTGTTGCGCCCTGGCCGCCAACTGGTGGCTTAATTAGGGAGGCCCACAGGCTGTACAGCCAAAGAGCAGCAAGTCACCATCTGCCTAACTTAAATTTTTGTGAGAGATTTAAAGGTAGATGTCCGTATCTCACTCCATAACCCAACAATCCGGTCCACTAGCATCCCATCCACATAGCCCAAACCTTGTTAATCCCTACCTGGCAATAGTTCGGCAGCTGTGGAGGACTGTCCGTTAGTATATCCCTATGGTACACTAAGGGACAGATCTCCGCAGATGCAGCCATCTCACTTTTTGATTAAAAAGGTACAAAAAGGCCTCTTCATGTTGGCTTCGGCCCCATGAACGCCTCAAAGGACCGGGTCCCAATGGACCCGTGGCTCTGAAAAGCGTACCAACATAATAATAATAATAATCTTTATTTCCAAACAGATTACAAATGGTTTCTAAATTAATTAAATTTAAATTATATTTTAGAACAATGAAGTACCTGGAATATTGACCTGCGACTTCCACACTAGGACGAGCCTGTCTCGCGGGAGTCTAATAGAGTTTTAACAAATTTATGCGATCATTAGTATTATAGAAAAATAGCAATATTCATCGTAAGCCAAAGTGCCTTAAAGCTGTGTATTAACAAACACTTTTAAGTATACGTAAAACCAAAAACATCAACAAACTTAAACCTACAAAGAAATAAAGTATAAAGACAAAAAAAAAAATAAAAAAAAAAAAATAAATAAATAAATAAACTGTTTGTTTGTAGGCGAGCAAATCTAACTGCCGCCAGTCTGATTTGAAAAATTATTTCTATCATTCACGAGAAAGTATAGGCTATCTGGAATCCCGAATTCCCACGGAAGCGGAACCACAGGATACAGCTAGTGATAAAAAGTAAATAAAACGTATGTTTAACCATGTTTGCCTAACAGTAGTAGGTAGTGGAAAAATAATCATAATTATTTATTTTGTGAACATAGTATAAAATAGGTTGGACATGTTTTGTGAAGAGGTACATACACACTGTCCCGCCGATGGGCATACAAAATTATTTCATTAAAAATCCATGTATTTTCAGGGTTTCACTATAAGATCCTAACAATCAATCCGTGCTGTAGGTAGTTTTGCTAAGCTAACGAAACTTTCGCATTTATAACATTGAAGATCATGGACGGATGTTTTTACAGATGTTTGTTTATGTTTGTCGCAATAACTCCTGGATGGACTTAGAAATGAAAACTGGTACTCTAGTTGGGTAAGCTCCAGATAGGTATCAACATAACATATAGCCAAATTACAAAATTGTTTCTAAATTTACGCAAAATTTATGACGCCTCTCTTTTGCATCCATCCGTCGTCAACAGTTTAAAGTAAAAACTAAAGAACACACTTAAAAAAGGTAAAAATCAAGTGTCAGATCCTCAAATCTATCCCACAATAATTCTAAGCAATTAGCACTTAAGCTTTCCGTCAACGAAAAATGTCGATCGTTCTTACGGAGTCCACTTGAAAGTTTATTTACGAGGTGCCCTACAGCTCCGGCAGTGCGCGTGTCCATTCGACGATACGTGATAACGATAATAACGTACAACGGTACGACAAAGAACTGCTGCCTCTCTTCAGAATGTAAGGTTTAAATATTACTGTATAGTTAATTAATATTAGTAGTAATTTTCAAATTTAATTGATTTTTGTCTTATTTGCAAATCCATACTAATATTATAAATGCGAATGTTTGGATGTGAGTTTGTGAGTTTGTGAGGATGTTTGTGACTCAATCACGCAAAATCTGGACAGTTCTGGGTAATTTGGTTGGTACAGAGGTAGGTGATAATGACCTGAATAGCACATGAGCTACTTTTAGGCTACTTTCCATACTTTTATCGGGAAAAAGCACTGTTCCGTGGGAAATTCACGCGGGCGAAGCCACAGAACAAAAACTAAATAAGAATATATATTTTTTCAGAACAACTTACGGGTTTACACAGGTTACAATAGTATCACTAAAAATCTCCAAATAATCCAATACATATTTCTAAAAATAATTTAAACCTGATTGCCGATTGCTCGATGCTATTAAATCTAAAGAAACTTTTTTAAAATCAGATTTTAGTAGAGTAAAGTAGTTATTTTATTTTTTATCGGTGACATATTAATAAAAATCATAAAAACTGGATATTTTTTTATTCTCAATCAAAATATTCATGTGATAGTTTTTTTTTAGATATCAAACTTTTTTATTCTTATAATTGGATACGAACAAAATGGAAGCTGTTACAAATTCATAAAATATACTTTTTATGTTAGATAACACAAGGGTGGCAGTTTTTTTAAGTTTCCATACGTCAATTGAGGTGACAATGGGAGCCGCGCACCTAGAAAGGTCCGTCATGTCAGCCGTTTTGTTTATAATTCGCATGTAAAAAACATCCTTCGGCGATACTGCGACACCTACACCTTTAGTAAAGGAATGTATGGCTATGCGCACACGGCCGGTGGAAAGTTCCGGATTGACCTTGCTTCATTTTAGAGAAGTTATGTTCATTTGTTTGGTCCCAGAATACATAATAGTACACGCTAGTTTTGTCGAATTACTAACCTTAACGGTAAATTTTTGTTCATCGCATAAAAAGTGCACCTATCGCTTTGCGTTGTAAGTACTGTTAAATAAATCTTAGGTAGTAAATGAGGGAAAGCGTCATTAAGTAACCAAAGGATTATGTGATAAAAAAAATACAATACAAAATCTCTTTAAAAGTGCCACTTCGCATGTTTTGTCCTACCATAATCCATCCTCTTGCAATTTAAATCCGCGTAACCGTACCATTTTTAATTCCTACCCCTTAATAAAAATTTCTTATTTGTTAAAGTGTGGGAAGAGCTAGTGTGTGTGTATTCTCTTACATGTTGAAACCAAATCATATTACTCATTGCTATTTATTTAGTTATTAACATTTCCCTCGATAGGTAAATTCCTGCAATGTTCAAAAAATTTAGTGTGATACGAGTACCTATCGATCACACTTTCTAATTTTTTGAACGATATCGATTAATTCGAGCTTTAGTCTTACATCAGCTTTAGTCCAGTACTTTCGTGGTCCACTGCCATCTTTTACTGCCAGGCAATCTGATTTCCTCAGCCCTGCAGCCCAACGCCCTGCCCGCGGTCACAGTTCACATTCGAGTGACCATTACGCGCCGCGCGCCGCCACGCGTGCGTATGCGCAACTAACCTGATTCTGATCTCAAAAACTATTTCTATTTGGAATTTTATTGATTTGGAACTAATTTTGTTTTGTTTGGAATATAGAAAAAAAATGTTTTTTATAAAAAAAAAAATACGTCTAATAAATATTTATTTTCGTAATAAATATTTATATTCTTTTGAAGAATCAAGTTCGTTGTTTTTGTGTTTTTAAAAAAGTTTTGATATTCACTGAAGCTTTCAGGTGAGAAATTTCCTTTCTTATTCTTTCTCAAAATTTGTTCAGGTATCAGTTTTTACAGGCAGTTTATCACTTCAAAATTAATAATACCAAAATTGTATATTAAGTATATTACGTATATTATATATTAACGTTATTGTATATTAAACGTTATTGTATACATACAGTAGCTGTATAGTAAGTTATTATTTTAAGTATATTATAAATCTCAAAGCTACAAACTACTAGGCGACTTTCAGAATGATAACAGACCTCTGTCTTCTTTCTTTATACGACTGCCCAAAAAAAGTGTAATATTTCCAAGTTTCGAAGCATGTAAAAATGTTACTTCATTTATTCCACAACTGTAAAGTAATATCTCTTTCTCATGACGTTGTTCTTCTCTACTTAACACTTTGACGGCCAAGACAGCTAAAGCAGTCATAACAATAAAAAATATTTTGTGTCTCGATGAGTGTCCGGCGACGTATTAAAAGAAGTGTTGGTGGTACCCGCTCGATTTGCGTTTAAATGGCGCAGCTGGTTTTAAATCTCGGCCTGACATGTAAATAAATAAATAATATATACGGACAAATCACACTGGTGATTAAGCTCAGCTTTTTTGTAGTCCCAGTCGCCGGAAGGAAAAAATTAAATTAAAAAATCCCGGCAACTCGGCCCGCACGCGGTGGAATGAGCACCGTGAGTCGCCGGGATCCTCTTTCTTCAATCTGTGTGAATTTCTCTCCGTATATCACAAATTACACAGATTGTGATTTTTCCGTATATATTTATTGCTGATTTAGACATATGTAGTTGTACAATAATTACTTAATTAATAAACATCAAATACTCAATGACTTCGGTACAATCATATTCTTCAAGGGGGAATTCCGGGTTCAATGGGACAATACAAAGCTCCGTTCATGTTTCCAATATTTTCCTTGAACGTTTGTTGATTACACTATTTCAACGGCATTCATGAATTTAATCATAGAAATCGGAATAATTAATAAGACCACAGAAAGTGTGGTATAGATGGTAACGTTAGTACATCAATCAACCTCGATGTATAGATTCGATATTTTGCCGCGCCGTCTGACATAGGACTCTGAAGTTCCTTATCTCACACACGGCCACGCACGCTCAATCGAATCACATTTCCGTCCAAATTTGAATTTTCAATTACATACCTGCTGTATACTAAGAATCCAAGAATAATTTCAGACGAGCTGCGCCCTAAGGTTCTGCGCTCGGCGTGAGAATCTCCGGAAAAAGTACTCTGTGTCATTACAGGCTTCGTTCTACCCGTGTACCAAGTTTCATCGAAATCCGCCCAATCGTTTTGAACGAGTGACAAACTTGCAAACAAACATCACAAACCGCGTCACACACACATTCACGTTTACGATATTATAGTAAGAACTAGCTGTCGCCCGCAGCTTATCCCGTGTGAGTTTCGCTGAAAAATCTCTTCATCAGATGTTCCAGATCTTCCAATTTTTATACGTCAGCAGAAAAATGCTCATCAGGTTGAACGACTTTTATTATAAGGCCATTTCCATATATATGTTTCGATGGTTTAGCTGTTCTGTTAAGGGGATTGGAGAGCGGTCAGCGAAAATTAATATGAAGCGGCTGAGAGGACGTCCTTGTTGTGTCCGCCATTTACATTTTTATCAAAAAGTTAATAGAAATATTTAGTTTTTCAAAAATTTAAATCAGTCCTAACGAAATCAGAAAAGGTAAAATACCTTTGTGTTGGTGATTTTAAAACATTTTTTATTATAAAACACGGATGTTATCTGTATTCATATGAAATTTTAGAGGTAACTTCAGGATTTTTTCTATCGAGCAAAATTTTCTCCCATCGTGTTTTTTGGAAACAGTCCTCCACTTTAAACATACGTTCTACAATACATTTCAGAAATTTCAGGGCGAAAACTCTTCAATTCTTTAAACAGCAGCTTATAGAAAACAGCCAATATTGCCGTTTTCACTTACCGAGAAAGCCCCTTAAGAGTTCTTCATCAGGTGATTCCAGTTTTTCAAAATAAATCATAGCCTAAATGCTTGCCCAGGCTTAATAGCTATACAACAAAAAAAGTTTCATTCAAATCGGTTCAGTACTTTCCGGAGATTAGCGTGACTGGCGTATACATACAGACAGACAGACAGACAGACAGACAGACAGACAAGAAATTCCAAAAAAATTTTT
The DNA here is from genome assembly GCA_018467065.1 of Ephestia elutella. Lineage (NCBI taxonomy): Eukaryota > Metazoa > Arthropoda > Insecta > Lepidoptera > Pyralidae > Ephestia > Ephestia elutella. The sequence goes on from CM031584.1 coordinate 2,070,742, forward strand.
TTGCTTTCTATTATTCTTTTTAAGTGACCCTCTATCCATTTCAGTCAAAAATACTAAATGTACAGACAAAATATTTTTACTGTTTTATTATATGTATAGACTAACTTTTACCCTGACTCGCCCGCCCCGCGTGAATATAGTTTTTCACTCAATTCACCCCTTAGGGTTGGAATTTCCGAAATTCCGAAGTCCAAGCCAAGATATTTTACCCGTTTTCCTACACATAAACTACGTTAATAAATTGCTTTATATAAATTAACTTTATCAATTTCAACAGGATTCAGACTTCGGGGAGATGCGAATGCGAACGGAATTGATCACGAAAGCCTCCGTGAAAGCTAAAAAGTAGCAGTAGCCGAATTATAAGTGAGTGAGTTTGATCTCAATTTATTTTCTAACCTTCATTTAAAAAATGGGATGTTATATTTTTTTTGCGTGTATCTTTTTTCCATTTTCCTTTTCCGATTTTCGTTTCATTGAACCACGATTTTCATTTTTGAATTTGATAATTGTTTGCCCGCGATTATGTAGCGCATATTTTACTTTCGCGAATATTATCCCAGATGTGGTATATTGAGATTAAAATGTTAAGACCTTCAGCAACTGGGGAAAACACGTATTAAATTTCATTCAGTAGTTTTTGCGTGATGTGTCTATAAACTTAAGCAGATAAGCAAAAATAAAATTAACATCTTGGCTTCTGGAATTAGCCCTATTTTATAGCCCGTTGTTAAATGCTTTTTTTAAAATGTCGATTATGTACTTTTATTTTATTTTATTTTTATTTTGTTATTTATTACCTTTTATCTTACATTATCTTATTTAAATTAGATTTCTTGCTATTTCTTTTTATCTCTTGTCCATATTTAACGTATTAAAACAATCAAAACAGTTTTAATATTTGTTTTATTCTTTAAAAAAATTTAGAAAAAATTGTTATATTTTTATGAGAAAGGATATTTTCAAAATTTCATAGTCTTAATATATACTAAAAAAGTTTATAATCTTCTAATTGTAGACAGTTGACAAAAGGTTTTTTTGTTTTTAACTCTATATATTTTAAAAAGTTTAGTTTTGATTATTTTATAGAAATTGTCTAAAATTTTTCTTCAATATTTAATTTTTTATTTTTATTCTTTTTCAGATTAATGTTACTATTTTTTATATTTCAGTATAAATTTATATTTAAAATCTAAAAATTTTAAAAAGAGTTTTTGTTATTTATTGCTAAACAGTTAAATTTGTATTGATTTAATTTTTTTTATTCTATTTTACATTTTTTTTTTTTATTTTTGATTTCTTATAAATGTCTCTATTTACTTGTCCCTGATTTAATAATTCTCATTTGACAGAATTTTTAAATTCTTTCATAGAATTTTTTTGTTCTACATAAGTCTTTCAAAGATATATAGCTACCCTATTTATAATAAAAATTTATAGTGACTGTTTACTCTTTTTCTTTTTTCTAAAGTCGTATGTTGTCTTCATATTTTACACTATTTTTGAATTTTTGCTATTGTGATAATCAGAATTTTTTAAATTTGTTGACATTTATTTTAAAAATTGAGTGCTTTTAGACTAACAATAATTTAAATAAATTTGATTTAACGAACATTTTCTTTTTAAAACATTTTAAGTTTTTTAATTTTTTCTATTGCTAAAATTTAGTTAGACTTTGTAAAATAATTTAAAGTTAGAATATTTTATCTAAATTATACAATATTTTGATCAGCATACCGACAGCTTCTAAACTTTTTCTAATTTGAAATATTGACTGTAGGGTTGTTATCAATTCGCGTCATTCTAAAAGTAAGTGTTGATCAGTATAGTTCTGTTTGTATCAAATTTGCTAATTTCAATCAAATTTTAAGTTAGATTTTTCGCGAGCGTCAAGCTCGAAGTATTCTCTACTGTAACAATAGCGCCAGTTTAGATTGTCTCTTGCAAGTAGATCTTTTGCTCTCGCTTTTACATTTAGTTTGGAACATATATGTCTTTATTGTATTACTGCATATAGAGAGCGAACATCTATTTGCGAAGTTTTGAGATTATGATGATTGTGATAATCTGAGTTTCGATTTTATATAATATATGTGATTTAATAAATTTTTAGGTTGCTAAAAGTATTTTTATATTTAAAAAATATAATTTATGTATAGTTAATATGAATCTTTGGTTTAAATGTTATGACTTTGACAAACAGCATATACACATCATACAATCTATGTTGAGAAGTTCTTTTATAATATATAACTCTTTGACTTTTCAACAAACATTTAATACAGATGTTTAAAATATCTTTTATAGTTAAATATTTTACTAGATTTTGATAAAGTGACAGTAGTAATATTTTAATTTATAAGACAGTTTAGATTTGATTGATCGTTAGACATAATACAACAAGCACATGTTGCGTAAAATTTTGGGCAAGAAGTGAAAATCGTTTGACTAATCAACTAAGAAAAATTTCTGATGCACAGTGACAGGTAACAATAGCTGTATATATACATGTTATTCAATAATGATTACTTGTCAAGTGTACATATATAAAGAATCATTTTTTATGACTTTTTCAATTCTAAGTTATCAGTACTATTCTATATAACATTCATGAAGGTAGAAAGCAAACTGCTGCAAAATTTGAATATGGGGTACAAATTCCTTAGTGATCTATTATATTTACTATAGACAAATACAGTTACTTCTACCAGATAACTTTTTACTTTATAGAGTTACAAGTTACTCGAAGAGCTGAATGTGACTCTATGAAGATTCAGGTATAGTGACAGGTTAGCCCATCGTCTATGAGTGGAGGAATCCTCAGTTTAATAAAGCCTTTCCCTCGATTGACTTTTAGCGATTGATTTATATATGTTGAATAGTCAAAATAGCTTTAATTTCCCACACGTTCTCCATTAGTATTGTCAATATTGTCAACTTAGCATTATCGCTTGTGTATTGTTATCACTCTGAATGGTTTCTAAGTAACTGTGTGTGTAAGTATCCTGGATTTCTCATTAAGCTACATCCGGACAGTTACGGTTACGTGACTGAGCTCTCATTGTATGGAATGTGTTAGCTCATTTGGTGAGCTGACAATTTTTACATTGTAACTAACAAGTTCTAAAAGCTCTTTATTTCAATATTACTTACAACCTCACTACAGTCACAACATATTTGCTTTGGTAAACAGTATTTGTTAGCGGTTTTTTTTAGTTACATGATTTAGAGTGCTCATAGCTTTGACTAGATTTTAACCATTAAGGGTTTTGTCCACAAAACGAATGATTTCCTATAAGAACTGACCGTTATTTCTTCTTTAAATAAAATTTCATCTTCCACGATAGAGATTTAAATGTGAATAATATTAGTTCTTCCTTGTTAAATCCCTTTATACCACATTGGTCACTTTAAGCTATTTATTATAGGCTAGCTTTTGCTCGGCGGCTTCGCCCACGGAACAGTGCTTTTCCCGGGAAAAAGCAGTACCCTATTTCCTTCCTTCTTTCGTACTTCTAACTATGTGTATGCAAAATTTCAGGAAGATTGGTTCAGTAGATGAAACGTGAAGAGTTAACAATCAAACAAATAAACAAACTCACTTTCGCATTTATAATTTTAGTTAGGATTAGATTGTTAAATACTCTTTTTTACAGTTCTTGTCAATTTTGTTTCTCTGTAACTTCTTCTGCCTTTAAAAATCTTATGTTAAAAAAAGCTACCTATAAATAATAATGAAATAAATATTTTCAGATTTTCCAACCCACCGGTCGAACACTCGAAGAAAATGCACCGGTTTCAAAATAGGTAAGTTTGTCAAAAATCAAGTTAAAATCACATGTTTGTATTTTTTTTTAAATAAATGAAAATTTTATGTGTAGATGTGAGTGATCATTTGATGATCATAGATTTGAGATTCAAAGCATTTTGAACATTTTAACAATTTAGATTTGATTTAGTCAAATTCTAATGATTTCAGTCTAACAAACAAGTTCCTTTGAAAAAGGGTATTAACGATCACATCTTTATCCTTTATGGGTACATAGAGCCAAGAGTCGTGAGATTCGAAGACCACGCTTATTAGAGTAGGTTACAGTTCTTCTCAAAACGCACTAGAAATAAATTAACAGCCTCATCCTTTGACAATGTCTGGAAGCAAGTTTCTGTTTTTTACGAACCAAAAAAGAGTATTATATTTTCAGGGTTCATGTATGTATGTAAGTTATTCCACCATAAGTCCTGAACGGTTTTCCAGATTTTGATGTGATAAGTATTTTCAGATTCCTTTGCATTCCTCCGAGTGACATAGGCTGTGTGAGTTGTCAATTGTGTTTTTTATTTTTAATTAGCTTGTTTTGATGTACATTTCATTCATTCCAGCGAACGAGCGACGGTTCCAGTAAGTCGACAACGTACCCCAAAGTAGTGAACGTAATTTATCGTGAGTCTAACTATAGATATTATGCTCATTACTTTGGATACGTTGTGCGAATGCTCTACGAAATCCGGTTGAGAAGAACGTGAAGAACAAGAATATGGAGAAATAGAAGCGATTTGCAAGATAAACAATGGCGGTTACATGTTGAAGATAAAAGCCAAAGAAAAACAAAATTGAAGAAAATATTCTTATATTTTTACATATATTTATGTATTGTGGTGTCATTGTTTATGATATCTTTGTTTTTGTTGTTTGTTTCTGATTTGGTTTGATAATTTAGGAACATAAGATGATTATGAAACAATATAACTAACACTTGACTCCATAATCTCTAGAAAGAAACCTAATACAGACTATATATTTTTTAAATAATGTTTGTGTCTTGTATTCTGTTTTTTACAATCGAATTTCATGAGTTTTATATAATAGTTTTATTTTAGGCACTTCGTTTTACACACGTAACAATTCGAATAATACCTTCACCTTTCTACTATATTCTCAATCAAAATCAGGTTTTCAAATATAAAAACACTTACCAGTAGTCCAATCAGCAGGATCAGCGCTATAACTCCAATTGTGCTGACAGCAATCGCCACTGCAGCCCCAGAACCTGAGTCATCCTCCGCTCCTGTTACTCTCGCATTCGCCTCTGTCGTCATGTCCCCGTTGTAACTACTAACATCCTCCAAATCACTGACTGATCTTGTACTAAATTCTGTAGTAGATTCTTCACTATTTTCATCAACAGTTGTTGTCTCAAAAATCTTAGCATTCTTATCTGTGGTGAGACTATCATCAATAGTTGTTGTTTCTTGTGAAATCTCAGTTTTAACTTCAGTTGTAATTTTAGATGTCATAGTGACAGACTCAGTTGTTATTATAGGTGTTGTAGAAGATTTAGCAGCTTCTTGAGTAATAATTTCATTACTGTCACTATTTTCTTCGGAAGTACAGTCCGTATCGTCCGTCAATTCCGCAGGTGGCGTTTCTGTAGTACTCGGTATTTCTGTAGTAATTTTTGTTTGTATTTCCGTATTTATCTCTGTAACAACTTCAGTAACAATGGAGGTTGTTTCCGGCTGTACTGTTGTTTCCTTTGACATCGTCGTATCATTAGGTATGATAATATTATTAACTGGTAATGTAGTTAGCTCTTCGGTTGCAATTTCTGTTGGAGTTGCTGCAACAGCGGTGGTAGTAGTAGGAGCAGCTGATATGGTTTGCTTCGTTGCCTCCGTAGTATCAAGAACTTTTTCAGTGACAGTGACCTCTTCAGATGAAACTTCTAAAGATGTTGAAGTAACTTCTGGTTGTAAACTAGTTGTATCTTCAGTGTCATCTGAGGTAGTATACATTGGTCTGTATGTGGTAACGGGGGCATCTTTTATAGTGGTAGTCTGTCTTGTCCTCGTAGGGAATACAGCATGCCAATTGGAATTTGTTATAGGTAATGTCGTTGATGTTTCTTTATTATCAGTACTTTCTGTTGTTTCTTCAGTTGGTACGTATGAGAATCTGATCGTAGTTATCTCATAGTCAGTTGTTGTTGGAATTTTCTCTTCTTGAACTGTAGCTTGAATTTTTAGGTCGGTGCTGGCTAAAGTCTCATCTTGAGGCGTGGTAACACTTGCAGGTAGTTTAGTTATAGATTCAAAACTGCTGGTTCTTGTAGCTCCAACTGTTGGAATGGGTTTTACTTCGAGAGACTCTGTCGTACCCTCCACTTGCATTGTACCAGAAACCAAGGTTTGAGTATCTTGTAAAGCACTGCTTAACTGTTCAGTTGTTTGTGCACTTATGGTCTCTGTTGTTTCGGCAGGCTGCGCACTGCTTTGAACTGAAATTACACTCTCAGCAGGCAAAGATTCTGATTTCTTTGGTGGAGCATTAGTGATCAAGACATTTTTTGTTTTGTTGGAAATATTGGTCGCCATGGAATCTTGTTTTGCTCAACTTCTGGTAATCTTTTTATTTTCAATGTCGTTGTTTAAGGTGTTCGGAACCGAAGTTGTAGAAGAAACTTCTGATATCTCTTTTTTTCTGAAATTATAATAAAATTACATTAGCATATTTGTAGCTATTTAAAAGTAGATATAAAAGTATTTTTTATAGACGAAATTTTTATAGACGAAATTTTAAGATTAAGTAATTGATTAATTTTGATATATTATCCAAACTATATTTCCACCATCACAAGTGTTTTAAGAATCATTTTCAATAACAATAAATATTTCCTTAAATTATTATTAACTTATTTGTTTAACTAAAAATAAAATATTTTTGATTAAAGTTAGCAATTGATTAACAATTTGTGGAAACTAACCTGTTACTTCTCCGACTTTCTGTAATCTCATTTTCGTCAACACTCTTCTGTGTTGACACTGTCGAATTTGATGCACTAGCCACCGGAGGGCTTCTCAAGCTTAGCTAGTGCCCATGCTGTCAAAGTGGGAGGGATCTCTAGGTCACTTATTCCGCTCGTTTCCGATGAAGCTGATGTAGATGTGGCGTATTTAGTAGACCCTCTTTTCCATACAGATGGAATACTGTTATCAGATATTGATGGAGAGTGAACTACCTTTTCCACACCTCCTATATCTGTCTGCAAAACTGGGTCAATTTCCGAAGACACCGTTGTCAGCATAGTTCTATTTTGGTGTCGATATCGTGGCGTAGAAGAATATTTATCCCTGATATTAAAATGTTCGGAGTAAATAGTCGAAGGTCGTGATGGATATACTCTTGAAATGTTCTTTCGTGGAGCCATCCAGATTGCTTTGTTTTTAGGTGTCGTATGATGGAATCTTCGCGTCTGTGGTTTACTTGAGGATGATGTTGTATCTGTTCTCGAAGTCACACTGTTTGGAGAATCTCTTGTCCCGTTCAAATTTAGTCGCTTAGAATAACTTCGATTTCTAGTAAAGGAAGAGGAATAAATTTTAACTGATCTATCTGTTGACAATATTCCATTGATAGGACTTTGAGTTGAAGGTTGGCTGTAAATAGAATTTTGAGTTGAAATAGGTACAGGACTGACCGAATTGTAGATATCGGGTAACAAACTCGAAACAGGCAGGAAATTTGATGACAATGTTGATATTGATTCAGAACTTAGATTAGAATATATCGTATTCGTTGGTTGGCTTGTTGACCTTAAAGAATTTGTTGATTTACTAGAACTAACGACCGGATCTGGGTAAGTTCGTTTAGGATCGCTAAATGTTGGTTTTGTAGAGCCTGTTAAAGTAGTTTTAGTTCCCTTTAATGACGCTAATTCTTTTTGAGCTGATGTGCTAACTGTAGGCTCTATCGATAAGGTTTCATTGTCACAATCATCGTCAGAGTTTTCTATAGCATACGTTTCTGTGGAGAGCACAGACATTTCATAATAAATACTTGTACCCTGAACATCAGAGAGCTCTTTATTAGTACTACCAGCACCTTCATTGTCTAGAAGACGTATTTCTTTGGTATTTTTTATATACACTGATGATTTATTACTTGGTGTATTATTATTTAATTTTTCTAATCCTATATTTTCTTTGATAAAGTGAACATTAGTTGAGTTCGATTTTGATTTAGGTGCACTTGTAGCCAGTTTTTTCTGAATGCTTTCAGATATTTGTTGAAATTTCTTATCAAAAAGTCGTTCTTTGGTGTTGTAAGCTCGGAACCGAAATCGAAGAAACTATCAGAGCTGTATGATTCATGATCCTTATCCTTGGGACCATAGGACGGGAAAATGTAGAAAATCCTCCAAAAGACGGACTACTGTAATCTTCTTTTACTTTTGATTTAGAATCTTGATATCTCGGGAAATCATTATAACTTGGTATAGTGAAAAAGTTACTATCGAAATCACTGGACGTATATTTTTCTAAAGGATTCTTTCTCTTCTTCATCTTCGTCTTCATACTCCTCTTCTTCCTCACTATGACTTTCAGCTTCTTTAACTATTTTAGCGGAAGTCTCAGTAGTTGTACTCGTCGTAGTACTAGCTGTAGAACTTGAACTTATTGTACTAGATGGGGTCGTGGATACAACAGGCATCTTAGTTCTTTTGTATGTTCTCATACTATCTATAATTTGTGCAGGTTTCTTAACTTGAGGTGTTGGTGTGACAATAATAATATTAGGAGTCTCTGTTGTAGACCGGACTCTCCTTAAACTAGGTTGTGTTGTAGATTTAGCTTGTGCATTGAATCGCACCCTCCCTCTATGTTTATATTTAGCATTTTTCTCTGTGTTTTCTTCAGCGGGTGATTCTTTAGGGGTAAGTTCATTGAGTGATACATCTGGGCTTTTGACATTTTGTCTGGGCGTCCAGGAGGTAGTGTTTGCTCTTGGTATACGTGGATCTCTTCTCGTCTTTCACTGTAGTCGAGGTCGTTTCGTGAGGTAACGCATTTCCACTAACTGTCGTGCTACTCAAAAGTAGTAAGTGTACTACTAATGCTGCACCTGAAATTTTAAATACCAATTTATTTATTTCATTTAAGTAAATAAGTTTGAATTGGATTAAGAAGTTTGAAAAATAGTTGAACAGACAAGAATTTCAGTCATTATTCAACAGACTTCCCAAAAAGGAGGAGGTTATATATTTCGATGTATGTATGTTTTTTTTATGTATGTTCGCCGATTTCTCCGCCTATAGTGGACTGATTTCCGAAATTATTGTTTTATTTTAAATAGTTTATTCCCAAGTTGGTCCCATTTTAACCACGTCAGAATCTGTTCGGTAATTTTAAAGATACCTAACAAAATATAAAAATTTAAACATTGGATTACAGAGCAAAAGCCCGCGACAGCATGCCCTTCTTTATTTTATGAAAACTCAAGATTCTCTATGCATATCCCCAACACAGAAATAGCAATTAGCGATTATAAAAATTGGATTATGATAATTTGTAGCAATCATATTTAAAGTGGTAGCTTAATTTCCTTAAAATAAAAGTTTTTTTAAGATTTTATTCCGAATAATATGAGAGATCATGCCATCCATTGCCAAGCCATTGGTGCAGATACAAACCCCTGCCAGACATTGTAACTTTACTAAATTAATATAGTAATGTTTGTTTTATTGTTATAGCTGAATTTAATAATACTCTGATTGGTCCCCAAAGGTGCTTTCGACCTATAAAATTCACTTTTGCTATACTTATTACCTGCATAAGCCACTAAGATTCAAACTTCATGCGTAGTCGCTAATCTTTTTTACACGTATATCCCACACAGATTCAGCATTTTTAAAATAAGGAAGGTTGGTCGTCGCGGGCTCTTGGTCTATTTATGTGCTAAACATTCCGTGGAATTTTGACAAGTTCTGACATTTCAAATCAAACTGACATAAAACTTTTCAATTTCTTTAATTTTGGCCAGTGAAACAATAAGTTTAAGTTTTCATGACAACAAAATTGCGCCAAGTGCACTAAAAATGATAAAATAATAATTTTTCCCCAAAAAATGAACCGACTTCCATTGTAAAACTTAAAATCATGAAATAACTTAATAGGCAGATTAATCAAAAAGAAAATCTATTGGCATGCTACCTACTGAATGAGGTGAAGTCGGTGCCAAATTAAAAATTAAATAATCTAAATTATCATTAGATATTATAATTAAAATGCTTTATCCTTACTCCTTGCACTTGGCACCGACTTCACCTCATTCAGTAGGTAGCATGTCAATACATTTTATTTTTTGATTAATCTGCCTATTAAGTTATTTCATGATTTTAAGTTTTACAATGGAAGTCGGTTCATTTTTTGGGGAAAAATTATTATGACCGCACATTTTTTCTTCTTGAGTTAACATTATAGAATTAAAAAAAAAAATACCTATAATTTGCAGTGATAATTTGAGAATGCAAAAATATCGTTAAACTTTGCGCTGGCATAAATAGATATGGGAAATGATTTATGCTTATTTTCTGGCAAAAGTGGAACTTTGGTTATAACCATAGTAATAGCGAAAAAAAATTTTCTTCTAACTTTATGGGTATAACATGCCAGAACTGGCCAGAGTATGTATAGTATTTGATGCCAGTGACTTACCTAAACATATTCTAACTGGGGACTCCATGGTCATTTCATTTTGTCGCCAGTAGATGCCGTCAGTGGCGCGCCAACATCACGTGCTTGGCATGGCTTGCCCTGGAATCAAACAGATAATTCGTTAAAAAACTTTAATATTGCAAACGATTGTAAGACTATTTGGTTGTATCCATAGAGCTAGGTTCGTCCTTTAAAAATAATTAGCTATGGTTGCTGTAATGTAATGGTCGATGTAAAATGAATATACCCGAAATATATCGATACACTACACTATCCTCTCCTTAAAATACCTTTTGTTAGTTAAAATAAAATCCCCAGTTTGAAGGGAAGAAGTAGGGAGTCTATATTACAGTTGTGTACGCTACATTTTTTACAGTTTTGTTACGACTTTTATACGATATAAATCCACCGGTAAATTACAAATCTTTATAACCATCACACACAAACATGTAAAATCACATTAATTGTACAGAAAACCTTACATGTCCCTCGTCGTGAGAATATTTGGCACAAAATAAAAATAGTTGAGAATGGATCTAAGTAACACTGTCTGTATACTATACTCGTATTTTACTTCACTGTTCATTCGAAAGTAAAGTTATATATTAGTTACCTACACATTTTGCTGTTAATTTTTCTAATAACCCTTTTATTCCCTTTGCCCAGCAGTGGGACACCTTAATAGGCTGGGGGAAAAAATATTTTATTAATTTTATCAAATTTGGTAAAACAGTTTTTTTTATAAAACCATTTTTTCCGTCGGAATAAATATGTGGATTATATTTTTCTATCATATTTTAATTGAATTCGACTTTTGAATGTGGTCTCCTGGTAAAGTATTACCAGAAACAAAGTCTATGTTGATTCAAATGTGTTTCACGATCTATTATGTGATGTATACATACGTATTTTTTTATTTTATGCTATTAATAATGTGGGAACGGGTTATGTAAACTGAACAATATGGTGTAATAGGTGTCATACTTAATATCAGTGTGACTGAGGCTTTGTTCCTACGATAAAAGTGGTCCTTATTGCTGATAGATGTCAATTAATGATTCAGATTTAACAATAAATCATACAGTCCGTTCCAAAATTCTTTTCATTTTCTTTCTTTCAAATCGCAATGGCTATTTAACATCAGTTGAGACCAGTAAGTACATGGCCACGGCAATAGTCCACGGAAAACACATTGTCCTTGGCCTCGTTGAGGTCCTCCAAGGTGCATGAAATGGGGCAGTTGGGACATGCCAGGAGGTGATCCATTGTCTGAATCGCACCACAGTCGCACAGGTTATTGTTTGAAAAGCCCCACTTTTTACGGTTTTCTTGGCATCTCCCAACACCAGCCCGGAGTCTGTGGACTTCCAGACTGCCCAGGGAAGATCGCCACCCGATGGGAGCTTTTCAGCAGGAGGAGTGTTTTCTTAATGCCCTCTTTCGCTATGTAAAGAATCTCTCTGAAATTTTTGATGTTTCTACGTTCAGCGGTTTCGTCCCTGCGTTGATATAGTTACCTGCTAATCAGTCAGATAGCATACAATTTTATCCAATTTTATATATATAGATAGTTAATTATGAGGTTAATTTCTTATTTTCTAATAATTTTATTTTAAGAAAGATAAATCTAAAGTAATTAATTGGTTTCTTGACGCCATCATAATTAATTAAATAATAAAATTGGCGGTAATCTAGCAGTAAAAATATTATTTAGAGGTATATTTCTTTATTGGTACTAAAATGTTATACAATTACCAATAGAAGTAATGTTTATTGGTTACAAATAATTACAAGTACTGTTATAGCAATTATTTTCGATACCAAAGGCGATCTCCCTGATGTAGTGATCCGTCATGTCTTGGGTTTGATTCCCGACTTAGGAAAATTATACTTATTTTAACTATTTCTGCGGTTCTAGAACCAATTTTGATGTTTGGCATGGAGGTAGAAGACATTTGGTCAAACATTGACTTCTTTTTCTCATATTAACCCCCAAAGGCTGAGAACAGGGATAACATTTTGAGTGAAAACCCGAGAAAAAACTTAAGATTTTGACCGCTAGCAAAGGTATAATTACATAGTTTCATTGGGCACTTCAAAGCCAGTACCTACATTTTTTTTAAATGACTTCTTTGCCATAAGGCTGACCTACTCAAACACTGATGGCTATCATAATTAGCGACAAATTGCTGAACTTCGTGAGGTTCAGCAGGAGTCACTGGGTCAAGCAGGATATGGGACGGGGTAATTTCGAATTTGGGGCAAGCACCTACTTGTTTTTGTCAACTTTGGTCGTATGCAAATGCGAAATGAATCTATTTATAATTGGCCAAGTACCTAAGTTGTAGCTTGCTGGGCCCATAACCTTTTTAGGGTTCCGTAGTCCGACAAGGAACTCTTATAAGATCGTTCAGTCCGTCCGTCCTAGTCTGTCACGGCAGAATATCTTCTACGTTTATGGACTGATAACTTGGTTCGAGGATACTTCACATATACAAGTGTAACGGAAAGGGTATTACTATACGAAGTGGAAAGATTCGTTACCATGGGTAGATCCTTTATGTGAAGATTCAGATTATTTGCAGCACTTTTAAAAAAGAGGAATGTTAAAAAAATTAATTGTAAAACGAAATCTTTGCCATGTAAACAAACACTGCACATCAGGGTATTTCAATGTCAAGGTTGCCTTTGCACTGCTCACACACAAATTATTCCACCTTCTCGGTTACTATGAAAACCTGGTACTTTGAGCACTATCCGCTTTCGTCACATTTTGAAGTTTTTACCTTTGGTTTTTCACCAAATTTTCACAATGAATCCACTAGCCGTGACTTTACACGTGTCGGCGGGAATTTTTCAATTAATTACTTTACTTTAAATTGATTGATCATTGTAAAAAGAACCATTTGCAAGTCGCTTTTCAGTGTTTTCGTCATGATTTTAATTAGAATTCACATAACTCGTATAAATATTTTTCACTTTGACACATAAACAAATCACTATTACCAGTGACAGTTTCGTAATATTGGTGCTATGTGCCAGTGCCATTAACATTTTCAGAATGAGGCTAGGTCTCATACTTTTTGATTCTGCCATCCTAGTACAAAATAAATAAATATCCTACATCGAGCAACACGGACCTCCACTCCACGAAGTCCGTGTTGCTGATAAATATGATATTTTTCCGAATGAACCTCCCATTATTTCATGGATCCCTCGTATAAAATCAATATTTACCTTTAATTTTTGTCATGTACCATGAAGATAAATTTAATATTTGGCCATACCAGGATTTAAAAAAAAAATATTTCTGTGACCAGGATCACATATCAGCCTAACAAGGTGCAAGGGACCCCTTTTTCAGAGTTCATTTAAAAAAATTCAAAACCCTTTTTAGAAGTTTCCGAAGTAAACAAGGAACCCTTAAAGTTTCGTCATGTCTGTCCGTCCGTCCGTCCGTCTGTCCGTCTGTCTGCGGCTAATCTCAGAGACTACTAGTACTAGAAAACTGTAATTTGGTAGAGATATACATATTTATTACGCGGAGCGAACTGTAGAATAAAATTAGGAAAAATTTTTTTTTAGGGGGCCTCCCCTACACCTAAAGTGGGGATGATTTTTTTTCCCTCGATTATACCATCGTGTGGGGTATCATTTGATAGGTCTTTTAAAAATATTATGAGTGTCTGAAGAACATTTTTTGATTTAGGGATCCGTGTGCGAAATATTTAACTTTAAAGTGATAAATTTTGTTAGAGATAAGTGTCCCCCCCCCTCGAACAGGAAAATGGCGAAGGGTGGATACATGAAACAAATTAAAATATAATAAATTTAAAAGGAAAATTATCACGGCTATGTAGACTTTACACGTTAATGAGTAATAGACGATAAACTTACAAAATTGATTTTAGTATGAAAAATATTCGTAGGAACAATTTTCATTCTATATGATGGTATATACTTAGGTTATTTTCATTAGTTATATAAAAGTGGAAGTAAATATAGGTTCATGTGTCCGCATTTCTACAGGATAGGTACCTTCGGAACCCTACATTGTTCGTGGCCCGACACGCACTTGACCAATTATTTTATCTTGTCAGAATGTCAATGAGCGATTTTTCTAACAGCTAATAAGGAAAAAAAATCAGTATAAAAAAATCTCAACAGATGGAGTTCTATTGAAAGCCGAGTTGTAATAATGGCTGTACCTATATTTTGCGCTTTTTATTGGCAGCCAGAGGCAGAAAAAAATCACCTAACAGTTTGACAGTTGCACAAATCACAATATTGATACCTTTTTTACTAAGTTTTATTTTTTTTTAAATGCCAATCCCGTGAATTTTTCTTTTTGTATGGAACTTTTTCTCTCGCCTTTGCTTAAGCGCCATCTATGAAGTCATCTGGAACTATTTTTTTTTTATTTGGGTCTCGGAAAATCCCTCATTCTTCAGACATACAGAAAGTGTTATCATTTGCAAAAAAAGTGTGCGGAACCTATTTCACAAATTCTAATACAATAACAGGCGCAGAATCAAGGAGGTGTGATTTAATTTTGATAGTGGTAGATGATTGACCTTGAATCCAACAGCTGTTTACTGTCATAGTGGTGAATAATGTTGTGCCAATTGAAATTGAAAAATGTTGTATATGAATTGTTTTTTTTTAATTAAAAATTAAAACAGGAACATACAAAACTATAAACGTCTGGAACTAGTTTGAAACCGTTGTCATAATAGGCTCAATCGATAAGGATATAGGTATTTCGCTACACCTTGTAGATCTCATTATCAAAAATACAAAAAAATAAAATTACCCCTTTTTAAGGGTACCTCCCCATACATGTAAAGGGGGGGGTGAACTATTTTTTTGAGTACACCCCCTTGTGTGGGGTATAACGATACCAACGAAAATGACTTTGAAAATAAAGTAGGGTTTCCATACAACACTTTTTATCAGCTTTACCATTTGCGAGATATAGCCCGCCAAAGTCGTTTACACGGTGTCCCACCCCCTGTAATTTCTAAAGTCTTGGACCTATAAACTTCAAATCACTCACGTAAAGAAACAGGCGCGGAAACTCTTATTTAAAACTGTTTCGGGTATCCTGTGATGAATACTTTTAAAATTATAAATAAAATAAAAATATGTACTTTTTTCTTGCAAGAAATGCAAAACAGCGCGGTGCCAAAAATGACTACGGAACCCTACTTTATGCATGGTCCGACACGCACTTGGCCGATTTTTTATCGATGTGAATATGCCTTCGCTTTCCTATCTCGACGGGAATATCCGGAATCCCGAAATTCTCACTGAAGGGAAGATGCGTAGAGCGCTGAAAAGTTCATATGTTTACTTGTTTGAACGCGCTTATCTTAGGAACTACCAGTTCGATAGCCACTTTCATGAGGTAGGCTATAGGTTTGTATCTAATATCTGTATAGTACTAAGGAAACATAGTTAAAAGTAACAAAAATAAAAAGGTAAATATACGATGGCGAACTTATCCCATGAAGGGATCTCTTCCAGTCAACCAGGTTTTCAAGAATCCCTAAAGTACCACGAGCGAAGCCGTATGGTACCTAGTATTAATAGAGATGTAATGACCAATGTCATGTCAACAAGATCAAACATGGTCATCAGCGAACCATATCGGACCGTTCGACGTGACTCACAAAAGTGACCTCAATTGACCATGTGTATTATAGTTGTTGAATAAATTTGATTGTCGTTGCGTTTGTTTTTTTTATCTAAAGGTCCTTCTGGCAAATACAGACAATAAATTATCATTTGCAATATTATTATTTTTGACACTTATCTTATCTTCTGTTTGTACGTACTTACTTAGGCCATGTCGTAGCACACCTTCGAAAAAATTTTAATTTTTCATGAAGAAATTTTCCTAATTAGAGTTTAATTACGAAGTGGAAAAATAATACAGGATATAGATTACCTATGATGTTTATTAAGGTTTCAATCGTGTACTTTTTAATAAAAATACATATTTTCGGCTTAATTAATTCATAAAGGCACCGAAAATTTAGAAAAAAATTCAGCTTTCAAGTCATGGAACTTACAATTTTCAGCGATAACATATTATTATATATATTCTTATATAATTAGTTAATATATATACTATATTAAAGTTTTAAACGAGCACTTTTGTTTTAAGACTAATATTTTTAAAGATATTTGAGAAATAGTTGCTAAATCGTGCTAAATCGGTACAAAATCTGTTCGATCCTGCCAACGAAAGTAGAACATTGTGTTGTGCAAAAAACTCTTATTGCAACGCGCACACGGCGCGGTTAAGCGCATATGAATTTTGTTTTTTGCAGCTCAGGTTGACCTCGTCTTAAGTTCGCTGTATATCCTTAGTACAATAAAGATACTACAAACAAACAAACAATTATTTAGAGTCAAAGGTTTCAATTTTATTTATGGAGTCTTTTTTTGTTTAATACTTTTCTTTCTTGCGACAACATTTTCAAGTTTTCATCTTGCTAAATGCGCACTAAGTGTGCTTGTTTGTTTTTGTTTTATTATTTACTAGCTTTTGCCCGCGGCTTCGCCCGCGTGAATTTTCCTCGGGAACAGTGCTTTTTCCCGGGATGAAAAGTATCCTATATGCTTGTTTAAACACGCGAATATTTTATATTTGTGCTGTTAAACTATGAAAATAATTGTTTGTTCGGAAATTTTGGATGTAGAGTCACTAGGTGATACTAGTACAAAACGACAATGTATTTATTGCTCTGATAGGAACTAAAGATTTCATTGGCCGAGACCACAGATCTCATTGAATTGTTAACTTCATAAAAACAGAAGCTTATTATAAAGTTTCTAGCACAAAAACCCAAGGCAATTCCAGCACGAAGTATGGACAGAATCGTGCGCAACTTGATATTTTATTCAAATTTCCTAAGCTGCAATTAACCTTAACAAAACAAACAACACCCATTGCTTTATTAGTACCGATAATTTCAATATGCGTAGCGCAAACTCGGCAGTGTAGTGCGATGTTAGCAATAGTGTTGTAATGAAACCTTAAATGGTAGACACGGTGTTGAGATCGTGACAGAATGCGCCGTTTGCGAGATGTAGTGATGTCGCGTGCGTTGTCGATAATTTTCTCGATAAATACGAAAGTACACATTGTTAATAAGATTGTACTATGGAATAGCAGTCGCGAGCTAACGTTGTGTTTAGCCATATTTACAAATAGCGTAGCGTGGTATTGGTCACGCGAAGAATGTTTAAGATGATATGAATTCAAGACTATTTATTTCCATAAATATAAGGCTTACACTATACTGTATGTGATCTGGAAAACTATTTCAGGAATCAAGGACAACATTAACAATTTGGTCTATAATGTTTTTCTTTGATTTCCCTGGTTCAATTATATTTCTTGTTGAATGATATGTTTATTTTACTTTAAAAATTCTAACACATTATTTTCTTATACTCGACTAATTATTTCACTTACTTTTTAAACTTAAGAACAAATTATTTCGCATATTTGTGTAAATATTTTTAAAACGTCTAAAACATCGATAACAATATATAGTCGTCTACATCACTATGCCAATAAAACTTCGACACACGACGTGTATACGGGGTCGACACTCGAATTCTAACATGCTTCAATTGTGTACACCACTACGTATTACTACAAGAACTATAAATGCTTAATTTGGATTAGTTTACACCCAAAACCCAATTATCTATATAAATAAATATAGATGTGAAAATAGTTGACACCATTTCATTGTTTTATATGCATAGATCTACTTATTCATAAGCATTCTAAAGCTACTCAGCTCAGCTTTTTGAGTTTCAGGAATTACATTACATACATTTTAATGCAAATTTCGCGGTTTTTATAAACATATCCAAACAGCTCTTAGAATGCTGATCTGATCAGGTAGATGTGTATAGCGATCTGGATGTCCTCCATTCTATCCCTGGATGGCCATCATCAGATCACAGCTCAGATCAATCCTGGCGTAGAACCAAGGCTTCAAAGTAACCTTGTTTGTATGAAACCGACTGGTGTTTCTAATTTATCTGACCACCACTATATATTTTTAATGGATAAAAATACCTTCTATCTCTGTATCTATTAAAACTGTAATGGGTCTAAATACATAGGAGAAACAGTATAAGGGGTCGACGAAGTTATTAAAGTAGCCGAAATGGACTGGACAACAAAGGCACAAGACAGAAAATTGTGGAACAAAATGGAGGAGGCCTTTACCCAGAAGGGTCTATAATTAATCATTAAACTTCACCTACAACTGACATTACTTATTTTTAATCCATATTCACTATTTTAGTTATGTAATTCAAATGATTTATTTATTGATTTTAATACTAGGTCAGCCAGATGCATGCTGTAACAATTAATTATGGAATAAAGAGGCTTTATTATTATGTATTAAACAGAACTATATAGGTATAATCGTTCAATATTTATTCAGACAGTTATGGACACGTGCAAACTTCTAGCTATGTCACCAATGGCATTCTAATTTGAATGTCACAATCGTAAATAAACTCATGAAATAACTCATTAAAATAATACTGTACGAGAATGACAAGCAATAAAACATTTAAATGTTTATTTTTTCCATTCATTTCCTAACTAAAAAAATCATAGATCAATCTAGAATTAATGTAAGAAAAATGTAAGTCAGCACATAAACCTCCCCAAATTCATTACAAATTCGACTTTAATACCGCGGCATGGAGTCCATGGAGTTTGACAGACAAAAAGATTATTTTTTATTTTATTACAGTTGATTGCGAATATTGCAATATACAAAATTATAAATCTGTTTCTTCAAGCAAAAAGTGTTGCCAACAATCTAATCTGAAAAGTGTTTCTATTTCTGTCTAGTTTTCGATTCGCTCTGGGAAAATGCCTAATCAAATAAATAGATGAATTACTACACCATGAAGATTTGTGCCAACTTTATTGCAAATCAGTTTTTAACGGTTGGCAACACTAAATTCTTTATTCAAATTTCAACTTTATGACAGGTATTTAAATATCTTTTTTTCTGATTGAACTTATTTGCGTGTGCAATTTTGCGTGAAAATATTGCCAGAGCTGTAATTAACGCAATGATAAAAAAAATTGCCCGATTTCACGGTAATCTTAGTCTAAGATACAAAAAACCGGCCAAGTACGAGTCAAACTCGCTCACCGAGGGTTCCGTAGACGCTAAGCATCTCACATTAAAGCTCTAACTAAAAGATTTAAAAACAAACTCAACTTTGCAGTTCGATCCCTTGATTAATACTGCATCGAGCACAAGAATAGTTTGTAACACCTTGCTTTTTGCCAAATTTAATAATTTTAGGTCAACGGGTAGAACCCCTAAACGTTTCAACTTGATAGCTTTAAGCGGTCCAGAGAAAAAAAAGTTTGACAAAAACTAAAAAATATATGTTGTTAAATATAAGTTCCTATTTCAATTTTTTGTATGGTAGAGCCACGCTACTGGCCAAATTTTTGCTAGTAGCATGAATGGGCCGGCTCGTCCGGGGAAGTACCACCCTCTCACAGAAAATCGACGTTTGAGTAGTTGCCTTAACGCTTCTATGCTTCGTTCGGTGAGTGAGAGAGCCGGAGGCCCACCCCCTTCCCCCTCCCTCAACATGGCAGCGGAATTTCATAGTAGAGTACCCCAGGAGGGTACCGGTACGTTACGTACAGGAGAATCCCTCCCTGAGCATTCTTGCTTGGGCTGCCCTACGTACTCTGGGGAGGGCAAAATCCCGCTCGTCATTGCTCAAGATAAGGCTACGGCACCCCCCCCATGCACACCATGTCCATCTGTGCAATATCAGGGGTATTCACTCAAACGTCAACTCTGTCCACTACCATCTGGAGGCAGAAAAGCCTGCCTTATTCTTTTTGACGGAAACCCAGATATCGTCTCCAGCGGATACGTCATATCTACATTATCCCGGCTACAAAATCGAGCACAAATTCGTGCCACACGCTGGCGTATGCGTATTTGTCAGGGACGATGTCTGTGTTCGCCGTCTATGCAATCTTGAAGGCAAAGACTTGTCCACTCTATGGCTTCGTGTAGATTGCGACGACCACCCTCGCGTCTACGCTTGCCTCTACAGGTCCCACAGTGGTGATGCCGAAACTGACCGACTCATGGAGCATATTGGCACTGCAACGGACTATGTGCTGCGACAGATTCCATCCGCGGAAATAATAATTCTTGGGGACTTTAACGCCCACCATATAGAATGGCTCCAATCGGGAGAAACCGATCATGCGGGTAGATCTGTTCACGCCTTTGCCGCGGCCTATAGTCTGTCTCAGATGGTTTCAGCCCCCACACGCATACCTGATGTGGAAGGCCATACGCCCTCACGGCTTGATCTCCTGCTGACTTCCCATCCGGATGGCTATGTAGTATCTGTTGGTGCCCCTATTGGCTCATCAGACCATTGCCTAATCCGGAGCATGGTGCCATCCACGTGCAAATTATGGCCCCGTTCCTGCCGGCTGTCGCCGTGTCTGGCACTTCAAGTCAGCAGATTGGGATGGGATGCGGACCTTCTTTTCATCCTACCCCTGGGGCGAAGTTTGCTTCTCGCTTCGGGATGCTTCTGCCGTTGCCGACTCTGTTGCTGATGTGATATCGCAGGGCATGGAACTTTTCGTCCCAAGTTCTGTTGTGCCCGTTGGTGGCAAGTCTCAGCCTTGGTTTGACCGCTCTTGCAAAGAAGCGTTTTGCCAAAAGCAAGCAAGTTTTCAGTCCTGGTCCAACGCGATGGCAGCTAAGGATCCTGATGCGAAAGTCCTTAAAAGGGAGTATAACTTTGCCTCTAGATCTTTAAAAAAAACTGTGGCTACGGCAAAGGCGAAACACATCGGACGAATTGGTGAGAAGCTGGCCAAACTACCCTTGGGTACACGCTCATTTTGGTCTCTTGCCAAAGCTGTCCAGGGCAATTTTTGTCAGCCATCCTTTCCACCATTGCGCACGGCAAATGACACGTTGGTCCATGATGCAAGAGAGAAAGCCGATCTCCTGGGCACCTTTTTTGCATCTAACTCTACTTTGGACGACGGTGGGAAGCCTCCTCCGACTATACCACGTTGCGCGAGTACTATGCCGGACATCCGGTTTACTCAAAAAACTGTTCGCAAATCACTTCTCTCCTCGAAGTCCACAAGTCTAATGGACCCGATGGAATCCCTGCCGTTGTGCTCAAAACTTGCGCTCCTGAGTTGGCTCCGGTCTTGACGCGTCTTTTTCGACACTCCTACTCTTTAGGCGTCGTCCCGTCTGCATGGAAGATTGCTTTAGTCCACCCAATACCCAAAAAGGTGATCGCTCTGACCCTGGCAATTACAGGCCCATTGCCATTACCTCCTTGCTCTCCAAAATAATGGAGTCCATTATAAACCGCCAGCTCCTGTTGTACCTCGAGGAGCACCAGCTTATAAGCGATCGCCAGTACGGATTTCGTCATGGACGGTCTGCTGGCGATCTTTTGGTATTCCTGACCCATAAATGGGCGAAAGCGGTTGAGAGTAAGGGGGAAGCCCTGACGGCCAGTTTGGACATGGCGAAAGCCTTCGATCGGGTCTGGCACAAAGCCCTTCTATCGAAGCTTCCTTCCTACGGGTTGCCCGAGAAATTATGCCAATGGGTTACCAGTTTCCTCACAGGGCGCAGCATTAAAGTCGTTGTTGACGGTTCATGCTCCGAATACAAGCCCGTGAATGCTGGTGTCCCTCAAGGCTGTGTTCTGTCCCCGACGCTCTTTCTTTTGCATATCAATGATATGCTTCAATCCAGCAGCATTCATTGTTATGCGGATGATAGCACGGTGGACACCTCTTATACCGGTCAAGCTAACATTTCTCGGGCGCGCGTCTCCGAGTGTCGAACAAAACTTGTGTCTGAGGTTGAAACTTCATTACACCAGGTTTCAAATTGGGGTCACTGCAACTTGGTCCAATTTAACCCCAAAAAAACACAAGTTTGTGCGTTCACCGCGAAAAAAGCCCCTTCGTCGTATCTCCTTCGTTTCAGGGCGCTTCACTAGATACGCGGCCGAAGATCGAAATTCTAGGCGTCGAGATTTCGTGCGACGTTCAATTTCGCGGTCATCTTAAGGAAAAGGCTAAGTTGGCCTCAAAAAAACTGGGTGTCCTAGGCAGAGCAAGGCAGTATTTCACATCGGCGCATCGCCTTCAGCTATACAAGGCACACGTTAGGCCGCATATGGAATACTGTTCCCATTTGTGGGCTGGGGCACCTCAATACCAACTTCTCCCTTTAGACCGCGTTCAACGTCGTGCGATTCGCATCGTCGATGACGAGAATCTCGTCAGCCGTCTCGATCCTCTGGCTCTGCGTAGGGATGTCGCATCCTTGTGCATTCTTTACCGAATGTATCATGGGGAGTGCTCTGATGAATTGTTCGACGTAATACCTGCCGCAGAATTTCACCACCGTACCATCCGTCACAGGCTGAAGTTTCATCCATACCATCTGGATGACTGGCTGTCAACCACCGTACGTTTTAAAAGACACTTCGTGCCACGTACGACCAAACTGTGGAACCAACTTCCTGCGGCGGTATTCCCGAACCGATACGACATTGGAACCTTCAAAAAACGAGTCTACATCTTCTTGAAAGGCCGGCAACACTCTTGTGATACCCCTGGTGTTGCAGTAGTCCATGGGCAGCGGTGATCGCTTACCATCAGGTGACCCGCTTGCTCGTTTGCCGCCCTATGTTATAAAAAAAAAAAAAAAAAAAAATATTTTCTGCTGCTTGTAGAGACTGTAGAATATTGTCACTACGAAATGCTACCTTTATAGGTAGCATTGCAAAAACAAAAAATAATTTAAATTGTTAATTAAAAACGTGCGCTATTACGAGTAAATAACACATAATAATAAGTAGGTACACGTTTTACGCAAAAAATGTGTCTTTTAATTTTGTGATATACAAAATATATCCATTGCCTTTCCATTTAATTGTTTTTGTACTTACTTAGACAGGTTAGATATAATTTCAATCTAGTTTCTTATATAGTTCTTTTGACGACTTCCGTCAGTCCGGGCTACCGCACCGGAGGGAGGTCCCGGGTTCGATCCCCGGTCGGGGTCTAGATGGAAAATGATCTTTTCAGATTGACCTGGGTATTTTTCTGTATACATTTGTTATTTTTATTTATTTACTAGCTTTCACCCGCGGCTTCGTTTTCTATTCTTCCTTTTCTATTTCTATATTTCCTACAGGAACTGTGCTTTTTCCCGGGATGAAAGGTACCCTATGTCCTTATCCGTACTTCTAACTATGTGTATGCGAAATTTTGAGGAAGATTGGTTCAGTAGATAAAGTGTGAAGTGGTAACAAACAAACAATCTCATTTTCGCATTTATAATATTAGTTAGGATTTATATTTATATATATTTATATTATATATATGTCGGAGTGGTTCGAGAATTATATTTTAATTCAATAAGACGTTGTCAATTTGCGGTGGATGTTCAGCTAAATCTTATGAACCTTAGACCATTACGACGTCGATCCTTTCCGCTCTGCTAACCACAAAATCGCGGTATCATTTCACTTTTGTTGAATCTGTGTATGTATCAAGCGAAAGTGGAATATTTGCGATTCATCCCAACTTTAAATTGTAAACAATAAAAACTTTTTATGTTTCCCTTTCACTGATTACTTTCATTGGGGATTAATTTTGGATTTAAAAAAAAATAATAAAAAGATTATAAAAAAATAATTATATAAATAATTAAAATCGAAGTCTTCTTTCTTACTGACTTATAGCTAACACTAATGTCGCCAAGTAATACAGATAGAGTATCACGTCTATATCTCTTACGGGGTAGACAGAGCCCAGAGTCATGAGACTCAGGGCTACGCTAAGATGAATAGTGGGCTTATGTGTGTACAAAACGAAGGGCAGTTGGGATATGACAGAAGATCGGCCATGGACTGAACAGCTTCGCAATCACAAATTATTAGTCGAGAAACTCCATCTTACTCTGTATTACTCCATTTATGACGTCAACTAACTAAAAAACAAGAATGTGACGATTTATAAGTGCTATTTTTAAGCCTAAATCAATAAAAATAATTGACTTTGACTATTCACGGCATCTCCCAACACCAGCTCAAGTTGAATAGGTAGGTACCTAGTACCTATTTTCTATTAGTTCCATGGGTAGACCCAAATACTGACCAACTCATCAAGTTATCACTACAGATTGTAACGAGAGATGGTTCCGCCCACTTTCATTCAGAGATAACACTAGTTGACTCACTGTACACTACAATTAGTTACAGAGTCG
Source organism: Ephestia elutella (assembly GCA_018467065.1). Taxonomy (NCBI): domain Eukaryota; kingdom Metazoa; phylum Arthropoda; class Insecta; order Lepidoptera; family Pyralidae; genus Ephestia; species Ephestia elutella. The sequence goes on from CM031584.1 coordinate 2,095,599, forward strand.
TTGTGCAAGTGCAAAAAATACCATAACTATTTGTATATGAACTAACTTTGCCTTAGGGCTCCACTTCTTTGAAAGTTTCGGTTTCAAAGTACATACGTGATAAATTTGACTCTGTGGGTAATTCATTTAGTAATTTTTGCATAAAGGAGTAATAAACATCAACCTCGCGAAGTTTAGATGTCATTATTTGTGTATTACCCAACGGATATATGCGATTTTAATCAAATCGGAAGAATGAGATTAAAGTTAGATTGTTGATCAAATAAGAAACGTCGTTGATGAATAAATTCCTGATAACTTCTAAATGTTAATCAAAAATATATATGTAGAGACTCTATATTTTTTTAACAGATTAAAATAAGTGTCGCAAGGAGAACGTGAAACAATTAAGGGAAAATTCCTAAGTTATTACGCACGAGTTGACTATGATAGAGAGGGACGCCTACATAGCTCTCTGGATTAAAAAGAGATAAAGAAAAGGAAAGTGGCCGCAAGGAGTGCACGAAACTAATAAGGAAGCGACGATTGAGACCGTCTTGCACAATGATAATAGCTCTAGGGTTATGTACCTTTCGTCTTTAACTCGAGGAATGCTTAGGGCAAATAATATTACGGATACTTGTCTATCATAAAATCTTATTTGATAATTTGTTACATTAATTAATTTATTTATTTTCTAAATACTTAATATTAGATCATTAATTTAAACAAAAATATATGTCAAGTCATAACAAACGTTAGTCAAAGAGACCGCCCCGGGTCATACCAGGCGCAAAAGTGCCCATGACGATTGATTGGTTATGAAACAGCAAAGAAAATTCATGGTTACGAATGCTCTGATGAAGGAAATTTCTCGTATTATCAGGCATATCATAAGGACATAAGATACACATAAGACAGCAGACTGACATTTTTGCAGAGCGCCCCGGGGCTCCGCTGCCATGGACATTTCCGAACAAAATCACTTTGTATTTTTTCAAGTTTCATTCTTTCCGTGTACGGCGTGTACCCAATTTCGATGAAATCGAACTAGTATATTTTGCGTGTTTAAGTAAAAAACATACATCCTCACATCACACACAACCTAACCTAACTTTTAGTGGGATTCATCTGTATGTAAGTAGATATACAACATTGTCATTCTCTTTCCATGTTATTTTGTTAATATGTTATTGCTCGTACATGTTTTAGCATAGGTAGGTATATAAAATAATCAACGCGAACTTTTTCCACTTCCGTCACAAAAGCAAGAAAATTATAGCACCACTTTCACTGGCCGAAGTTCATGAGCTAATACGCTATGGGCATTTGGGTCAGCCCATCCTATCGCCGCCATCTTCCAATGACGTCATTAAGAAGTAGATTAATGGCTTGTTTTGCGTGATCGTAATCATTGTTTTTACTTCCTCATAACCATATATGCACATATATAATCAATCTTTTCTTTTTAGAAGCAGTACAGTAGCCATTGACGTACTTAGTAGTACCTAGTCGTAAATTTTATTTTATTAAAGATGGATTTGCTCTTGACCACAATCTTGCCCGAGGACAGAGATGAGGTCTACGGTGTAGCGAGCGTACCCAGAAGCAGCCTATTCACTCTTTATTATTGATTTACCAAATCTATAGGTGTTAGTATATAAGTATCAAGTTGGTCGCTTACTGACGGATGATGGTGATAACATCAAGATGAATGCTCTGAAAGAAACTTAAAATTTTGTAAAAGTTTATTTAATCCTAACTAATATTATAAATGCGAAAGTGCGTTTGTTTGTTGGTTTGTTTGTTTGTTTGTTTTTTACCTCTTCACGCTTCATATACTGAACCAATCTTCCTGAAATTTTGCCTACACATAGTTAAAAGTACGGAGAAGGACATAGGGTACCTTTCATCCCGGGAAAAAGCACTGTTCCCGTAGGATATCCACGCGGGCGAAGCCGCGCTCAAAAGCTAGTTATTTATAATTTTAATTATAACTACTTTTATTTCTACGTTCAGCAGTTTCATTTCTGCGTTCATATACCAATCAGTCAGTGTCCAATTCTACATACATGTAGGTCACAGGGAATGTAATGTCCCTTCCAATAACATTCCACACCATGGGCTATACAAGCCTCAATAGTAGTGAAAGCGTTGTTTGTCACACAAATTATCATAAGATGCCGCGGCATACAGACAGACAGGCATGTCTAATAAATTGAGTAGAAAGAGCGTGTAGAAATGTTGTCATATGCTTTAGCAGACTCGTAGCATTCGTTGATGTTCATATTAATAGTCGAATGAATGATAATTTTTGTTGCAGTTAAAGTGGTACAAGAAATATAACAAAATATGAAGTTCACTTTTAACCTTTCTAAGCTTGCAAATCAAAATAATGGAGAGCCATCGCAAGAGCAGCGGCCAAGTCCGAGAAGACCGATCCATAATCACGACCACTCTTACCGACTAAGAAGAAGGCATGCAAAACTTCAATACATATAAAACCGTATTAAAATACCTGAAATTCTTACTTATCATTTCTCATTATCATTACATATATATTTATTCTACAATTGATCTCTTAAATATTCTTCTACTGAGTAAAAAAATTCATAGGCATTTCATAGTCTATTCTTAAAAATTAAGTATAGGTAAGTATAATAATATAGTATTAATATTACTAAGCGTATATAATCGCTACGGAAAATCTATAATAAAGGTTGAAGGAACTACTGAGGTTTTACGTCCGATCATCGGATGATCATCTCTCCCCATGATAATTTTAATATTTGTCCAGTTTTTTTATTCTTTAGTTATTGAATTACTTAAAGCTATAAAAGTATAGGCCAAAGTAGTCTTATCAAAGCAAAAAAAAACAATAAAAAACACATCTATGGTCATCCACAGACAAAGGCACTTGCGAGGAAATCCGGGGCAGACAGGAAGGCAATTTCGTAAGACTCCGAGATAATGGCACAGAATGTGGTGTACTACATAACGTTTGATTGCCAAACATACATACAACCAGTCACTGTTTGCTTGTTGAAATATTTGGCTAGAGCAGACATTCGTGTCATCTAACACTGTTAATGTATCTTCCGGCTTTGTCTACTCCGCGAGAGTGGAATATTTATTATATATTCTTGTTCTTAGTCGGTCACTCTTGTCAGAGTAGTCGTGGTTGTGCAGATGGTTCTGGCCTGGGATCTCCTGTACTGCCCGTCCCCTGGGCGAAGGTTGCTGCTTTTGCAATGGCTTTCCACTTCCCTCTATTACTGGCCTTCCGAGCGCGCATTTATTATGTACGTATGTTATGCTAGTCATCAGTGGCGAAGCGTCCTTAGAACACGATTCCTACCGGCTTCCCTTGGCAGATTCTAATATATACATTTTTTATTATTAACAATAATACGAGTAGCTTAATCTCGCGGCCTACACTTGCACAAAACTCTATAATCTATACCCATATGACACTCTCTTACCATAAGCTGACGAGCGACGGCATTTCCTTAGATAATTTAATATGAGCGCGAGATATAATTACATTGTGCGCATATCATTACATTGCGCGCTTTGTAAAAAATATTCTATTCAATAGCTGGATACAACGTACGCAATGTATTCGAAACCGCGCAAACGCCACACGCACGATTTTATTTCGCAGGACGCGAGACGCGGTAGTAAGTAACTCGCTAATAATATTGGGAATTTGTATAATTAAAATGTATGGTGACACACACACAATGACATTACAACTACATATGCAACCACTCGTCGATATAGACAGCGATACAAGCCGATTTAAAATAGCCTACAACGAATCCTTATTGGTTGTTCCTGTTCGTTAGAAAAATTTTCGTCCAATCACAGCGATAATCCGCGAATGTCTAATGCCATGCTAATTCCTCAGATGAAGGAAAAAAGAATGGACATGTACAACTATAGATTGTTATGCCTGGTTTATTATTTTTTACTAAGTCTATTCTAATTCGCCGCTCGGTTCGCTTCGCGCGCATTTGCGCTTTGGTTTGCACTCACACGGGGCGTACCTATGCTAATTATCTATTGTTGTGATATGAGATTAACTTGATTGTGGTATATTAATTAGTTATATTGTATAGTGTTTGTAGTTTGTTTCATGGTAAATGTTTGTTTGTTTATTTTTGTTTCTTGTCATCACTTAGGCTATATGATGAGAAAGGCGGCATACAAATAGGTTGTTGTCTTACTCCCCGTTGACCTAAAATTATGAAATTTGGCAAAAAGCAAGGTCTAACAGTACTTATACAGGAATAAATCTGAAAATTGTAAATATGTTGTTGGAAGTCTAAAAAAAGTGTTACAAACTTATTTTTGCGCTGGATTCAGTATGAATCTTAGGATCGAACTGCAAAGTAAAGTGTATTTTTGAAACTAGTTGGAATTGTAGTTTAGTTAGAGCTATAATGTGAGATGCTCTGCGTGTACGGAACTCTCGGTGTGCTAGTTTGACTCGCACTTTTTTTCTATATATTTATAAAGCGCGTGTGAATGTTTTTTAAAGCCACTTTTATCATACTCGACATGCACTGTGGCTTCACCTTTGAATATTTTCACCCCACGCCACTGCTAGTCATAAGATATAAGTAATTAGTACATTTTTACCAACAAGGGATTAAGATTGGCTTCGTAATATGTATTTTATTTGTATAAGATTATATTATATTTTCTTTGTTTATGGAATGTCAAATAAACAATTTTTCTTTTTTTACTATAAATAGCATATGATACAGATGCTCTGTTGGCGCTGAGGCCTGGGAATTCGATGTATGCTGTGGACTGTAAAATGCGCTGATTTCAGAGAAGATCTTTATTTACTGTATTTACAAGTTTTCCGTGTGAGAGGAAGAATGGAGGCTCTTAGGCGAGACGGACAGGACGAGTCAAGATGGCTGAATCTGTTTCCTTCCACCGCCGCCGGCGTCGCATCGTCTGCCCGCATCCGGTCCGGCGGTGTTGCCAGGCTTTGGCCGCAACATGCTCTCTCTCTCTCATCTGAGCGCTTTCCCGGTTGCATCCTCAGCATACGCTTAGTGTTCTCTGCATGACCTTAAGGTAGACTGGTGCTTTTGCATTAAGTCCGTCCAATGTACTTAAATAACGTTGTCGGAGCCCAGGGTCCGCTTTCCTACTTTTTGTTCTCCACTTCGCACGGTCTTCGGCATCCTTAGTTGTGAGACCATTGGCACACATATCCTACTTGACGACATCAAGCCAGCTCTTCTTAGATTTGCCCCATCTGCCAGGACCGGGCGAAGTATTGCGTATCTAAAAATAGATATCGCATATAATATTCTGCGATATTTAATGCTAAATATTCACCTATCAAGTTCAAAATCAGAGTTGATCTTTTAGATCTTTACTGCATAAGTCATTATTATTCGGTTTTTAACAGACTGAATAAAAGACTATTGTTATTTTAAGACCTGTGTTGTATAAACTTGTATTCTTGCAAATAAATTTTGATTGATTTTTTATTAATTCCGCTATGTCATCTCCACTCACTCCTCTCATAGTATAACTCGGTGAGCCTAACTTTCTGTTTACATACAAACACAACAAAACGAATTACGTGTATTACAAAACTATTACAAGAGAATAGATTTGTTGTCTATCTTAGATTATCTCGAAAGGAAATTACGGTTTGGCGTGAATCATTAGATTAGACGTTATAACTTCCAACCGAGGATAGATCATTGACATTGAACATTGTGTAGAACTAAAATCAAAATCAAATCAAAAAAATCAAAAATATTTATTTTCCATTAACAAATTCAGATCTTATAACTAAGTGTTGGAGTCTCCTTTTAGGCTATCAAAGATGCCTGTGCCAGGAGGCTCCGCTTGAAAATGTATGTTATCATTATTAGAGTTTAGAGGTAACGGGTACAAACAAATATTGCTATAGGACTTATCAGGATCTTTTTTGTGGTTCAAAACATTGTATATGGATTATGATTGGATGGATTTTATCCACAAGTTGATGTAAAAAAAAACATCAAAAAGATACGGGCGGAAAAGAAGAAAGATTGTAGCGCTGCAGTAAAAATATATACGGACAAATCACACAGATTTAGTTAGCGCCAAAGTACGTTCGAGACTTTGTGTTATGGGATACTAACTCAACGATACTATATTTTATAACAAATACATATATAGATAAACTTCAAAGACCCAGGCTAATCTGAAAAAGATCATTTTCCATTTTGACCCGATCGGGGACCGAGGCGTGATGACTGTTGGACCTCGGAGGTTGTCAAACAGTAAGGAGACGGAGCTTATCCACGAGGTCTACTGTTCATAGGTTCACCGGTGTAAGGACAGCCTGGCTAGGTAGGGGTTTATACCTAACTCACAAAATGTGTGCGAGTGTGATGTCTCTCCCCAATCCATGGAGCACCTGTTGTTTTGCCCCCTCTGCCCTAACACCTGCACTCGGGATGACCTAATGGCCGTAAAAGGGGCGGGACACTTTTCGGGTACAATTTGAATCGTTGGAATGGCATCGACACGCCAAGAAGACTGTTCATAGAACTACTAGTAGTTATCTCAAGCACCACAAAGTGCACATATCACATAAGTGTTCGTGTGGTGCAGAGCCCGCGAAAGCGTAAAGATGGTTGACGGAGCGAGACGTGCCGAGAGCGGCTGTGAGATGGATACTGTTTAGCCGACTGCGGCAAAGACAAAGGAGGGTTATGTACTGGACCTGCACATACAAAAAAAAACAGCACATAGGTACATTATAAAATGAGAAATTCTTTATTGAAACTTTGGCCTTCAAAGAAGGCTCTTTTTCACGTCAAAAACTTATTAAATAATCATAGTATATTAAGTCTCAAAGCTACAAACTACTAGCATTTCGGAACGACCACTGCTGAGAAGAAATGCCGAAAGAAACTCATGAAACAGTCTTGGTCGCCTAGCATGCCAGAGGGGCTATTTATTATCTTTATATACATACACTAGATTATGAACAATTGTTCATGTCCTTTTATGTCCCCTAGTAAAAACTATCAACCGGACGAATAAAAGAAATCATTTTTTGTCTAAAAGTCTCTCTTGTCTATGTTTGTACGTACATCACACCAAAATTACTGAATGAAATTTGATGCGATTATCACAGTTGTAAATATTACTGAAGGTTTAACTTAAAATCTGCAAATTTTTCTCTAATATACCACTATATATATATATAATACTAGCTTTTGCCCGCGGCTTCGCCCGCGTGAATTTCCCACGGGAACAGTGCTTTTTCCCTGGATAAAAAGTAGCCTATGTGCTATTCCAGGTCATTATCTACCTCTGTACCAAATTTCATCGAAATCCGTCCAGTAGATTTTGCGTGATTGAGTAACAAACATCCTCACAAACTCACAAATTCACAAACTCACAAACTCACATCCAAACTTTCGCATTTATAATATTAGTATGGATAAAACTGGGCATAAGGATACTATACGATAAAAAGTTCCATGCAATCGATTACACAAACGCGATTCTTCCTATTCGTAAATCCCATACAATATGGATTAATCACAACTGCAGTTTATTACATTCGTGATTCTACACAGTCGTTAATTTAACGCAATCGGGATTCTTCCTATTCGTGATTCTACACTATATGGAGATTTCCTAACACTTTTTTTTAAGTTTCAGGTATTTTCTTATAAACACGTGAAAAGATCTTATTATAAATCAACGTATGGCATGCACGTGTTAATCTCTACCATCTGGATTGCATTTGTATGGTACTTGGATGACTGAAACCTTACTATATGAACAGTTGAGACGTGCATGTGCAATGTTCATTGATCATCTCAATAGGTGCATTGTATTTAGTTATAAATCAATATTATTACGGACTTAGTACTTTAAATCAAAGGTCAAAATATCATGATTTATGTCGTTAGAAGAATCACACCATTATTCTATGTACTTGATAATATTTTAAGGACACACCTATCAGGGGCGGATTTAGGGGGAGTTCGTAGGGTTCAATGCCCCCCACCCCCTCTTTGGGTCCTTGGGACCTTAGTACAAGATAATCCAGGCACTGTTCCCGGGGTTATTTCGACTAAAGATCACGCACTGCATAAAGCTGAACTGTAAGAATTTCGGCTGCTTGTAACCTTTACTTTTATACAAGAATAAGGACTTTTGTGCGAATAAACAATTTTCTTTTTTCTTCCTTCTTCCTTCTTTGTTCTTGAGACCTATATAGTATATTCAATCAATCAATCAGATCATTTATTTGCAATAAATAGGGTTACAAAAGCTGTTACAGATAGAGTGTCCTTATACCTATTTAACTATAATTAGCAATAATAATTATCAAAAAATTTTTTTTTGAACCGACTTCCATTGTAAAACTTAAAATCATGAAATAACTTAATAGGCAGATTAATCCACACTAATATTATCCACACTAATCCACAGTATATAATATAATATTATAATATATATAATATAATATTATAAAGAGGTAAGATTTGTTTATTTGTTTGTTTGTTTGTAACGAATAGGCTCCGAAACTACTGGACCGATTTTTAAAATTCTTTCACCGTTTAGTAGCTACACTATCCCTGAGTGTTATAGGCTATATTTTATTTCCAAAATATTTAGGGATCCTTACTAAAACTTTAATAATGTAACCCAAGTTGTGCAAAAATAACTTTAAAAATTCCTTTCATCGCGTGCGCTGCAAAAACTATTAATGATAGATCAAAATGATGTACTACGTGTTTGTAGAACAAATCATTATCTACAAAAAATGTTGCGACAGCATATGCCTAACTATTATAGTTAAGACACAATAAGAGTTTTTAGTTTAAAAAATAATAATTAAAATGACGCCATTAGAAACATGTCTTTATTTATACTTTGTTATTAATCCTTATCAAAATAAATGATTTTGTGATCACGAACACTTCAGTACCTTTATATTACTTTTTGATTTATCAAAATCGGACATTTCATTCGGAAGATATCACAAATATAAAATCGCGTGGTCGCCGCCGCCGCCGTTCAACTCGCTCGATAAGCGAATGCGATGTAGAGGCATCACTGGGACGAAGCGGGAACGAAGTTGAACGAACTCAATGCCATTATTATTAATTTATTTATTTATAACTAGCTGTCGCCCGCGGCTTCGACCGCGTGAGTTTCACTTAGATGAAAAATCTCTCTTGGAGCTTTTCATCAGATGTTCCAGATCTTCAATTTTTATACGTCAGCAGAAAATGCTCATCAGGTTGAACGATTTTTGCTAAGGCGCCATTTCCATATATGTTACAGTGTAGCTGGTCTCTTGGAGCTTTTCATCAGATGTTTCAGATCTTCAATTTTTATATGTCGGCAGAAAATGCTCATCAGGTTGAACGATTTTTGTTAAGGCACCATTTCCATATTACTTATAGTTTAGCTGTTCCGTTATGGTTCTTCATCAGGTGTTCCAGTTTTCAAAATGAATTATAGCCTATATGTTGCCCAGACTTAATAGCTATACAACGAAAAAGTTTCATTCAAATCCGTCCAGTAGTTTTTGCGTGAAACGCGTACATACATACAGACAGACAGACAGACAGACAGACAAGAAATTCCAAAAAAATTTTTTTGCCTTCTATTGTTCTTTTTAGGTCTCCCTCTATCCATTTCAGTCAAAAATATTAAATGTACAGACAAAATATTTTTACTGTTTTATTATATGTATAGATAATACAAATAATTTGACTTTTTTTGTCGATGAAAACCTGCCAAAATTGGTTCCAGATCAAAGGCATGCCTTTGTAACTATAATCGATAGCGTCAATAACAACAAAAATAAAATATTTTTTTTGGATGCGCCAGGTGGCACTGGCAAGACGTTTCTTGCAAATTTGATACTTGCTAAGGTGAGACAATCAGGTAAGATAGCGATAGCAGTTGCTTCGTCGGGAATTGCTGCAGCCCTCTTAAAGGATGGAAAAACTGCTCATTCCACTTTTAAACTTCCCCTATCCGTAAACCTTGAGCAACAATCTACATGTTCTATCTCGACGCCAAACATTTGAATTAGTGGGAATAGACTTAAGAAAATAATGTTTTACTCATGGCCAACTCTATGTTGGTCTGTCGCGGGTCGGATCTCCTGAAAATCAATTAATTTTGTTGCCAGAAAACAAAACAACATCAAATGTTGTTTATAGGGAAGCTCTAACTCATTAAATTTAATGGCTTCTAATGATATGTTTCTTACACAAACATTAAAAAATAAAAATACGAAGAAAAAGTAAAAAAAAAAAAAAAAATACATAAAAATGTAAAAAGAGACGTATCTTTCTTTAAAATTTTACTCTTTTTGATGATGGAGTATTCAAAAGTTATAATTTAAAAAAAAAAGTTACCCGTGCGAAGCCGGGGCGGGCTGCTAGTCAAAAAGAAAAATGTATTGGTATGTACTGAATGCGGTGAAGTCTGTGCCAACTTAAAAATTAAACTCGAACATACATAAAAAAAAACATACATACATCGAAACATATAGTAACCTCCTCCTTTTTTGGGAAGTCGGTTGATTAAATAATATTATACATGTCAAGATTTAATATTCCAATTAATGTCAACTTTTCGCAAATAATTCAGATACAAAGTAGAAGTTTTTTTCCTTAAGCCAATCAGTTTATTACCTGAACTTATACTTACATGAACTCTACATTGAATAAATATGTAATAATCACCTAATTTTCCTTCTTTCACTCCTCCACGAACATCCTGTAACAAAAAATTGTAAGTATCAATAAACAGATAAAACCACAAATTCTTGGGTAAAATCAACACCAGCCGCTGGTTATACGCAAGCGCCCGTTAAAAAACCGATGATAGTGAAAAAATGATAAATAAACAATAGTAAGGTAAACACCCCAGTGAGCAGATACTCTAATAAACTTTTTGTGAACAGTGCATTGCATGACCAACGAAATTAGTTTACAACAGCCTTCTCGCTGGATTACTTATAACCATGTTTCGTCATTCTGCTTTGCATGGACCAATCAATGTTTGGAGGTACATAGTTGTTTTTGTTAGATGGTCTACGCAGCGTAATAACTGGATGGCCATTCGTAGTCAATTTAGGATCTTGCGGGTTCGATTCCTGACGCGTTAACTTAGTTTTTTCAATTATTACAACAATAGTCCCATATACTCGTAATGTGGAGGATTTTAAGTATTGGTGTGTTTATTTTATGTACTTATTTATATTAAAAATTACGTTCTGAGACGACGCCATCAACTCGGGTTTGCTTGCTCTCCTTTCGGTTCACTGATTTTCACTTCTCATAAAAGATGTATTCGTCCATGTCAAATGTTAATTTATCAATTCTTTTGTCCCATATTTGGGATGATGTAAGCAGATTTTTGACGGAAGCATATAATTATGTACATATAATGTATGTACCTATATGCTTCCGTCTCAAAGATAGGGTCAAAAAGGACAAAAATCTTGACGTACTATTTAAAATAAGTTTCTACCGTATCCCTAGTTACCCTGGCTAGAGCTACATCCACGTAAAAGTACGTCATCCGTTAATCTATTAAAATTTTCGAGATGAAAGAAAAGTATCCGACTAATCTGACAAATATAGACATAATATGAAATGAAAAATAATTCTAAGCAATTTGTCTTTCAAAAAGTAAGCCAAAGGACAAGCAAACGCAGTCGATCTTAATTGGAAAAATTACGACAATGAACGAATTAAGGTCAATTTTATCATCGAACAAATTCCTAATAAATACTGAAACCTCGCGTGAACTTCACTTGGCCCTTTACCTCGAAATCGAACGTTGCGTGTTCACTTGTGTCAACTTTTGGAACATTTACCCTATCATTACTAGATTACCAATATTACATGACCTATCAAACGATACGATTCTATAACAATGCGGGGTCTATTGAAATTGGATGTGTGTTTATATCTTAAATTGAATATGAAATTGTATGACCTAGAAAATAAGGCTTAAATTGCCGTTTAAGGCTTTACAGACAAAGGGTTGGTCATCGGAGGTGATCGACCTATATTTTATGCGTAGGTCAATGACTGTAATGGACGAATTGTAATTTCTTTTCATGAAAGCAATTCCATTGGAATTGATACAATTCAAATAAAAATTACCTGAAATCGTAGGTAAGCCACTAAATAACTTCGATGTAATCGTTAGAATTTCAAACTTATATTTTTTGGTGTACTGGTTTACCAAGTTTTGTTTTGTTTGCATCCAATATACTGATAATATTATAAGTAAAGAGATGAATACGAGGAAGGGACCCGTCTATTGGGGGAAAACTATATATATTTACTTACTAAATACTAATAAGATACTTAATTCATCTGCGAAGTAATAAGACAGTTTGCGTTTAAATTAGAATCAGACGATGAACTGAAATTGGGAATACACCTTTAGTTCCGAAGACAGTTAATGATAAGCATGACCTGATGATGCACCCAGGATCTTGATTGGCAATAAAAGCTTGTGCCATAATTAAAAATGATTTTATTTAGGTAAATAGGCTAAAAAAATGCCTTGTTTTTTTAGTTAGTTGACGTCATAAAATTACTGACATAAATTACTGAATTACCTACTGAAATATTATAACAACAACATTACATTTACAACAACAACATTTTGATCGGTGCTTTAAGGGGAATACCTAGGCACTATGAAATAGAAGCCGTTACGTCGCAAAATGTCCCTTTTGCAAAACGGCCCTTTCGCAAATTGTCCCTTTCGCAAAATGGCCCTTTCTCAAAATGTCCCTTTCGCAAAATGGCCCTTTCGCAGAATTTCGCACATTTTAAGACCATGCAGGGGACATTTTGCGAAAGGGACATTTTGCTACGTAACGATAGAAGCTACTTACTAAGAAAAATACACTGTCAAAGATGATATTTTCAAAATGTTCACTTTTGATCTTTACTTGACTATCTCTTGTTGCAACATTAAAGTTCAACCGCCTATGATTACATTTTATGAAATAATCACCATCTTACTTAACTTTCGCATTCACTAATCACGCAAAAACTTAGTACATCCACTAGCACATCAACCTACACAAATCATTGCAAATTAACCACTATTACCTCTGCATAGAGATCAATTGATTTGCAGTAGACTGTACCGGTATAAAAAGGTCAATCACGCAAAACAGGATATAATATAATATAATATCGTTAAGAATTCCATCGGGTTTGAATTTGAACCCATTAACCCCTGGTCCTATCACCGGTGGCGTCACCCGATCACTCAATTTCATGGGTTTATTGACCATATTCTATCTAATCGAAATATAATCTTACTAGCTTTCGCCCGCAGCTTCGTCCGCGTGAATTTCCCACTTGCCTTTTCCCGGGATGAATGAAAGGTACCCTATGTCCTTCTCCGTACTTCTAACTACGTGTATGCGAAATTTCAGAAAGATTGGTTCAGTAGATAAAGCGTGAAGAGGTAACAAATAAACAAACCAACAAACTCACTTTCGCATTTATAATATTAGTTAGGATTTAACTTTCTTGTAAATGCGACAGGACTATACATGTGACAACTTCCTAGAAAAAGTAAGTTATTTGTAAATCGTATCTAAATTGGAGAATATCAACTATAATAGGTACCTACCTAATTCCTTTAAACTTAAAAATCGATGATATAAAATTATACTTTCTCCATCCGCCAAATTACATAGGAATAAGAGAACACTGCTCCATTGATTGATATCTGTAATTTATTATAATTAATAGGAAAATAGCTTGTTACAGTACGGAAGTCAACCCGGAACCAAATCCACGCCCTCGGCTTTGAGAGCGAGCCAAGAGAACTGCCAATCATTTTATAAGACGTAACAAGCTATTGCCTTGTATTACTTGCGACTTCGTCCACGTGTAATCTATATATATATATAACTCAAAGGTGACTGACTGACATAGTGATCTATCAACGCACAGCCCAAACAACTGGACGGATCGGGCTGAAATTTGGCATGCAGGTAGATATTATGACGTAGGCATCCGCTGAGAAAGGATTAAAGCGAGCGAAGCCGCGGGCGCCAGCTAATATATTATAGAATTCTCAGGTTCTAAGCGGCGTTATATGGGGTTGTCTTTCCAATAGCCTCTCTGAATAAGGTCTAAAATCAATACATGACTTGGTTTTCAGAGTTATAGGATAGGTTTTGGTGACCAACAAAAAAGCGAGCGAACGAAGCGGGCGTTCCGAACTGAATATGGCAAAGAAATGCAAGTCCAACTCTATTCAAAAGCAACCTTCGCCAGTCTTTAAATTATATTTTCAGCAATGCAACGATGACAACTGTTACAAATATAAAAATTTAAAAAAATATCATGCCCTATAAAGCCTGGCCAATTTTATTATGTGTAGAGATTATTTTCAATGATTTGTTCAATCATGGTGACGCAATTTAGTTTACAAATTGTTTATTGTATAGAAATGTATAGTTATGTGACACAAACCACTTCATATACTTCTTACACTTGACCCAGAAGCGCCTTGCCAACCGGAACGAAGAAAGTGATCAGTGGTGATGCAACCATCGCGTAATGTGACAGTGTCGCGTGCCCATTAGATATGGTAGGTCACGTAGATTGGAAGTCTATTTTTTTGTGAGTGACATTCAAAATAGAAGAGGGAGAATAATTGGTCACTTGATACTACACGACATCTTTAGGTCACCTAGATTGGAAGTCTAACTTTTTTTAGTACCTACATACATACATATTATCACGCCTTTTTCCCGTGGGGGTAGGCAAAGACTAGCGATTTCCACCTGCTACGATCCTTACAGATCTCTCTCGCTTCCTCTACACTCATCACTCTCTTCATACATGCTCTCCGGTTATGGGTGCTCCTAATATCTCCCTTTTTAAGGAGGTCCGCAATCTAGTTGGAGTGCGTTCTTCGAGGTCGACCTTGACCAACTCTTCCATTCACCTCTGCATTATAAATACCTTTCGTCAATCTCTTTTCATCCATCTTCTCAACATGCCCAAACTACTTTTTTTTGTGATATTCAAAATAGAAGAGGGACAATGATTGGCCACTTGATACTACATGACATCTTTATGTTAGGTCACCTAGATTGGAAGTCTAACTTTTTTGTTAGTCCTGTGATGAAAAACCAAGACTAAATAATGACTGGCTACTTGATTGATACTACATGATACTTATCTCTACTTTATATAAAACTGTAATTGGTCTATGTCTCATAAGACAGTTAGTAAGAGGGATCCATAGCCTACACACTGAATATTTGATGCAGTTTATCAGTCAGTTATGTTGCTAAAAGTCTAACTTAACATCTGGCGCGAATTTGACATTGATACATCGTTTAGACCTAAGATATTAATTATAAAATAAGTCCGCTCGGACGAGGTCGCGGGCAGATGCGGGAAGTTAGTATTTTCTTTCTACATAACTCAATTCCGTAAAAATACATCAATCAGCTCGTATTTTCTTCTAATGACGGCAGAATACAAAGCAAAAAACTATTACTCAATTTGGCCAAGAGCGCGCGCGCATAGCGTGCAGTGAGAGAAATCATTGAGCTATGCATATTTATAGTTGCAGCTTTCTACCGCTGTATTTGAGCTGATTCGATGAGCTAATTGCTACTGTAAATGGTCATGCAGTTTTCAGCGAATCAATGAGTTCAAACACTCCAGTGATAAAGACGGGTTTTTGACACGCCACGAAAGATGAAATTAAAATTGTGCTATTACTAGTGTTGGAGAAGATAGAGCAACATGAGTGGAAGTTCGTGTTGCTCGAAGCTGTAGAGGGAGATTTATAGATCGTTAAGAAAATATACATACATAATATCAAGCCTTTTTTCCGTATTGAAAGACAGACTAGCGATTTCTACTTGGTACGATCGTACGATCCTTACAGGTCTCTCTCGCTTCCTCTACTCTCATCACTCTCAAAAAAATCTGTTTTCTAATATATACCCTTATGTTGTCAAATATACCTTTGTCGATGTTCAAGTGAATAACTCTAATCCATATTAGACTGAAAGATTCAAAAGTTTTCCGGATCAGCCGCATATTTTGACGTGTAGAGTTTGTGAAGTTTAGGGCTTGTAGAGTTAAAGCGTTCTACATGTGAATAACTCTTTCACAAAATGACGGTCTCGTGTTGGCAACATTTTACATGAAAATGTATTTGGTGGGATAGCTAATATAAGTATATACAATACAATACAAGATACAGTATTACGTACCTACCCCTTACGTAGAGGCGACACATAATTTATTTATCTTTTAATTTAAAAATGATATTATTTATTTATGACCATTATTGTTTGTAATATATTGGGTAAAACTAAACGCAGGCGTTTCCTGTTATCGCCGCCAGGCGTTTCGGGGTTCTCACACTGCTAGCGTGGATGGCGTCGCGTGTGGTCCGCCATTGCATTGTCCCGGGCGATATCGGTTTGATTTTAATACGCGGAGCGGTCTCGCGTCTTTTGCTTGTTGTTTAGTTTGAGTGATAATTGTGAATTTCCTGTTTGTTAAATAACTATTGAATTTGTGTTTGTGAAAAACTCTGTTATTGTGACTTTTTCTTGTGAGAGGTGAAACGTGGCTGGCTGTTCACATCTGGCTGTTCCCGAGTGAAACTACGGGAAGAAATCTATTTATTTGTCCTGGGGAATTGAGATCTCAAGGGTTAGGTAGGGTGATTAGGAATTCCCCCTTCCCGAAGACACTCAAGTTTGGATCCGAAGAGAAAGAAGATTTAATTTGGTAAGTGTTCAATTGTAGTTAATTTATAGGTTAGGTTATCATATAGGGCCCTGTAGCTCCCTTCATAAGCTACGGTGGTAGCAGACTGCGTTAAGTTAGTTAGGTTTTAGTCGGGCAAACGTGGTGCCGCGTGGAGATTTTTCCCGGTACTTATTTTTACCGGTGGTTTTTTCCCGGTGAAGTTCCGGTACAGAATTCTTCCCGCCGCTTCGTTTGTCCGGATTCTCTCTGCCACATTTTCTGGCAGCAGAGCGTAGTTGCTCTGCACATTTTCTGGTAGCAGTGCGTAGTTTATCTACCCTCTATTTGTTCGTTTGTAAAAAAATAATTAATTGTTTGTAAAAATTATTAGATTTTTCTTAGTTTGTTTGTATAAGAATATTTGTAACCTTTTTTGTATTTGTTTGCGGTTTGTACCGTGCGTTCCGGGTTTGTGCCATTCTCATACCTACCGCGGTTCTTCGTGTAGTTGCTTGATTTTGTTGTTTTTTATTTACCTTTTGTTATTTTTTGTTTGTGACTTGACGCGATGGCGAAGGCCTCCAATGCTAGGGCGACACTCGCCAACGAATTGAGATGGTTTGTGACGGCCGGAGGACTCCTGTCCCGGAAGGACAGGAGGGCGCCATACTGCTAAGAGCGGATCACCTCCACTCACGATTGATTAGCGCGGAAGCGGCCATGGCGGCGCTTACCGAAGCCGATCTTACCCCGGAGGCCTACGCAGGTCACATGGCGGACATGGACCAGATCCTGAGTCTGCACGATGATATCGCGGAGGCGGTGACCGCAATAAGGGCGAGACAGGCTGGCGGACCAGCCCTCGCACACCTGTTAGACAGGAAGGACCAGCGGTTACTGGTCGGCTCCCCACCCTTCAGCTGTCCCACTTTGGGGGTAGGATGGAGGAGTGGGTGGCATATAAAAATATGTTTGAGTCCCTGGTCGTAGCACGACAGGATTTGTCGAAGGCCCAGAAGATGGCCTACCTCCTCTCCACTCTTGAGGATGAAGCGCGGTCGCTCATCCAGCACCTCCGGGTGGAGGACGACCAGTACGACACGGCTTGGGAGTTATTGAACTCCCGCTATCAAAACTTACGTTTGTTAGCGGATGCGCACGCCGCACAGTTGATGGCCCTGCCCAAGGTGGCCAACAGGGCACAGTTGCGCCTGCAGTTGCTCACGCCCGTTACAGTGGCCTGTAACGCGCTCCGCACACTGGGGCTGCCGGTGGACCAATGGTCTTTTTTGTTGGTGCACATTGTATTGGGCAAATTGCCTAATGACATCCGCTCGCGGTTTGAGCGCGAAAATGCGGAGCGGGATAGCACCACCCTACCAACATTCACTGACTTGGTGAAGTTTTTGGAGTTTGAGGCACGGGCTGCTGAGAATACCATGACGGACTCAGCGCCATCCAGAGCGCCTGAACGTAGGCCCTTGGAACCCTCATGGCGAGGGAAGCCCCAACAGGGACGGCAACCGCCACCGCGTGGAGCTGGTGTGCGGGTTGCACACACGGCAGCAGTCGCGAGGGACGCGGACTGCCTGCAATGTGGCCGGATGGGCCACAGCCTGCTACAATGCAGGGACTGGCAGAGACTGCCAGTACAAGATAGGCGCCGCATGGCAAAGCGGCATGAACTTTGCTTTTACTGTTTGGGCAGTCACTATGCACGTGACTGTCCCAGGGCCATACCATGCAGTGCATGCCGTGGGCGGCACCACGCGATGCTTTGCATGAACCGCAACGGGGATGGCACCCGGATGTTGAGGCAGGGGTCCCCTATGGGCGGGGGCGCTCCTGCGCGAAGCCCTCCACCACCGGAAGGAGGACGCGGCTTCGCTCGTCGCACCCCCCCTCGGGAGGGGGGTCGCGTACCTGCGCGGGTCTTGGTGGACCGGGACCACGCGCCCCAAGGTCATGGCCAGTATGTGGCTGGCCAGGCCCCGGATAGGGTCCCCATGGGCGGGGGCCCTAGATCGGACGTGAGAGTGGGGACACCCCCCTCCACGCGGGTTACCAATGCCCAACACATGCAGCCGCAGCGGTTTTCTCCGCCGCTGCACGAGTACCCACGGCTGGAGTACCACCCGCCGTACCATATGTATGGCCGGGCCGCGGGTTATGCCCCCCTCAGATGGGGATGTGCACTCGCCCGCCATATTATCCGGGTCAGTGGCGCGCCCCTGGTTTGGAGAGAGTGGGGAGCCCGTAACTAGCTTGCTCCCTTGCTGGGACAGAGCCGCGGACGGTTCTGCTCCCTACCGCGGTGGTCCGCGTATGGGGTCGTGGGGGGAAGCCATTAATTTGAGAGCTCTGTTGGACTCAGGGGCTCAAAGCAGTTTGGTTACCACTCGAGTGGCACGCCAGTTAGGTTTAGTCGTGGAAGACTCGCCTGTGCCACTTCTTGGAGTTGGTGGCATACAAGTGAAGTGTCTGACGGGCCAGACACTTGTCACCTTTTCTTCGCTGAAGTCCTCCACAATGAGGATCACGACTTCGGCTATGGTAATGGATACCATTGCGGGTTGGCACCCCTCGACAGACATACCGCCGGGTGTGTTGTCTTTGGTTTCGGGTCTGGATTTGGCCGACCCCTTTGTCTTTCATCCCGGCCCAGTGGACTTGCTCCTGGGCTCGGACGTATTGGGTTGGATTTTGTTGGGTACTCAGAAAGCTCTGGGTTCGTCTTCACTGATGGCAGTGTCTACTATCTTTGGTTTCGCCCTGATGGGCCCTGTGTTTGATAATAGCACCGCGGAGGAGCCACCGGTTGTCGCATCTGCGTCCTTGGCCAAGACCATGCAAAGGTTTTGGGAGGTGGAGGAGCCACCTATGAGTTCCAGGATGGATCCGGAACACGCTGAGTGCGAAGCCCTTTTTCGATCGACCACGGAGAGGTTGCCCTCCGGTCGGTTTGTAACTAGGTTACCCTTTGTTGCCTCTCGTCCTAGCCTAGGGCAAAGTAGGGCGCTTGCGGAGAAACGACTGCTGTCCATGGAGCGACGTATGCAGCGTGACCACGTACTTCGCGATAAATATATTGAATTTATGCGCGAGTACGAGGATTTGGGTCACATGTCTCCGGCTCGAGTTGATTGGAGCTCAACTGAGCATTATTTTTTGCCCCACCACGCGGTGGTGAAGGCCTCAACGGGCAAGTTGCGGACTGTCTTTGATGGGTCCGCACCCACTTCGAACGGGGTTTCGTTGAATCTGTGTTTGCATTCGGGTCCCAAATTGCATAGGGACATAATTGACATCATCTTGAACTTTAGAAGACATCAAGTGGTTTTTGGTGCGGACATCCGGATGATGTTCCGCCAGACAGTCATACATCCTGAGGACAGGCGATTCCAGTTGATACTCTGGCGTGAGCGCCCTGAGGATCCTGTGACGGTGTATGAACTCAACACAAACACGTATGGTTTGAAATCTAGTCCCTATATCGCCATCAGATCATTGCTTGAATTGGCAGAGCGGGAACGGATCCGCTTTCCCCGTGGGGCTTCCGTGCTGTCACGTGACTTGTATGTTGATGACGTGTGCACCGGAGCCCAAAGTATTGAGGAGGCCCTCCTACTGCGGGATGAATTGATTGAAATATTGAAGACAGGTGGCTACGAGCTACGTAAGTGGTTGTCTAATGAGCCTAAAGTTCTAGAAGGGATCCCGGAGGATCACCAACAGAACCCTCACCTGTTTGAGGATGTGGATGATCCCAACAGGATAGCGGTGCTGGGCATGCAGTACCAGCCGCTAACCGATATTTTCACATTCCAAGTGGACTTGGAAATACCAAAAGTCTGGACTAAGAGAACGGTGTTGTCCGTAATAGCCCGTATGTTTGATCCAAGCGGTTGGATCAGTCCAGTGATATTCTCTGCAAAGTGTCTTCTTCAGAGACTTTGGACTTTGGGCGTCTCGTGGGACGAGCCGCTGTTTGGCTCTCCATTGGATGATTGGCTCGAGTTGTTTTCATCGATTAAGGAAGTCAATCGGATTGCCTTGCCTCGTCGAATATTGCCCCCGGGAAATATCGAGCCAGCCTGCATGGCTTTTGTGACGCGTCGGAGCGAGGCTACGCCGCGTCAGTCTATATGCGGACAGTTGACGCCGATGGCCGGGTCAATGTCTCGCTTTTGTTAGGGAAGAGCAAGGTCGCCCCCATCAGGACTAGGCTGACTATTCCCAAGCTTGAGTTGAGTGGAGCTCACCTTCTCTCTAAATTGTTGCATCACGTTGCCAGTGAGCTGGCGGCCACGGTCGAGATACGAGACATCTTCGCCTGGTCGGATAGCCAGGTCGCGCTTGCATGGTTGCGCGCGGCCCCACATACCTTGGAGGTTTTTGTTGGAAACAGGGTTTCCCAAATTCAAAATATTGGAATTGATATAACATGGAGACATGTGCCGGGAGAGCTTAACCCAGCGGACTGTGCTTCCCGAGGTTGTACGGCACCAGAATTGGTGTCACACCCGCTCTGGTGGGGTCCAGAGTGGCTGATGGGATCAGAAACTTCTTGGCCTGTCTGTCAGACAGATGTTACTTCTTTGAGTTTGACTGGGCTCCGTGTACATGCTGTAGTCGCTGAGACGACGTCGGAGCCGGATTGGCTACTTGCTCGGTATAGCAGCTTGGATAAGCTTCTGGGTGTTACCAGTTGGATTAAGCGTTTCATACATAATTGTAGAAACCCACAGGCAAAGCGGTTGGAGCCGATTGCAGGTGCAGAAGAGCGCCGGAGCGCATTGTTGCATTGGGTCCGTGTCGTGCAGACCGGACGGTTTGAGTCAGAGCTTCGTATTTTGCGCGACGGACGCGCTAAGTTGAAGGGCGCGGTCGCTCGTTTGAACCCGTACATCGACTCGGATGGGCTTCTTCGGGTTGGAGGCAGGCTCCGGAAGGCGGATCTTCCATATGAGACTCGCCATCCTCTGTTGTTGCCCAAGGGCGGACCCTTGGTGCAGCTTTTGGTGTCTGATCGACACATTCGTAACGCCCATGCTGGGTGCAATGCTTTGTTGGCTATTTTGCAACGCGAATTTTGGATTTTGTCTGCCCGAAGAGCAATCCGTAGTGTCCTGTTTCGATGTATTGCATGTTATAGGTTGAAGGCATCCACGATGCAACCACAGATGGGTGATTTGCCCGCTGATCGAATCCGACCTTCGAGGCCGTTTGACGGCGTTGGAACCGATTTTGCCGGTCCCTTTTCGATCAAGGCTTCTCCTTTTCGTAATGCCCGTATTGTGAAGGGCTATTAGTGTGTATTTGTTTGTTTGGCCACCAAGGCGGTCCACTTGGAGGTGGTATCAGCTCTGACTACGGAGGCCTTCGTCGCCGCGTTGGATCGCTTTGTTTCGCGTCGAGGTCTACCTTCCCTTATTAGGTCTGACAATGGCACAAACTATAAAGGAACTGTAAATTATCTTAAGGATGTTTCTGTGTTTATTGATAAAAATTGTACTAGTTTAAGTCAAATTGCTGCCCAAAGGGGAATAACCTGGAAGTTTAGTCCCCCAAGTTGCCCCCATTGGGGAGGGATTTTTGAAGCGGCTGTGAAATCCGCAAAGACCCACCTCCGCCGCATTATCGGAGAAACGGCTCTAACTTTTGAAGAGCTGGCCACAGTGTTTTGTAAAGTTGAGGCGGTCCTCAACTCTCGTCCTCTCTGTCCGCTATCTCCAGATCCAAATGACTTGGAAGCTCTCACCCCTGGTCATTTTTTGGTGGGAGGGCCGTTGAATGCCCTGCCCGAATACCCGTGGAAGGATGAACGCGTATATCGGTTGTCGCGTTTTCAAATGTTGCAGCAAATGAGCCAGGACTTTTGGCGTCGCTGGTCGCTTGAATATTTGCATTTGCTGCAGCAAAGAGTGAAGTGGACAGACAGGACTGAGCCTCCCAGGGAGGGTGATTTAGTATTGTTAAAAGAGGCAAATTTGCCCTCATTGCTTTGGCGACGAGCTCGCATATTACGTTTGATTCTTGGCGGAGATGGCACTCCGCGTGTGGCTGAGGTGTTGGTCGACGGTTCGATTTTAAGGAGAGGTGTGACCTCTCTCGCCCGCCTTCCCGTAGAGTAAGCTAGCGGTCTGCTTCTCAGACCGGGACGGGGGGATGTTTGTAATATATTGGGTAAAACTAAACGCAGGCGTTTCCTGTTATCGCCGCCAGGCGTTTCGGGGTTCTCACACTGCTAGCGTGGATGGCGTCGCGTGTGGTCCGCCATTGCATTGTCCCGGGCGATATCGGTTTGATTTTAATACGCGGAGCGGTCTCGCGTCTTTTGCTTGTTGTTTAGTTTGAGTGATAATTGTGAATTTCCTGTTTGTTAAATAACTATTGAATTTGTGTTTGTGAAAAACTCTGTTATTGTGACTTTTTCTTGTGAGAGGTGAAACGTGGCTGGCTGTTCACATCTGGCTGTTCCCGAGTGAAACTACGGGAAGAAATCTATTTATTTGTCCTGGGGAATTGAGATCTAAAGGGTTAGGTAGGGTGATTAGGAATTCCCCCTTCCCGAAGACACTCAAGTTTGGATCCGAAGAGAAAGAAGATTTAATTTGGTAAGTGTTCAATTGTAGTTAATTTATAGGTTAGGTTATCATATAGGGCCCTGTAGCTCCCTTCATAAGCTACGGTGGTAGCAGACTGCGTTAAGTTAGTTAGGTTTTAGTCGGGCAAACGTGGTGCCGCGTGGAGATTTTTTCCCGGTACTTATTTTTACCGGTGGTTTTTTCCCGGTGAAGTTCCGGTACAGAATTCTTCCCGCCGCTTCGTTTGTCCGGATTCTCTCTGCCACATTTTCTGGCAGCAGAGCGTAGTTGCTCTGCACAATTATGAATAATAGATTCAAAGGTAAATGCAAATGTATATAAACAAAAATTAAACGAAAATGCAGTACAGCGAGATCACCAATCAAGATATAAAGCAACACAGAACGACATAATTTAAGCAATTGCACTCACGGCCGGAGAGCGGCCGGCAAGGTTGCGATCTTGTATTCGGATCTAACAATCATAGGAACTGACTCTTTGTCTGGTTGTACGTACATACTTGTAAGGTTACACGCCTCTGTGGTGTAGTGATCAGTCTGTCCATCGTCAGCAGCTACTGGGTTCTGTTCCCACCATGGACAAATATTTGTACTAATTTTCACTTATACACTTCTTATCACCCAATTTACTGAGCGAAAGAAAAAGCTCTCATCTTTATGTGCTCCTTTTACATGGATGGTATATAAATATGTTGTACTAGTATGGGCCCGGGATTTTGTTCCCGTGGGAATTTTGGAAAATCCTCTCCTAGTGCTCCCCTACACTTCATAAGGAACCTAGATGCCGAATTTCAGCTTCCTACGCCCAATAGTTTTGGCTGTGTGTTGTTTGTTAGTTACTTAGTAACGGAAGAATTTTTTATAAATATATTGATAATGTATCAAAATGACAGTACATTATTTTCTACATTAAAGCATTAAAATTATTATTACTAGATAAATGTTATTACTCAGTAAATGATTTTTTAAATGACAATTTATAATATTTCTAATTTTGACTTTTAATCTAATTTGACATTTTTATTATTAATTAAATTTTCATAATAATAGTCATTTAATGAATCATATTATGCATTATTCTTGATTAAAATTTTAAATTATTAAGGTAATGAAATTTAATTATTGTACGTCCTTTTATGGGCCAGACATAGTGAAACAACATATAGATGTAAGACCTCTTTACCTATGTTTGACAATAAAGATATTTTGATTTTGATTTTTTGATTTTTGATTTTTTTAAATTTGACAATTGGTATCTCAATACTCTATTATTAAAACATGTTATATTAAAAAATCATAACTTATAGTAATTTGAAACTGTTTTAATACAATTTTCACTGTTTATCAAAAGATTTTCTACACTCAGGCTTACGTGTTCCCCAAGTATGATAGCTACAATTTATATAACGAGGTTTCTGAGAAAGGCACCACCACACAGAGAAACTGTGATTATTGTACAGTCTACTCTAGTATTACACGTTTCTATTTTCCCTGGACCTATAAGATTTAAGATCTCACTAATATAATTGCGAAAGTTTGGATGTGTGTAAGGATGTATGTTTAGCACTCAATTACGCAAAATCTACTGGACGGATTTTAATGAAATTTGGTACATGGATAGAATATAACCTGAGATAGCATATACCGTACTTTTTACTATACAATTCTCATGGAAACGGAACCCCGGGCCCGGACAATCAATCAAACTCTTCAGCCTTATCTTAGTATAGAAGGTAAGTATGTCTAATTCTAAGTATATAGGACTACTAGCTGCGCCCCGGGTCTTCGCTCCCGTGAGAATTTCGAGATAAAAAGTACCTTATGTGCTATTCCCGGTATTTTTCTACCCGTGTACCAAATTTCATCGTAATCCGTCAAATAGATTTTGCGTGATTGAGTAACAAACATCCTCTCAAACTCACAAACTCACATCCAAACTTTCGCATTTATAATATTAGTAGGATTTACAGACTACTTGGTACAAGTCATCCTGTTTATTGTAAGTATTTATATGTATAGACCTAGTAGTTAAATGAGATGAATGGTGACTGTCTGACCAGCGGCCATTTAACCATTTACGTTTGATCTCTGACCGGCTATTTTATTCGATCACACAACATCACACATGCAACACTTCGTATAAAGATTTATACACATCAACACATACACTATCCACGTGCAAATACCTGGCAGATACGGATAAAAACACATACTGCCACATACTGGTCCAAAACTATATAATTATAGCCATTTTGACTCGATAAAAACAAGAAGACGGATAAAAATACGAGTACCAAACGGAACGGTAGTAGGGTGTTTCAATGGTTTTTCAATAGTAGTTATGTTATGATGTTTTCTGTGGCAATAAATAAATAAAATAAAAGATGTAATAAATACATATTTTCCATATTATTCATGTAAATAAATTAATGATTAATTGATATACAACAAAGAATTCTCTCAAGAAAAATCTTAAACTGCACATTTTAATTAATAAGATAAACAGAGATATTATT
This sequence comes from Ephestia elutella, assembly GCA_018467065.1. Lineage (NCBI taxonomy): Eukaryota > Metazoa > Arthropoda > Insecta > Lepidoptera > Pyralidae > Ephestia > Ephestia elutella. The sequence goes on from CM031584.1 coordinate 2,121,488, forward strand.
TATTTCGAATAAACATACGTTATAAATTCATCATAATGATGTTTAACTGAACAAAACAAAAGTAGAACTGTCATAATTAAATTTAAAAGACTATTAATTACTAAACAGTAAGACATTTAACAAATTGAATGTTTTCCTCACTGGTTGACAGAATTCTAATACAAAACGAATAAAGATAGTAAGTATTTCTCAACAATAATTACTTGTATTTAAGACCAATCTCTCAGATACTAATCTTAAGCTTGTCAAAGCTTTATTTAAAATAACTTCTTATTGTAAAGAATATACAGTTCAAAGTTAATTGATAAGGGAGTTGATATACGCCTTTATGGATTGGAAAAAGTGGAGGCAAAAACGTGTTTCCCAGAGTTATTGTGCAAGTATCGAGGTAGGTATTTATTTGTTAGTGGTCTAGAATCTAGTGGCCGGAGGTACTAAGAGCTGGTCTCTACCGGAGCGGAGAGGAGATATGTTTTAACGGGTCTGTGTCTGAGCGACATTACTATATGACAGTTTGTTTGTTTGTAAACTCTTTACTGCACATACACACAAGAAAAATACAAAACATAGTGAAACAAAAAGAGAGGCGTACAATGGCGGACTTATCTCAAAAACGGATTTCTTCCAGTCAACCAAGTGTTTGACAGTTATTAAAACTCTGCAAAGTAACAGGTAGATTTAGTGAGTGACCCGACACGTGTGTTACCAATTAACTCAAAACCACGGGTATTGGGAACTGGGTGAAATAGTCCCAGTATAAGACAACTGAGCACCCTGTTCTTGCGCTGGCGTCCCCAAATAGTAATAATAATAGAAAAGGTCTTGTGTCAGTTTGCCACAAACAATTTGTCACGTATTTGTAAGTTCCATACGTTGAAAGTTATAGCGCAGTAAATAGACGAGAATCAAATTACAAACGGTCCAGTAATTGTGAATTTTTTTAAATGTTGTGTAGGATTATTGTGAGTGTTCAAAATAAAAAGGGCACAATTGCCAAGTTTCCGCGTCCGTAGTAATCTTAAAAAAACTAAAAAAAAAAAAAAAACTTTCTTCAGATTTAGGCTCATATTTTCGTTTAGATGCATTTTTGCTAGGAAAGTGTTCTACAAAAACTTGTAGATAATTAAATTTCCTATTGTTTACATTTTACATTTTGTATCTAGGACTGATAGTGATTATGTAAATGACAAAAATGCGTGGCCCGAGCCTGGTACAGTGACCTCCTAAGACTGTCATATTACTCTCTAGGTACTTTGTGTACTTTTACCTTTTTCAATGACATTTTATTTTATTAATTTATAATTTTTATTAATTTATAAATTTGACATTTAATATATATACTCAATGTATATTCGTCCACATATACAGTTATTTAATTGTAAGACATATGTTGTAAAGTGACGTCTTTGGAGAAAATGCAGCAGTGGAGTTTGTTGCGCCGCCTCTTCTCCACTTGCGCTTTGGAGGCGGTGGTAAACTTAGCTTTAAGTAATTTTATGACGTCAACTAACTAAAAAATAAGAAAGTGACGATTTATAAGTGCTATTTTTAAGCCAATATAAATAAAAATATTTGACTTTGACTTTGACTGACCGAGATGTGTGCTCATAATAAAATTTTTAAAAATCCTCTTTTTCTGAAATTTGTCAAACTTTTCACTTCAGAACGCTGTAATCTAGTTATGGCATATTTTAGGAGAATAAGTATTGGAACAAAATTTGTAGGGAATTTAATTACCTACAAAACGCATTTGCATTTTTCTTAACCAACCCTGCAGAATGGGGAGTAAAACTCAATATTAAAACTACGGAATATTGCTTTTTTTGTTATAATATTTTATTTTCTGCTAACTGCGCCTCGGGTCTTCGCTCCCGTGGGAATTTCAGGATATAAAGTAACCTATGTACTATTTCTGGTATTTTTTTACTAGTATACCAAATTTAATACAAATTCGTCCATAGTTCATTGAATAAAGACCAAAATAGAGCTAAGGGTAGGGTTTACTTACAAATGGTTCAATAGTTCTGAATTTTTGATATGTTATTTAGGATGGTTAGTAAGTGTTTAAAATGTAAGAGGCACGATTTCTCCCCCCTTCCACGCCCGCCATATGTTGGAAAAACAAAAAAAATTGCCACTTTATTCAGATTTGCGCTCTCACCTTCGTTTAGATGCATTTTAGCTACATTAGAGTTCTACACAATGTTGTAAAAATAAATTTCCTATAATGTACATTTTATATTTTGTTTCTAGGACTAATAGTTATGGAGATGTGTACTTTAAAAAAATCGCATTTTTGATCGCATTTGGAAATTTGTCAAACTTTTTACCTTAGAGCGCTGTAATTCATTTATAGCCTACTCTAGGAAAATATATATTGGAATAAAATTTGAAGGAAATTTAATTACCTACAAAACACATGTAATTTTTTTTAACCAACCCTACGGAGTAGGGAGTAAAAGTAAAAGTTAAAATATTACGTTATTGCTATCATATTTTATTGTCTACTAGCTGCACCCGGGGGCTTTACTCCCATAGGAATATTGGGATAAAAAGTACCTTATGTGCTAGCCCTGATATTTTTCTACTAGCATACCAAAGGGGTTTGGGTAAAGTTGGCGTCATTTTCAATTTTCGCGGCCACTCACCAAACTTGGTTATTTTGAAAGAACATATCAAGGAGATCAAACTTTATTATGGAGTACATATAGCTAAACTATATCGGAGCTGAGATATAAGGAATTTTATTTTTCATATTTTTGACTAACAATTCAATTCGATTGTAACAATAATGCTAATAAAATGTAAAAACTGGCTTTGTTTATGCTGGTTTTAAACATGCGGCACGATTAGAATGAAATAAGTTTAGTTTCGAACGATATTCAGATGTTTTTATACCTGCCGGGTGTCTCATGACGGCATACAGTTTTGTTTGTTATGAATCTACCATTCTTCAATTCGTTGCACTTTTTACGTTATAGCCATGATTCATACAAAGACCTGTGCCCAAAATAAGACGTATAGAGACCTTCAAGGGCGGATCCAGCATTCGTGTCAGGGGAGGGTCACATGGTCGAGTGAATGTTGTTAGCCCGGCACTGTTCCCAAGGTATATTTTTGTATAGAAAAAAATATGTATACATCCAATTGGAATTTATGGGGGGCATGCCTCTTTATCGGAATGCAATAATAAATCACAAAATTAAATTAAATGAGACCAGTTTGTGACCACGGCTGGATTCCGCTCCAACCGCTTTTGCGAAGATCAAATACATTCACTCCGAATCATACTCGAAGAAGTAACCGAATGGAAGCGTGAAATCAATTTACGTTTGTCGTCTTCGAGAAAGCTTTCGATACATTGCATTGGCCTAGTATTTGGCACCGGCTTGACGACATCGGAGTCTCGCCCAAGATTAGAGACCTGCTAAAAGTTCTATATTTAAATAACTCCTGCAAATTGCTCACAAAGAACTGATCTCTCAAGATATTGCAGTTTACGCCGGAGTCAGACAAGGGTGTCTTCTCTTGCCTCTTTTATTTCTTACCGTCCTGGGTGCATTATGCTCATAGGAAACGACGGCAAGCGACGCAGTATAGAGTGGGGGTTGTCCGATTAACTATATGACCTAAGACTACGCTGATCACTTGTGTCTGCTCAGTCACAAGCACGTCGACATGCAAGCTAAACTGGACGAGCTACAGCGAGAGGCCGCAAAAGCTGGGCTTAAAATCAATGCGAATAAGATGCAATATGTACTCCTATCTCGGAAGTGTAGTCTCGAAGTCTGGCGGAGCGCAAAAGGATGTTGCTGCTAGAATGTATAAAGCTCGGGCTGCCTTTGAACAACTACGGCCCGTGTGGCGTTCCAAAAAGTAAAGACCTCAGAATAAAACGCAAAATGTTTCGGTCAAACGTCCTATTAAATGGATGTACAACCTGGACGCTAAAAAGTTCACGCCGCCGACCAGCGTCTTTGTGAACCGCTGCCTGCATCAAATACTTGGCATTTTCTGGCCGGAAAGGATTTTCAATGTACAGCTGTGGGAACGATGCCGGGACATGGCAATTGACCTCCAAATTAGGAGCCTCAAGTGGTCATGGATTGGTCATATACTGAGAAGGGATTCCTCATATATCCCGAAGCAAGCTCTGGAGTGAAACCCTCAGGACAAGCGCAAAGTTGGCAGTTCCAAGAAAACCTGGCAATGCACTATTGCAGCGGAGTTCAAGACAATCGGGCTGATCTGGCTCGAAGTGGAGAGCGTAGCCCAAGACCGAGGAAACTGGCGAAACACTGTCGACGCCCTCTGTGGCTACGGTAATTGCCTTGTCGTTGGCTTCATTCCGGTCCTCCATAGTGAAGGAAATGGGGCAGATTTGGGACATGGCAGAAGGTGGTCCATTGACTGAATCGTACCACAATTTCACGGGTTATGATTAGAAAAGCTTCTCTTTTTGCGTTTTTCCACCAGCCCGGAGTCTGTTTAAGAACTTCCAAACTGTCCAGGGAGATCGCCACCCGGTGGGAGTTTCTCATCAGGGAGGATATTGGGGTAGGAAAAAGGATATTTTTTGTATCCATAGCTCCAGACTAGTGTTCTTTGCCTTCTGGTCTTAGACGCCAAACTGTCTAAGGAAGCTGTTTTGGCTCTTTCGACGACATGGTGGGGGTATCTGCCCATACAGGATATGCCGTTGGTTCTTGAACTGTTTTCACTGCGCAAGTTCTTGAACTGTTTGCACTGCGCTAGTTTTGCTGTTTTCACTGTGCTGAAAAACGTCAAACAGGGGACAATCACTAACAATATGCGCAACGTCCTCTACTGCAGCTCCACCTTCGCACGCCGATGACTCTCGGCAACTACACTTAGCCACGAAGTCGTTCGAATCCAGTTTGTGCTCTATTAAGCTGACACCATACACTCCAAGGTAATGAGGATCCGTTGCAACAAGTTTTTAAATGGGATTTAAGTTGACCCCATGGTTTTCGGAATATTAGCATTTTACTCCTACTTACTAGCTGTGTTCAGCTCGGTATTGAGGAGTTCGATTACGGCTTGGTGGGATATTTGTAGCTTCACAGAGCAGTGTTTATTCTTATCATCTGATTTAGCTGAGTGTCTACAGCCAGTTTGTGCAAGATATTCTTCCTCATTAAAAGCTTATTACATAGTTTGTTTATGTGTGTCGGGCGTAAATGTGACTGCGGCCAAAGATAACTCCTAGATATGTTGGTGCTGGTGCTGGGTTATAATGAAGTTTCCAGTAAACTCGACTGTGGGTTCGTATTTCGTCATTTGGTTGGAAAGGTGGAAAGGCATAACTTCTGTTTTGGTGGCGTTTAGCACTAGTGTCCACTTATAACAGTTTAATGCAGAAGACAAAATATGCAAGCCATCTTAGCGTTATGATCGGGAAGTTAACGTGGAAGCTACAGCAGATCAACCTGTAGAAGTTCTTGCTGATCCACCTGTAGAAGTTTCCGCTAATCATGATAATTATGAATACCTTCGTGACCAATCACTGGAGCACTACGACGTGGTTACATGAAGAACTTGTGAACTTAGCCGCTAGCCACAGCGCGAATGGACGCGCGGCCTCGACGACTAATGCGCGGGAAGATTCTAACATGATGTATTGCTAGATCGTCAATAGCCTAGATGTAAAAAATATCCAATAGGTTTACTTTAATATACACAAGGTAGGTGCATCACAAGGGCTGATGCGAGGGGGGAGGGAAGGTTGGGGGAGCGTCGACCTCCAGGTCATAGCCCTCCTTAGAACAGAGGCACGCGAATGTTCTCAGGATTATTTTGAGCATCGACCACTCATTCGACCATATGACCCCCCCTGACGCGAAAGCTGGATCCGCCCTTGATTAAAGGAAGGTTTTCTTACCTTCTTCTCCTAATTCTGCGTTTTTCTACAGCTGTTAGGTAAGATTAGTGCCATAGTGTAACGTTTAATGTGTATTATTCTTGTGAAATTCAAGCAAAAAATAAATATTTAAAAAAAATCATACCTCAGCTCCGATATTACTTAGAACAATAATTACCACTACGATATGTTTCTCTATGAGGGTGCTATCAAATAGTAATATAATTATCCCTGGCCGCGAAAAATAAAAATGACGCCACTGGTCCATACAAAATTACCCAAACCCCTTTATCGAAATCCGTCCAGTAGATTTTTTAAGATTGAGCAAGAAATATCACATCCAAACTTTTTCATTTTAAAATCGGGTTTATTTCCCAATCTTTATTGCTGATGAAGCAAAAATTATCTAATATCTGTACTTGATAATGTCCACAGACACTTTTACAGTGTCCCAATCAGGTAACGGTTACTCACCTGCAATGAATCACACTATAAATGGAAAAGTTTGGATGTGATATTTGTTGCTTAATCACACAAAATCTACTAGACGGATTTCGATTAAATTTGGTATACTAGTAGAAAAATATCAGGACTAGCACATAAGGTACTTTATATCCCGAAATTTCCATGGGAGCGAGGTTCAGTTAGTAAAAAGTAAAATATTATAGCAGAAAACAATTTCCTTTGTTTTATCATTTAGTTTTACTCTCCACCTTGCAGGGTTGGTTAAGAAATATGCAATTGCGTTTTGCAGGTAATTAAATTCCCTACGATGTTTGTTCTGCTACTTTTTCTCCTAGAATAGGTCATGACTGGATTACATCGTTCAAAATAAAAAAGATTGACGAATGTTTGAAAAATGAGATTTTTTTAAGGCAAAGGATTTTTTTTTTCTCGGAAACTGTCAGTCCTAGAAACAAAATATAAAATGTAAATAACGGCAAATTTAATTTTCTACAACATTGTGTAGAACACTTTTCTAGCGAAAATGCACTTAAAAGAAAATATTAGCGAAAAACCGAACAAAGTGGTGATTTTTTTTTTTTTTCCAAATTGGCGGCGAGTGCAAAAGCTATTCAATTGTGCCATATTTATTTTAAATACTTACAACCATCCTAAACAATAATATAAAAAAAAATGAGTTACTGGACCGCACGTAATTAACCCCTAGGGAAGGTTCGCTCTATTTACTGCGCTATTAATTCGTCACACGTTTTTTGTTGTCGAATCTACAGAGAACATAATTTCGTTATTTAAATTCGAATTTCGTTGATGAGATCCTATTGCTGTTTAAAATACCTCATCTCCTCTCCACTCCGATGGAGACCTTTTTTTTGTCTGCATTAACTATTTTCCTGCAAAATATTGCCAAGAGGAAACCCGGAAACCATATGGCTCGCACTAGCTGGCTTCGAAATTTATCAGTTCTCATGTAGAGCCAAGCTTCTAACTCAACACACCCTAACTCTACAAGCCCTAATTTCGGAAACTCTACCTTTAGTCAAAATACGAGGCTTGACTATGTGGGTTGTTAATAACATTTTGGCCACAAACTGTGTGTAGTGTTGTATGTAACTGTCTAACTTGTTCTTACGGTGGTGACATAGTCCGCCATGCGCACAATTTACGTCCGAAAGGATGTATATTCGAATCTGCAGTGGTGGTGGTTGCAGTATCTATAGAACTTTTCCATAACGGTTACGGAAGTATTGAGTTATTCATAAAACATACATTTTATCTAAAAGAAGACTAAACTTCCTTACATTTCATTACAAAGTATTTATTATTTATCCTTAATATTATAATGTTTACATCTAATCAAGTTCATTCAGATCGTAATACTAAGAAATAATAACGCCATTTTCCTTATGGCAAAAAAGTGTATCTACAAATATCCAATGATAATATTTTTTTACACAGAGCAATACAAATTGCGCCGAGCAATAATGATTTGATATTTCCTGTTACAACTTTATAATGTCCAAACTATAACTATGGGTTATTGTAAATTCGTCTCTAGAGTTAATTCGGTACGTAAACGTAAGGTTTTTCGTACAGACAGCAACAAAAATTAAGCACCCAATATGATAAAATCAAAGAACGCATAATATTAAATATTAATTTAAATAGCTTTATAATTTCTTTTACGTCTAGTTATTTATATAAAAACAGTCGGGTGAATTTTAATTCATATGTTGTAGTGTATTCATGTCTTTTTTTACTTTTATTCTTGTCTATTTTACTTTAATAATTAATTATTTAGCTCAAAATGTTCTTTTTTACACTTTCTATTGTAAAATTTCTACGTTGCTAGGGAATATTTCTTTAAACTTACCGCTATATCTTCATTTTTGGTTATTTTATGATATGTTGGTTTTTCCAACATATATTTCGTGTTTCCTTTCAATCTTGTATACTTAATTATTTAAAATATAATATTTTCACTATGAATTTAGTTGATTGTAAACAACTCTGATTGTCAAGCGTTGTGACAAGTCAGATTTTATTTTTCTAAAATTCTATAAATTTCTATGTAAACCTTTTCGCAAATGTTCTAATTTCGTATTTTATTTGAAAATTATGAAGCAATACGAAATTCTAAATCGAGGCCTATATAAAGACACTGAATGTCAGTCCGGGTCAGTCTTCATCTTCTGAGAAAACAGAACGGTACGAACTATAAAGGTCCCGGGGCCTGCTGACCCCGGGACCCTGCAAGCCTTCGCGTCGTAAATCTATATCTAAAAAGCTAACACAAAGAAGTTGCTGTGACCTGTGGATTGAAGTCTGGAATAAAGGCACACACTATCGCCTGCCATCCCTACTGTACCGCCAGTACATCTTCAACCCTATTGTGCCGCCGGACAAACTTTACCCTGTCGGTATTTCCCCGACTATCCTGTCCGTGCCGTATCCGTAATTTTTATTGGAACTCTGTCCGTGTCCGTGCCGTATCCGTGATTTCTTTGGAACTCTGTCCGTGCCGTGCCGTGTTTCTTTCGGTGTATTTTTATATTTAAATTGTATTTTTTATAAATTTTAATTAAATATTAATTTCTCTTAAAAATCTGTTATTACTACATAACAATGTATCAAAAGTAAGACATTCATTTTTATACTAGCTTTTGCCTGCGGCTTCGCCCGCGATAATTTCCCACGGGAACAGTGCTTTTTCCCGGGATGAAAGGTACCCTATAAACTTCTCAGTACTTCTAACTATGTGTATGCGAAATTTCAGGAAGATTGGTTCAGTAGATAAAGCGTAAAGAGGTGATAAACAAATTAATAAATAAACGTTAGAGCAATAAAAAAATATTAGAGCAACTCTGACCTCCCAATCCCAAAGTGTAGACCATTTTGCTCTATTACCTAATAACATGACCTATTTTTTCTTTATAACTTTACGGCATACGAGCAAGCGGGTCACCTGATGGTAAGCGATCACCGCTGCCCATGGACTACTGCAACACCAGGGGTATTACAAGAGTGTTGCCGACCTTTCAAGAAGATGTGGACTCGTTTTTTGAAGGTTCCAATGTACATAAGGATTTGTATGTGTAAGTAACTAATATAGGTACTACTTATGTCTATTATGAAATCGATGTCATAGTTACTTCGTAAAACTGCCCAATTCATTAAATGGGCAATTTTTCGATGTTTGTAATATATTGGGTAAAACTAAACGCAGGCGTTTCCTGTTATCGCCGCCAGGCGTTTTGGGGTTCTCACACTGCTAGCGTGGATGGCGTCGCGTGTAGTCCGCCATTGCATTGTCCAGGGCGATATCGGTTTGATTTTAATACGCGGAGCGGTCTCGCGTCTTTTGCTTGTTGTTTAGTTTGAGTGATAATTGTGAATTTCCTGTTTGTTAAATAACTATTGAATTTGTGTTTGTGAAAAACTCTGTTATTGTGACTTTTTCTTGTGAGAGGTGAAACGTGGCTGGCTGTTCACATCTGGCTGTTCCCGAGTGAAACTGCGGGAAGAAATCTATTTAGTTGTCCTGGGGAATTGAGATCTCATGGGTTAGGTAGGGTGATTAGGAATTCCCCCTTCCCGAAGACACTCAAGTTTGGATCCGAAGAGAAAGAAGATTTAGCTTGGTAAGTAGTTTTCAATTGTAATTAATTTATAGGTTAGGTTATTATATAGGGCCCTGTAGCTCCCTTCATAAGCTACGGTGGTAGCAGACTGCGTTAAGTTAATTAGGTTTTAGTCGGGCAAACGTGGTGCCGCGTGGAGATTTTTTCCCGGTACTTATTTTTACCGGTGGTTTTTTTCCCGGTGAAGTTCCGGTACAGAATTCTTCCCGCCGCTTCGTTTGTCCGGATTCGCTCTGCGCACATTTTCTGGCAGCAGAGCGTAGTTGCTCTGCACATTTTCTGGTAGCAGAGCGTAGTTTATCTACCCTCTATTTGTTCGTTTGTAAAAAAATAATTAATTGTTTGTAGGAATTATTAGATTTTTCTTAGTTTGTTTGTATAAGAATATTTGTAACCTTTTTTGTATTTGTTTGCGGTTTGTACCGTGCGTTCCGGGTTTGTGCCATTCTCATACCTACCGCGGTTCTTCGTGTAGTTGCTTGATTTTGTTGTTTTTTATTTACCTTTTGTTATTTTTTGTTTGTGACTTGACGCGATGGCGAAGGCCTCCAATGCTAGGGCGACACTCGCCAACGAATTGAGATGGTTTGTGACGGCCGGAGGACTCCTGTCCCGGAAGGACAGGGAGGGCGCCATACTGCTAAGAGCGGATCACCTCCACTCACGATTGATTAGCGCGGAAGCGGCCATGGCGGCGCTTACCGAAGCCGATCTTACCCCGGAGGTCTACGCAGGTCACATGGCGGACATGGACCAGATCCTGAGTCTGCACGATGATATCGCGGAGGCGGTGACCGCAATAAGGGCGAGACAGGCTGGCGGACCAGCCCCTCGCACACCTGTTAGACAGGAAGGACCAGCGGTTACTGGTCGGCTCCCCACCCTTCAGCTGTCCCACTTTGGGGGTAGGATGGAGGAGTGGGTAGCATATAAAAATATGTTTGAGTCCCTGGTCGTAGCACGACAGGATTTGTCGAAGGCCCAGAAGATGGCCTACCTCCTCTCCACTCTTGAGGATGAAGCGCGGTCGCTCATCCAGCACCTCCGGGTGGAGGACGACCAGTACGATACGGCTTGGGAGTTATTGAACTCCCGCTACCAAAACTTACGTTTGTTAGCGGATGCGCACGCCGCACAGTTGATGGCCCTGCCCAAGGTGGCCAACAGGGCACAGTTGCGCCTGCAGTTGCTCACGCCCGTTACAGTGGCCTGTAACGCGCTCCGCACACTGGGGCTGCCGGTGGACCAATGGTCTTTTTGTTGGTGCACATTGTATTGGGCAAATTGCCCAATGACATCCGCTCGCGATTTGAGCGCGAGAATGCGGAACGGGATAGCACCACCCTACCAACATTCACTGACTTGGTGAAGTTTTTGGAGTTTGAGGCACGGGCGGCTGAGAATACCATGACGGACTCAGCGCCATCCAGAGCGCCTGAACGTAGGCCCTTGGAACCCTCATGGCGAGGGAAGCCCCAACAGGGACGGCAACCGCCACCGCGTGGAGCTGGTGTGCGGGTTGCACACACGGCAGCAGGACGCGGACTGCCTGCAATGTGGCCGGATGGGCCACAGCCTGCTACAATGCAGGGACTGGCAGAGACTGCCAGTACAAGATAGGCGCCGCATGGCAAAGCGGCATGAACTTTGCTTTTATTGTTTGGGCAGTCACTATGCACGTGACTGTCCCAGGGCCATACCATGCAGTGCATGCCGTGGGCTGCACCACGTGATGCTCTGCATGAACCGGAACGGGGATGGCCCCCGGTTGTTGAGGCAGGGGTCCCCTATGGGCGGGGGCGCTCCTGCGCGAAGCCCTCCACCACCGGACGGAGGACGCGGCTTCGCTCGTCGCACCCCCCCTCGGGAGGGGGGTCGCGTACCGGCGCGGGTCTTGGCGGACCGGGACCACGCGCCCCAAGGTCGGGGCCAGTATGTGGCTGGCCAGGCCCCGGATAGGGCCCCCATGGGCGGGGGCCCTAGATCGGACGTGAGAGTGGGGACACCCCCCTCCACGCGGGTTACCAATGCCCAACACATGCAGCCGCAGCGGTTTTCTCCGCCGCTGCACGAGTACCCACGGCTGGAGTACCACCCGCCGTACCATATGTATGGCCGGGCCGCGGGTTCTGCCCCCTCAGATGGGGATGTGCACTCGCCCGCCATATTATCCGGGTCAGTGGCGCGCCCCTGGTTTGGAGAGAGTGGGGAGCCCGTAACTAGCTTGCTCCCTTGCTGGGACAGAGCCGCGGACGGTTCTGCTCCCTACCGCGGTGGTCCGCGTATGGGGTCGTGGGGGGAAGCCATTAATTTGAGAGCTCTGTTGGACTCAGGGGCTCAAAGCAGTTTGGTTACCACTCGAGTGGCACACCAGTTAGGTTTAGTCGTGGAAGACTCGCCTGTGCCACTTCTTGGAGTTGGTGGCATACAAGTGAAGTGTCTGACGGGCCAGACACTTGTCACCTTTTCTTCGCTGAAGTCCTCCACAATGAGGATCACGACTTCGGCTATGGTAATGGATACCATTGCGGGTTGGCACCCCTCGACAGACATACCGCCGGGTGTGTTGTCTTTGGTTTCGGGTCTGGATTTGGCCGACCCCTTTGTCTTTCATCCCGGCCCAGTGGACTTGCTCCTGGGCTCGGACGTATTGGGTTGGATTTTGTTGGGTACACAGAAGGCTCTGGGTTCGTCTTCACTGATGGCAGTGTCTACGATTTTTGGTTTCGCCCTGATGGGCCCTGTGTTTGATAATAGCACCGTGGAGGAGCCACCGGTCGTCGCATCAGCGTCCTTGGCCAAGACCATGCAAAGGTTTTGGGAGGTGGAGGAGCCACCTATGAGTTCCAGGATGGATCCGGAACACGCTGAGTGCGAAGCCCTTTTTCGATCGACCACGGAGAGGTTGCCCTCCGGTCGGTTTGTAACTAGGTTACCTTTTGTTGCCTCTCGTCCTAGCCTAGGGCAAAGTAGGGCGCTTGCGGAGAAACGACTGCTGTCCATGGAGCGACGTATGCAGCGTGACCACGTACTTCGCGATAAATATATTGAATTTATGCGCGAGTACGAGGATTTGGGTCACATGTCTCCGGCTCGAGTTGATTGGAGCTCAACTGAGCATTATTTTTTGCCCCACCACGCGGTGGTGAAGGCCTCAACGGGCAAGTTGCGGACTGTCTTTGATGGGTCCGCACCCACTTCGAACGGAGTTTCGTTGAATCTATGTTTGCATTCGGGTCCCAAATTGCATAGGGACATAATTGACATCATCTTGAACTTTAGAAGACATCAAGTGGTTTTTGGCGCGGACATCCGGATGATGTTCCGCCAGACAGTCATACATCCTGAGGACAGGCGATTCCAGTTGATACTCTGGCGTGAGCGCCCTGAGGATCCTGTGACGGTGTATGAACTCAATACAAACACCTATGGTTTGAAATCTAGTCCCTATATCGCCATCAGATCATTGCTTGAATTGGCAGAGCGGGAACGGATCCGCTTTCCCCGTGGGGCTTCCGTGCTGTCACGTGACTTGTATGTTGATGACGTGTGCACCGGAGCCCAAAGTATTGAGGAGGCCCTCCTACTGCGGGATGAATTGATTGAAATATTGAAGACAGGTGGCTACGAGCTACGTAAGTGGTTGTCTAATGAGCCTAAAGTTCTAGAAGGGATCCCGGAGGATCACCAACAGAACCCTCACCTGTTTGAGGATGTGGATGATCCCAACAGGATAGCGGTGCTGGGCATGCAGTACCAGCCGCTAACCGATATTTTCACATTCCAAGTGGACTTGGAAATACCAAAAGTCTGGACTAAGAGAACGGTGTTGTCCGTAATAGCCCGTATGTTTGATCCAAGCGGTTGGATCAGTCCAGTGATATTCTCTGCAAAGTGTCTTCTTCAGAGACTTTGGACTTTGGGCGTCTCGTGGGACGAGCCGCTGTTTGGCTCTCCATTGGATGATTGGCTCGAGTTGTTTTCATCGATTAAGGAAGTCAATCGGATTGCCTTGCCTCGTCGAATATTGCCCCCGGGAAATATCGAGCCAGCCTGCATGGCTTTTGTGACGCGTCGGAGCGAGGCTACGCCGCGTCAGTCTATATGCGGACAGTTGACGCCGATGGCCGGGTCAATGTCTCGCTTTTGTTAGGGAAGAGCAAGGTCGCCCCCATCAGGACTAGGCTGACTATTCCCAAGCTTGAGTTGAGTGGAGCTCACCTTCTCTCTAAATTGTTGCATCACGTTGCATGTGAGCTGGCGGCCACGGTCGAGATACGGGACATCTTCGCCTGGTCGGATAGCCAGGTCGCGCTTGCATGGTTGCGCGCGGCCCCACATACCTTGGAGGTTTTTGTGGGAAATCGGGTTTCCCAAATCCAGAATATCGGAATTGATATAACATGGAGACATGTGCCGGGAGAGCTTAACCCAGCGGACTGTGCTTCCCGAGGTTGTACGGCACCAGAATTGGTGTCACACCCGCTCTGGTGGGGTCCAGAGTGGCTGATGGGATCAGAAACTTCTTGGCCTGTCTGTCAGACAGACGTTACTTCTTTGAGTTTGACTGGGCTCCGTGTACATGCTGTAGTCGCTGAGACGACGTCGGAGCCGGATTGGCTACTTGCTCGGTATAGCAGCTTGGATAAGCTTCTGGGTGTTACCAGTTGGATTAAGCGTTTCATACATAATTGTAGAAACCCACAGGCAAAGCGGTTGGAGCCGATTGCAGGTGCAGAAGAGCGCCGGAGCGCATTGTTGCATTGGGTCCGTGTCGTGCAGACCGGACGGTTTGAGTCAGAGCTTCGTATCTTGCGCGACGCACGCGCTAAGTTGAAGGGCGCGGTCGCTCGTTTGAACCCGTACATCGACTCGGATGGGCTTCTTCGGGTTGGAGGCAGGCTCCGGAAGGCGGATCTTCCATATGAGACTCGCCATCCTCTGTTGTTGCCCAAGGGCGGACCCTTGGTGCAGCTTTTGGTGTCTGATCGACACATTCGTAACGCCCATGCTGGGTGCAATGCTTTGTTGGCTATTTTGCAACGCGAGTTTTGGATTTTGTCTGCCCGAAGAGCAATCCGTAGCGTTCTGTTTCGATGTATTGCATGTTATAGGTTGAAGGCATCCACGATGCAACCACAGATGGGTGATTTGCCCGCTGATCGAATCCGACCTTCGAGACCGTTTGACGGCGTTGGAACCGATTTTGCCGGTCCCTTTTCGATCAAGGCTTCTCCCTTTCGTAATGCCCGTATTGTGAAGGGCTATTTGTGTGTATTTGTTTGTTTGGCCACCAAGGCTGTCCATTTGGAGGTGGTATCGGCTCTGACTACGGAGGCCTTCGTCGCCGCGTTGGATCGCTTTGTTTCGCGTCGAGGTCTACCTTCCCTTATTAGGTCTGACAATGGCACAAACTATAAAGGAACTGTAAATTATCTTAAGGATGTTTCTGTGTTTATTGATAAAAATTGTACTAGTTTAAGTCAAATTGCTGCCCAAAGGGAATAACCTGGAAGTTTAGTCCCCCAAGTTGCCCCCATTGGGGAGGGATTTTTGAAGCGGCTGTGAAATCCGCAAAGACCCACCTCCGCCGCATTATCGGAGAAACGGCTCTAACTTTTGAAGAGCTGGCCACAGTGTTTTGTAAAGTTGAGGCGGTCCTCAACTCTCGTCCTCTCTGTCCGCTATCTCCAGATCCAAATGACTTGGAAGCTCTCACCCCTGGTCATTTTTTGGTGGGAGGGCCGTTGAATGCCCTGCCCGAATACCCGTGGAAGGATGAACGCGTATATCGGTTGTCGCGTTTTCAAATGTTGCAGCAAATGAGCCAGGACTTTTGGCGTCGCTGGTCGCTTGAATATTTGCATTTGCTGCAGCAAAGAGTGAAGTGGACAGACAGGACTGAGCCTCCCAGGGAGGGTGATTTAGTATTGTTAAAAGAGGCAAATTTGCCCTCATTGCTTTGGCGACGAGCTCGCATATTACGTTTGATTCTTGGCGGAGATGGCACTCCGCGTGTGGCTGAGGTGTTGGTCGACGGTTCGATTTTAAGGAGAGGTGTGACCTCTCTCGCCCGCCTTCCCGTAGAGTAAGCTAGCGGTCTGCTTCTCAGACCGGGACGGGGGGATGTTTGTAATATATTGGGTAAAACTAAACGCAGGCGTTTCCTGTTATCGCCGCCAGGCGTTTTGGGGTTCTCACACTGCTAGCGTGGATGGCGTCGCGTGTAGTCCGCCATTGCATTGTCCAGGGCGATATCGGTTTGATTTTAATACGCGGAGCGGTCTCGCGTCTTTTGCTTGTTGTTTAGTTTGAGTGATAATTGTGAATTTCCTGTTTGTTAAATAACTATTGAATTTGTGTTTGTGAAAAACTCTGTTATTGTGACTTTTTCTTGTGAGAGGTGAAACGTGGCTGGCTGTTCACATCTGGCTGTTCCCGAGTGAAACTGCGGGAAGAAATCTATTTAGTTGTCCTGGGGAATTGAGATCTCATGGGTTAGGTAGGGTGATTAGGAATTCCCCCTTCCCGAAGACACTCAAGTTTGGATCCGAAGAGAAAGAAGATTTAGCTTGGTAAGTAGTTTTCAATTGTAATTAATTTATAGGTTAGGTTATTATATAGGGCCCTGTAGCTCCCTTCATAAGCTACGGTGGTAGCAGACTGCGTTAAGTTAATTAGGTTTTAGTCGGGCAAACGTGGTGCCGCGTGGAGATTTTTTCCCGGTACTTATTTTTACCGGTGGTTTTTTCCCGGTGAAGTTCCGGTACAGAATTCTTCCCGCCGCTTCGTTTGTCCGGATTCGCTCTGCGCACATTTTCTGGCAGCAGAGCGTAGTTGCTCTGCACATTCGATTTGACTGACCATACCATCTGACCGACAACATTAACATTATGCTTAAAAAAATAAAACTTTCAAAGAAATTAATTTATTGTCATATGCATACGAAAAAATCAAAATGTCAAAGTAATGCAAGCACTCTTGACATTGAACGCAATGCATGCGTGGGCGCAGCGCGTGCAGTATGTGGCACAACGCAACCGGTTCGATTCCCGGCTGACACACTGAGCTCGAACTCTATTGGCCATTGCTCTTCACTGGACATGCACTCTACATAAATCTTGCAAAAATATATATATTACTTATATCCATAGATCTATTACTTGATTATAAAACTTCATACTGAAGAACAAAACAGAAGCCTATACCAATTTTGTGCGCAAAAAGAGCTACTCAAACATTTGAGAAGCCGTCAAATTCTTGAGATTCTGCCATTACGCTAGTATAATTTTTATTTTATTTATTGAGGAACAACTAACAATATTAATTTCGACCAGTATTTGGCCACGTTAATAATCGCTCTGTCGTTAAGTTCTCTATTGTGCAGGAGGTGTGGGGCATTTTGTACACAGCTGTAATAAACTTGAATAAATAAAATAGATACTACTTTTGTAATTTTCCCTCCTTCTCCAAGTTCAATATATTTTTAACTCATTTATTTTAACTCAGTACTGACTAACCCACTGCTCTTAAAAATACACAACGATGATTCAAAGGATACGTTCTACTTTCATTGTACAATTGTATCAGTTATGAATGGCGATAACTGGCAACAGTTTCTTTTCTGTCAATGATTGGGTGATTCATCATGTCTGTTTAACATAAACTCCACATTTATGTACAATTAACCGTATCAAGTTTACTTGTATGGACCACTAATGGTAATAATTAAAAGTACTTACTTGTAAAAAAAAGGAATTTGCAACAAATTGTGCATTGGTTCATATGATGTGCACTGTACTTTTGATATTTTTGATTTTAAATTTAAACACATAGGGAGATACTCGGCCTCTGTGGCTCAGTGATAAAGCCTACCTCTCATATTTGGGATCCAATGGTCAGATCAAGATGGAAAATGTTATTTTTAAGATTGGCCTGGATTTTGGGTGTTTATCTAGGTATATATAGATACACTTCTATCTTTTATAAAATATAGTATTGTTGGGCTAGTACTTAGCTAGTAGGCTAGTATCTATAAGGGTCCGGCCGTTAAGGGTCCTGGGATTAGTTCAATCTAAGTAGATACCTATTTATTTTTCAGACTTTGTACCACTGCAAAGAAAAAACACCACTGGTGTGTTGTTGACATTCTGAGAGAAATTTCTAACCAACCTACCTAAGTATGATACAACTGGTTACCAATCGGGGTATACAATATACCGGTCTTATTTACATCACAAAGCAACGTTACCAAATAAGAAAAAAGTTTTATTTGCAAATGAACATCGAATGTTACCAAATAAAGTTGCAACTATTGCTATGTTACACTCAATAACTTATATCGTGATGGTGTTATTTAACAGCAAAAAGAGCTATGTAACTGAGCAATATTATAAAAACTGGTCAAGTACGAGTCGGGCTCACAGACGAACTGTTCTGTACTGGTGCGGCGGCGCAAAATATTAATCCATTGTCCTATAATGCCTTCAAAATCGTTTCCCAATGGTTTTTCAATCATACTCGTATGTCTTAGTAAATAAAAAAAAATCAAAATTTTTCTTTTTTTAAAATCAAAATCAAAATTTCCTTATTGAAAGTAGGCCTTCAAAGAAGGCTCTTTTTCACGTCGAAAACTAATTATTTAATCATATATTATGTCTCAAAGCTACAAACTACTAGCATTTCGGAACGACCGCTGCTGAGAAGTGTACCTACGTACGGTATATTACGATATCAAAGATAAAGCCCTGTAACAAACAGACAGCAGAAAGTTGCATATTAATAAGGTTCCGTTGTCACCAATTCATTACAGAACCCTAAATATACATTGTAGTTGCCTTCACGGCGAATGCTCTCATTTTTTTACTGATGATGATTGCCCATCGCAGATTTCAAGGAGTTAACGCTCTAGTGGTTATCATTGAGAGAAAAGCGGTCAAGTGTGAGTTGGCCCCAAGAGTAAGGGGTTTTTTATTTTATTTCTTTCTTAGCTGTACCAAACATTACTAGACTAAGTCTCTAAGTTCCCATTCTTAGTTACTGTCGAATATTCAAAACATAAAGTAATTATCCTAAGGAATAATAATAATTTACTCTATGATTCAAATGTATTTTAAATAGGGATGAATAAATAAAAAATAATTCGATATACCTATATTTTGATATTTTTTAAAAGATAAACCCATAATAAAATCAATATATCGACATTTTTATCCCAAAGCAAAGATTGCTCGTTAATTAGATCTTGGTTCAGAATGGGGACACAATAAAAAAGATGAAATTGCATTTTGTTTTTATCAGCCCTTTAAAAACTACTACGTTACACTCGATAAAATATTAATTAAATTTAACGCTCTGACCCTTTTCTTAAGCTAAAAAATTGTGACAGATCAATAAACAGCAGATCTAATCGATTCCACTGCTTCTGTTAAAAAAAAATATTTTGCATCAAAAAAACCTTGAATTACAAAGAGATTGTCATACACCGCAATTGGTCAACGCCTTGCGGCGAGAAGGACCTTGCCATAGTTCACACTAGCCATGTTTAGTACTTCAATTTCTTGTAATTTACTGTTGGCTGTATTGCGACATGGTTCCACTCAGGCTGGTGATTCGTCGTGTGGGTTTCGGTCTAAATTCCAAGGAAACTAGTTAAAGATACCGCTAGGACTTTAATTATGACAAGTCTCAGTAAAACTAAATTTGTGCTACATTTCTAATACAACTAAATATCAATCTATAACTTAGATGTAGTTCTCTTAATTTTGTATAATGTCACATCTTAATGAACGGTTTTAGATGAAATTTGTATGCGAGCAGATTAAATTCTAGAGTTCTTATTGCCTCTAAAAGCACAGAATAAGTAATAGTAGATACTAACGTACCGAAAGTCTGCATCCCGCGAAAAAGCACTGTTCCCATGGGAAGTTCAAGCGGGCGATGCCGCTGGCACGCTAATAGGCACGGAACCTTTTTTTTTTTCGAGGTGAAAATGCCGATTCGCATTGCCACCCTGCCGCGGGTGCCACAGCAGAATAGGATGTGGGGCTCGAACCCACCACCCTACCCTTTCTGCACTATGTATCCGGGACTGCAGGTACGACGGGGAAACGAAAAGCCTCATCACATCACTCTTCTGCAGGGTCATAAACTGGAACCTGCCTCAACACGTTGCTCTTGAGCACATGTGACAGCACGCGCGCCGTGCACGCCCGTACCAAACACCGACACCACGTGGGTTTAGCTAAACAGATGCCCATGCCGATAACTATGTTAAAATTATTTATTGTTTTAATTATTCAGTTTCATTATTTCGTTTGAAGGTCAAAACTGACTCCTTGACTTCCAGACTGATGACAAAAGATGTGGTCTAGAACATATTTTGATGTTTTTGTTTAGCTAATCAGCCGGGAAAAGCCTACCTTTCTTAACTCTCCCACTAGCTCCCTTTCCTTAGCGAATTTCATTTTTGGCTTTCTTCAGACTCTTTTATCATCCACCACTTAGCTAATCGTAACCTTTAAATTTCACGACACTTGGCTCTGTCTTCCCCGTAAAGGTAAAGACGTGTTACTGTATCTGAATCCAAAGAATTTTATTCAAAAAGCTATTCGGAAAATACCATTCGTGTCACGTGCCCTCGGTGAACCGGGCGTGCTGCGCGCGCGCCGACAAATGTTTTTACAACATTTTCTTTTTCCATTGTGGGAGAGGTCTGTTGTTACACGAGCACGTGGTCTGTACTACTACTCCGACAGTAAATGTCATGCTAATTATAAGCACAAACACGTCAACTTTTTTTGTGTATAGTGTGTATCCGACTATTTTTTTTTGGAACAACTATCATACTCTAAATCATACTCCAGTCCGATTTAGAGGTCTGTGAGGATGTATGTTTGTTACTCAGTGCAAAATCTAATAAACGGACTACGATGATTTTTTTACATCAGTAGGAAAATATCGGGAATAACACGTAAATTATTTTTATCCCAAAATTCCAATGGAGCGGAGCCCAAGGCGCATCTAGTGTGACTATAAAATACACATTAAATATGAAAGTTACTGTCAGTTTTGCTTGCTTCTCTACATTTGTGTCTAAATCAGACTAGTTTATGATTTACTAGCAGCATACGGGGTCTGCGCTTGTGTTTGCTGTTGCTTATTGTTTGCTTGCTATTCTAGTTTTTATCACAAAATTCTAAATAGATTTATTTGTGATAGAGTCAGAAACATGACATCCTCGCGACCTTTCAGGATAATAATTACTCACAGAGAGAAAAAAATCACTCACTTGTAGAGAACCTGTCAGTGTTCTGTAAGTAAATAGTAACAACCAAACCAAACAACCAACAAAAAATCATAAAAATTTTAATTCTAGTTCTATGGTAACAACATATACATATAACTTGAGTGAGAGCATTAGCTATATTTGAATGGCTCTGAATAATGACGAGTTGTAAGCCGTGACTTTTATAATTAGAGTGAAAGTCACAACTGTCAGAAATGTATAATGCTTGACAGAAATATAATCCCTACATTAAATAGCGGCAATACATTTAGATAAGAGCTCTTTGTATTCCACTGGGCCCATAACCAGTTCAGCTTTAAAATTAAATTGTAGATAAATGTCAATCCAAAATTTAATAAAATCTTTTAGCTACATACTCTCTTGTGTAAATGCCAACATTATTTTCAATGATCTGATGAGCTGGTCACCTTGAAAGAAATAATTTATTTGCAAACTTGAAAGGAAATACAGAAGTTTGAAACATGCTTAGTTTTACGCACATTTATAAATTGACATCCTTGGAGAAAATTATGCAGTGGAGTATTTGTTGCACCGCCTCTCCTCTATTGGCACTTTGGAGGTGGTACTCAACTTAGCTATAAGTAAAGTTTTAAATTTATGAATAAAAATATAATGTATGACTTCGATACCAATCTGCCAAATCAAGGTATCGGGAAAACCATTCATACTACTGTCGCATAATTGTTTGCCAAGTTTGTACACAGCCTTGGTTAAAAGTAGTCGGGAAAACCTTAAAGAGAGATATCCTCAAAGTTTTTGTAGAGAGCGTGCCGTATTTTCGGGTCCGGCCGTTACGCCCTCATTCCGCCTCGCTCTCGGCCGCGACGCTCACGAATTTAAAAATTTGTTTATCCTCGACGCTCTCGGCCACGACGCCCACGATTTTTAAATCAACTTTTTTTTGAGAAAGTACCGATGAGAACAAAAATGTTTTGTTTGATTTTTTTATTTTCATACAAACCAGCGGCGTATTTATGGTAGTTTTTTACACTACCACCATTCATGATCATTTTATTTTAAACATATGCTAAGTAAATAAAAAAACTTAACATAAAATAAACAAAAACGAGTATGAAATTATTGGCAAAAAAAAATAAAGAAAGGTTACCGACATATGATTTTTATATTTTATAGATAATCTTTTATTTTAATTCATGAATTTAATTTATTTTCATAACCAAACGTAAGCAAACATACCTGCCTACATCACTTTAATAATATCTACTTATTTTTATTTTAACAATTCTGCTCTCAACATTTCTTTTCAAAGAAAAAATTAAAACGAGAGCGTGCCGGCCGAGAGCGTCGAGGACAAACAGATTTTGAAAATCGTGAGCGTCGCGGCCGTGTGCGGGGCGGATTGAGGGCCTAACGGCCGGACCCGTATTTTCGACGTTACATCTCTCTCTCTTTCATGTAAGAGTGATTTAATGAAAGGGGACAGAAGTGTGTAACAGGAAGCCGGGGATGCGCGTACGATGATAGAGCGATGTTTTTTAATAGGTTTACAAAACTGACATAACACAGTAACAATAACAAAGCATTAAAGTATAAAAATAAACATGTCAAAGTGGCAAGTCTTCTACATTGATGTGAACACAACATGTTATACATCATACATAAGGGAAATACTGTCAAGTTCACTCGTTATTTTTTATTTTTTTTGTGGATCAAAATCAAATCATTTTCATTCAGTTGGCACAAGGGCTTAATACTAGCGCCCCGCCCCGGCTTCGCACGGGAGGTACATACATAAATGGTAGCTTATGTCAATCAGGCATAATGTAGCTTTCTATTAGTGAAACAATTTTTGAAATAGGTTCAGTAGTTCCGACGATTACCCCCAACAAACAAACTCACAAAGTTACAAATACTTCCTCTTAATATACGAGTATAATTCATGCGAAAAAAGAATCTAAACTAAACCATATTATTAATTTTAACAATAACGTGTCAATTCACAAGTCGGTCGGTACGAATCGATTCGACACCACTACTCTGTTGCGCAATCGATTACTCAATAGTGATGTACAAGCCGTAATCGGTCTCGATTTTGTTCGAATCGAGTTCAAAACATCTTGATTTTTATTTATAATTGATTTGGCATTTTTACGTCATAATTATTAGATATATAGTTTGCGTTTGAGACGAAGTGTAATTTTGAACTCAAAGTGAAATTTTGAACTTATTCGTTTATATTTTCAACTTTTCTCAAAGAAGGTAATCAATATCTTTGGGAAATACTAAAGTCCAGCAGTAGACTTAATATAGCTGAGGTGGTGGTGATCCTACTTTTTTGACACGAGAAGTCCACAGTTGAATATAGGCCTCTCATATTATATGTCATCAACGACCCAACATAGAAAGCGCTGAAATGATTGTTTCCAGGAAGACCTTCAGGTCTCTTGTTTTTTTGCCTATTTTCTTCAGAAAATAGGCAACAAGCTAATTATTTAAAAATAAAAAACACGACTGACAACTTACATAACCTATGTCATTCGGGCTAATGCAAGGAATCTAACAATACCTCTCACATCAAAATCTGTTAAGCCGTTCAGGACTTATGGTGGAATAAAGAAATTACATACATACATACATGAACCCTGAAATCATAACACTCCTTTTTTGGTCAGTCGTGTAAAAAACAACTTGGTGCCGGGAGTCCAGAGACAGAGCAAGTGGGAGAAGATCGTAGAGGAGGCCAAGACCCACAAAGGATTGTAGCGCCGCAGTAAGTAAGAAACGACCCACCATACTCCTCCATTTTAATAGGTAAATAAAACAAATAACATTATGATGTCACAGTAATATAC
Organism: Ephestia elutella; assembly: GCA_018467065.1. NCBI lineage: Eukaryota > Metazoa > Arthropoda > Insecta > Lepidoptera > Pyralidae > Ephestia > Ephestia elutella. The sequence goes on from CM031584.1 coordinate 2,145,593, forward strand.
CATAAAAGTACCTAATATCTACAGAAGTCAAAATACAATTTACAGCAATTTACTTCATATAATTGTGAACCAAACGACTAAAGAAAACGCATTGATAAATGTAATAGAGATGTATTATTACTTGCAATACAATCTATTGCGTTACAGCCACGTACCAGGGTTGCAGCAACAGCTAGGCGTATCGCAGAATACCAATTCTATTCAAATGTATTCACAATAGAGCTCCAACTACGTGTACACGGCATGGGCCCGTTTATTATATGCTATTACAGCTGATATACATCTACTGAGCAAAATTATGCCATTTTGAGAGCTATGTTTATCTTTATTATGGTTTTTAAATATGATATATCTATTACCAAGAATCGATAGAGGGAAATCAATAACAAAATGAATATAATAATTATCAAAAGTTTTAGTTTTAATTTTTCTTGTCTTGTACACTGACAACTGTAGGTACTATTTTACTATCAACAACCTACTACATTACAATTAGTATAAAAAAATATTTCGTAAACTATCAAATCAACTATACTACACTACAATCGGTATCAAAGAATCTTTCGAATTCAATGGAATGCTTCATTTTGCCAGATAAAGTTCATCTGCAAATAGAAAACAGGTTTTGTGTCGCTTGATCTCGCATCTTGGAGCTCGAATGGACTCACGTGGTACGTTATAAACATGTACAATGAGTAAATAATTTAAGCTAGGTACGAGAAATTTTAAAAACACGACTTTAGTTCCAGACTTCAGATAGCTTATGTTACCCGGGATAAAATCTAAGGATACCTCACTCACCTATGTATATATGTATAGGCGCTTAGGAATTATGGTGGAATACTACATACATAAATACATAGGTAGGTATATAAAATAAAACTTATTAAATAATTTTGAATCATAAATGTCACGCAAGTTATTTGCGCGGACACAATGCTATTCTTTATGAAAATCAAGTCTTCAAACTTTTAAAGGAATTACCGATTTTATAATGATTTTATGAATATGAGTGCGTGTCTAGTAGGTATATTTATGCATACTTAACTAAATAGTTAAGTATGCATAAATATACCTACTAGAAATAAAGTAGCTAGTAAATACTAGCACAATTAAGCTAAGGAACTAGATATCTGTTTTTTCAATGCCTATGTCCGTTAATTTGTCTGAAAACTTAAAAAAATACCGGATTTTTACGTTATGCTTAATTTAGCTATTCTGCGATTGTAATTAAGTTTCTTTTTTTCTCCAAAATGTCTTTATTATTTCCAGTAATTTCGACAAAAACGGAACAAGGTTGACTTAGTATTATTTAGTAATAGCAGCTGAAGCGCAGAGAATCATTGGGACAAAAAAATCTTACAATTAAAGTTATGGACGATTTGGGTGAATGCTCTGCTGGTCGTTTAGAAACGCGGCCTTCGTCTGGCCCTAAGGGCCGGTCTACATCAGAGCGGAGAAGAGAGTTGTATTTTAACAACCAATAGAATTTCGGTATTCAAAATTCGAATTTCGTCAATGGGATCCTATTGGTGGTTGATACACATCTCCTCTCCTCTCCTTTCTGGGAAACCAGCCTTAAGGGTCGGATTAAACAAGCTACTTTTACCCCACCGAAATTCGAATACTTACCTAATAATAATTAATCTTAATAATACAAATATTTTATACGATAACTATCTAGCGCCCGCGGCTTCGCTCGCGTTAATCCTTTCTTAGCGGATGTCTACGTCATAACATCTACCTGCATGCCAAATTTCAGCCCTATCCGTCCAGTGGTTTGGGCTGTGCGTTGATAGATCACTATGTCAGTCAGTCACCTTTGAGAGATATAATAGATTAAAGATTAATGTTGGTCTGTCGCTCACTAAAAATACAGTAGGTACAAAAATAAAAGTTCAAATTTAAACGGAACTTCAATTTGACATAATTGACATACTTTTCGTGCACCTTGTCGTGTATATTATCAAATGGTAATACTATATAAACTCTAGCGAGTTATTATATATCACAATATGTACTACGGCCCTTATAATATACTTAGATGGTGCAACACAGATGGGCCATCCCGTATGTGGGTCGTGTTTCTTGTACGCACTGCATACTGATGAGTAAGTACGCCATTACTGGCTAGTGTGTAAGAAATAATGGTTCATTGATGTTGTAAAATACTACTCCATAGTTATGTTAGTTAGACGTTTATATACATAAATGACCTGCCCTTTATTTCCTAAAGAGACGAAGGCTGACTAGATGAAAGGTATGTAGATAAATTACAGTTGATACATATTATCTCAGTGAGCACAATATAAATTCTGAGTGTAGACTTATATTGTATTGCAATGATTTAATTTAGACGTCTTGCAAAAAATGTTGCAACTGTTTTTATTAAGTTTTTAAGAAAGTGATGATAAAAAGAACTTTAGAATACACTTCCTTCTTACGATCATCGAACATAAGTCCAATTCAAGTTATAATAGTTACTATTAAGTTTGCGAAATGCATCCCAGCTTCACATTTGTGAAGCTGGCATGACATGGCATTTACGAGTATTTGCTCATAAGATCATAGGTAAACATAAATGTGTATTTGGAATAGAATTTGCGGTAAACTAGGTTACATTACCTACTTTACAGAAACGCAGTGTTGAACAAAAGGATGCTGTCGCCGCCACAGAGCGGTCTAATTGGTCGTAACGTAACGGAGCCAAGCGCGGAACAACCACCGACCATGAAAACCCTGGAGACCGGTTTGCTGCCGGAACTCAACATGCATCTTTTTTTTTAATATGTCACGTGCTTGCCGCAGCAATCTTTATTTTAGGACAGGGAAAAATGAACTACCCAAAGATGTCACTATTAAAGTTGAAAGGACAATGATATGACTTATTATTAAAAGAGACATCATTAAGGTTACGCATAAATGATAAACATGTCTACGATGCTGAAAAGCTTGATGTCTAGGTATAAGTTAACTATTTATAGTCATAGATTTATGTATCAATATTGTTTTTATTCTAATTTTCCAACTGTAGCTATTCTTCAATTTTAAATGCATACACTGCGACCAGATTGCGGACCTACTTAAGAACGGAAATATTAGGAGCACCCGTAACCGAAGAGTACGTATGAGAGAGAGTGATGAGTGTAGAGGAAGCGAGAGAGATCTTCAAAGATCGTAGCAAGTGGAAATCGCTAGTCTCTGCCTACCCCCACGGGAAAAAGGCGTGATAAACAGTCAAAGGTGTTTGCTGATCATCACATGGTGTATAATAACGATCCGCTATACGATCGTGTAATGATTTTTCAAGAACAGATTCCCAGTGAGTGATAGGTAAATTCATTGATTTCAAGTATGTATCTATGTATGTGTCTACGATGCTGACTAGCTTGATGTCTAAGGTTTATGTATCTCTATCTAAAATTGTGATTTATTCTAATTTTCTAACTGTAGCTATTCTTCAGTGCTAAATGCATACAATCTTTAGAAGTGTATGAATATGCATTGTCTTGTCACTTTAGTTTAAGTGGCAAGAATTTAGGTCCACCTTGACTTTAACTTTGACATAGTAATCTATTCACTTTAAAATTGTTTATTTAATGAATTCAACGGCACGTACCACCGTAACTCGTGACCTGTAACTGTAACTGTTATGTTTGCAGTCAAATACATTATACTAGTAAATTACATGTAAAATGGTGAATACATAATTATTTTTGAAAGCCAAATGTCACGGATAACAATTGGTACCTACAATGATAGGTAGGTATATTTTGTTTGTTTGTGATATCTTTATTGCACGAGTAAAAAAATACATAACAATTACTTAAAATAGAAAAGTAAATGCACAATGAGGGACTTATGTCGCGTAGGGATATCTTTCAGTCAACCAGCATTAGGTTAAGAGGACATTTACACAATAGCACAGAATACATGATAGTACGGTAAGTAAGAATAGTATTAAGGTTTAAGAATAAAAACTCAATAATATTCGAGCTAATTGGAGAAGAGTAACTAGGAGAGGCGACCAAAATAATGGGAAAAAGGCGATAAGAGAGAGATAATTAAGTAATGATTAGTGCGTGCTTAGGTATCGATTTATTTTTTCTAAGTTTCATTTCGATCATTGTCATTCGGCCATTCATCTTAATGAGCTAGCATGCAAACTGAACCTCATTAGCTACAATAAACGGCTAAAGCGACACGACATTCAGAATCTATTGGTAGACATTGAGAAAAGCAGCAACCACTGGGGAGCGCCTTTGACCGGACATATCCCTCGCCTAATCCGCTAAAAGTCGTCAAGACTGATCGCTGATTTAATGACAAAAAGAAGTTTCATATTGTGCGCGACAATACCTCTACGCGTCAAACGGCAGACGCCCTTATAAGACCAAACCATGTTACTTCTCCCAATTCCGACTCATGGAATGGAACCATTCGTGGAAATAATAAGAATGCCACAGCCTGTATGAGTGGCATGAGGCATCTTCACGCTGCTTGGAGACGCGAGACCTGCTATTAGCTGATGCGAGGGGAACTCGCGCGTGCCCCGCGTGCCTCTAATTCCAAAGAACGCTATAATTGCATATAGTTACTATAAACACGCTGTTTAAAGAGGAGAACGTATACAGAGCGAATGATTACAGATTTTTTAAAGCAAAGTTATAAAATAAAACTAAAAACTTTCTAATAATTATCATGCAACTAGAGATACATTTAATTTTTGAATAAATTAATAGGAATCCAATCATCTACTACTAGGTAATCGCTCGACTAATAATTTAGGTAAAATATTATGAACCTTTGATAGGGGTGGCAGCAGCTAGCGAGCATAGAGATAGTTGGAGAGATAGGGGGAGGCTTTTGCCCAGCAGTTCCCACTGCGGGGCCTATTAGCTAAGCAAAAAAAATTGGATGAAACAGTACAATTTCGTTTAAATACATAGTCAAATATCAGTGCTTTAAAAAAAATATATCAAGGAATTTTTATAGGTTATCTATATCACTAAAAATATTATCTATCAGTTACTAAAAAGAATCTTCCACATTTTATTTCCATCTTAACATAGAAAACTTATCATAAAATATTTATCGTTTAAAATAAATGTACTATTTTTATTTTCGTAACTAGGCTCGAAAAAGCCAAATTGAGACGTCTATCATCGATTGGTCACCTAGACGTCTCGCAATGATCTGAGACTAACAAGGTCACTGAACCCTGAAATAGGTAGTACCTACGTGTCGACATTTACATTTTTTTTCTCAATAAAACTTTTGTCCGTTTGTGATTCAATAAAATTGTCATCCGTTTTGCATAATAACCCAGGTGTTCTTTGTATTGATATCAGTTGGTATGTATGTAGTAGGTATGTAGGTATGAAACAACATACCAATCGAGTATTTAACATAGCATATACAACTAATTAAGTAACTAATAGGTTTCTATTTTAAATATTTCACCTGGTTTGTATCTAATTCATACCTATTATAAGATTTTTGGCAAATGGCAAATCTCCCCAAAATCTTGGGGGAGACCTTTATCCAGCAGTGGATATTTTGCGGTTGCGGTTGTAATGATGATAAGATTTTTAATATTGTTTAGGGAAAACTAACGAAAGATTAAGAAATATTATTTCACTTTTAAAAATGAGCAAAGCCTTTTAGTTACTCTAGAGTTATACCTATATGCATATAATATACATATATATAATAAACTAGTTTGAACATGTGTGCATTACGAGTGAAAAATGTTAATTTACTAGCCGCGCCTCGGGGCTTCGCTCCCGTGGGAATTTCGAGATAAAAAGTACCCCATGTGCTATTCCCGGTGTTTTTCTACCCGTATACCAAATTTCATCGAAATCCGTCCAGTAGATTTTGCGTGATTGAGTAACAAACATCCTCACAAACTCACACACATCTAATCTTACGCATTTAAAATATTAGTAGGATATATAAATTGGAAAAATCGGAAAATTTTGTTATTTTATTCCAATCTAGGATTAATCTATCAATAAATATAGAACTGATATAAACATGTACTACTAGTAATATTTTTAGCGAACAAAGTTTCCCTTTCATTACTTTTTTGCATACAATGGCTGGTTTGAGAAGGCCATTCAACGTCATTAAACTAGCCGTACACAATAATACAAATCTAACTCGGGTATATAGAAGATATATTTATATACTTATACTCTGACTGTGGTTCTATCATAAAATCATTTATTATTATAAGTAGTGTATATACTACACTAGCTATTGCCCGTGGCTTCGCCCGCGTGAATTTCCCGGGTGCTTTTTCCCGGGATGTAAGGTATCCTATGTCCTTCTCAGTACTTCTAACTATGTGTATGCAAAGAGTTAGGAAGATTGGTTCAGTAGATAAAGCGTGAAGAGGTAACAACCAAATAAATAAACAAACAAACTCACTATCGCATTTATAATATTAGTTAGGATTAGGATATACTATGAGGAATGACGATTTTAATCGTCCATCCCACAAAAATCTACGAAAAATTTCTTGTACCTAACGTTAATCTTGATTCTGGAATATACAGCTATGATGATGATAGTAAAAAGTGTATGTAAATTCTACTCTTTACTTTGATGGGAAGGAATATAATTGGTTAAGGTTTGGCACGTAATTTTCTAGCTATTCAAGTCTAATTTAACTTATAATGTATCCCTTAAAAAGACTTCAACGCGACTCTATCAAAAGATGTATTTTTTTACGGGACATGCAGATAAGGATGCTTATTTAAACTATAGTAAAAAATGATAATGTAAAAAATAGGTTGTGTCATTGTGAATCCTTACCGAGATCAAAAATTCAAAGCAATGATAATTTTAATTGACTCACATTTATGCCAAGGTCTTGATTGATTGGTATAAAATCTTGTTTAAATTTACGAAGAAAATAGTTTCTTTGATGGAATACGGAACCCTAAAAGAGCAATTAGAAATGACTTCGTAATTTTTCGAAACACTTGCTGGTACACATGAGTCAGTATTTAACCTGGTTACCGCAGGAGTACCGGAGACCAGCGACCTGGATACCGGTCTTACAAGAAGTTATTATCGCAGATATAGCCACTTGACGTAATGGGCCTGCAAGCATTTACCAATAACGGATATAATCTATGTCTTCTAAGTATAAACATATGTATAAAATTGGACGCAGCAGTCTGATTGGGGTATCAACGCAGAGACGAAACCGCTGAACGTAGGAACTAAAAATTTTGTAAAGGTTCTCTCTACTTGAGTTAAGTAATGTACTGTATCTTGAGTCCACAAAAATTCTTAAAGTTTTGTAGATGTTCTTTATATTTATTGTGGTATTTGGAACTACATTATTCTTTATACAACACTGCCCAAAAACGTCGATATTTCTACGCAAAATTAGTTATATTTGTCCGCCATGAGATCGTGACTACAGTCATAAGTTTTTCAAAGTTTAGTCCTAAGTCGGTTTAAAATTAGTACTAGTGTCTTCTTTAGGTAATTAAGTATCATGTCCATCTCTACATTACCCTAAAGCCGAACGTCCAACAACGCGAGCAAAACTAACTTAGCTCGCACTGCTGAGTCAGTCATGTTCGCCCAAAGATTTATTGATGTCTTTTATTATAACAAAATACGTTTTATTACGAAGGCAGGAATGGTAAAAAGTACCCCATGTGCTTTTCCCGGTACTTTTCCACTTTTTTTTCCCGTAGTACAGTTGGGATTGTCCACTGGACCATCGCTAAACTTTCATTCTGTAGTACAGTTAACTGTACCACGGAAAAAAATATTTTTTCCAGGTCCCTACCCGAATACCAAATTTCATCGAAATCCATCCAGTACATACATATATACTTTCAACTTTCGTATTTATAATACTAGTAGGATTTTATTATAATATGATTGTGTTCAGGTGTTCGCCCACAGCAAGCTATGCGTCAGGCGAGGTGACATAGAAAAACTGGCTCAGCTATGTGAGCTAAGTTAAAATAAGTTAAGTTTGTAGTGGACAACCGACCTAACTCTGCCTCTCAAGATTTAACTCGAGGCACCTAAAGGTGAAGGGATTTTTGCGCTGCGGATACAAGGACAAACCAACAACCCAATCAATCATCTATCTGTATCTCAGATCTGTACATATATTTATTAAATTACTTCTTTTATTTTAAAAATAATTAAAATATAAAGAAAAAGCAATTTGACGACGGCTCGTCTTTTGATTAACGAGAAATAATATTATAGAAACACTCGATCCTAAATTGGTTTAGAAAATCACGACGAATTGCTAATTAAATTGATAAATAATACGAAATAATTAAATTTGTATATCTCTCTCAGCCTAAAGACGTCCACTGCTGGACAAAGGCCTCCCCCAAGGATTTTATCCATGGGGGGTTTTGCCGTAATCGCCACGCTTGGCAAGCGGGTTGGCGATCGCAGTGTGATGGCATAGTACGCGGAAAGATGCTGCTGCCCATCCTCCGGTGTTTTAAATCCCTTAGTCGCCTCTTACGACACCCACGGGAAGAGATGGGTTGGTGCTATTCTAGGGCCACACCACAGGCTCAAATTTGTATATATAATAGTATATTATTTGATGTAGTTGAAAAATAGTGCGCCATTTATATTTAACTAGCTTTTGCCTGCGGCTTCGCCCGCGTGACTTTCCCACGGGAACAGTGCTTTTTCCCGGGATGAAAAGTACCCTATATCCTTCTCAGTACTTCTAACTATGTGTATGCGAAATTTCAGGAAGATTGGTTCAGTAGATAAAGCGTGAAGAGGTAACAAACAAACAAACAAATAAATAAACAAACAAACAAATAAATAAACAAACAAACCAACAAACTCACTTTCGAATTTACAATATTAGTTAGGATATTATTTGATGTAGTTGTAAAATAGTGCGCCAGTTATATCTAATTAGATATAGATATCTACATAATTTATACAAACCTATAAAGAAATACATGTTGTAATCAAAGTACATGTATGTAGATATTACAACAGCAAATATTAACACCTAATCACAAGCATTAGGCAATACAAATATCAATCAAAACGAAAATCGCGTCGACTCAGCGTTTCCCGCCATACGCAAATTTAATTAAAAAACTTTATCGAAGCAAAACATTGACATAAAAGTAAGAAACTGAATTAAAATCACGTGTTACGAACCTTCGATGCTGTGATCCGGTAGTAGCAATCCACAATAACACTACACAAACGACACAATAAATAGTTTGATCACCAGTAAATAGTCCGCAACTATACGTGTTTCGATCGACACGTCTGCTCGACGCGGCGTCCACAGTGCGACTGGACTCAATGTAGACTGATGCCCATTATGCCCAACACTGGTCAGACGACACGCACGAGATAATGATTGCAATATGCTATAAATTAAAAGGGAAACAGAGAGAAACTTCATAAAAAAAAAATTGACAATACTCTGGACACAGTAAGCTCTGAACTTTGTCGTAGGTAGGTCTGATGGACATGGTTAAAAGCAGACAGAAATGAGCTCAACATACACTGATCCAGAAGAGACAATTATGTGTGATAATAAACCGACCATTGTACGCGCTGGGATTCGAACCCAGGAGGGATGGTACCTAACTAAATTCTGTGAATATTTCTTTTGAGAGATATAGAACCTTACCTTGGACAGACAGATAACGGAGGCATATTAATTGGATTGAAAAGGCGCATAAATAGTGGCTTAGAGTAGGATCCACGACGCATCCTACCCTCACCACTCTTTCTGCGTACGATACCTACCTAATGAAAAATAGTTAAAAGTTGAAGTTATTCCTCAGAATTTTTTGTACATTTTGCGTTGTGTACAATTCGCTCTGAAGGGCCTTCTCTGCACACTTAACATTTTGCGCCGGTGCGATGCGGTGTTAGAAAACGAATAAATCGCGTGGATACAGCATGTTTGTCAATAAATTATGCGTAAGAGCCGCGCCGTACTGCAAGAAAGCGTGCGGAAAATCTAGTTTCTTTCTGGACATGCTACGGTGGGGATCGGGGCCTTTTCAGTTATAGTATAAGAAAAACTGTCATAAAATTATTACTTTTTTTAGTCGTGTAATTATAGTGTTGACGTTTTACATAATTTAACAATTTATAGAATAGTGTTGGCGTTTTACATAAGTTACTAATTTTAAGTCGAGAGTATTATGAAAGAAAAAACCGAAAGGTACGGCATTTTCTTATTTTTCACTTTCAATCGGATGTTAAAACCTTGACTCTGACAGAGATGATTGTCATCCATCTCTGTCAAAAAGGTATGTATTTTTGTAGGTGTTGTGTTCTACTGTTAACACTTTATCTTTTAAAAAAAGGGGTAACATAAAGGTTAGTAAGAACAGTATAATTTGTTATTTCTACGGCAATAGTATGTAACATCAAATAAATAGGATATAAGTAAAAAGAAATCAGTTTTATCACGTCATTTATTCTCAATCTCAAACACACCATTTTTCACGCGTACAAAAGTACTTTATCCTATCGCTAATTTGTAATAAATAAAACAATACGGTTGTAAAAATTCTCAATTAAACATACACAAGTAGACAACTGTTTTAAAACAAAAAACAATCAAAATCATTAGGCTTTTGATAAATTGTACAAAATGAAACGCAAAAAACATCCAAATTCCACCAACAAACTTTACAAATAGGTGTATATAAATTAAATTAAGCCATACAAATTTTCTTTAGAAAAATTGCACCATTTTGATAGAGAATATTACGCAAAGGATGATGGTACCGAAAAATGATCCATTTTTTATTTCCTAAATATTTAAAAATGAACCTTAAGCCTGCATCACACGTTTTTAGCCAAAACAGGCGTTACAGAATTGACCCTGGTGCCAAAACTAGATCATTATTGATAATAAAAATAGTACTATAGGCTTCTCAAATAACTGCTACTACTTATACGAGACAGATAAAAATATTTTGCCTTTTATTTTTGCGTAAATACCTTCCAGAAAACACGAAAAATACGAAAAACAAGGTTCACGGCTTTAACGAAATCATTATGTAAAACACAAATTATAATTTCTACATAATGTTAAATCGCGAGTTTATTAAACTAGCTACAAGTTGCTCGTTTTAGATTTTTGAAAAATAACTCGAAAAAAATATTATATATCGTAACAATTCACTAAGAAATTCCCCATACATTTTTTGTATGGCAATGCCATCGCTCAATATATACGAGTTCCAAGCCCACGAAAAATCAGTCTGCCGGTAAGAGTCAAGGGGAATCCACGTCGCTCTGCTGCTCGGGAGGCATTTAATTTTCGCGTGTTCATGTATTCACAGACAGCAGAGAGTAATGTAGATCAGAGTTACATATTTATTACTTTTAATCTTTTTTAAAATTTATATAGGTACCATTTTCATACTCATGAATGATGGCCGACAATTTTTGATGAAATAGAAATCGTAATAAATCGCAATCATAGAAATCGTAATAAATCGAAATCATAGAAATCGAAATCATAAAAATCAAAATAAATCTAAATCAAGATTCAAGATAGCGGACAACTTTTTTTTTTTTAATTTTGCGATATGTATATCGTTTCATAAGTTTTTCAGTGCGCTGATTACGAAAATAACATTTATTTTGAGATCCAAGATGGCGGACAACTTTTTTTTCCAATTTTACAATATGGGTATGTTTTAAAAGGTTTTTCGGTGCGCTAATGACAAAAATAACATTTATTTTGAGATCCAAGATGGCGGGCAGTTTTTTTTTTCAAGTTTACAATATGGGTATGGTTATATGGGTTTTTGGGGACGCTGATGACGAAAATAACATTTATTTTGAGATCCAAGATGGAGGACAGTTTTTTATTTTATTTTACAATATGGGTATCGTTTTCTAGGTTTTTGGGGACGCTGATGACGAAAATAACATTTATTTTGAGATCCAAGATGGCGGACAATTTTTTATTTTATTTTACAATATGGGTATCATTTTATAGGTTTTTGGGGACGCTGATGACGAAAATAACATTTATTTTGAGATCCAAGATGGAGGACAGTTTTTTATTTTATTTTACAATATGGGTATGGTTATATAGGTTTTTGGGGACGCTGATGACGAAAATAACATTTATTTTGAGATCCAAGATGGCGGACAACTTTTTTTTAAATTTTACAATATGGGTATGGTTATATAGGTTTTTGGGGACGCTGATGACGAAAATAACATTTATTTTGAGATCCAAGATGGCTGACAGTTTTTTTATTATTTCACAATATGGGTATCGTTTAATAGGTTTTCGGGGACGCTGATCTTAAAATAAATGTAATTTTGGTCATCAGCGTCCCCAAAAACCCATAAAACGATACCCATATTGTAAAATAAAATAAAAAACTGTCCTCCATCTTGGATCTCAAAATAAATGTTATTTTCGTCATCAGCGTCCCCAAAAACCTATATAACCATACCCATATTGTAAAATTTAAAAAAAAGTTGTCCGCCATCTTGGATCTCAAAATAAATGTTATTTTCGTCATCAGCGTCCCCAAAAACCTATATAACCATACCCATATTGTAAAATTTAAAAAAAGTTGTCCGCCATCTTGGATCTCAAAATAAATGTTATTTTCGTCATCAGCATCCCCAAAAACCTACAAAATGTTAACCATATTGCAAAATTAAAAAAAAATTGTCCGCCATCTTGGATCTCAAAATAAATGTTATTTTTGTCATCAGCGCACCGAAAAACCCTTATAACCATACCCATATTGTAAACGTGAAAAAAAAGTTGTCCGCCATCTTGGATTCCAAAATAAATGTTATTGTCGTAATCAGCGCACTGAAACACTTATAAAACGATACCCATATTGCAAAATTAAAAAAAAGTTGTCCGCCATCTTGGATCCAAAAATACTATTTTTGTAAACCTCATCCCGAAAAATTGGCCTTCATGGGATGCCAGGCAGATGTTTAACATCTTAGCATCCTGGCACGACGGTCATGCTATTTTCTGTCGCGGCATTCGTGTCCATTTTACTGCCAAGTCGCGCCAAGTATGTTTTACATAAGAAAATGGTCGTAATTTAATTTTTAGTATTCATTACCATAAAACAAGAAAAAAAAATTATATAGGTACCAACAAATCCTTTGCCGGATCCCTGTCACTTATTACTTCGGGTTGGCGGCAATCTCACGTCGATGTGTGCGTGTGACTTGCACACAGCCAGCTGCGGTCTATCAAATACCTAAACTCGGTCGGGCGCGCGGACGTGATACACTCTTAAATAACCACATATAAGGTACATTTAAAAAAAATTACTTACTCCCATGTCTACCCCGTAAGGGATAAAATCGTGATTCTATGTAGGTATGTATATATGGCTCGACGACCCAAAGAGCATCTTGGCCTCCGATACAAGAAGCTTCCACTCCTTCCTGGGGGTCTAAAACGGCCACATTGATGAATCGGAATATGATCTATTTCTCATTTCCTTAATATTTAAAAATGAACTTTATGATACCACTTAAAAGGTTCATTTTCAACTATTTAGAAAATGAGAAATGAATCATATTCTGATTCGTCAAAGTGGCCCTTTTAGACCCCCTGGTCTGCGCCACTTCCTGTCAGTCGGCTCTTTGGAAGGCCTCCAGCCAGATCTCTTAGGACCTCACTCCAGCGGTATCTGGGCCGGCCGACAGGTCGTTTCTCGCTTGGTCGTCTCTGATACGCTTATTTAGCTTTTTAAAAAAAAATTGGAAATGATAAATGGATCACATTTTGATTCATTCAGTGACCGTTTTAGACCACAGATGGCGGCGCCAGCGCATGCAATAATCGACCTACACATTGTCATGGTGCACAAGTGAATGACATTGTCATACTTTGAAAGACTTCGTCATGGCTTTGGTAATATTCCCTATTTATTATTATAAAATCAATTTATCTTTATCCTTGTGTTTGCAAAACATTACTTGACACTAATTGATTAAAACCACTCGATATTTTTTAACATTCATTACTATTACTAATTTATTGTCAACTTCGTCCATTTGTGATACTTCTAAAGGAATGTATAGGTTCGGTCAACTTCTGTAGTACCTATTTTAAAGCAAACGAAGCATTAAAATGGTTCAAATATATCTGCATGAAAGAGAAAGACAGCAATACTCTCTTATGCACATATATTATCTAGAAGTGACCGTAAAACAAATAAAATACTAAATTGAGGTAACTGACTCAAAAAGCGTAACTGATTTAGAATTATAACGCAAAATTATCTAAGAATTGAATAAATAATTATCTTACATCTCAAAATTTTTAACCTACCAGGCACATATGTATCATTATATGTAGAAAATCAAAATACATGCACACAAATTCTATGTCATCGATATTACTTACTGGTACCTACTTTGTAATATTTTATTTGATACTGTACAATAGGAATAAAGGTGATCGCACATCACGTACGTCAAGGATCAAAAGTGCAGTCAGAATTTACAAGATGGATAGATATAAGATTAATTCTCAACTATTTACATTTTGTAAAGAAAGCATACACCAGTAACAATACAAATGTCAAGGTATAAAACAAACAAAATTGAAAGTGCATGTTGAATATACTGTGACAAGATAATATAATCTTTAAGGCTAGGCAATAAGGTAGTAGAGGTATGATTGCACTTACGAATTTTGACTGTATGTCTATATCAAATTATACCTCCTTGCAATAAATCTCCAAGGTCAAAGAAGTATGAAAACAGCGCGTACCGTTTTGACAAACATGCGAACACCTTAAACGTATTATTTACAAAACACGTGTTAGAAGTAGAAGGCCATTTCATTCGTGAAAATTGTTAAAAGTGTAAAATATTACCTACAATCCATCCAGTACCTTTTGTAAATTGGCTCCATTTCATTTAAAATTTCAAAAAGATATAAAAAATATATGGCCACTTCATACTGTACATACAAATAGTCGAAATATGTAAAAATTGTCTAAATAGTAAAATGTACTTCAAAAATTCTGTAAATGGTGTCAAATACTAAGTTTCTGAAAATGTACATAAATTTCCTTAACGTAGGCACTTACGATAAAATCATTTGAGTTTTGTAAAAGGGTAAACTACACAATAAATATTCGCATAATTAGTATTATTCAGTAAAATTGATAAAAAATATAATAACTTTGAGATTTGTATAGTCAGATTCAGATCCATGGTATTCAAGATTTTAGTTTCACATAAGTATAAGATGTCCAGATTTTATATAAACTTTCGAACATTACAATAAACGGCAAATAACTTGAACCAAAAGTGACGGAGTGGAGGAAAGTCGCGCATGGTACACATAAGAGCAAAAAAATGGTCTGTAATTTAACGTTAGAACAAAAAAAAACGGCTAAGTAATAGTCAAACTCGCGCATCGAGGGTTCCGTACATGCAAAGTATCTCACATTATAGCTCTAACTAAAATACCAACTAGTTTCAAAAACAAACTTAACTTTGCAGTTCGTTCCTTAGGATTCATAATGCATCGAGCGCAAGAATAAGTTTGTAACACTTTTTTTTTCCAACAATATATTTACAATTTTCAGATATTCCTGTACAAGTACTGTTAGACCTTACTTTTTGCCAAATTTCATAATTTTAGGTCAACGGGAAGTACCCCATAGGTTTTGATTCCCGTCTGAAATCGCAAATTCTTTGACAGACAGACGGACAACAAAGTGATCTTTTAAAAGTTCCGTTTTTGTCTTTTGAGGTACGGAACCCTAAAAAGTGAAAAATTACGTAAACAACTAAACTGTATCATTTCAACTGCACTTTAGTGTATTCCGTAACATATTATTTATTAAATTAGACCAAAATAACACAATAGTATAAAAGAATGGAATGGTATGAATGGTATGGTCATATTCCGATCCGATACTTGGCACCCCTCGCACCCTACTCATACCGTTAAAATAGATCTTAAATTCGCTTAGCATGTTCAAGATATTTGCCGATAGTTGTACCATACTTACTTATTAGTATAAAGTGTACTTAATAAATCAATAAATGATTTTGATGCACACGGACTTTTTATATAGCCATACGCGCAAAGATCTGATACGTATTGTAAAATATTACATCATTATATACAAACACACTTGTCAATCATTTATATAGCAGTAGAAACGAATTAAATTATTACAATATTAGTATAATGTATCAAAATATATTTCTTAATTCCTAAATACGTCACTTTTACTGGAAATATTTAGTGAAATTCTCTGGATTGTGATTATAGCATTTAAATACATCATTGAATAAGAATTATTGTCTGAGATTCTGTCGATAATACTAAAACGAACAAAAATTCTTATTAATATCATCAAAAAAATAATATAAATAAATAAAACAAAAACTTATAATGATGAGATATGTAGAACTATTAAAATTATTACAAAAATAAATTTAGCTTTGCTAATAAGATTTGGTAACGATAAAATAAAGAATAAAATAAAAACTAAATTTTTCTATCATGTTTCTAATAAGTATAGTGATGAACCAATGTGAAAACATGTTTTAGGACTTTCTGAGTTACCGGATAATACAATCGAGGAGATAACGACAACGTTACACATACAATTTTTTTTTATTAAATTAGTCATTAGCCAATAGGCCCCAACGTTAGTTCTTTTGTGATTGCGATATGATCGGATTTACATAGTATGACCCTAACATGTGATGTTCAAATGATACGTTGATCTTAAAATAAGTGAATATTGATCTAAACATATGAATAATAGTTAACTTCTGCAAAATTTAAAGATTGAAGAAGAAACGCGAAGAAGAAAGGCCCAAATTTACCGCCCCTAGAACCTGCCGTCCTAGGCTCCAGCTTACTAAGCCTACCGGTAAATCGTACCACTGATCGACTTCTATAAACATCAGAAGACAACGGCTTTCTAATAATAAAAGAAAACTCAGTGTTAATCATAGAAGTAGGAAGGCGGCGATAGAATTGGAATATGGCAATGTTTGTATGCAAACCGACCGTGCCACGAGCAGGGCCCCCCCCTGCGGTCTGAGGGAGGGGGCCGGGGATGCAGAATGTCAGTGCTTTATAATGGCGTTTTTGCATACAAGAAATCAAATTGACGTCTTCCTTCACACTATTGTTGTAGTGTGTAGATGGTAAAAGCGACCAGCTCGTTATTGTAGTGCGCGCGCTTCCTACTTTTATGGTCAACTAGCTTTCGCCCGCGTGGCGTTTTCCGCGATGAAAGGTACCCTATGTCCTGCTCCGTACTTTATGTTTAAGTGAAATTTTAGGAAGATTGGTTCAGTAGATAAAGCATGAAGAGGTAACAAACAAACTCACTTTGGCATTTATAATATTAGTTAGTTAGGATAGTAAATAGGCCCTAATGTCAGTCCCTCCAGGGTTTATTCGTGCATCACTTTATAATCTACGTCATCGTAAACCACAGAATAGACAAATTCGCGTTAAGAGTAGAAGGTCAAGATGGCGGCGTGGTTCCCGCGCACGAGCAGCACGCAGTCAGTGCGGCTAGGAGGTCGGCTTCTGTTATGCCGGCTAGGGGGGAAGTATATTTATAAATAAATACATATATTATACTAGCTTTTGCCCGCGGCTTCGCCCGCGTGAATTTCCCACGGGAACAGTGCTTTTTCCAGGGATAAAAAGTAGCCTATGTGCTATTCCAGGTCATTATCTACCTCTGTACCAAATTTCATCGAAATCCGTCCAGTAGATTTTGCGTGATTGAGTAACAAACATCCTCACAAACTCACATCCAAACTTTCGCATTTATAATATTAGTATGGATACAAGTCACACAGATCAAGTAAGCTCTAAAGTAAGCTTGATACACTTAACGATGTTATATAAGTTAAGAGTAGAAGGTCAAGACGGCGGCGTGGTTCCCTCTCACGAGCAGCACGCGGTCGGCGCGGCTAGGTCGGGGAAGCACATTTATAAATAAGAAGAAGAAAGTGTTATTTGTGTCTCACTTCATAATCTACGTCATTTTAAAACACAGAAAGACAAATGAGTGTGTACCGACAAGTCATACAGATCGAGTTAGTCCCAACGCAAGCTTGAGACTTGTGTCTAACTAAATCAACGATAGTATATTTAGTTAAGAGTGAATATGATTTTAGGTCGGCGCGGCTAGGAGGTCGGCTTCTGTTATTCCGGCTAGGGGGAAGATACATTTATATAGAGTCTCATTTCATCTACGTCATCGTAAACCACAGAATAGATAAGCATGTTAAGAGTAGAATGTCAAGATGGCGGCGTGATCCCGCGCACGAGAGCACGCAGTCAGTGCGGCTAGGAGGTCGTCTTCTGTTATGCCGGCTAGGGGGGAAGTATATTTATAAATAAGAAGAAGGTGTTCTTCATCTACATAATCTTAAAACACAGAAAAACAAATGAGTATGTACCGACAAATCACACAGATAGAGTTAGTCTCAAAGCAAGCTTGATACTAACTCAACGATACTATATTCAGATGCCTCAACTATGGCGTTTTAGATAACAAAGGTAGTACATTAGGCGCACAACCGGCCTCGGTATCTTGGTAATAGACGGGTTAATGAGACTTGTGTCTAAATCAACGATATAAGTTAAGAGTAGAATGTCAAGACGGCGGCGTGGTTCCCTCTCACGAGCAGCACGCGGTCGGCGCGGCTAGGTCGGCCCCCTAGCCGGCATAATAATGCCGGCTAGGAGGGAAGCACATTTATAAATAAGAAGAAGAAAGTGTTATTTGTGTCTCACTTCATAATCTACGACATTTTAAAACACAGAAAGACAAATGAGTGTGTACGACAAGTCATACAGATCGAGTTAGTCCCAAAGCAAGCTTGAGACTTGTGTCTAACTAAATCAACGATAGTATATTTAGTTAAGAGTGAATATGATTTTAGGTCGGCGCGGCTAGGAGGTCGGCTTCTGTTATTCCGGCTAGGGGGAAGATACATTTATATAGTCTCATTTCATCTACGTCAAACACAGAATAGACAAGCATGTTAAGAGTAGAAAGTCAAGACGGCGGCGTGGTTCCCTCGTATGAGCAGCACGCGGTCGGCGGCGGTGGCGATGGCGGTCAGCCACGCCAGGTACAGCGGCGGCGGCACCACGCCGCGACGCCGCGGTAACGGTAACGTAACGCAAACCAAGCGCGCGCCCGCGGACTGCGACGCTATGAGCTCGCGGAGGCGCAGGTGCCGGTGCGTGCGGTCGCGAGCGGCTAGTAAGTCCGCTTCTGTTATACCGGCTAGGGGGGAACACAATACAAATCATTTATTTCGTGAACGTAGGTTTGTACGGGCAATTTAAGCAAATTTTGAGCCAAAGTTTTTCAGAAAATAAAGAAAAACGACGGCGAGGGACACATTTGAGGGGGATGGGGGGCAACCGGTACCCTAGATCCGGGAACTTTTAAGGAGATGCTTCTAGGACTCTAATGAACACTTGTGCCAAAAAGCAAAACTATGTTATATATTTTGAGGTTAATGTCTAATCTTGCCGTACTATAGAGGTATTTACAATAGGGTTACCGTACAAGGTATGAGAATTGTTAAAAATATGTAATTTTATGATAGAATACATTACTTTTCAGCACAAGTTTATTCTCTTGAGCTAATTTATTAGAGTTCAAACTTTTAGGGAAAGTTCATTTTCTACGCGTGACGTCATTATGAATGTACGTTTTTGTATCGTCCAAATATCGCTTAAAAATGAGAATTATTTTGGGAAATACTTTGGTTATGGAGGTGATTCTTCTTTGACGGATGATTCTAAAGCATCAAAAAAAAAGTTGTCCGGTCCCCTATTAAGTGAATTCCTCTAGGCCTTCAGGCATACAAAATTTTAAAAGTCATTAATTTACAGGGGGTTATCAATCAATCAAATCGTTTATTGCTGCCTTAATGTATAATACAGGTCTCTCTTTAGTCGTATTTCCTCATGACTGAGGGTCATGGTGATTATATAGAATGAAACACACACAACGACTCTCTTGGCAATATTAATTGAGTAGTTTGCCATTGCCTTCTCCATTTAACACACTAGCTGATAATCATCAACCAACGTGCAGGTTTCCTCACGATGTTTTTCCTTCACCAGAAGCAAGTGGTGGTCGATAAAAACTAACATCGGTATACAAACTCATATAACACGGGTAGGATTCGAACCTGGGATCTGTACAGCCACTGGCAGGCGCTACGCGGCCACCACCGCTTTGGGGAGAAGTACATTTAGGTATAATAATGCATAATAATTCATTCCTTTAAAATATGTGTTTACAGGATGGTCAATTAAAACATAGTGTCAAACATATTTTGCCAGCTGAGGCGTAGGAAACTACAAAGAAGTCTATGAAAATAAAATTTTACATGTCAAATTAAATTACAATTGCAATATCAAATTAAATTACAATTACAATGTCAATTAATAACGTCATTTTTTCAATTAAAGTTTTTTCAATTAAAATACCATTTAATTACAATTTATCTCGTACAATTATGAAGTTATGAAAAATTGTAAACTTTTACAAACCATTTACAATTTAATGTATTTTTCAATAGTTTATAATCTGTCGACGTGAAACCGTCAAATTGTCAAATGAGTCGCAACGCACCTAACGCCTGATTAATTCAATGTCATGCGCCATACAGGCATATTTGTTTGTCAATTCGATAGTTGTGGAATATAAAGAAAGTAAGTTTTAGTAATTGTAAATTTAAATTCCAAAAATAACTCAAAGCTTAAATGAATCTATGGTAAACCAAAGAAGTGTAGTTTAAATGTTTAGTTTAAAAAAACCTAATTGAACCAATCAGCGCGCTAGGTGCGTTACTTTTCATGTCATTTGACAATTTGATGGTTTCCAGTATATAGATTGTAAACTATCAAAAAACAATGCGTTAAATTGTTAACAGTTTGCACAGTTGTCGATTTCTCGATATTAGGTTTTTCTGGCAACTCGATGAACTAAAAAAAGCTAACTATTGTAAAATGTACTACTATATGTATGTAATGTACTCACTAAGCTCGTTGCTATCATCGCTTGTCTTGAAAGGCGCTATGAGCCTATCAAAGTAGGCCAGTGTGGAATCTCGCGGCCTCTTAGTGATGTCTGGGATCATCTTCAGAGCGGAATAGTCGATTCGGAACTTCGATAGCAGTGACGCCATGCTGAATACAAAAAAATGTTTTGTCAATAATTATGTCGTGTATTATTCAATGGGGTCAGAAAAGAGGTGTTATTGTTGTTCCTCAAGTATTATTTTCAGAAAAATTGATACAAAAGATGTGTGCTTAAAAACGCCACACGAAAAAATGAAAAGTTTATGCGTGCCGTTAACCGCTGAAGAGTTCCCTCATTGGAAGTCTCTAACATGAAATTATTACATACTAGATTTTGCCCACGGCTTCACCTGCGTGAAATTACCACGGAAACAGTGCTTTTACCCGGGATGACAGGTACTTTATGTTCTTCTCAGAACTTCTAACCGATCTTCATGAAATTTTGCATATACATAATGAGAAATTTCAGGAAAATCGGTTCACTAGATAAAGCGTAAAAAGGTAACAAACAAAGTCACTTCCGCATTTATAATACTAGTTAGAATTAGGATAATATTATTGTTAGGATAGTAAGCATTGTCATCGGTGCTAAAGCCACGTATAAAATTGTCAAACAAACGGAAGTAGATCAAAAACTTCCTGTTTGCAAACAGTCAGACACCGGGACAGGTATAAAGCAAGTAATTAAAGCGACTCACTTTCTCTCCTCGATCTCCATCTCAGTGTTCTTATTGGCGAGAGTGAACACGCGAAGCGGACTAGAAGCCCACGCCCGCCGCGTCGATAGGATGTACGGCAGCAGCAGGGTCAGACCTAAGACAAAATTACCATAGGTAAATAAGATACACAATGATATTCCTGTACTTGGCGGGAAAACAAGACTGACGGTTTCTCGCCATATGAAGGAATTTCTCGCTACATTGATGGACTTTCTTCGCCATGTTGAAACGGTTTCTCGCTACGTTTGTAAAATTTCTCGCCACAATAGTAATTATTGACAGTATAACTCACCTCCATCGTCATACAGCCACCAGACATCGACAGTGCCCGCCTGTTTCTTCGTAAACTGCTCCACTGAAGTAAATGAAGAGGCCCGCCGAGCGCCGCCGCCCGCCAGCGCTCTGCGCACCACCCCGCCCATACCACCCGAGCGACTGGGGGAAAGGGAAGGAAGACCCTTGTAATTTTTTTTTTGTTATACAAGATGGGTTTGCTCTTGACCACAATCTAGCTCGAGAACAGAGATGAGGTCTACTCCTTTGTAGATGATGAATTCACTCTGGACTCTCTTGTAGATGAAGGTTTCTCAAAGCTAAATGACTACCAAGGGGTTAATTTTGTAAATAAGTAAAATAAAAAACCGGCCAAGTGCGAGTCAGACTCGCGCACCGAGGGTTCCGTAAAAAACCAACTAGTTTCAAAAACAAACTTAACTTTGTAGTCCTACCCCTAGGATTCATACTGAACCGACCGCAAAAATAAGTTTGTAACACTTTTTTTTTACTTCCAGCTACATAATTACAATTTTCAGATTTATTCCTGTATAAGTACTGTTAGACCTTGCTTACTGCCAAATTTCATAATTTTAGGGCAACAGGAAGTACCCCATAGGTTTTGATTACTGTCAGAAATCGCAAAATATGCGAAAATTCACTACATTTTTGGTAATATCTCCTGATCGCGTTGACGAATAATTTTGATTATTTTTTGCTGAAAGAGACCATGGACCCGAGTATTCGTTATTAATTTCAACTTTATACCTTTAAGCGTTCCTGAAAAAAAATAGTTTGATAGACAGACGGACAATAAAGTAATCTTATAAGGGTTCCGTTTTTGCCTTTTGAGGTATGGAACCCTAAAAATAGACCCACTGCGGTTACTAATCCCCCCCCCCCTCGCCTTTCTTTAACTCAATACAACAAATGTTATTGAGTATGTAGAACAAAGTTCAAGTTCTAACTTTGTTCTTCTTGGAGATTCATGGATTTCCATTGCCTGTGACTGATCTGAGCTCTAGAGGTATTATCACTATTATGAGTCACTATTATCGAAAACACAAATCTTTACAATAAAAAACATTACCTCTCCTTCTCCTTCTGCCCGCCATCTTTGCCCCCCGCCTGCCCCGCGGCCCCCGGGTCCGCCCCCGCGGCCCCTGGATCCGCCACCACGCCCGCGCGGCGCAGCTGCGGCGAACCCATCGACACGTCTGATAAACTGCTTCCTGTACACGTTACAATATTCCATGAAGAATTCCTAAACAACTATAAATAATCTTTATATTACACTAGCTGTTGCCCGCGGCTTCGCCCGCATGACTTTGGCTTAGATGAAAAGTCTTTTTGTGTTCCAAATTGTTTCCTGTGTTACAATCTTCGATTTTTATACGTCTACAGAAAATGCTCATCAGATTAAGTTTTGCTAAGGCGCCATTTCCGTATATGTTATAGTGTAGCTGGTCTCTTGGAGTTATTTATCAGATGTTCCAGATCTTCGATTTTATACGTCAGCAGAAAATGCTCATCAGGTTGAACGATTTTTGCTAAGGCGCCATTTTCATATATGTTATAGTGTAGCTGGTCTCTTGGAGCTTTTCATCAGATGTTCCAGATCTTCAATTTTTATACGTCAGCAGAAAATGCTCATCAGGTTGAACGATTTTTGTTAAGGCACCATTTCCATATTACTTATAATTTAGCTGTTCTGTTATGGTTCTTCATTAGGTGTTCCAGTTTTCAAAATGAATTATAGCCTATATGTTGCCCAGGCTTTATAGCTATACAACAAAAATTATTCAAATCCGTCCAGTAGTTTTTGCGTGAAACGCGTACATACATACATACAGACAGACAGACAGACAAGAAATTCCAAAAAAAATTTTTTGCTTTCTATTATTCTTTTTAAGTGTCCCTCTATCCATTTCAGTCAAAAATACTAAATGTACAGACAAAATATTTTTACTGTTTTATTATATGTTTAGATTATTAGCAGCAACATGATAACAATCAATAGGTACGAGTATGTAAATAACCTGTGAATGATGTGGTTGGTTACAATTTATACTTAGATTTAAGCATTATTATTCAAACCTATTTTGCAGTGAGGAACATTGTTGTTCCACAAATAAACAAACACTGACTGTTTAGTTTACGACTACTGCCGCTAGATGGCTGTAGATGCCTTTAGGTGATTTGAGAAAAATCTGACACAAATGTTATCTACACACTCGATATTTATAGAATTTGAGTCTAGCAAGACATGCACAAAAATAAATTCAGGAAGTATATTGTTCTTCTTTTTCTATTTTTAGTGCGCAAAGGAGCTTCGCTCCGCAGTATTTTCAGAATGAATTTACTACGGAGCGAAATTGACATTGAAATTGGACCTCGTCACATCGAAACCGTATACGAAATTCCACCAAAATCCGTCAAGCGTTAGAGACATGGATTAGTTACAATTTACAAACAATCATTTATAATATTAGTTTAGGACAAAACTAAAAGTTTACTAAGTTTGAATTCTTTCTCATATAAACAACAGATGCCAAATCCAGTTGCTATATTCCTTCAACGCCTATTGTTTTGCACTTGATATCGTAAAAGGGCATGCTTAAAGGAATATTATAAACACAGGACTTTATTCCCGTGGAAATTTCGGGGAATCCTCTCTTAGTGCTCCCCTATACTCCCTGAGGAACATATATGCAAAATTTCGGCTTCCTATGCCTAGTTCGTTCCTAGTTTTGGCTATACGTTGTCTGTCAGTGAGTATCTGAAAAATTTTATATACATTGATGATAATGAAGATGGGACAAAGCAACTTACCGACGGAGTGGTTCAGGCTCTCTGTAGACTTGGACTCTTTGTAGTTATCGCCCATGGACCCTGCAGAGTGGGGGGTGATCAAAGCACATGTAAACCGATGGACTGATGGAAATATAGAGAGCTTTCAAGAAATCACATACTTTTATTTAGCAAAAAGTGTTACAGGTTTCTTCTGAAAGACCATTTCTCTTATAAGGTAAGGTACTTCTTTAATTTTAAAGTGAAAACTGTAACAATTGTGCTGAGAAAATGTTTCATTTAATCAAAAAAGAGATTTGTATGAAATAGGAACCGATGACGTGATCGTTATTAAGAAAAAAACCTTCGTTTTATTCAAAATTCAATTAGCAATGAAAAATTAATTAAACAAAACATATATATATCAAAAAGATGGCAATATTCATTACGGTAAAACTGTAGTGGTGTTAAGAATATATTCCATCAGTCCAACATTTAGTTAAATACACAATGAGGTAAGTATAATACACAGATGTTGCCCAGCAAATGATGAATACACAATTGACTAAATTAGTGACGCAATTTCGAATAAGCGACAAATTGTTAACTGTAATTACAATCTAAATATGCTAAGTTTTAACATGTAAGACTAAAATAATTAAGCGAGTGATTTTCAGATAAAAATCATTCGTTTCACTGTCATTAAATCATACGTATTAAAAATGTTCCACCTACACTGTGGAACTTTCAAATTATACCGCGTGTGTATCGACAAATTTGGTGATTGGGGAAAAGTAAGGATACACTAATAAGATTGTATAAGTGTAATCAATTTCTAGATATGCAAAAGTATTATTTACTATCATTTCTCGGTGTTTCTCGCTCTGTTCTTTAATATTTCTATCATTCTGTGTCTCACTATATCTGCCACTCTATTTCTCACAATTTTAACACTATTTTCTCACTTTATCACTACGTTTCTCACGTCGTTTTCTGCCTTATTCCGCCTTTTACAGTATATTTAAGCCAGTACCAAGGAGAATACAACCTTGGTCATTAATAATAATACTGACTGCACCCCGGGGCACCAATTCTGTGAGAATTCCGGGATAAAATGTGTTATCCCGGGTAAATTTCTTCGAAATGAAATATATCGAGGCCAAAGGCCGAGCTGCGTCTACATGGATGACCTGTTGATGACATTTTAACCCTCTGGCGAACCGAGGGCTGGGTGGCCTTCCCTAGCCGCGCAAGCGAGGCCGTAGGCCGAGCTGCGTATATGAATCCGAGAGCCCCTCCTCCAGTCGGGGCAAGCGAGGCCTATGGCCGAACTTGCGCCGCCAGCAAGGCCGCAGGCCGAGCTGTGTTTTCATAGCAAAGAGTAAAAGCCATAATAACCTTTCGGCTCTTTATATAATCTCAACTGACAACCAATCTATGTAGATGATTTGTTGCTAATTTCCCTATAATTTTTCGTGCAATCGCAACTGCAAAAGTCAAATTGCGTAGCACTCGACATGTAGTTTAACAATATAAGTAGTACTGACGTGACATGTTGAGCGGCGTGGTGGCGGCGCCGGGCACGGCCACGTCCCGCAGGAAGGCGGCCAGGTCGTCGTCCAGCGCGTGCGCGGCCAGCTGCCCGCCCTCCACGCGCACCAGCGCCAGCGCCATGTGAACGTCCAGCGCTTTGCTGGGAGATTATCGACATTATAGTCCAAACTTAGAGTAGTTTAGACAAATAGGAGAAAGGGAGGAAGCGGTGGTGGCCGAGTGGTAGGACGCCCACCTGTAGCTGTGTAGCGAGCTATCCACCACACACGGTGTAGACGCGGCTCAAGATCACGCGATCGTTGCGTGTGCGCCGCGCGCCCCCGCAGCCCCCTACTCAGCAACGGACGAGCGACCGCCAGTCGTACGATAGCCTTCTTGAGCGAAGCTCGTGTCGCTTGCTACCGAGTCGGCTACCTGCTACGTCCTTATGGGCCTATCTCAGTGCTCATACTGCCTTGATGCTAACCTAAGTTTAGTTGTCGAACTGTAAATTATTCTTGTGTATGCTAAATATATAAAAGACTAGCTTTCGCCCGCGTGAATTTCCCACGGGAACCGTGCCTTTTCCCGGGATGAAAGATACCCTATGTCCTTCTCCGTGCTTCTAGCTATGTGTATGCGAAATTCTTCTCTCTTCGTTCTTCGCTTGATCTAGACTTCTTCGTCATCTCTCTCTCTCTCTCTCTCAGCCGAAAGTCTTCGTCATGTACACCTTCAGTTACTGCTGCGCTTATTGGCTGTGGCAGATATCATCGCCGGCAGCTGACCGTTAGGAAGGTAACCCATACCTACTTCCTACAGCTGCAAAGGTCCCAGGTTCGAATCCTGCCCGTGTAATATGAGTTTGTATACCAATCTGACTTATGTTCCAATGTTAGTTTTCATCGACCACCACTTGCTTCCGGTGAAGGAAAACTTCGTGAGGAAACCTGCACTCTGATTGATGATTATCAGCTAGTGTGTGAAATGGAGAAGGCATGGACACACACAAACTATTCCATTAACATTGCCAAGATAGTCGTGTGTGTTTCATTCCATATAATCCACACATAATGACCACGACCGTCTTGAGGAATACGACTAAGGAAAAGAATGGACTTTAATATGGGATAGTCTAGAAAAAGTGTAGAAGAAAAAATATTTATATAATTATTAATATAATGAAAAATTATTTATTTGCTGCAACAGTTATGATTACAGAGTAAACTTACTATTTGACACATACATATATTGCAGGGAGAAGAAGTATGGGTTAGTAAAATTTCAGATGCCTTTAGACGACTTGAGAAAAATCTGACACCAATGTTTTCTACAACACACTCGAGAAGGCAAAAAAATTACAGTTTTTGTTATAGATTTTTTGGGAAACCTGCCAACTGATACAACCTATAAATTTCATACGAATAAATAAATAGGAAACCTGCTCAATTTTAGCATTCAAACCTGACACAATTTATCAGGTGGATAAAGTCACCCTGTATACATCTCTCTCTCTCTCTCAGCCGAAAGACGTCCACTGCTGGACAAAGGCCTCGCCCAAGGATTTCCATAACGACCGGTCCTGCCCACCCCACCATACACATATTTATTAGAGATGCGCCGCATATTCGTTTGGTATTCGGTATTTGGCATATTTAAGAATCCAAATTTTATAATAAAAAACGGTAGGTTAATTTTTCAACCCATAGTTTAACGGGAAAGAACCTAATAATTCAGATTTTGTTTTAGCTATTTACGCGGCAAAACAAAGTAATGGTAAACCGAATAATTCGGCCGAATATTCGGTTCGGTAAAGGTTAAATCGAATAATATTCGGTATTCGGCAAAATCAGTCGTCTGTCGGCGTCGGTCGCGAGTGCCCGCAGACGCGTGTGATCTCAACTCACCGCTGACTCATTGTCGATTTATAATGGCGTCCAATATAGTAAAGTGTGCAAATTGCAATATTGTTATTAACGAACTTTTAGCGTTCCTAGTGAATGTGTTGGACTATATGGACGAGGAAAGCATCCACCAGCTGGTGACATCTTCTTTCAATGTGGAGAGTATTGCTAAAGCTAAATCCCTGCTGTTTGACTCGGTGTCAAATGTGAAGAAGCTGCCGTTACGTCGTAAAGATGGGAAAAAAAGGATGTCGAGGGACCTTGATGACATGATTAGTCTCTTGAAAGGAACTACCGGTGTGAAGTTTCCGGTATTTGTTGCCAAAGAACTGCACTTGGTCCCAAGTGTTGATTTTGATCATATTGATTGTACGAGATTGCTCAAAGATATTACGAAGCTGCAAAATCAAGTGAGTTTGCTACAAGAAAAAACCGTTACAACTGAGATGTTCGAATTACTAAAGTCTGAGGTGGATAATCTGAAACAAGGGTCGCATATTGAGCGATTACCAACTCACCACTATGTAAACAAAAGGAGAGGAGCATGTTTGTTGCAAGATAGTTATTGTGAGCCGAATAGTGGCCCTATAGGCCTTTCATATGTTCACGTGGACACCGCTAAGTGTGTCTCAGTCCTTTCCGAGCAAACAGTTGAAACAGATGATCCAGAGAGCACGAAGCGGCAACATGAGCAAGGACATATCAGCGCATCAAATGAAAGAGAGAGCTCTGGTGACTGCAATGACAGCGGCAGTAATTTATGCGAGAAAAGGACAGAGGACGGACCATGCACGGAAGCCGCAATATGTTCGTTGTTTCCGACCGCGTCGATTGATGTGGCAAGTGGGAGCAGGAGCCACTATCAAACCAGTTCTGTCGATAGCGACGTCAACCGGGAGGGGCGTCGAGACTGCGTGAGTGCGAGGGAGACGGCGCGTCAAGTACAATCTGCTGTCGCGAACGCACCGAATAACTCCAACTGTTCATACTCTGAGGCGGCGGCGGCGGCGGCGGTGGGTCGACCTTGCAAGCGTACACCTGTCTCTAATGGCGTTGTGCAATCACGTAGTGATAACAATTCCAATACGGAAAAGCATGTTGTGGTTATGGATTGTTCGCAGGTTCCAGTAGAGAATAGTGAATGGCAAACTGTGCATCATAAATCGTCCAAAAGGTATAAACTCGTAGGGCAAAAAGGTCGTGCATGTACGGAACCTGATGTAAAGTTTAAAGCTGCGGACATAAAAGTCCCTTTGTTTATCTCTCATGTAAGTAAGGAAACGAGCGAACAAGACATTATTAGTTATATTAAGACTAAAACTAACGAGAATGTTTCTTTAAAATTGATGAACATAAAATCTAGCAAGAAATATAATGCTTTTAAACTGTTTGTTCCTAAAAGTAAGTTAGATGTATTTTTAGATGATAAACTGTGGCCGAAAGGCATAATGTTTAGGCGGTTCGTTCAGTTTATGTATAGAACTAAACAAATAGATGATAAAGTTATAGTTAAATAAACTTTCTAATATGGATGGTAATAAAAATAATTGTTGCAGATTTATTAGTTTCAATTGTAAATCCTTTAAGAGGTCAATTGATGAAATTAGAGACTTATGTGAGAGATCAGATGTGGTGTGTCTGCAGGAGACGTGGCTTTATGAGCACGACGTCGCATTGCTGGGAACGGTTAGTAGTGAATTCGAGTTCGTGGGCAAGTCTGCTGTAGACACATCTGTTGGGATACTGAAAGGAAGACCATACGGTGGGGTGGCTATTCTCTGGAGAAAGGGTATTTTTGACAGGGTATCTGTCATCGACTGTAAAAGTCCTAGACTTGCTGCTCTTAAAGTGAAAACTACCGATCGTACCTTTCTAGTTTTTTCTGTCTACATGCCTTTTCGGAAACCAGAAAACTTACCTTTTTTTACTGAAGTACTGAGCGAAATCAGCGCAATTGAAGAGAGTAGCGATGTGGAAACGGTGCTGTTGTTAGGAGATTTTAATGCTCACCCAAACGAAAATAACCTTTTCTACAGTGAATTAAAAAATTTCAGTAAAGATAGATTATGGGTGTGTGCTGACGTGGAGAAACTGGGCACCGATTCGGGAGTGTATTCTTTCACTGATGTATATACCAAAAGAAGAACTTGGTTAGACCACTGTGTGGTCTCCCTATCAGCCTGGCAAACAATTTTAAATGTAAGTATACTGGAGGAATCTTTCCTTTCGGATCATCTGCCAGTCTATGTTGAGTGTAACTTAAATGTTATAAAATCCAAATTAACTGAGGAAATAGTACAGCGCAATAAGGTATCCTGGGGGATAAGAAATGAAACTCAGATAAATAGATATCACGATCTGTGTCATAGGGGCTTAAGAGACATTGATTTCCCTTCAGAATTTATTGAGTGTAGCTTTGGGTCATGTGGTTTGAATAGTCATAAGATTGTCATTGATAAACTTTATGAACGAATTATGCATATTTTGAAAGACGCAGCCGTGCGCACTTGTGATGATTCGGTTAATTCTAGGGCTACAAAAGGAGTGGTATGTGGCTGGAACGACCATGTAAGGGAAGCTCATCGGGAGGCCAGACTTAAATTCAGCATTTGGGTTCAGAATAATCGACCTACCTCAGGACAAATATATGAGGAGATGTGTTACTCTCGTAAAGTCTTTAAAAGTAGATTAAAGTGGTGTCAAAATAAGCAGGACCAAATGAAAATGGACCAGCTAGCCAAATTTAAAGCCGAGAAAAACTTTTCCAAATTTTGGCATTCTACAGGAAAAATGAATATTAAGTCTGGTCGCCCGGCGAGTGTAAATGGCCTGAAGGACTCGAAGGAGATTGCAAATATGTTTAAAGATATGTTCACAGTGCGGTCGCCCTTGGGACCTTCTGGTGTGGGTGCTGTGCCCATTTCGTGTAAAAGGTATAACAAGTCATTGCACAGATTCACAGCCAGTCAGGTGAACGACTTAATAAAGGGGATGAGTAGGGGTAAATCTCCAGGACACGACGGGCTCAGTATCGAGCATCTGAGGTACTCAGGGGTGCATCTGCCGAGAGTCCTGTCCATGTTCTTCAATTTGTGTATCAGTCATTCGCATTTACCATCTGACCTGATGAAAACTATTGTTGTGCCTATTGTGAAGAACAGGACAGGTGATGTCTCTGACGAAGGTAATTATCGCCCAATATCTCTGGCGACAGTCGTGGCGAAAGTGTTGGATGGTCTGCTTGATTCATATTTAGATAAATTTGTAAATCTACATAATGCACAATTTGGTTTTCGGCCAGGATTATCTACCGAAAGTGCAATTTTGTGTCTCAAGCATACTGTCCAATACTATACTGAGCGTAAGACGCCGGTATACTCCTGTTTTTTGGATTTCTCTAAAGCCTTTGATCTCGTCTCCTATGATGTGCTTTGGAGCAAGCTGGCAGACTGTGGTGTACCGGTGGAAATGCTCGGTATATTCCAGTTTTGGTATGCAAACCAAATAAACCTTGTGAAATGGTCGAATAGTCTCTCCGATCCATACAAGTTGGAGTGCGGTGTGAGACAGGGGGGGATTTCTTCTCCTAAGCTCTTCAACTTGTATGTAAATGATCTCATTGTCGAACTCAGCAGCATGCGTGTCGGATGCAGAGTGGGAGGTGTTAATGTTAACAACATTAGCTATGCTGACGACATGGTGCTGCTGGCTCCGACAGCGAGGGCCATCGGGGAAATGTTGAAGGTATGTGAGGCCTACGCTGCGTCGCATGGTCTTATTTATAATGCGAGGAAAACTGAATACATGGTCTTTAGGGCAGCAGGTAAGTGTCCTGACATGAGCCCTCCGATTACTCTAAACGGAGCGAACATTAATAGAGTCTATCAGTTTAAATATCTAGGACATTTACTTACCGACGGCCTTAGAGACGATGTAGACATAGAGAGGGAACGCAGGGCTTTGGCTGTTCGTGGAAATATGCTAATCAGGAGATTTTCACGATGCTCAGATCAGGTTAAAATCACGCTCTTTAAGGCTTACTGTCAGAGTATGTATACCAGTAGTCTGTGGCTTAATTCCACCAAGAATTCGCTGAAAGTCCTGCGTATCCAGTACAACAATATTTTCAGAATGCTGTTGAACCTCCCTCGCTTTTGCAGTGCCTCCAGTATGTTCGCCGAAAACCGTACTGATGGCTTCCATGCTATCATACGAAAGAAAGCTGCATCACTGTTGAGAAGGGTAAGGGAGAGTAAGAACGGCATTCTGAAAGTAATAGCAGATGATCCGCATGCACCTGTGTTGAGAGGTCTTATGCGAGTGATGAATGAGGTCGAAGACAACAACTCTTTCGACCATTGTCAGCTCGACTTCTCACGCAGGTTCATGATTTATTAAAGATATTACTCTGATGATTTTTTATGTTTATATTTAAGTTACTAACATAGTTATATAAGGCCTTTTGTAATACTAACACAAATGGATCATAGTTATCTGAAATAAATGAGTTTATTTATTATTATTATTAAAATCACTTTTCGGCGCATCTCTAACATTTATATAGACACCTCATGAGAACCTTATGGTCTTTGACCATGAATCATTTGTAGACAAAACAATTGTTTAAACTATTATTGTAAACTATGGACCTATTTAAAAAAAATAACTTACTGCATAACTTCAACGTAGTCCACCATATCGGCGCGGTCGCACGAGAGCCAGTCCTCTTTGAAGCCCATCATCAGGATGTTCGGCTTTAACTTGCCGAGCCCACTCGTCTATAAAGATATCCAAATTATCTAAATTAATAAAAGTAAAAAAAAATGTAAATTACGACCTAGTGTTGTACTGACGACATGTCTGTCAGCCACTCAGTAACAGACAACGCACAGCCACAACTCCTGGTCGTAAGAAGCTCAAATTTGGCATGTAGGTTCCTTAGGGAGTGTAGGGGAGCACTAAAAGCATTTCTCGAAATTGTACCGGGCCCTTGTTAGTAGTTATACACGCTAAATTTTCCTTAAAATCCTCTATCCATATACTTAACGCAATCCAAATTTGTGTACGAGGTAAAACAAAAATGTAACGAAAGTGATTTTCGAGCGAGAACACGTAGTTACGCCCAACTCATCATAGTGCCGCGTGGACTCGACGACCTCGAATACAAGTAGGTATGCTCTACTAATTGCTCTCACGTTTTTACATTCGAGTTTGAATTTAATTAGAATTTTTATTTTGACTAGCCAATTGGACTTATGATTCTTCTCTCTATCGTGGTCATAGTGGGATCAAAGCGAACGAACGGACGAACGGTTGCGATGAATGATGAATGATTCTTATGAAGTGGGCTTCAGCTCCACAACCATATATAACGTACCTGTATGAGCGCACTGGCGCCATCTTTGAAGCTGGCGTCGTCAACAACAGTGTAGAAGGCCTTGATCTTCCTTCGGGTAAACCACTGGTACGCTCGGCTGGCCAGCGCCTCGCGCGCGCGGTGACTCACTTGACCCTAAATATTTAGTAGTAGAAAGTTTATAACAATAGGTAATCATTTATTGCACCCGAGCGCGAGCTCGAAGTGCTTTGCTCTCGCTTCGTGACAGTTCCCCCAGTTTCAGAACATAAATTGTCTTTATTGTATTCATATTGCACTTATAGGTTTATATGAGTATTTTCACGAATATTTTCATACTAGCCCCGATCACGGCAAATATTATTATTTGTATTTTTCATACAAACTTTTACCCCCCATTTTAGTATCTTGGGGATGATTTTTGAATAAAAAAGTAGAATATGTTTGACCCCGGTTCTACAACTATATCCATACTAATTTTTATTAAAATCGGCCCAGCGGTTTAGCCGTGAAAGTGTCACAGACAGACAGACTTTCGCATTTAAATGGATGTAAAAAAAAATTATCATTTTACAAAAAATTTAAAAATACGACTACAGTTCTAGACGTCACATAGCCCGGGATAACGTAAGGAATCTAAGGATACCTTACATATACGGGTGAAATAAAGAAAAAAAGCCTTGAAAACATAAGACTCCTTTATTGGGGTACTAATAAGTACTACACTACGAGTAAAAGGGTGGTACAAATATGTCATCAAATATAGAAGAATTTAGTATAAATAATAATAATTTTAGCCTTGGCGCTGATTTATGTATTTACTTTTTATCACTACTTTGTATGTTCTGTAAATAGTGCAATAAAGTGTTGTTCTATCTATCTTAATGCTCACTGTGATGCCCGAATTCAGAAGAATTGCAAGCAAATATGAGATTAATATGCTCTTACCTGAATAATATGTCCGCACAGCATGAGAGATAGACCCTTAGTGAGCAGATACGCGAAGTCTGTGAGTATCGGCCGCGCGGCCGGGAACCCGGTTAGCACCAGGATTTGGGGCCTGCGGGAACATTGGTGTCAATACACGGGAAAAGGTACCTTATGGTAGTTATGGTTGGAAACACAAATCGTACAGCACAATGTTGTATCATAAGTGCCAAAAACCATAAGTACATTTTTCGGTTTTTTCTCTGGAGTCGTGAAAATTAAAGACAACTTAGATTTTGAGTACAATAAAAGTTAAATTGAAAATTTGAATAGTAAAAGCCTTTCGGTCCTGTGTATCAGAATGACCGAAGTATCAAAATGTCCAGTTCTAAACTCCGTTTTTTCTTACTTGCCCTATTATGTAAACAATCTTCACAGTACTTTTTGTTGAATTTTGTTGAAAATAAATCAAATATTAGTACAACCTAAACATTCTAAATTAAAACATTTATTAACCACGAAAGTAATTTCCTAAAAAGACTATTTCAATTTATTTTGTTGTAAAATCATAAAAAGACATGGTAAGATTGTTTACGTAATAGAAAAAGTAGGAACAAGCTAATTATTAAAAAAATAAAAAATACGACTGACAACTCACATAGCCTGTCACTCGGGGCAATGCAAGGAATCTAAAAATACCTCTCACATCAAAATCTGTTAAGCCATTCAGGACTTATGGTAGAATAAAGAAACTTACATATATAGTTACTTATATATATATATATACATACTTACATACATGAACGCTGAAAACATAACACTCCTTTTTTGATCAGTCGTGTAAAAAAGGCAGTTTACAAAAGTTACCTGTAATTTTTAACGTGTTCCGTGATTCTATTCAGATGATGCACGCCGGTCAGTGCGGTCTTGTATGTCTGCGCTTGCGTACTAGAGCCCCAATTTACATCTAGGAAAAAAGGTAATACATCCATGCTATTTAACAAAATCAAGATCATCAAATAATTAACAAAAACACTGTAAATTTCGTTCATGTGATACGACGAAATTTATGGATTTTTATTGGTTTTGGGAAAAACTAAATTTGTGTATGACGTAAAACAAAAAGTTACAAAAGTGATTTTCGTTAGAGAATACGCAGTTACGCCCAACTTATGATAGTGGCGCGTGAACTCTGTGATTTCGAATACAAGTAGGTATGCGCTACTAATTGCTAAAGAAAATTTTTTGTTTTGAATTTTTATTTTGAAAATAATCTTATTAAAAGGGAGATATTAGAAGCACCCATAACCGGAGAGCATATACGAAGAGAGTGACGAGTGTAGAGGAAGCAAGAGAGATCTGTAAAGATCGTAGCAAGTGGACATCGCTAGTCTCTGCCTTCCCCCACGGGAAAAAGGTGTGATAATATGTATGTATGTAATTGGGTCTTATTAACGATTCTTATGAAGTAGGCTTTGGCTCCAAAACCAATGACAATTCACCGTCTATTTATAGAGTCACCAGCAATAATGTGTAAAAACTTCGGTCCTTAAGATAAGGTCTAAAATTGTATGCATATGTATAATTTCCGACTTACCAGGCTTCCTGTAAGAGACCAGCAGATAAAGCGCCAGCAGAGAACCAAAGGTGACCAATGCGGTGATCCACGAGATCACGAACATGATGGCCACGCACAGGATGGAGCCCAGTAGCGAGAGCCACATGTTGTACAGCTGGAAAGTTTTTCGTTTACTATGTTTGTGTCTAGATGGCGCTGGCGAACAAATAGAACGCGCTATGGTTTCGCTTCATGCGATATGGACCCCAATACGGAGAACCACATGTTGTATTGTACAACTGGAAAGTGTTTCATTTGCTATGTTCGTGTCTAGATGGCGCTGGCGATTAAATGAAACGCGTTATGGTTTCGCTTCATTATAAATGGAGCCCAAAACAGAAGATAAAGCGATAGCAGACCACCAAAGGTGACCAATGCGGTGATCCACGAGATCACGAACATGATGGCCACGCACAGGATGGAGCCCAGTAGCGAGAGCCACATGTTGTACAGCTGGAAAGTGTTTCGTTTACTATGTTTGTGTCTAGATGGCGCTGGTGAATAAATAGAACGCGCTATGGTTTCGCTTCATGCGATATGGACCCCAATACGGAGAGCCACATGTTGTATTGTACAGCTGGAAAGTGTTTCATTTACTATGTTCGTGTCTAGATGACGCTGGCGAATAAATGGAACGCGTTATAGTTTCGCTTCATGCGATATGGACCCCAATACGGAGAGCCACATGTTGTACAGCTGGTAAGTGTTTCAACATTTACTATGTTTGTGTGTAGATGGCGCTGGCGAATAAATAGAACGCGCTATGATTTCGCTTCATGCGAAATATTTTTTTTATTATACCATAAATGATTGCTTACTCGTCAACATATCTGATATAACTGTCGCTAACGCTCTTATGATATGCTTTCGTACAATCTAGTCATATTAAAATTTAATCATTTCTAATTAATGATAATAAATCTTTATTCAGTTTTCTTAAATGGTAATTTTTTACAGCATGGACACAAACAAATAAAGAAATACAAAGATAAATAGTGTCTGAGCTAGGATAAAAATTACCCTGTGTTTCAGGTAATTATAACAATGATGATGATATTGATGAATTGGGAAACCGGAGGAGCTTTCCGAGGAGATGCCAAGCTGAGATATCTTATAATACTCGGGAACTTAAATGTATTGCAAAAAAGATGTGTAATTAAAAATCTGTGAGAACAGTAGACCTCGCGA
Organism: Ephestia elutella; assembly: GCA_018467065.1. NCBI lineage: Eukaryota > Metazoa > Arthropoda > Insecta > Lepidoptera > Pyralidae > Ephestia > Ephestia elutella. Next base: position 2,183,019 of record CM031584.1, read on the forward strand.
GCCTTTACTACCATGAAATAGCTGATATTTTACCGTCTCCCTGGCTTAGTAAGGGCATGCAACAAAATTAACGGTGAAAGTTCAATTTAAAATCGTATTTCTTTCAGATTTGTAGGTATATATTACTACCTATATATTACCATTTTATAACAGGATTCTAATCATACAATGAAGTTTTTTGGTATCAGATTTATTTCAAGTGTTCAAGATAGTTCACCAAGCAAAGCAATCCACAATACAATACCATTAACCAAATAAATACACACAATTCAAAGCCAAACAAGACAAAAAAGCCATATTTATTTATTGATAAGAACCATCTAATTTTATTATTCAATAAATCAAGTCACTCTTGTAATTAATAAATTTTAATAACAATAGCGAATTTTCGGATATTAAAAGCTTTGCTGCGCCATCTATTGATTTTTTTTTGTGAACTATTACGTATGAGGATTTAAAATATATGGATTTATAGCGGTTTTATTGAATTTCAATATGTTGTTCAGACAAAAAAGTTGCGTCTTAATAAGAATAACAAAAAAAATTAATGACATTTTTGATTTTTTTTTAAATAGCTAAGATATGAGATTTTTTTTAATATTTCCGCCATTTTTAAAATTTCAAAAAACTGGCTCGACTAAAAAATTCTATAAAATTACCGAACCTGCTCACAAAATATCATGAGAATCGGTTCAGAAATGCGACCTGTAGGCGATAACATCCGGACAGACAAAAGAATTTTCGGCTAGTGGAAACTGAGACGCTTCGCTCGCTCGGTCAATTATAAAATTTGATCAGCTTACCCTGAAAGTAGGCCGCCAGCCTAATGGCTTGGCGAGGCTGGCGTGGAAGGTGGCGAAGTTGATGAGCGCGTACGCAGCCAGGAAGAAGTTGGAAATCAGCGGTGCGATCTGGTTCAGACCACCTGCGAACGTTACATTATACATACATAGAATCACGTTTTTATCCCTTACGGGGTAGACAGAGCCAAAAATCGTGAGAAAGTAGTGGGCTTTCTGATGGAATGGAGATTCATATATAGTGACAGGTTGCTAGCCCATCGCCTATGAGTGGTGGAATTCTCAGTTTAAAGCCCTTTACAGTTTAAAGTACCTTACATTATAACATTGCAAAAAAGCGAAGGTGGTCGATTTAAGACGCCTGTGATCCAAAGGTAGAACACAACACTTTTGTTTCTGACGTAAAGAAAATTTAAAAAAATACATAATTCGCAACATGCTTCTTCAATCTCAATCTCAACTAATATTATAAATGTGAAAGTGAGTTTGTTGTTGAAAATGCACTGTTCCCGAAATTCACGCGAGCAAAAGCTAGTATTCGAATAATTTAGAAAAGTAAATCCGTCGAAAGGCCACCCCGGTTCATAGGCACCCATTATGCTTGCCGCATTTCCTCTTTGAACAGCTATGGATTACCTTTGAATCTAGAGATGATACTCACCAATGAGTATGAAAGCGGTCGCTATGATGAAGGTCAGGACATATCCTCGCACAGGCTCGTTGTTGCTGCCGTAGCCTTTTGCGAAGAACTCCAGGTAAGGGTACAGCTTGTCTTGGCACAGCGCCTACAAATGAAACACACAAACTGACTCTCTTTAAAACCAGAGTGAATAGACTGCTTCTGGGTAAGCTCGCTACACCGTAGACCTCATCTCTGTCCTCGGGCAAGATTGTGGTCAAGAGCAAACCTATCTTATTTTTTTAATTGGTGTGGATAGGCGACATATGCGACATGAATAATGGGTTTCTTTTGGCATTTCCTCTGAGTACTGGTCGTTCCGGAATGCTAGTAGTTTGTAGCTTTTATGATACAATACAATTCTGTAATTAGATTTTGGCTGTGAAGGCTAATTTTCGATAAAGTATTTTTTATTTTGTTTTTCAAAATCATTTCATATTTTAAATTGTCTATCGTTTTTAATATGAAAACATTTTTTTTTTTTAATTTACCTGAAAAACTTTAGGAGCAGAAACAAGCGAAGCCAACGCAGAGGACAGAGTCGCCGCAAAACACCCGCCATAAATGAGTGGACCAAATCCTGACACCAGGCGAATTACCTGGAACAAACATTGGTTTTTAGTAACAATTATAATATTATGGACCCTATTGTTAAGTACATAAAGCTTAATCGGTTGAAACTGCACACCAGCCGAATGACCTAGAACAAACATTAAGCCTGCATCACACGTTTTTAGCCAAAACAGGCGTTACAGAATTGACCCTGGTGCCAAAACTAGATCATTATTGATAATAAAAATAGTACTATAGGCTTCTCAAATAACTGCTACTACTTATACGAGACAGATAAAAATATTTTGCCTTTTATTTTTGCGTAAATACCTTCCAGAAAACACGAAAAATACGAAAAACAAGGTTCACGGCTTTAACGAAATCATTATGTAAAACACAAATTATAATTTCTACATAATGTTAAATCGCGAGTTTATTAAACTAGCTACAAGTTGCTTTTAGATTTTTGAAAAATAACTCGAAAAAAATATTATATATCGTAACAATTCACTAAGAAATTCCCCATACATTTTTTGTATGGCAATGCCATCGCTCAATATATACGAGTTCCAAGCCCACGAAAAATCAGTCTGCCGGTAAGAGTCAAGGGGAATCCACGTCGCTCTGCTGCTCGGGAGGCATTTAATTTTCGCGTGTTCATGTATTCACAGACAGCAGAGAGTAATGTAGATCAGAGTTACATATTTATTACTTTTAATCTTTTTAAAATTTATATAGGTACCATTTTCATACTCATGAATGATGGCCGACAATTTTTGATGAAATAGAAATCGTAATAAATCGCAATCATAGAAATCGTAATAAATCGAAATCATAGAAATCGAAATCATAAAAATCAAAATAAATCTAAATCAAGATACAAGATGGCGGACCACTTTTTTTTTTAATTTTGCGATATGTTTATCGTTTCATAAGTTTTTCAGTGCGCTGATTACGAAAATAACATTTATTTTGAGATCCAAGATGGCGGACAACTTTTTTTTTTTCAATTTTACAATATGGGTATGGTTATATAGGTTTTTGGGGACGCTGATGACGAAAATAACATTTATTTTGAGATCCAAGATGGAGGACAGTTTTTTTATTTTATTTTACAATATGGGTATCGTTTTCTAGGTTTTTGGGGACGCTGATGATGAAAATAACATTTATTTTGAGATCCAAGATGGCGGACAATTTTTTATTTTATTTTACAATATGGGTATCATTTTATAGGTTTTTGGGGACGCTGATGACGAAAATAACATTTATTTTGAGATTCAAGATGGCTGACAGTTTTTTTATTATTTTACAATATGGGTATCGTTTAATAGGTTTTCGGGGACGCTGATCTTAAAATAAATGTTATTTTGGTCATCAGCGTCCCCAAAAACCCATAAAACGATACCCATATTGTAAAATAAAATAAAAAACTGTCCTCCATCTTGGATCTCAAAATAAATGTTATTTTCGTCATTAGCGTCCCCAAAACTATATAACCATACCCATATTGTAAAATTTAAAAAAAAGTTGTCCGCCATCTTGGATCTCAAAATAAATGTTATTTTCGTCATCAGCGTCCCCAAAAACCTACAAAATGTTAACCATATTGCAAAATTAAAAAAAAAATTGTCCGCCATCTTGGATCTCAAAATAAATGTTATTTTGTCATCAGCGCACCGAAAAACCCTTATAACCATTCCCATATTGTAAACGTGAAAAAAAAGTTGTCCGCCATCTTGGATTCAAATAAATGTTATTTTCGTAATCAGCGCACTGAAACACTTATAAAACGATACCCATATTGAAAATTAAAAAAAAATTGTCCGCCATCTTGGATCCAAAAATACTATTTTTGTAAACCTCATCCCGAAAAATTGGCCTTCATGGGATGCCAGGCAGATGTTTAACATCTTAGCATCCTGGCACGACGGTCATGCTATTTTCTGTCGCGGCATTCGTGTCCATTTTACTGCAAAGTCGCGCCAAGTATGTTTTACATAAGAAAATGGTCGTAATTTTATTTTTAGTATTCATTACCGTAAAGCAAGAAAAAAAAATTATATAGGTACCAACAAATCCTTTGCCGGATCCCTGTCACTTATTACTTCGGGTTGGCGGCAATCTCACGTCGATGTGTGCGTGTGACTTGCACACAGCCAGCTGCGGTCTATCAAATACCTAAACTCGGTCGGGCGCGCGGACGAGATACACTCTTAATTTTTAAAGATATATAATAATCATTGTATTATGGACTTTATGACTAAGGATTTAAGGCTTAATTCCAATCGGTGGAAACTGTACGCGATTGTAGAAATAAATTTTAAACTTGATTTTTAAACAAAATACACAACAATTTAAGCCTGCGTCAAATGTTACCAAACTGTCAAATTTGACAACTAAGATTATTTGTCTTATTGCTGTTCTGTCTGCAGCCCGTGTGGTTTGGGGTTAAATTTAACAAATATTTTACCTAGTCGCCGTCTGCAGACTGTACAAATATTGGATTGGTAAACTAAGTGGTAATACTGTCAAAATCCATGACCATCCATCCATCCATGTGATTATGTGTCCTTAGTACAATAAAGATACTACAAACAAACAAACAAATCATAAAGAAAATTGCGCAATGGCATCTCCGACGTGCGGCGTCATATCTGTCACTGTCAAATTTGACAACTAAGATGGCTTACCTCGTTGCTATTCTGTAGCCCGTACTGGCACGTTTTGTTGACCTTGCAATCGGCCATAGAACCACGTGACCAAGTCCTCGACATTGCCTGAGGCGTCTCGCATCACGGTCCAGCCGGCTAAGACGGCTATGAAGAGATATGAGAAGGTTGTGAGGAGAATCGCTAATAGGGTGCCTTTTGGGATGGATTTCTGGGGGTCCTGTGAAAGGGAAAAATATATTCATAAGTGAAAATTTACTCGTAGGGATTTCGCTTTTTGCTTCGAATTAAAAAAAATAATATTTATAGTCAAACGAAATATAGAATAGTAATCACCGCAGTTCGAAGCGGTAGTGGCCAAGTGGTAATAATACCCGCCTGAGGTCGGATAGGACCTGGGTTCAAATCCTACTTGTGCCACATGAGTTTGTAGATCAATCTGACTCATGTATGGTAGTTTTCTCATAGACCACCACCTGCTTCCGATGAAGAATCGTGAGGAAACCTGCACATTGGCTGACTGTTTAGTTTACTAGTTTACTAGTATGTATAATGCTACTGCCACTAGTAGGCGATAGTCATAAAAGGCATCTGACATGACTTTTGACTCATGACTTGAATAAAATCTGACCGCAGTCCATAGACATCAGCGCAGCGACCCTAAAAAGGTCACTGATGCGCAGCCAACTATATTTTTTTTTATTTTTATGTTTTAATTTACCTTGAGATCACCGGATATGTTAGCGCCTGCCAGTATGCCGGTGGCGGCGGGGAAGAATATGGAGAAGACGGAGAAGAAGTTGTGCTCCACACCCTCGAAGAAGCGGTAATCCGGCCACAGGTTCTCGTGGAGTACCGTCACTGAAATTTCATTAGTCAATAAGCGTCACAAGAACATCAATACATAGTACATACACATATTATCATGCCTTTTTCCCGTGGGGGTAGGCAGAGACTAGCGATTTCCACTTGCTACGATCCTTACCGATCTCTCTTGCTTCCTCTACGCTCATCACTCTTTTCAAACATGCTGTCCAGTTACGGGTGCTCCTTATATCTCCCTTTTAGGTCCATAATCTGGTCGAAGTGCGTTCTCCGAGTCGACCCTGACCAACTCTCCCATTCACCTCTGCTTGAACTCTGCATCTGCTGACTGTGTTTTTAAATTGTTATCTACGCATGCTAGGTTAGTTGTCGGTCTTCCAAATAAAAATACTCACTATTGTAGCCCACGAAGCCCTGGACCATCTCAAGGTCGCTTTTAGGTCCGATAGCAGACACTATGCAGAAGTCAGCAATGGCCGCCAGTAGGATCACTAACAACACTGTCTGCGCCTTGGCCTCCCACTCCATACCAACCATCCACCATACCCGTGAGAAGAACTATCGTGATGTAGCCGTAGATGGCTGTATAAGCAAGGTCTGGGGCATCTAAGATTTCAATCGAATACTTACTATTGGCCAGCCTACGAAGCCCTGGGCCATCTCAAGGTCGCTTTTAGGTCCGACAGCAGACCCTATGCAGAAGTCAGCAATGGCTGCCAGTAGGATCACTAACAGCACTATCTGCGCCTTAGCCTCCCACTCCATACCGACCATCACGATACCCGTGAGGAGGACTATTGTGATGCAGCCGTAGATCGCTTGGTCCTGGAAAAAGTCTTCCATTAAACTGTGTTTCGTCGAGTTTCTCTATCCTAATCCTAACTAATATTATAAATGCGAAAGTGAGTTTATTTATTTGTTACCTCTTTACGCTTTATTTTATCTACTGAACCAATCTTACTGAAGCTTCGCATACACATAGTTAGAAGTACGGAGAAGGACATAGGGTACCTTTCATCCCGGGAAAAAACACTGTTCCCGTGGGATATTCACGGATACAAGATTTTATTCTGGAGGTATCCCTCCAGAATAAAATCTCAAGGGGTATATGGGCAAAAATAATCACTGTCAGAAATAAAGGGCATGTTCCATAACAGGCTATATCATGAGCAGGTTCCCAAAAATCAGAAATAATATCAAAAACCGATTAAGACTATCATATATTTGTTTTTTCGTGATCTTGTTATGGTACAAAAATACATTTAATATTTTTGAACGAACCGGAAATCGGACCTGTCAAATGAAGCGCGTCAACGTCAAATCATAATGGGTGTCGGCCATTTTGGCGGAACTCGCCTAACCTTCATTACGATTTTGTTGATTAAATGTACCATAGAAATGCTACGAATTTATCGGATTTACTTATAAGGCATTGATACTGACCCAAAAATGAAAAGTTTAGATAGGTGCTTAATGATATAGCCGGCTGATACATTTGTGCAACAACCCCTTTGTCAGAAACAATACTCGTAACTAGTTATTAGAAAAAACTGTGTGAGTTTGGATGTTTGTTAATTTCAATTGTCAATCTATCTTGAAATTGTTTGTGATTTCTATGAGATTCATTTCTAGAGTTAGTTGCACTTGCATAGTCATAGCACATAGGGTACTTTTTATCCCAAAATTCCCACAGGACGAAGCCATGGGGCGGAGTTAGTTGTCAATGACTGCAATGTTCGGAAATTAATAGACTTACATCATACTTCGACGTGTTCAGATTTACATACGTGTATAATGGATGAGTCTAGTGTTAGTGCATAGCATCGATCTATTTGTATCAGCAAAAATATACCAAGAAGAACATATTTTATGCACGATCTGACGGCCTTCAGACTCCATCCGTATAAAAATAAACAAACATACCTAACTGCGATCGTGTCATGATTTTCGTTTATTGGTACAAGCTTTTTTAGTTCTGATTTGCTTTGATTCAAACCGCTGCTATTAGTGAATTCTTTAGTAAAAATAACAATAAAGAAAAATGTATTAGCATTCTACCTACTGAATGAGGTGAAGTCGGTGCCAAGTGCAGGAGTAAGGGTGTTATGTAATTGTTTAGCTAGGTATTATATACATGATTCTAATATTAACTTAGATTATTTAATATTCAATTTGGCACCGACTTCACCTCACTCAGTAGGTAGAATGCTAATACATTTTTCTTTGTTGTTATTTCATGATTTTAAGTTTTATGATGGAAGTCGGTTCATTTTTTTTGGAAAAAAGTTTTATTTTATCATTTTTAGTTTAATAAAAACTTTTTTTTTCACTGGCCGAAAATAAAGAATTAAGAATTCGATACTTTTTATGTCTAAGTAAGTAAGTTTGATTTGAAATGTCATAACATGTCAAATTGTCTATTATTTTGGCACAAAAACAGACCGAGAGCCCGTGACGACCAAACCTTCCTTATTTTAAAAATGCTGAATGTTTCTCTGCGTGGTATATACGGGTAAAAAATATTAGCGATTAGGTATGAAGTTTGGATCTTAGTTGCTTATGCAGGTAATATGGATAGTAAGGATGATTTTTATAGGTAAAAAAAGCAACCTTTGGGCCTCCCAAAGTAATATTAAATTAAGCTTTTATTATAAAACAAAATATAACTATAATTTAGTAAGGTTACAATATCTAGCAGGGGTTTATATCTGCACCAATTGCCTGGTAATGGATGGCGTGATTTCTAATATTATTAGGAATAATATCTTTAAAAAACTTTACTTTGAGGAAATTGAGTTATCACTTCAAATGTTATTGCTACAAGTATTCTGCCTAAGTAATCATGAACCAACTTTTATAGTCGCTAATCGCTATTTCTATGTTGGGGACATACACAGAAAATCTTGAGTTTTAATAAAATAAGGAAGGGAATGCTGTCGCGGGCTTTTGCTCTATAATGCAATGTTGGTATTTTTATATTTTGTTAGGTATCTTTAAAATTACCGAACAGATTCTGACGTGGTTAAAATGGGACCAACTTGGGAATACACCATTACAAATAAAACTTTTTTCCAAAAAAATGAACCGACTTCCATCATAAAACTTAAAATCATGAAATAACAACAAAGAAAAATGTATTAGCATTCTACCTACTGAATGAGGTGAAGTCGGTGCCAAGTGCAGGAGTAAGGGTGTTATGTAATTGTTTAGCTAGGTATTATATACATGATTCTAATATTAACTTAGATTATTTTATATTCAATTTGGCACCGACTTCACCTCATTTAGTAGGTAGAATGCTAATACATTTTTCTTTGTTGTTATTTCATGATTTTAAGTTTTATGATGGAAGTCGGTTCATTTTTTTTGGAAAAAAGTTTTATTTTATCATTTTTAGTTTAATAAAAACTTTTCTTTCACTGGCCGAAAATAAAGAATTAAGAATTCGATACTTTTTATGTCTAAGTAAGTAAGTTTGATTTGAAATGTCACAACATGTCAAATTGTCTATTATTTTGGCACAAAAACAGACCGAGAGCCCGTGACGACCAAACCTTCCTTGTTTTAAAAATGCTGAATGTTTCTCTGCGTGGTATATACGGGTAAAAAATATTAGCGATTAAGTATGAAGTTTGGATCTTAGTTGCTTATGCAGGTAATATGGATAGTAAGGATGATTTTTATAGGTAAAAAAAGCTACCTTTGGGCCTCCCAAAGTAATATTAAATTAAGCTTTTATTATAAAACAAATATAACTATAATTTAGTAAGGTTACAATATCTAGCAGGGGTTTTATATCTGCACCAATTGCCTGGTAATGGATGGCGTGATTTCTAATATTATTAGGAATAAAATCTTTAAAAAACTTTACTTTGAGGAAATTGAGTTATCACTTCAAATGTTATTGCTACAAGTAATCTGCCTAAGTAATCATGAACCAACTTTTATAGTCGCTAATCGCTATTTCTATGTTGGGGACATACACAGAAAATCTTGAGTTTTAATAAAATAAGGAAGGGCATGCTGTCGCGGGCTTTTGCTCTATAATGCAATGTTGGTATTTTTATATTTTGTTAGGTATCTTTAAAATTACCGAACAGATTCTGACGTGGTTAAAATGGGACCAACTTGGGAATACACTATTACTAATAAAAAAACAATTTTGGAAATCAGTCCACAAATGGCGGAGAAATCGGCGAACATACATAAAAAAAAACATACATACATCGAAACATATAACCTCCTCCTTTTTTGGGAAGTCGGTTGATAAAAAACAATTTTGGAAATCAGTCCACATATGGCGGAGAAATCGGCGAACATACATAAAAAAAAACATACATACATCGAAACATATAACCTCCTCCTTTTTTGGGAAGTCATGTGACGTAAGAATCCGTCCAGTAGATTTTGCGTAATTGGGTAACTGTAAGATGTAAAAAGAATACGGATAAAATAAAAAATATAATAAATTCGGTCAAGATACGAACTCACACTTACACATAGTAGGGTTCTGTACCATCGAACACTCGTGGAAATTGATGACCTCTATGGCCTAACAGTCATCACGCCGGACTGCCATACCGGAGGTGCCGGGTTCATTCAATTAACCAGTATGTGACACTATGAAGTTGATATGTAGTGTAGTATATGTTAACCTATATAATACTTATTCTATCAGTATAATAAATCAGTATTATCTCGCAACTCAATGGTTTCAATTGTGCGCCCGAGCTCCAGCAGTACATGGCGACCCTGCCATAAGATCCGCTCCGTATAAGGAATGTAATTCATAAACATCATCGCGGTTAGCAGTGCGCAGTGAAAGTTAGAATAATGGATTGCTACGTTTATTATCATTGCGAACTTTTGTCGTGTGAGGAGTCCGTTCTTGTTTACCGAAATGGGTTCGCAAACCAGTAAATCTGATTCTGTGACGTATAATACGAATGCAGCAGTAGGGGTGGACAATTCTACCCGTTTGGAGAAATTGGGCGAACGTGCATCAGTGACAAATTGCATTTTGATAGCCATTATTACTCTTATGGCCATTGGAGCGTTGCTCATTCTGTATAGAATGTTTAAGAAATGTCACGGAAGGTTGGTTCAGCGCGAAGTTAATGAATTTGCATTAAGGCGGTACGCGAGCTTGCTACGACGCCACCCTGGGCACCCTGCAGCACGGGGTTTTAAAGCAGAGGAAGTCGTGTAAGGAAAAAAGTGTAGTGCAAAAGTGAGAAAAAAAAAGTGATGTGAAGTGTGTGCAAACTGTAACAAGAACAAGTATATTTCTACATGTTAGTTGTAAGTATGTGCTCATAGAATATAAGAGAAATATGCATAGTTATTATCTGAAACTAGTATTTAGGTTATGGCCTAGGTATTAAACAAAAAAAAAATAGTAAAAGAATTGAATTTATGGCCGAGGTATTAGAAAATTTAGTAAAAGAATTGAAAGGTATACGTACATATTTAATAAAAATTGGTGAAAAAAGGAGAAAAGGAAATATTAGTGTGTTAAAGTTAAGCGAAGCTAATAATTTGTATAGTCAATACATTTCTTTAATTGATCATTTGAAAAGTGGAATAGGAAGCGAAACCTTGTCAAGTAGTTGTGATTTGATCAATAGGTGCTGTGCTGAATTTATAGATTTATATAACGAAATAGTTAACTTATGTTCACAAGTTCAGTGTAAAGAACAAATTAGCACAATGGAGAAAAACACTTTTTTGATTTAAAAATTGCTTTGAATCTGTTGCCTGTGATGAATGGTGACGATAATGTAACAAAACAGCTAATTGAAAATATCGAATATTATGAGTCGACGTTGAGCAAGCCCGAGTGCAAGAAAAATTTAATTATGTTTGTGTTGAAAAGTAGGCTTTCCGAATCGGGTAAATTAAAATTAAATCCTACTTATGGTAATGTCGCAGATTTAATAAAGGATATGCGTAAACATTTGCTTCCTCAGAAATCATTTACAGCAATCCAGAGCAAGCTGCAGCGGGCTGAACAAAACAACAAGTCGATTGCTGACTTCGGGAAGGACATATGTGAGTTATTTGTTGATTTAACTATTTCGCAAGCCGACGGCAACTATCGGACACATACAATGTTTTAAAACCCTTGAATGAAAAATACGCGATAAAGCGGTTTGCTGACGGCTTGCGAAACCCTAAATTGAGTACAATTATAGCGGCACGCAACTACACGAGTTTAAAGGACGCCATACAAGCTGCGCAAGACGAGGAGGTTTCCTCATCAGCGAGTACTTCAGAAATTATTAGTGTATACAGGAATGCGGGGAATCGCAGAAATTTTAGGCGCGGTTCTTTTGGGCGCGTAAGGATGCAGCCAGGTCGCGGTAGATGGCAACGTGGATTTTACACAGGAAACGGTAATTCATTCCATAATAATTATACAAATTTTAACAGGCGTTATAACAATCAAGGATCATATCAAAGAAATAATTGGCGTGGTTATAATAGAGGTAGTCAACGTAGATACCGGGGCATTTCTTTGAATAATATAAATGCCATAGAAAATAAACCTAGTACGGTTAAGTCAGAAGACCACACGTTAGATGCGAATCTGAGTCATTTTTTTCGATCCTAACCATATTTGTGCATGTCATTTCTTAAACAAAGTGTCATTCCAGATAGGCAATGATAAATATGGATGGCTTATGGATGGCTAATATGTTAACCTATATAATACTTATTCTATCAGTATAATAAATCAGTATTATCTCGCAACTCAATGGTTTCAATTGTGCGCCCGAGCTCCAGCAGTACAGATAACTTTATTCACGCATTCTCACACACATCCACAGAATTAATATAAGTACTACGTACAGAAAGAAGCTCCCTGCCCCTCCCGCAATATGGCGTACCCCTGCGTACCCCACACTTCTCCCCTCTTTATTTGCGGATTGGGACGCTATGACCATAAAAACGCACACATTGACGTGTTCATGGATGTATAGTTTCATTTTTTGTAGTAGTAGACGCCCCGTTTCTATGAAGTGTCCTCCTTGTGACACATCTAAACTTTCGCATTCATAATATCAGTTAACAGCACGTGTGGCCTTTACCAGGTAATGATAAAATTGTTTGTCAAAAAGTCACGCTCCATATACAAGTGCGCATCGCGTTTGGTACCTTTGTAGCGTCATACGAGCTGTGAATAGGCCGTTAAAATGGAGAACAATTCGTATAAGCTAAATGTGTCATTCTATTTGTAAGTAGTTATAAAGTATGTTACAGTGTTGAGTGTCAGTAAAAGAATGAATAAAACTACACTACAGGTAAATAATAACAGGTATATAAAAAAACCGGTCAAGTGTTACAAACTTATTTTTGCGCTGGAATCAGTATGAATCTTAGGGATCGAACTGCAAAGTTAAGTTTGTTTTTGAAACTAGTTGGTCTTTTAATTAGTGCTATAATATGAGATGATTTGCGTGTAAGGAACCCGCGGTGCGCGAGTTTTACTCGCATTTGGCCGGTTTTTTTGCTGAAAGAAGCCGTGGATCCGAGTAGGTAATCGATATTAATTTCAACTTGATACCTTTAAGCATTCCTGAGAAAAAAAGTTAGACAGACAGACGGACAGACAGAAAACGAAGTGATCTTATAAGGGTTCCGTTTTTGCCTTTTGAGGTACGGAACCCTAAAAAGAATTGATGTTTCCTTTGGATGACATTATCATATACAACAGAGTCTCTACGGAATTCTACAATGCACGTGGCACGATACGCACTTGACCAATTTTAGTTTTCGATCGTTAAGGCTCGATAACCTTTGTAGTTTTAACATGTCACAGACCACGGCGGCATTCGCCATAGAATAGATCAGACCAATTGAGCTACTGTATCCAGTACACCCTCGTCTCCTTTAGTCGTATTCCTCATGAGGGTCGTGGTCATTATGTCGAATGAAACACACACCGACTATGGCAATTTCAATGGAGTGGTTTGCCACTACACAGTAAACACACATTTCTAAATACTTACCCAACTCTTGCTGACCATGTATGCTGTCTCAGGTATAAGGGTAATCAGGGACTCCCCAAAACCAACGACATACATGGCACAGGCCACGGCGTTCGCCATAGAGAAGATTAAGCCAATGGACCCGCCGAATTCCGGGCCGAGGGAACGCGATATCATGTAGTAAGTGCCGCCTGCAACAGAAGAACTATATTTATCTACACATATAATAAAACTGTATCATCTGTACGTTACACAAAGGTGTCTTTGTAGGGCCGACAGATATAAAAATGTTTTTTTTAACACGACCGAGTTGCATCGCTGAAGATCTAACATAAAATTTGAACTCGCTCAGAACCTGAAACCGCGAACTGAATAAGATTGAAGAGATCTGAGATCTAGTATAATTACTGATGTGTCGTTGTTAAAATTTTTAAAGAACAAGCGGAAACTTTCTTGAAAAATTCTCTAAAATATTTCGGAAATATTCTCGAGACTGGAAAATTTTCCTAAAAACTCGAGAAATTTTCGGAAATTTTCATAGGAAGAAATATTATGATAGTCTTGTTCCAGACGGACGGACAGATTTTTTGGTACGAAACGCAAAAAAGTACATACTTTCCTATGCTATTATTTTATATCCGAATGACCTCCCATAATCGTATAACAAACGCCCACGTAAACGTCAACATACTACTGTCATCACAGTAAGTGGATTAATGATGTGATGGAACACTCTATATTCGTCTTCGTATGTTTTATAGAGATCCGTGGGCGTAACACCTAAACGATTATTATGGTATTTTTGTTGAATTTCTATAGAGCGTTTTTGGGCTAAGCTGCAAATTTTCAATCAGTAATACGTACATACATATTATCACGCTTTTTACCGGCAGAGACTAGCGATTTCCAAATCAGTAATATCGATATGAAAAATTATCTTTTTCAAATTAGTTTGCCAAATTGCCATTTGTATTAGGTGTTTACCCTTATGTATGTACGTGCATACATAAAGATAAACATTTATTTATTACCTTGGGACTAGCTTTATTTGTGTCAGTCGCCCGCATAATGTAATAAAGCTGTAAGGACAGAGTTTGATTGTTTCTCTGTAACTACTAGTCGGATTTAAAAAATTCTTTCTGTGTATGATTGCCTCATTCAAGAGGAAAATAAAGGTAAGGATCGCGCGAAATTCCTACGGGAGCGATGTCGAGGGGCAAAGCTAGTAAATTATAACTTATAATCTCTACGTGTTCCTAAGCAAAGGGCCTTGTCAGACAGACGGTCATTTCATTTTTATCTTCATATGAACCTGACAATATTTTTTAATCCTGGAAGGGTTCCGTTTATTCCTGTGAAGTAAGTCCCCCAAAAAAAATACCAATGTTGAAATGTGTCGCAATAACGGCTACATACTAAGTAAGTAGTACCTTTGTACTTAGTTTTACAATGTTTTAAGTTTCCTATCTATGTATTTGTTGTGTACAAAAAATAATAAATAAATAACTTATCTTACCTCCTTTGATGACTCCATTGGTGCTGATGGCAGACATCGAGAGCGCTGTGATGGTGGTCACCACTGACGTCGTCAATATCAGCACTATTGACTGCACTGCCGACAAAAAGTTGTTTTTGGCAAATTTTATTATGTTTTTAGTTAAGGGCTCTCAGTAAGTGAAAACGGCAATATTGGCAGTTTTCTATAAGCTGCTGTTTAAAGAATTGAAGAGTTTTCGCCCTGAAATTTCTGATATGTATTGTAGAACGTATGTTTAAAGGGAGGCCTGTTTCCAAAACACAATGGGAAAAATTTTGCTCGATAGAAAAAATCTCTGAAGTTACCTCTAAAATTTCATATGAATACAGATAACATCCGTGTTTTATAATAAAAAAATGTTTTAAAATCACCAACACAAAGGTATTTTACCTTTTCGATTTCGTGACCCCCCCCCCCCCCCCCCGCCGCTTCATATGAATTTTCGCTGACCGCCTAACCCCCTTAAGAGTTTTAAAAAATGACACCATATATGTATCATCGTTGCTATTTGAAAGTGATATATATTGCCTACTCCATAGATTAATTAAAGTACGTCTAGCGCTAAGTCTTTTAAATATATGAGCTACCTACTCAAAAATTATATTTTTTTAACTTTGACTATCTACTTTGACTTTGACTGGCATAGCATCGAGCCTTCCAGATCATGATATATTTTAATAATCATCATCATCATTGCAGTCTTTGTTTTGTCCGTCTTTCCTTCTCCTCGATTTCATAATACTTATTGTAAAATAAAGTACCTACCTGATAATTTCCACATGAAACTTACCAATCCCAGCCTGGCCCACGACCCAGGAGAGACGCAGAAACAGCATGACCCCCCAAATGTTGAGGAGGCACCGCATCAGAACACCCTTGATCCAACCGAACTTGACTTGCGAGCTGCCCATTGTTAGAGCCTCCATGTCTTTCTCTATCGCTTGGCCTGGCTGGGAAAATATTGTTTGTGGTTAGCCTTCTTTTTTACACGACTGACCAAAAAAGGAGTGTTATGTTATCAGGGTTCATGTACATATGTAATGTAAGTTTCTTTATTCTACTATAAGTCCTGAACGGCTTAACAGATTTTGATGTAAGAGGAATTTTTAGATTCCTTGCATTCCCACGAGTGACATAGGCTATGTGAGTTGTCAGTCGTGTTATTTATTTTACACGACTGACCAAAAAAGGAGTGTTATGTTTTCAGGGTTCATGTATGTATGTATGTATGTATGTAAGTTTCTTTATTCCACCATAAGTCCTGAACGGCTTAACAGATTTTGATGTAAGAGGTATTTTTAGATTCCTTGCATTCCTCCGAGTGACATAGGCTATATGACGTCATCATAAAAACAAAATGGCGGATTATATATGCGATAAATCGCAGACCAAAAAAATTAAATTTGATCAATCTTATCGAGTGGGGTATCAAATTGAAGGACTTTAAAAGGCGATTTCAAAAATGTATATTTACTTTATGTTTGTATGTACTTTTTGTGTAAAAACTTGTCAGTCGTGTTATTTATTTTTAATAGTTATCTTGTTCGAGGGCAGTAAGTAGTCAATTATCCGTATTCGATTTTTTATTGACTTAAGCAGGATCCAATATTTATTAAGTTTAAGATATTGTAACATTTTTAAACATGTGCAATAAATTGAAATAGATAAATATGCATCAATTATGTGGTCAAACCATAGACTTATTAACCCCAGGATAATGACTTTATGGGTCAAACACAATTCGTACTACATACATATTATCACGCCTTTTTCCCGTGGGGGTAGGCAGAGACTAGCAATTCGTATTAATACCTATAATACTAATACTAAAGCAGAAGTCTGTCTGTTACACTTTCATGGCTAAACTGAGTTTGATGAAATTTGAACTGTAGATAGTTGACGTAGATATTAAACATAGGCTCCATTTTTTTTATTCAGCTAAAATATAGGATGAATGTATGTATGAAAATCCATTAACCTAAAAGTAGTAATACTTCTAGCCGCGGACGTAACCGCGTTATAATAATAAACGTAATGAATGCATAACAAGTTAGTACCTATGCGGATTGATTATTATTTATTATTACTTACATCATTGAGATAAACCGCAAGAGGAAAATATCACGGCACGTGATATAGCCGTTTACTTTGAACATTTATCGAGCTTTACTACTATTATGTATTTTGTGGCTTTACACGATTGCTCAAAATCAAAATACACATTGAAACATGGCCTTTTTCATGTCGAAAACTAATTATATAATCATATCTATACATACAATAAAACAGTAAAAATATTTTGTCTGTACATTTAATATTTTTGACTGAAATGGATAGAGGGAGACCTAAAAAGAACAATAGAAAGCAAAAAAAATTTTTTTGGTTTCTTGTCTGTCTGTCTGTCTGTCTGTCTGTCTGTATGTATGTACGCGTTTCACGCAAAAACTACTGGACGGATTTGAATGAAACTTTTTTTGTTGTATAGCTATTAAGCCTGGGCAACATATAGGCTATAATTTATTTTGAAAACTGGAACACCTGATGAAGAACCATAACGGAACAGCTAAACTATAAGTAATATGGAAATGGTGCCTTAACAAAAATCGTTCAACCTGATGAGCATTTTCTGCCGACGTATAAAAATTGAAGATCTGGAACATCTGATGAAAAGCTCCAAGAGACCAGCTACACTATAACATATATGGAAATGGCGCCTTAGCAAAAATCGTTCAACCTGATGAGCATTTTCTGCTGACGTATAAAAATTGAAGATCTGGAACATCTGATGAAAAGCTCCAAGAGAGATTTTTCATCTAAGCGAAACTCACGCGGGCGAAGCCGCGGGCGACAGCTAGTTGTATTATAAATCTCAAAGCTACAATCTACTAGCATTTCAGAACGACCACTGCTGTGAAGAAATGCTGAAAGAAACAAAAAAGGATTGTAATATTTACAGGATTTATGTATGCGTGTAACGCTCAAATGTGTAGCTACGAGTATCAGCCGTATCTACGAGCGGGGCCAAGGACTATGAATCAGTGGAAATGGTAACAATAGGGTAGCCCTGAGGACTATTACTTATTCTAGCCAATGGATTTTTCACAGGGCCCCGAAAAGTGTTACTACACCACTGTGATATTACTACTAAGTGAGTAATTATTTATTGCGTTGACTTACTCGTAAAGTTAGATTTTTTCATAGCTGATATTAGAGACCGCGGCGACCCGAGTATCCTACTAATAATATTTCTAATAATCGATGTTTAATGTCTGTTTGTTTGTTCGTTACTCGGTTATTTCTTCACGCAAAAAATACCGAACGGATTTCTATGAAATCGAAATCCGTTCAGTATTTTACACGGTTAGAATGAAACTTGGAATAACACAAAGTAATTTTATCCCGAATTCCTACAGGAGCTGGGACCAGACTGGGTCCAGTCTCAAATATATATTTCAACTTAATAACGCTTTCCTGAGAAAAAGGTTCAGACAAATAAGGGTTCCGATGTTTCCTTTTGAGGTCCAGAAACCTAAAAACACTGTGATACCTCTTGAAATGTGTCGCAATACCAGCTTGATATTAATTAGCAATTAACTAATTAACTCTGTGATCCTGACCTGACCCGTGCGTCAGCCAGGCAACGCATCGTTAACCTCTGGATAGGTGCAATTGATGGAAATAGACCGCGCTATTGATGATATCCGAGATGATTGGACGTCATTGCTGCAACTGAGATGCATAAGGGCTGGTCTCCATCTGAGCGGAGAGTAGAGATGTTTAACAACCAATAGAATTTCGTTATTCAAAATTTGAATTTCTTTTATGAGATTCTATTGGTGGTTGAAACCGATGACAATTTATCGCTCTGTCGATCAACAATAAGCAATTTCACATATACACGTAATTGAATATTTAAATTAGGACGGAAATTCGATTCGATTGTGTGAGCAACCTAAGGAAGTAAAGAGTTCTATGCGGCTTCTGTCAGGCGATGGTAACGTTGTTGTATGATCTTAATTATTTCTATTTATCTGGTTTATCTCTACATAAAATGCTCCAAAACTTAAAATAATCTATTCTATTCTATTCTAAATAAAATGTTTCAGGTATTCCGCTTCAAAAACAAATACACGTAGGTACAAGCACTTGTGTCAACACAGGTGATGTAGGTACTGTATACCGATTGATGAACAAGGGCGATTAGACAATTACCGGTAACGGTAAACACTATCGTACTTGGGCTTTATTGGTATCTACTCTGTTGTTTACGTCTCAAATTCTCAATCGATCATTATCCCATTGGGTTATGGACTCGGTACCACATAGAACACTAACCAATATTTTTTATTCAAAATATATTTTTTTTACATATTTTTTATCATCATCATCTCGAGTCGAAATGGTAAAAAATAAATTTCCTTGACCAGTATTTGGCCATTTCCATCGCCCTACCGTTGGCCTCATTCAGGCCTTCCAAGGTACAGGAGGAAGGGCAGTTGGGGCATGTTAAAAGATGAGCCATAGACTGGACGGATCCACAATCACCAACATGTTTTTTTTATGAAAAATAAGTAAGTAATTAAAAATGCTTTATTGCACCAAAACATGTAAAGGATACAAATTGAGACTATATATATGTAAAATACGTACAATAGGCGGCCTTATGGCAAGTGCAATCTCTCGACAATCTCAAAATAAAAAAAATCTCAATTCGAGATATGCGACAGAATACTCGGGTTTTGCAGGAGATAAACTCAAAAGTAATTATTGTATCGTAAAAATCGTTAAATTAATGCCGAAAAGTTTGAAACCAAAACTAGTTATATTATAATTGAACTAAGACAAAGTGGGTAATACCAACAGTTGATGTCACCAGTTGCTAATATAACGTCCTGCGTTTTGCGAGAAAAAACAAATATAAATGATAATTAACTTTGAAATCGAACGTTTTCGATACTAACACTATTTACACGAGTGCCCAAGCAAGGAGTGTTATGTTTTTAGAGTTATGTTTATTAATTTATTCATGTAGATACCTATCCTTATTTCTTACGTTATTTTGGGTAAGACAGGCTATATGCCGCCTATAACCTGAAGTCGTATTTTAGCCTGATATAAAATTTGTTAAAATGCGTTACAGACGAATTATGAAATAAGTAACTACATACTATTCTGAACAATAGCTATTGGCAATTACTTACATAAGGTAAACACGATTATACTTGGACTTTATGGGTATCTACTTTATTGTTTGCGTCTCAATCGATCATTATACAATCGTAAAGCCGCATGTACAGTGAGCCACGTAGTATACCTGAAATACAATCCACTATAAAAAGTGGTATACTTTTCCATGGGACCACTGTATACATTGACTTCTATTGCTTATTTTTGACCTATGTAGGGCTACCACCCGTCCGGAATTACCCGGATATTTTAGAGGGCATGGTATCGGAAGAACGTCCGTGGGGGTTTATTTAAAAAGTGTCTACTTCCTGTCGAGGTAATCTCGATTTTATACTTCTGTTATTTTTCTTTTTGAGGATTGCTTGGATGAGATTGCTCATTGCAATAAGCCCACCTTTTTGCAATAAGCATGACATATTCTATTTTTATATGTAAAATATGGGTTTGCTCTTGACCACAATCTTGCCCGAGGACAGATAAGGTCTACGGTGTAGCGAGCTTACCCAGAAGCAGCCTATTCACTATGGTTTTGAAGAGACTCAGGTTGTATGTGCTCGGGAACACATTACATTATTCACTGCATTACTGTAATTTTATGGCAATTATTTTTGTGCAATAAAGGATATTATGGTATTGTAGTCATCTGTCAGCGCATAGCTTACATGCGAGACCAAAGTGTGCATGTGGCTTGATCATGTGCCGGTATGCAAACTGGTTTTGCGGGAGGCCAAGTCAAAAGTTATTTGGTATTTTTACAAGCTCTGATCCTGTTTTACCAGTCCCGTGCCTGTAATTAAATCTTCAGAAATTTTGCATGCATTAAGTAAATCGGAAGACGTTCATCAAGAAGATTCTGTTAACATTAACTCATAATCGTGTCACAATGATGTTTCAATAGAAGTGCCTTTTTAAAAGCAATACTATTGAGACACCATACCTACACACTATTAAAACGAGAAGTTCGCGTTTGATCCCGCTTTTGACGGTCCCGCGGGATGGTTAGCTGAATGCAATGTTTTTTAAACATTTTTCTTCTGTCCGAGGATCCCGCTCTCAAAAATCTATTGTTCTAGCCGATTGTACAGCCGTCATCAGATAAATATGTGCATTTCAAAGTATTATTTAAATAATTTTATCAACACTTTCGTATAAAAGATATATGTGTTTTGACTAAAAGTACCAGGATAACAGAAATAAGTAGGAGGTATGATCTATTTCTCATTTCCTTAATATTTAAAAATGAACATTATTCAACCATACATAATGTTCATTTTTGAATATAGGAATGCCTGAGACGATAATGATTTCAAATTCAGCGGTGTTATCACTCACCTTCCTCGAAAGAGACGCATTGTGCAGTTCGTCAAGGGTGGGTCGTGTCGCTGCGTGTAGGGAGAGAACGTTTCTGTAGTTATCCAGCCTCGGCAATGCTTCTCGGGTGAAATGCCTGGTAAAAAAAATAAGATTAAACCAAAATGTATCCTTAGTACAATAAAGATACTACAAACAAACAAGTTCTGTACAGGAAAGAGTGGAGGAGAATTATACTGGAATTAGGGAGTGATAATCTGTCCTTTCGATTGAATATAATTTGCAACCGGGTTTACGGAAATTATCGATATGAAACCACTATGATCGACGCAGGAATTTCGACTCTAAGGAAATGACAATAGATGGTTGAACCCCATGGTTCGTGGGGAGAAGCCACTCAAGGTTCTCCTCAAACGGAAGGATTAAAAGTGGTGGATATGTCGCAGTCGGATTGTATAACCCTGCCGTATTACATTACGGCTAGCCGTTTTATAAAACAGCGCCGTTTTGTAATTCGGCGGTTCAACGATTAGCCGGCTGAATACGGCTGAATGAAAATCCGCCGAAATGTATTCGGCACCATACGTTCTTCAATACGGCTAGCCGTAATGTAATATAGCGAGTCATTAGCCGCCACTACAACAGTTTTTAGTTCCGATTTTTAACATCGTGGCGCTGCCTGACGTAACCACAACGATGGCGAATAACTATGCTAATAATTCTTGGTTGCTAAAGAATATCGTAAAAAGAAAATCTGTTAGCATTTACTTATTAAAATAGATTTTCATTTAAACAGTTTTATTTTGTAAGTATAGTCACCCTAAATTCTAAATACTTAGTAGTACGATCAGTACGATGCGGCTTAACATGGGCCGCCATATTGAAGAACGCATCGCAGTGACAATCCGGCTAATCGTTAAACCGTTGTATTACAAAACGGCACTGTTTTGTAAAATGGCTAGCCGTAATGTAATACGGCGGATTATACAATCCGTCTGCGACAGATATACTGTCCATACGTGACAAAGCATTAAGGTGGTGGGATGAAGAAACTCAGATCACAAACATAAATCATGAAAACATAACAGTTTTGGGCGGTCATATAAAAAAAGTTAATAGCTAATGTTATTCTCTGCCTGCCCCTCATATTATGTATGAATGTAAAAATAAAGTTAATTCAAGACTGTTAAACCGTGAACTTACCTAAAACTCTTGCCATATTTGGTGTCAGTGGCCGTGAGAGGATCGTCACTCTCCATGCCTGAACCTTCGGAGTCCTCCGTCACGTTACTGTCCAGTCGGTCATCCTCCATCTGTAACAATTAACAAACATTTAATGGGGTTGCATACCAATCTGACTTATGTATAGTAGTTTTCATAGACCACTACTTATTCCACGCGACCAGTCCGAAAGACCTTCGGAGCCTCAGAGATGACAACTGGTGAGAGCTGGTGCAAGACCGCAAAAAATAGCGTCATCTCGTGTCGGAGGACAAGATCCACTTCGGATCACTGCGCCGGCAGTAGTAAGTACCACCTTCTTTCGGTGAAGGGAAAATCGTGAGGAACCTTCACACTGCGGCTGACTGTTTAGAGAAAAATCTAAACTAGAGGAAAATCTGACACCAGTGTCAAGAGACTCTACGCAAAGCGTAAATAATTTTTGAAATTACTTGATTTTCCGAACAAAATTTATAGCATGTCGTATCGTCATGAAATACTACGTAGTTACGATATGTTCCAAGGACCTTTTATCACGCATTTACTATAACGCCTTGTTTTGGCAGTCGTTAAGTAAAAATGCACGATTTCCAATTATTTACACAATATGTCACCATGAAATCGGCAATAGGCTTCGATTTGGACCGAAATTGAGCGTGAACGCATATATCTATAGTACCCAGTAAACTTGAAATAGTTCTAATTTTGCCAAACGTCACGGTGAATCGTCATACATTGCTTAATGGTGTCTACAGTCAAAACATAGCTCTTATCAAAACCAAGCAATGTACGTTGAGATTGGACTAGGTTTGGCGAGGATGTATTAAAAATCTGTTGTATTTTGCTTTAGCCTAGGATTCATATTTTTACTCGTGTATCCTTCAGTACCTAACGTTACATTTTATGATTTATGAATAAGAGTTTTGAAAGTAAATGTTGGTTAGTCACCAAAATCCTAGGAAATAAATGTGAATACCTGCCTGTAGTATTCTTGGCATTTCCCTCCAAAATTCATGACGAGGATTTTGGCAAAGACATGAAAGTCTGTTTCACAATTTGGTACTCTGTCTCCGTAAACCTTACAGAATTCATTCCTTAACAAAATAGTAAACATCCGCTTAATCGTCTAGTTATTTCCTTTTTTGGCATTTCACTCGAAGCGCATTCGTCATGGATTTTGGCAAAGAGAATAAAGATTTGGGCCTCTACCTATCCCGTAACTGCCCGTAAGCCTGATTCCTCAACAAAATTCTAGGAAATATATTAAACATCCGCATTATGGTTTAGTTATTTCCTGTAGTATTTACTCCATGTATCATGGATTTTGGCAAACATATGAAAGAGGAAACATGTAGTTGATGCGGTCTGTTGAGCTTTACAATGATGAAGTGATGGATGAACTGAATCAGATGATTGTTTATAGATGCACTGAACAATTACTCGTTCTGGTACAGGTCTTGGCAAGCATTTCGATTGTATTTTCGAATCCTTTCTTCTGCTTAATTATTTTCTACTAGCTTGCACCCTGGGGTTGCAATCCCGTGGGAATTTCGAGAAATAAAAAGCAGGTAGGTACCCTATGTGCTATTTCAGGTTATATTCTGCGTGTGTACCTACTCTCTCTCTCTCAGCCGAAAGACGTCCACTGCTGGACAAAGGCCTCCCCCAAGGATTTCCACAACGACCGGTCCTGCGCTGCCCGCATCCATGCGCGTCCCGCGACCGTGTACCTACACCTACTCAAGTTTATCAAAATTCATCCAGTAGATTTTGCGTGATTGAGTTACAAACATCCATACATTCTGACTCGCATCCAAATACTGGTAGGTAGGATGTTTTATTGTTGAGTTGGTTGAGAGTCAAAGGGGAAGTCATTGCTCAACTTTTTACGTAACGTTGCGGAGCCTTGGTCTTGAAAAAAGGTCCCGAGGGTTAAATCAAAAGTAGACAAGCACTGTCTACTTTCTGGTATATAAATAAATGAAAACCTATTGATACATATACGGACAAATCTTTGCTTATTATTTTAGGCACCTATATTCAAAATTTAATTCGAGGCGTGTTCCTTTATAGATATCGTACCTGATATTAATGGATCATCCTAGCTACATCGGATAGCAAAACTCTACCTTCTTCCCGACAGGAAAGGGTCCAAAATGTCTCGTGTACAACGGTCTATATTTAGCACCGCTCACGCATGGCGCTCATACATAACCGTTTCTGAAGAGGATTCTATTTATACATCGCTTTATGAGGATGTGTCTTTTTAAAACTGACCGACGGATTCTCATGGCCTAAATTAAAATAAGTTGGACTCCATGGTCTTTCACACTTTCAAAATAGCCACGAACTTAGAAGAAAATGTATCAGTAACTATGCTCACAGATTATTTACCCTTTTAACTACTTTGTACTATGCTGCTATATACAAAGCAAAGGTATTACTTCTTTTCTGAGCCAGACGGAATAGCCCTACATAGGTTTTAAAAACAAGGTGTTTTTGCAACCAAATACACATAGGTAGGAGGCATTTAACGATCAAACCAAACAAGATTGTGCTTGTGTCAAGGCTTAGGTCCAAGCATTAGATAAGTCTGTTTATGGAAGATAATATCCAAAGTTACTACCGACAGATATACTTAGCAAGCATATAAGGTAAATCATATATTAAAAACAAATTAATTGCAATACAAAAGAACCAACATCACGACTGTAAAATAATTCTAGCTATCAAGTCATTTTTCTTTGAGAAAAACAAACTTAAACTTTATAGCACTTATGAACTCCTTGACTACCTTCAATGACATGATGCAAGTGTTGACATGACCAGGAGTTCAGAATCTATAAGGAGTGGAAACGAAACGAAATAGCAATCTTGGAAAAACCACCGACCAACTCTATGTTCAAAAATATCCTAGCACATGACGCAACGCTACCAGGAGCCCAGAAGCCATAAGGAGTCGAACCCTAAGACGTCGAGGCTATAGGAAGCCAACGCTGGCCTGCACTTATCCAATTCACCGCTATTATGATTTATTGGAGCGCCCAAGTAGGCGCCTGACCTAGACCGCTAACTCTGTTAGCCCGCTGCGGTCCCAATACGGGCGATTTGTGAATTTTTTATAGTCCATTTTGATTTTTATCTGTTTCCGTTTTACTGAACGCCTGACATTGTGCGATGTTTATTCATGAAGTATGCAAATATATTATCATAGGTTTCTATCTACACGTATTCATAATACTAGAATACGAGTTGATTCATACTTCATGCCACAAACAGATAATAAAATCTAGCTGTATTTATGTAAAACTTGATTTAATGCGATACTCTATTCGGTGAGTTAATACGGGAAAAGATTCTTACCACGAATGTGTTTATTAGTAACGAGGCCTATGTCCAGCAGTGGGCTTGTGCCCGAGATGATGATAGAAAGAGAGCTAGCATAATCACCATATTGTATGGCGCTTGGCTCCAGTCATCAATACATACATGGACGTTTATTATGTGTATTTGTTATAAAAATTATAAAATCTAGTACATATCGTTGAGTTAGTATTTGCTTTGGTGCTAGCTCAATGTGTGTGATAAGCAAGGTCGCTAATTATTTATCTATAAAAACAATATAAAACAAGAACGACAATATCAGCTATAGGAATTTAAACTATTAGTAGTAATATCTAACTTTATAAAAATGTGCGCATACGCATGGTATGTGGAGTAATCGTAATAACACACGTGGCCCCGCCGTCCAACCACGTGGGCAAACGAGAATCCAGGGGGCCGATTTTACAAACGTAGATGTCGGTCGTGTCTCAATAGGGGACCGGAAAAGGTATGAGAATTGTTAAAAATATGTAATTTTATGATAGAATACATGTAATTAAACACATTTTGCGGCTTTTCAGCACGAGTTTATTCTCCGAAGCTAATTTATTCGAGTTCAAACTTTTAGGGAAAGTCTATTTTCTACGCGTGACGTCTATGAACGTACGTTTAGTTAGGGGAGTTTTGGTATCGTCCATACATCGCTTAAAAATGTGAATTGTTTTTTGCTATATCTTAAGAAATGCTTTGGTAATTAACGAGATTCTTTTACGGATGTTTCTATTATTGGGAGATATTTCAAAGCATCAAAAAAAAAGTTGTCCGGTCCCCTATTGTGTTTCAAGAGCCAAAAATTAAATCCTCGTATCCTACGGAAATCAATGTTTCCCGATTTAAAATTATTAAAACACTTGCACCATTTGGTAGTAAATCCCTAACTTTCTAACTAATATTATAGATGCGAAAGTGATTTTTTTTTTGTTTGTTATCTCTTCACGCTTTATGTACGAATCAATCTTCCTGAAATTTCGCATACACATAGTTAGAAGTACTGAGAAGGAGTTAGGATACCTTTCATCCCGGGAAAAAGCACTGTTCCAGTGGGAAATTCACGGGGGCGAAACTGCGGGCAAAAGTTAGTTTAACAATAAATCAGTAATTTTGCAACAGACCACGTTTGACCGCATTACCCGCTGTCAGACTTGCAACAGTAGCCGGATAAACCGAAACAAAAATTTCCATTCTCAAGTGCATTGGCCCTTTCTACTTTCAATGCAAAACATAAGAAAGTTTAACTTCATTATAAATTACTTTTCATTTTGGTGCCAGTGGTGACATTGTTCTCGACTGAGCGTCTGTCTGACGTAGTGTAGGGTGTATGTATTGTATATGTATTTCTTTATGTATTTAGAAAGGGCATCATGATTTTATTGGAAGTTTATTTAAAAATTAAGGCTTTATTCTGAAGTTTAATTTTAAAGCAGTTCAAAAAAGCCTTAAACTTTTTTACGGTAGGCTGTAGGAAAAGTACACTGGTATTTAATTTAGATATAGACCGCAGCTAAAGAGCGCAACTAGTAAACATAAAAAATCTCTTCCATCACGCTTCCCGCCAACATTTGGACCACACCCCAGGTAAACCAGCTTTTACCGGTTAAAACATTACCGAGATTGCGATGGACTTCCAGGAGATTCCCGCAAGGTTGGCACGGATTCCTGAGAGATGGGATCAGGGCCTGAACGGGTGAACGAGTACAAGAATGACGTTATTCAAAGACTCACCATTGAGAAGCAATTTTGAAAATTGTATAGGGTTCAGTCAGTCCCTTGTATAACTTATGCGAAAGTTAGACTGTTTGGTACGCAATATCTAATCAACCAAACAAGTAGAGCTAAACCTGGATTACAGAGAAAAATACTTTTTATTCAAGAAGAATGGCAGTATTAAGGAAGCTTGCGTGCAAAATTTCAATCCATCAGATTTTATTTTTTATCCAAGGGTAACATTACCAATGACACACTTATTATTATTATTTACTATATGGGGATGCCGCACGCCGGCGCGAGCACCAGACGGGTGATCAGTCCACTTATGCTGGGACCATTTCACCCAATTCCTCGAGACCCGTATAGGGTTTTGAGTTACCTGGTAACTCACGTTGGTGGCGACCCACTGAATCTACCTGTTACTTTGCAGAATTTTAACAACTATTGTAATGTCGCTCATCATCATCCTCAGATACTGAGCCCAATACTTCTCTCCTTGCAGCGGCATATGCAGGACATTCTGCTAGTAAGTGAAAGCTACAAATTACACGCTTAGTTGAATAGCTGGCTTTCTGATGGAATAGAGATTCAGATATATAGTGACAGGTTGCTAGCCCATCGCCTATGAGTGAGTGGAGGATCTCCAGATCCCCAGTTTAAAGCCCTTTCCCTCAATTGACTTTTACAATCTGCGCGGGAAGAGAAGCAGGTGGCACATTCTATGTTTTTTATATTTAGTAGGATCATTCATTTGTTGTCATCAGAGAACAATGGTGACACCAAAACGACTTCCTAGCTATTGTAATATTCCCACATATAATTAATATATAATGGGTTTTTAGTTAGTTATTGTGGTTTACTAGCTAATTAACAAATTTATGCTGTTAACATATGTATGTGTGTATAATTTAAGACTAAAACAAAGACGAGTTGTTTTTCCTAAAAAAATTTACTAAACTTATTTTAAGTTTTTTAAAAATATAATTTATTAAGAACTAGCTAAGTATTAGCTTTTGTCCCGCGGCTTCGCCCGCGTGAATTTCCCACGGGAACAGTACTTCTAACTATGTATATGCAAAATTTCAGGAAGATTGGTTCAGTAGATAAAGTGTGAAGAGGTAACAAACAAATAAACAAACTCACTTTCGCATTTATAATATTAGTTAGGAAATAGAATATGTAGAGTATATTATTTGCAACTAAAATATACATACTCGTAAATGTGACGTTATTAGGTAAAGTCCTTATTCATAATTGTCCTATCATGTAAACGATCTTACCATGTGTTTTTATGATTTTACACATACATAATATAAATTAAGGAAATTACTTTCGTGGTAAATAAATGTTTTACTTTAGAATATTTAGATTTGAACTAATATATTTGATTTATTTTCAACAAAATTCAACAAAAAGTACTGTGAAGATTGTTTACAATAGGACAATTATGAAGTAATGGACCATAAATGTTAATGTGTATCATGTTCCTGTATCTGTTTGATATACAACCATTAATCTATCACTGGCAAACAAGGATAAATCTTCTGTTAGTATCTGATATAAAATTGCTTGCTGACTGATTGGTATAGCAATCAACGCAGAGAAGAAACTCTGACAATAGAAACTTAAAATTTTGCATAGAGGTTTGTTTTACAGCATAAGTGATCTAAGAAAGGAATTTTGAAAAATCCACCCTGAAGGAGGTGACTGATGGGAAAAACTCCACCGACAAGAACAATGTTCTTAAATTTAAATGAATAAATGAAGGGGATGAAATGGGTGCACAATGTAATTCACACAGGCAAAGCCGAGGTGAAAAAAAGCTAGTAAGCATAATTCTTGTGGCAGATAGCAGAATAATGACATCTTGCTTCATGGTACTACTTACTATAAATACAAAAGTTTACATGTATGTTTCTTCCGCTTGCTACAATTCTTACAGATGTCTCTCACACATCCACTACATTCATCACTCTCTTCATACATGCTCACCAGTTATGGTTTCTTTATAATATCTCCCTTTTTAAGGAGATCCTCAATTTGGTTGTACCTAGTGCGATTAGATAATTACTTATACAATAATATTTAATACTCAACACAGTTATAATAATAAATTAATTTCATTTAAATTTATCAAAACAAATTTGTGGTAGTCCCGAAATTTGATACATTTGAGGTATCAAAATATTAAAATTTGAAATACCTAGGCATATTTGAACACAAATAATTTGATCTCAGCTCAGCAGTAAAAAATTATGACTCTCAGACAGCACAGCTTAAAGGAAACAGTTTTTCTTACCTGAAATCTGGTTGCAGAAGGGTGGTCTTTGAACCTAGACGGCTTCTCTACATCCCGGAAGCTGCTCTTGGTCAAGGGAGAAGCTGCAGGTACGATCGTCGGCCCATTGATGGGTGCATCCGCAAGCAGCCGGTCTCTTTCTCCAGCATCCTTCGCTCTGAACTGCAACCCTGATTCTAAATCATCACTTTTCGATGGTAGCTCCGTCGGGTACTGGATATTGCCGTTAGTCGCTGCCATCGACTTAGCAGAGCTTATCTTCCGAAATCTCCCGATTATAATATCTTCCTCATCATTTAGCGGAACCGCTAACCTCTCCGCAGGGACTGAAGATTTGTTATCTGCCTTAACTGGACTCAATTCTATATCTTTCTGAGGAGACCCCATTTTTATTTCAGTCTCTGGTATATTTTCTATAAATTTTATTACTTCGGGTTTAGTTTTTAATTCAATTCGAGCTTATGTTTCATTGAACACGCGCATTTTTCTGATAGCCGCTACGATACACATGAAATCTAATTTGCATGTTAGGACAACTTTGCCGCACAAGTAACAATATTTTGCACAAATCTTTAATATGGAGAAAAATAGTTAATTTTATTTCATGAATTTCACAATTATATACGAAAATGATTACGTTTCGAATTTCGAAAGACACAAAATCACCAACACATCTTTCTCCTACAAAGTTTGACAAGTAACTGAATGAGAATGAATGAATCCATTTCATCCATCCAATGAAATGAAAGAATCCAAGAAATGTCCAAGAAAGATCTGCCTGCTGTCTGTGACTGTCACTGTCAGTCATAATGATGTCATCTGTCTGCAGCTGCAATGTTGCCAGGTGACCATTGAGTTTCGAATTCCTCCTTAAAGGCATATTAGACCTTCCTGAATTCCGGAGCCGATATTCAGTGACTTCTGAATTCAGAGAAGTCTAATCGCATTCAGGAAGCTAGCATCCGATTTAACATCCGTTCTCAGGAAAGAACGCCTTCCGACGTATAGGGTCCTAAATCGGAAGGATCTAATCGCATTCAGAACGCTCAGTCACCGTTCGTCTGCCGTCGCACACGCACGTTTTGTTGGTTAGCGCAGCATGTGAGTGCTTACGCAAAATGGTAGAAAGAGAGATTCTTAAGGATATTTTAGTTTTATACAAGGACATGACATACCTATAGGACAAGCGTGACCAAAATTATATGAACGAATTATATTATATGACGGCTTCGCCCGCGTGAATTTCCCACGGGAACAGTGCTCTTTCCGGGATGAAAGGTACCCTATGTCCTTTTCTGTACCTCTAACTATGTGTACCTATACGAAATTTCATTCAGGAAAATTGGTTCAGTAGATAAAGCCTGAAGAGGTAACAAACAAATAAACAAACTCACTTTCGCATTTATAATTTTAGTTAGGATTAGGATGAAGAATTCAATGAATTATTAGGTGTAGGTATTTTTTTTATCAAATTGCAACATTCAAAACCATAAAAAATATTTCGATTAAGATGGAGCCATTTTGTTTTAAATGCGCGACACGTCTGTCTCGTAGCGCTCATCCTTGGCAACTGATTCAGTGCCTCTGAATCAGTGAACATGTGATGCCCTTGATTCTACAAATTACAAACGTAGATGTCGTGCTTCAGTTGTGTCTCAAACGCCAAAGAAATCGTAATAAAACATAGAAGTCTTACAGAGATCTTGTCACTTTATTTCAATTTCTTTGGCTCTTGACACACAATTGAGATACAATATCGACGTTTGTAATTAGTGGAATCGGCCCCCAGGAGTATCGGCGACTAAATTCAGTGTCCGATATCGGACACTGAATATCGGATCCTAAATTCAGGAAGGTCTAATACGCCTTTTACTACTAGAGTAACTGTATAGGCCAAATCCTATTGTTTTCTGCGTGAGCAGAAAATTCATAAACAAGATAGAGACAAATGACAAGATAGATGTATTAGTGATTGGCACAGCCGACACTCGCACATAAATATTATATTCCTCCGACACACATCATTGAATTGAAGAAACTGTCTGCAATCTTACCTTGTTTATGGTAAAAACATACCGAATTGTCGCTGGTTCGTGTGTTTCACTGCTTACTCACCAGAGGGCGATCATCGCATGAGCGCGGCGTCACGTTTGACATTTGACATTCATAGCGTTTGTGATTTTACCGCGTAAGGTTGTTGCTTTTTGTAAAATAAGTGAAAAGTGGTTTAAAAGTGATTTTTTCACAATTGAATGACGAAAGATCGATTATATTCACTTCTGCTGCTCCGGAGGCACAGCAGAACGCGACCGCTGCGGCGGTTTACAGGGAGCAATAACTTCCAGCCCTCCGCCGAAACTCAGCTTTCTATGGAAAAAATGACGGGGCCATGACGGGGCAGACATAATACTCTGTCTGATTCGCAGTTCAGGGAAGCGGTGTAACAGTGAGTTAACTTTTTTAAGTATCACGACACTATACGTGAATACATTAGATTATCAAACAGGTGGCTTGTCTATCTAGCTCCTGCAGCTCCCAATACCTACAACCCTCAAGCCGGATTTTTTGACAGGTCCTTGAAATAAGAAAGTCAAAATTTTATCCTTGGAAATTCAGGCTAGGTGAACTAACAACTTAGTACACAGACCTGGATGCAGGTTCATATAACGGTTTACTGGAAATTTATATTAGATAGGTTTGCAAGTTTGAAAATAATTTAAATCCTAATACCTACTTAATTTGAACAAATGAGTTCTATGTGTGGTTATACACACCAGCTTATATGTATAAAAGAAGGACAAAAATACACTTGTTAAAAGACCTTATTACAATAATAAAGATCATATTTATAATTAGAAATACAACTTACAAATTGAATTATAAATCCAATATTAGAAAGACTGTATTAGTTGCAAATATATGGCCAACATCAATAAGTCCATTTTCAGTACAACAATAACTCACTTTTCAGAAGGGGTTGTTTAAAAATTTTCATGTAGAGGCATGAAAACAGGCAAACAATTATAAACAGAGGGACTTATCCCTTCAATTTCAATACAGTCTTTCACAACAAATCAATCCAAACATATTGATCATAAAAAATCCAAACATTTCTTGGAACATCCTCCAACATTGAACACAGGGTTTCATTCAATGATGTAATTGGTTTAGAAACCAGATTGAGGAACTATAAAGTGTTTATAAAAGCATTTTTAGCTAGTCTCTCAAACAGACACAGCGAGTTTCCTTAACCAGGATTGGCTTGCAACAAGCTTATTTCCATATGGACTCTTCCTATTGGTCGCTTATCAGCCTTTGAAACTGTTGCTGCAGTGTCGAATTGGATTGCGGAAATCCTTCGAGCATAGTCATAAGACTGTTATTTACTTGGACAACTACCCCATGTCCCATCAGGACAAAATAATATTGACATCTCAGATAGTTAACAAATACTGGACACATAAATTACTAAAAGTCAGTCTAAGAGAAATAGCTTGCTCAGTTTTACTAAATTAAAAAATAGGGCTTATAGTAAGTTGCAAATCATACAACAGAAAAGATTTCCCCTTAATTGTACCGCTGAAATCTACAAAGGTTCATGAAATTCTTCTGGTCTCGGAGACCAAAGGAATGGAAAGTATCAAAATAATAACTCCGAATTCAAAATAGTGGCTAGAAGCAATAAAGCAAAGCTTCATACCACTGAACATAAAGAAGTGACTCACTTCCTGACCTCAGACGCAGCGGATGCGGACTGGGTTGCTTACCTATCAGAAAAATGGACTGATTCTCAGAAAGCAGGGCATTCAAACATAAATGCACTGTTTGCAGTGTGTACTGCAATAAATTACCATCAGGAGGACTTGTTTCCATATTCATTTAACCAAACTCGTAGCATGTATTTTTCAATTCAGTTTTAAATATTTTATTTTTTATTTTAATTTAATTGAATGGTAAATAAACAATGTCATATAAGAAATATAATATGCAAGATATGGGACTTGTTTACCTGAAATAAATTTTATTTTATTTTATAATTTATATATCAGACAGAAAACCAAGGCATACTCGTTTGATGGTGTTTTTAGAACTACCAACAAAATTGTTGCAACTGACTGACAGGATGAACATAATGCTGTTGGCATGCTACTGTTGATCAAAACAGGGTTGAAATACTGTTGTAACTGACTGTCAGGTTGAACATAATGCTGTCGGCATGTTGCTGTTGAAACTGATTGACAGGTTGAACATAACGCTGTCGGCATGTTACCTCCCGGAGAGGTTAAACAAATCAAAGACTGCCTGTCAAGGAGTCAACCAGTACCTCAGGCCTTGGAGGCCACAGAGGACTACTACTTCAAGCCACGGAGGCCTACTTCTCAGGTCACGGTGACCTACTTCTCAGGCCACGGAGCCCTACTACCTCAGGCCACGGAGGCCTACTACCTCAGGCTACAGAGGCCTACTACCTCAGGCCATGGAGGCCTACTACCTCAGGCTACAGAGGCCTACTACCTCAGGCCACGGAGGCCTACTACCTCAGGACACGGAGGCCTACTACCTCAGGCCACGGAGGCCTACCTTCCAGGCACGGAGGCCTACTATCTCAGGCCATGGAGGATTACTCCCTCAGGCCATGACGGCCTACTACCTCAGGCTACGGAGGCCTACTCCCTCTCAAGCTACAGAGGTCTACTAGCTCAGGCCACGAAGGCTTACTACCTCCGACCAACTCTCTCTTCTATGGCCACAGATTGGTCAGCTCATTTCTGTGACACCTTTAGTTAGGGGAGGAGGGGGGGAGGGAAGAACAATTTAGGTTGGCAAATTGGCAGTAAAATCTATATACCTAGGTTGGATATTTCCACTGCCTAAATTAATTTTATTACTCATTATTATGTTATTACTAATCATTATTATTATTATCTGTTTCACTATCTTTTTTGTTTTTCTTGTGTGTAACAGACTAATAGGGGACGCTAGCGCAAGCATCACATAGCAACAAAAGAGTGATCACTCCTCTCATTCTGTGACAATTTCACTCAGTTCCCCGAGTCCCAATCCCATACTAAGAGTACTAGCACATCTGACAAGACACAACAGACAGTGCAAAGGGCGAAGATATAATTGCCCCCCCTGTGGACTCTATGTTTTACCAGCTACCAGATCTTTAGGACATACCCCTGTCTGAGTTAATGCCAATACTGAACCTGCGGAAGGTGTAAATCAGATTATAGGATTGCGCCTACAGTTGGAGGACAAATTATCTTTCTAAGCCTGAAGATTTGGGACTAGTTCAGTCAAATATACTGGTCATTGTAAAACATATTTCAAGTAGTTGCTGTTCCCCTACTTTATCAACACATAGAGCGCCTATAAGAAGTTAAGTTTCATGGTGTGTGTATAATAAAATGTATTTTATGATAAATCTCAAGAGGCCAAGGGCTCACATTTTTATTTTATTTTTAGTCAGTCTATTCCTAGAGGAAGATGTAGCTTACATCAGTTATCCTAACTTTCTAGTGATAAATATAGTAAAACTTTTTTTATAAGTCAATGATTAAAAGCAATATCTGTGTCTAAAGCTCTCAGGCCACAAGATTTCCCATTTGGGACTCTAAGCTTTCTTTTTAATAGGCTAATCAGAATCTGTTATACAGATTCATTAATTTACAGTTCAAGCAGCTTTCATTCTGTATTGTCTACATCTAGACCTTGAATTGATTAGAAATATCTCAGGAATGCTGTTCATTTAAAAGAAGATTAAAATTATCATCGGTCCAGGTTTGGTTATAAAGCTGATTTAGGAACTTATCAGCAATCAATTTGACGACTATTACGTCATGAAGATGTGCACGTCTAGCCAGTGTAGGCTAGCGTATATATATATATATAAAAAAAAAAAGTTTAGCTTTCATTCAAATGCAGTCGAGGGTAATAATTTGAAATCTCTCGTTATTTGCATTACTGGAGAAATGTATAACCTACCTACCTCAAGAACCACAGCTGGATGGATATAGACTATTTTTAGGTCAATGGTAGCCTCCAGGGCAGGGTAAAAAACAGTTAAAGTTTTTAATACTACAAGTATTAATTAATACCTTCACTAATAAATAATGTGCAGGTCCTATTTATTGGATCTCAGATTAATAATTCTATTCTTAGATTCATAATTATTTTATAAAATATTTACAATAACTATTTGTGTTGTTACAAAGCTTTCTTTTCATTTTACCTATATAAATAAGTTTTTATTTAAGTTAGTTGAGGAGTAAACTAACAAAAATGTTTTGTCTGTTTTTTGGTACTTTTGTAATTCAAGGAGTGGTATCAAAAAACTAGATTTATTGAAAAAATGTAGCCAATTTTTACATAAATTAATTTATTTGAGTGTTTTTCAGCTTAAATATCTTTCTGTTCACATAGCGTTTGTGTACCTAGTTTATTCACTTTCTATCACCAGCAGATAACAAACAGATCTTCAAATTCAATGATGTGTGTCGGAGGAATATAATATGACTGTTTTGCATTACAACAAAACAGATATTATATGACGAAAGACACACATCATTAGAAGCAAGGGTCTTGCTGTTGAAGACAAACTATGAATGTCAAGTGTCAAACGTAGGCTTGTTGAAAAAATATCGATACATCGATATATTCGATATTTTTAATTCGATAAATCGATATTTTTTGCCGATATATTTTTATCCGATATAACGATATATCGATATAAAATATCCAATATCGAAAATTGTATCAAAAACGATATTTTTTATTTTATTTATGGATCTTGGCTTGGATGTGCCTCCACAGCCGACGCTGGCTACCAATTCTAAAGTCGCTAGAATCCAAAGCCGTAAAACAAACGGAAAAATAACTATATAGTCTATGACTTGTAGGTTGC
Source organism: Ephestia elutella (assembly GCA_018467065.1). Taxonomy (NCBI): domain Eukaryota; kingdom Metazoa; phylum Arthropoda; class Insecta; order Lepidoptera; family Pyralidae; genus Ephestia; species Ephestia elutella. The sequence goes on from CM031584.1 coordinate 2,220,091, forward strand.
TTTGCGTCCGTCACTCTGGTTTGCCTGATTTATTAAAAGTTAAAAGATAGCTTTTTTGTGTCTGATATGTATGTTATTTTGTCTAATAAAAAAGAATAACTATAAAAATACATTCGTTTCTATTGAGATATTTGTACTTTAAAATAATTTACATTTTGTATAAAAATTACTATTGATATTATTGCGCTAGGCTAAGCTAAATACACTGTTATTTTAAAACCACAATAATTTATTTCAAATTTTGCCGATATATCGATATATCGATTTTTTTTCCGCGATATATCAATGTCAATATTGATTTTTTTTAAAATATCGATGTATCGATATATCGATATTTTTTTTTACTTTCGACATCCCTAGTCAAACGTGACGCCGCGCTCATGCGATGATCGCCCTCTGGTGAGTAAGCAGTGAAACACACGAACCAGCGACAATTCGGTATGTTTTTACCATAAACAAGGTAAGATTGCAGACAGTTTCTTCAATTCAATGATGTGTGTCTTTCGTCATATAATATCTGTTTTGTTGTAATGCAAAACAGTCATATTTATCTTCTATTTTATTATAATCGAAATTAAATACTTAAAAAAAAACAGCATGATTAATGATTGAAAAGTTTACATGTCTCATCACTATCGAATTTAACTGTCAAAAGAATGATGCACCACGCGATGCACCGACGTGTCACGTCACGATTGTCGACGTGTCACGATTTGCAAATTATAGGCTTGATCTATGCTAAGAAGCGATTTAATAATCTAGTCAGCTGACTGTCTAGGTTTTTCCTCAGAGGAATAACTAAAAAGCATAGAGGGCTGTATGCGTTAGTTATTCCCACGAACAATACTAAAGAGGACATGAAACTAACCTATGGAATGTTGCACTATTACAGCACAGTCAACGCTGCACAACGTCACGTCAAAAAAAACGCAGCAGCTTACACTCTATTCACGTCTGTGAATAGTGCATGGAAGTAATAAGTACTTTGTACAAAGTACTTATTACTTCCATGGAATAGTGTACTTGAGCGTGAACACACCTGACGGCGTTTTTTTTTTAATTTTCGTTTAGGTTTGTATTTTAAGGCTTTGAATGATTAGTGTTTTGGAGGAAAAAACCCCGAAAAGCTAGCGACATCTATTGATAAGTAAGGGACTTACCAATAGATGTCGCTTAATTTTTAAACACAGAACGTCATTAGCACAGAATTAGAGAAATTCAGTGCTTATGACGTTCTGCTTTTTAGTATTGTCCACCAATACTTATATACTGTGATTGTGTATGAACAGTATACTTAAATTGTCTCTGTGTAATTACTGTAATATTGGAAGTGTCTAAGCGTGTTCTGTCTTAAAAATAGTTCATTTGGGCACTAGAAGGATCACTGATTAAAATACTGGATTGAGTTGACTGTTTAATATGGACGCCGGAGAACTACTAATGTAGTCTCCGCTCCGTTGAAGTAACATAAACAATTAAAAACAAAACATAAGTATATATATGACATAATGGTACAGTGTGATGTAGGTACGTAACCCTACATCTACATCCCCTTAAAAAAAAAAATATATAAAATATATTCCTTTAACTTTATAAACATGTATGCTGTGATTGCTTACACATATGTAGCTATGAGAAAAAAATGAAGGATGATACATAAAAAATAATAACTAAAAGTATTTTGTAACAAGTAATGATTTGACAAAAAATTGTACATTAAAAATAAGGAACTGTAAATCAGTGTAAATATTGATTAAAAAATTGCAACAATACAACTTTTGGTATCTTTATATGCACTTTAAAACACATCACAAAATCGTAATAACTAAAACCTTAAACCTTTTTATAGCAGAATATTTTCTTTAAACTAAAAAGTGACAAATTTAAATTAAATGTTTAAAATAATTAACATGTTTGGTTACATATAATGTCTATGTCTATACACAAAATAAAAATAAAAAATTAAAGTAAATACAATTTTAAGTAGGTACATAAGTTTAAGAATACGAACCAATGATATATTATAATACAGATATGTTACGTTCATAGTAATTTGCGTTTTAGGTCTGTTCCGAGCAATCCAAAACTACACACATCGACAAGTTTTACTGATAAGTAAGACAAAAGATACAAAAGAGCATGCGAATGAAAGAGATAGCAATAGTTTTCAATGATTCCTCGTCAAATGTTTCTTATGCATAGAGTAACATTTTTTGTTGTAGAGAGGACACTTATTTGAAAAGAAAGTACATGGGTAAGAAATAAAACATCTTATAAAAGTAAATCATATATATTGAAATATTTAACAATTCAGTGTCGGAAAAAACTCGGAAACCTAATTGATAAAAAGAAAAACAATAGTAATCCTCAATTATCAGTATAATGTATTATAATAGTAGAAAATCGAATTCAGTGAAACTATTTTAATGTTTATTAAATTAGTCCATTACACATGTGGGTGCTCCCACTTATTTTCTATTATTTATATTTTCATTTTATATACACGAATTAATATAATATATAATATCGTATGTTTATTACCTTTCTTTCAACTTTCACACTTACATTTCATACATTATTCCCATTCACAAGTTTTATGTACAGACAAGATTAATTCACGGGCATCGCCGCGGCAAACCCGTTGTGTTGTTGTATGTATGTGGTGCGGACCGGTTGGACCGCATCATATCCGTATAACTATACTTGCGCGTACGCCGCCGCGCCGCGCCGGCCGGGATCCGCTATCGCTCGGTCAAATAACCAGTCTCGATTTGGCACTGCCGCGCGAAGCCCGCGTCAATTGTACTTAGCTTTTTCCGCTTGCATAATCGCATATTACTTATTTGTTATTTCATAGAACTGTGCCTATTTTTCTATTCTATATCTGTGCGTGTGTATCTTGTGACTTTCTTCTGTTTTCGCTTGTACTGTGACTATCATCCTTCATCTTTCTCCTTCTGGAAATAAATATATTTGGGTACGTGGACATCCGCTTTATTTATTGTTCACCACGTTCCTCACTGGTGACCCTTACAAACACATTGAGAAGAATTGGAAAAGATGTCCAGCGACGACGAGGCTACCCCGTGTGTAACCGTGCGCACAAAAAGGCAAGACAAAATGGCGGACTCAGATTCTAAGAATGCCACGCCCGATCCTACCGCACCTTTGGCGCCTACACCACCACACCATATGCGGATCCCGCCATTTTGGCCAGAAAAACCAGCGATATGGTTCGCTCAGGTCGAAGGCCAGTTTGCAATCATGCGGATCACCGATGACGCGACGAAGTTCTACCACGTCTTGGCAACTTTGGACAGGCAGTACGCAGCGGACGTCGAGGACATTTTGGTCGGCCCACCCGACTATAACCGTCTGAAAGCTGAACTTATTAAGAGACTCTCAGTGTCCCGCGAGAATAAGGTAAAACAGTTACTTATGCATGAGGAGCTTGGAAGTCGCAAGCCTTCGCAATTCCTTCGCCACCTTCAGCACCTCGCGGGTCCTAAAATACCAGAGGACTTTCTACGGACCATTTGGACAAGCCGCCTACCAGCTAGCATGCAGCCGATTCTAGCTTCCCCAGGCAGCCCTTTCCCTAGTTGCCCTTGCGGAACTTGCCGATCGCATCAATGATATGGCCCAGCCCGCCGCCCAGGTAGCAGCAGCTTCTGCAGCATCTTCTCCTATCAGCGAGCTTACACGACAAGTCGCGGAGCTGACAAGGCAAGTCAGCGCGTTGACAACCAAGGTCGACGGACGATCACGGTCCAGTCAGAGACAGCAAGGAGGTAGACGAGATCGATCATCATCACGCAGGACGAATTCTAATTATCGGAAGTTCCCTGTGTGCTGGTACCATTATAAATTCCAAGCGCAAGCGAGAAGATGTATCCAGCCCTGCGATTATGAGAAGTCGGAAAACTCCACAGGCAGTCAGTGATGGCGACCGATGATTGCCATAGCCATACTGGTCGCCTGTTCGTCGTCGATCGTGCGTCAAAAACAAAGTTTTTAGTGGACACCGGGAGTGATTTGTGTGTATATCCAGTGAACGCGCTCAGTGAACCTCGTAACAAAACTGCGTACCAACTAAGTGCCGCTAATGGTTCTAGCATCGACACATACGGTTACTTACAATTAAAATTAAATTTAGGGTTACGTCGTGATTTCCCCTGGCGTTTCGTAGTAGCTGACGTTACTAAGCCCATAATAGGGATAGATTTTCTCGAGCATTACCGGCTCATGGTCGACGTAGGTAACCGTAGGCTAGTCGATGGTACAACCAATATCAGCGCTGTAGCTAGCATAGTTGATCCTAGTTTACTTAGTTTAGTATCGAGCGTCAAAATCATGACTGGTTACTCTAATACTTCTTCTGATAAATATCTCGCAATTCTAGCTCAATATCCAGAAATTACACGTCCTGCTGGTACACCAGGCAGCGCCAAACATCACACAAAACACCACATACGCACCACCCCAGGTCCTCCTGTATCTTGTCAGCCGCGAAGACTAGCACCTGACAAACTGAAAATCGCAAAGCAGGAATTTGAGGTAATGTTAGGTAACGGCACAGCTCGTCCATCGGACAGCCCTTTGGGCGTCTCCTCTGCATTTAGTGTCGAAAAAGGATAACGGCTGGCGTCCTTGTGGGGATTACAGATTGCTCAACGCACGCACTATACCCGATATGTACCCTATCCGCCATATCCAAGATTTTTCCCACTATCTATCTGATTGTAAGTTCTTCTCCACAATCGACTTAGTTAAGGCGTACAATCAGATCCCTGTGGAGGAGCAGGATATACCGAAAACTGCCATCACGACACCCTTCGGTTTGTACGAATTTCCTTTTATGACTTTTGGTCTGAGAAACGCAGGCCAAACTTTCCAGAGGTTTGTTGATGAGATGACCCGTGGCCTAGATTTTTGTTACCCCTACCTGGATGATTTTTTAATATATTCCAGGACTCAGGAAGAGCATGAGAAACACCTACACCAAATTTTCAGCCGCATGCGAGACTATGGCGTATTGATCAACACTGCGAAATGTGTTTTTGGTGTCCCTGAGGTAACATTTCTAGGCTACACTATATCCGAAGCTGGAACTAAGCCTCTGGAAGGCAAGGTCCAGGCCATCGTGGATTTCCCCGCTCCCAGAACGATAAGAGAGCTCAGGCGATTTTTGGGTATGGCTAATTTTTATAGGAGATTTATTCCCAACGCCGCAAAAATCCAAGCACCCTTAAATGCCCTTCTGATAGGAGCGGTGAAACCTTCACAGCCAGTAGACTTAAGGAGATTCGCTGCAAGCTTTTGAGGATTGTAAAAAAGTCTGTGCTCAGCAGCTCTTTTGTCACACCCCAAAACTGGAGCCAAGTTAGGACTCGTCACTGACGCATCTGACAGTGCGATAGGTGGAGTCCTACAACAATTACAGGACGGAACTTGGCAGCCTCTAGCCTTTTTTCTCACGGAAATTGAGCCCCTCCCAAAGGAAATACTCACCATATGATCGGGAACTCCTGGCGATTTACGAGAGCATTAAGTATTTCCGGCATATGCTGGAGGCAACACACTTCACGGTGTATACTGACCACAGGCCGCTTTGTTATGCATTCCACCAGCGGAAGAGTAACTGCACGCCACGTCAGTACAGGCACCTAGACCTAATCTCGCAATTTACCAGCGATATTCAACACATTTCGGGCCGAGACAACGTGGTTGCAGATGCTCTTTCGCGCATTGAGGAATTGCGAGCACCTGTCGATCTAGAAGTGTTAGCACACTCTCAAACCAGCGATGCCGAACTCGCAGACTGTTTAAAAGGTGACAATTCCTTCACCTCGTCAAACGACAGATCCCTGGCAGTCGCCAAGAATTGTACTGCGACGTCAGTACATCGAAGGTCAGGCCATTTGTCCCCAAAATCCTGCGAAAGCAGATATTTGACTGTCTGCACTCTATGAGTCATCCCGGTGCGAACGCTACCGCCAATCTGATTGCGGAACGATACGTCTGGCCCAGTATGCGCAAGGAATGCCGCGACTGGTCTAAGGCGTGTTTAACCTGCCAACGCACGAAGGTAACTAGACATGTCATATCGCCTCTAGGCACACATGACTTACCTTTGGCGCGCTTTAAATACGTCCATTTAGACCTGATCGGACCCCTACCTCCATCCGGAGACTATCGTTATTGTTTGACAATCGTCGATCGCTTCACGCGATGGCCGGAAGTTGTCCCTCTAACTGATATCTCTGCGCATACTGTGGCCAAAGCATTTATATCGTGCTGGGTATCCCGATTCGGCTGTCCCACCGACATCGTTACTGATCAAGGCAGGCAGTTCGAATCGGCGCTGTTCCAACAGCTAGCCAAAACCATAGGTTTTAGACACCGCAGAACAACAGCGTATCACCCGCAATGCAATGGCTTGGTGGAGCGTTTCCACCGGCAGCTCAAGTATGCAATTACTTGCCATAGCGACCCTAATTGGACAGAATCCCTACCATTTGTGCTACTAGGTGTCAGGGTGGTTTTCAAAAAAAAGACCTTAACTCATCTTCGGCGGAGCTTTAGTATATGGAGAAACCTCTTCGTCTCCCTGGTGATTATTTTGACACCGGTAATATAGAGCATACCACCGATATCAATGATTTTTCAGCGCGCTTAAGGTCTTTGGTCGAAAATATCCGCCCTGTCCCTACTCAGCACCATACGACCCGAAAATTTTTCATTTTTAAAAATCTGGCCACATGTACTCACGTATTTTTAAGGGATGACGTGCTGCGTGGTTCGCTTAGACCAGCCTACACCGGTCCTCATGAGGTCATTAAGAGGGGTGATAAATTTTATAAAATTCGTATAAACGGTAAGAACGTGACAGTATCTGTCGATCGCCTAAAGCCGGTCTTCATGCTGTCCGACGACACCGTTGACCATTTTGATGAACAGCCTAACTCACAGGTCAACTCAACACCCACTCAAACTTGCACACAACAACCTAAAGAGATTGTGCGTACAACTAGCTCGGGAAGACGGGTAAGATTCCCTGACTATTATCGCCCGTAGACACGGTCTCTGGAGGGGGTGATGTGGGTGCTCCCACTTATTTTCTATTATTTATATTTTCATTTTATATACACGAATTAATATAATATATAATATCGTATGTTTATTACCTTTCTTTCAACTTTCACACTTACATTTCATACATTATTCCCATTCACAAGTTTTATGTACAGACAAGATTAATTCACGGGCATCGCCGCGGCAAACCCGTTGTGTTGTTGTATGTATGGTGCGGACCGGTTGGACCGCATCATATCCGTATAACTATACTTGCGCGTACGCCGCCGCGCCGCGCCGGCCGGGATCCGCTATCGCTCGGTCAAATAACCAGTCTCGATTTGGCACTGCCGCGCGACGCCCGCGTCAATTGTACTTAGCTTTTTCCGCTTGCATAATCGCATATTACTTATTTGTTATTTCATAGAACTGTGCCTATTTTTCTATTCTATATCTGTGCGTGTGTATCTTGTGACTTTCTTCTGTTTTCGCTTGTACTGTGACTATCATCCTTCATCTTTCTCCTTCTGGAAATAAATATATTTGGGTACGTGGACATCCGCTTTATTTATTGTTCACCACGTTCCTCACACACATTAGATAGCTATTATAATAACGAACAATAATAAAAAACAACTGAACATTAATTTTAGGCATTGAAGTCACCATCAGTATTCGATTCTGCACTAACTAATCTATGTCCGCAGCGCACGCATCCTTGTCGCTCTCACGTCAAAACTAGAATCTCTCTTTCTTTGTCTGAACATGGCGTCAGTGATTAGATTATTTGGAAAAATAATTGAAATATACTAAACAATCAAACTATTTTTGCATACACACATGTGATAAGAGATCCCTTGTACTTTGTTTACTTTAGAATCATAATTGGTACACTTTCGAAACACACACGATGGAATTTTTAATATATTTTGGTAAGGACACAGGAACTTACGACGCGGTACGCTCGACGAGGCGCTGGGCGCAGACTGATTACAAGACGTTCCAATTGGGTCGTATTCGAGTCTTCACAGCGCGCGCGCCTATAACATATCTGCCTCTTGTTTATATAGTACTAGCTTTTGCCCGCGGCTTCGCCCGCGTGAATTTCTCTTCCCACGGGATCAGTGCTTTTTCCCGGGATGAAAGGTACCCTATGTCCTTCTCCGTACTTCTAACTATGTGTATGCAAAATTTCAGGAAGATTGGTTCAGTACATGAAGCGTGAAGAGGTAACAAACAAACAAACAAACAAACAAACCAACAAACAAACAAACAAACAAACTCACTTTCGCTTTTATAATATTAGTTAGGATATCATTGATACGAACTAAGTTTGTTTAATGTTTCTAATATAGTCTTTTGTCCACATGATATAGATATTGTCTTTTGAATACATACTTTTCACTTATTTTTATTTTTGCACACTTTATAACACTTTAGTATTTTTTTAATGCACTGCACTTTAATCTGCTATAAATACTGGCGGTGGCGCTGGCATTGATAAGGCGTTGTGTTAAGACACTACAAAGCGTCTGTCAAATGCTACTTTAGTTTTTTTCGTAGTATCGCCGAATCTCAAGTGTACTGGTGTGACTTTAGGGACTGTAGGGACTGTTTGTTTATAAGTTGAACCGCACAGTTCTTTTTACCGTGCGACCGGATCTTGTAACTTGACTTGGAATTATCGATGCCGACGTCGTTGATTTCGTCGAAACCTTTGTTTCAACAGGGTTGTTCTGTTCTCGTTTCGGCGCAGGCGGCGGCGGTTCGGATGCTTTGATGGTGTCGGTGTCAAGTGACTGCTCCGGGGAATTAATGATAGTGTAAGCTGGTTTAAGCCTATCAAGTGAGATTGTCGAATACCTGGAACCCATTCTAACAATATAATATTTTGGATGGCGGCTAAGAACTTTGTAGGGGCCCTCGTAAGGTGGCGTGAGAGACTTACGAGCTTCGCGTCGTACAAATACATACTCTGTGTCTTTGATGTCCTTATGAATAAAAATTTTTCGTCGGTCGGTTCGGTGCGAAGTAGTGGGTTGTAAAGTTTCTAATGTTTCTGTTAGTTTTTTGTGTATATTCGGTAAAGTTGATATTATTTTCTCTGGGAGTGAAAAAATCTCCTGGCAATCTAATGGATTTTCCAAATGTCATTTGCGCTGGACTGAAACCGATGTCTTGTTTAACAGCTGATCTTAGTCCCAGCAGAACTAATGGTAATTCCTTTGCCCAGTGATTAGAGTCTTTACACCGTGCCATTAGAGCTGCTTTTAGCGTGCGATGTACTCTTTCTATTTGACCGTTTGCCTTTGGATTATAGGCAGTTGTATGTATTTTTTCGATACCCAGTCTTTTTGTAAGTTGACTAAACAGCTGAGATTCGAATTGTCTGCCTTGATCAGTGCTTAGTCTTTTGGGACAGCCATATCGCCCTATCCAATTTTCTAAAAATTTGTCCGCGACTGTTTCCGCTGTAATGTCTCTAGTGGGGATAACTTCAATCCATTTCGTTACTCTGTCAATGATCGTGATGCAGTATAAAAAATCTTCAGATGGTGGTAATGGGCCTATGATGTCGATGTGACAATGTTCAAAACGCTCTGATTTTTCGAATTCACCTAATGGTGTTATTGTATGGCGTTGTATTTTTGATTTTTGACATGGTATGCAGCTTTTTACATAACTCGCTACGTCCGCATTCATACCTGGCCAAAAATATCGTTCAGTGATAAGGCGTCGAGTAGCGGTTACTCCTGGGTGGCTGTATGAGTGTACTTGACTTATCGCTTGTTTTCGAAATTCATTAGGTAAATAAAGGCGCGCATTATTTGTTGATGTTTCAAGATACTAACTCTTGTTGGGAATAAGGCAAAGTGAATGTTTTGAATTGTAAGTTTTCTTTGCAGCGTAAACTTTCTAATTCCCGCATCTTCACTTTGTCGTTGGTGAATTTGTTTGTAATCAAATGCTTCTGGTAAATGAATTTCTTCTATTCTTGATAAAAAATCTGCGGCATTGTTGAGTTCTCCTTCTATGTATTCTATATTTGTGCAAAACTGAGAAATAAAATCTAATTGTCGTAGTCTTCTTGGTGAGTCCGATTTTGATTCTTTTTTTGATAGTGAATAACAGAGAGGTTTGTGGTCAGTAAGTACTGTAAGATCCCGACCTTCAATGGTGTATCGGAAATGTTTTATTGACATGAATATGGCTAACAGTTCTCTGTCATAGGTACTATATTTCCATCTGAGTGTTAGTTAATTTTTTTGAATAGAATGCGAGTGGTTGTAATTTTTTATTTACTACTTGGTGTAGAGCGGCTCCTATGCAGGTGTTTGAAGCGTCTGTAATTAATATTAATTTAGCGGATGGATCCGGGTGCGCAAGTAATGTGGCGTTTTTTATCATTTGTTTACATTTGTGGAAAGCGTTGATTGCTTCTTCGGTCCAAACAATTTTGGTTTTATCCTTCTTTTTTGAATTGTGTAGATATTTATCTAAGATAGATTGAGTGACAGCTGCTTTTGGAAGGCTACTTCTGTAGAAGTTTATTAATCCTAGAAATCGTCGCAACTGTTCAATAGTCTCGGGTTGTTCGTAATCTGCGATAGCTTTAACCTTTTTCTTCTTCCGGCTGTATGCCATCGCATGTGACGTGGTAACCGAGAAATTTGAGCTCTGTTTTGCCGAACTCGCACTTGCTTGTATTTATTGTAATTCCGTACTTATTAAGACGTTTGAAAACTTCTACTAAGTCTTCTAAATGGGATTTTGGATCGCTAGATGCTATCAAAGTATCGTCTAAATAGGTAAATGTGTTTTTAGTGCCTTTTAACACTTCATTTATGAATCTTTGAAAACTTTGCGCAGCATTACGCATACCAAAGTTTAATTTCAAAAAATTCGAAACTACCAAATGGGGTAATTATTGCAGATTTAGGAATTGCGTCTGGCGCTAAAGCTATAAAATGGTACGCTCTTCGTATATCGATTTTTGATAATATAGTTTTTCCTTTTAAAATGTAGGTAAAGTCCATCAACCTAGGTATAGGGTATCTATCGGGTTCTGTGATTGCGTTAAGGCGTCTATAGTCGCCGCAAGGCCGCAACTCGCCGTTTTTCTTTTTTACTACGTGTAATGGGTTAGCCCATGGGCTCGTTGACGGTCTGCATATACCTAGGTCCATCATACGTTCGAACTCTTGTTTGGCGGCCTTGTATTTTTCAGGGTTGAGTGGCCGCGCTTTTTCGTAAACTGGTGGACCGTGTGTGATGATATAATGTTGAACGTTATGTTTGGGTATATCTTTGAATGATTCCGGTTTGATAATATCTGGATATTTTTCTAGTATTTTATGGTAGGGGTCGTTGGTGTTAATAGCCCTGATAGTAGGGTCCGACGTCTCATTTGTGGTCTGAATTGTTTTTGTTATATTTGTCAGTTTATCCACCAACTTTCTACCATGTAAATCAACTAGTAGTTGATTCTTGGCCAGAAAGTCGGCTCCGATGATGGATCGTTGAACATCCGCCATTACAAATGTCCAACGTAAAGGACGTCTTAGGCCAAGGTCCAATGTGATACTTTTTCTCCAAATGTTTTTTAATGGGGGTACCATTGGCTGCATAAAGTGTGTAATTTGTTGGCTGCATAGTACCTTTTTTGCAAGCCAAGACGGAGACGTCGGCGCCGGTGTCTATTAAGAATTTGGCGCCACTAGAAAAATCTGTTATGCATAGGCGATATGAAGTGGTGTCACCAACGCTCGCCACCGTCGATGACAAATTTAGTTTTTTTGTTTTTTCACGCACTTGTCGTCACCGCATTTTGTGGCTTGATCACCATAAATAAAATGATAAAGCATTTGAAGTTTGAATCCCCCGGTTGAGCTTTCTGTGTTCTGTATTTTTCTTGATTGATTCTCGCACGTGATTTCGAACGCGTTCTATACCTATTATTACGCGAGTAATTGTATTCAGGATCCCTTGATCGGCGTTCAGCGAGTAAAGGTTCGAATTTACGATTCATAGCTGCAATTTCCTGCGTTATGCACTTTAGGTGTTCTTCTACAGAGTTACTAACGCTATTTACTTCTATTGAGTGTTTCGTTGTTTCGATAATTTTGTCTGCAATTTGCGCTATGTCATCTAGCTCTACATTACTGCAAGCCGCAATTACCGCTCTGACTGTGCTTGGTAATCGCTTCATCCACAGTAGTTTGATTGTGTCTTGTTGCACCTTATTCCTACCAAGTTCCTTCATTTTTCGGAGTAATTGGGAGGGACGTTGGTCACCGAGTTCGACCTCGGTGAGCAGTTTGTGTAGTTGAATAGTTTCCGACTCCTCATATGCATTAATAAGTCTAGCTTTTTAGTGCCCCATATTTGTCTAACTCGGGTGGGTTCTCAAGGATATCGCTAACCTGACTTAACTCCTCTCGCCCCAGCTTAGCTACCACTAATTGAAATTTTTGAATGTCACCTGTTTTTTGCGGCGCGACGATTGCCTCGAACTGGTGGAACCAAAGCCTGGGTTGTGTCCTCCAAAACTCTGATAGCCGGGCTTGAATGGTGATGGAACCGGCTGCCAGTTCTGTAGTGATGGCTGTAGTGTATTCATGTTTATTTTACTTTTATTCTTGTCTATTTTACTATTATAATTACTTATTTAGCTCAAAATGTTCTTTTTTACACTTTCTATTGTAAAATTTCTACGTTGCTAGGGAATATTTCTTTAAACTTACCGCTATATCTTCATTTTTTGGTTGTTTTATAGTATATATGTTTTTCCAACATATTTAATGTACTTTTCTACACTTTTCGATGATCACTTCTTTAAATTTTATTAAAATTATTTATGTCTTTCCTTATTATAAACAATTTTGATTGTCAAGGATTGTGACAAGTCAGATTTTATTTTTCTAAAATTCTATAAATTTCTATGCGAACCTCTTCACAAATGTTCTAATTTCGTATTTTATTTGAAAATTATGAAGCATTACGAAATTCTAAATCGAGACCTATATAAAGACACTGAATGTCAGACCGGGGCAGTCTTCATCTTCTGAGAAACAGAACGGTACGAACTATAAAGGTCTTGTCTCGGGGCCTGCTGACCCCGGGACCCTGCAAGCCTTCGCGTCGTTAATCAATATCTAACACGAAGAAGTTGCTGTGACCTGTGATTGCAGTCTGGAATAAAGGCACACACTATCGCCTGCCACCCCTGCTGTGCTGCTGTGACCTGTGGCCGAAGCCTGGATTAAAGGTACTCACTTTCGCCTGCCATCCCTACTGTGCCGCCAGTACATCTTCAACCCTATTGTGCCGCCGGACAAACTTTACCCCCTGTCGGGATTTCCCCGACTATCCTGTCCGTGCCGTATCCGTAATTTTATTTGGAACTCTATCCGTGTCTGTGCCGTATCCGTGATTTCTTTGGAACTCTGTCCGTGCCCGTGCGGTGTATTTTTATATTTTAAATTGTATTTTTTATTTATTTAAATTAAATTTTAATTTCTCTTAAAAATCTGTTATTATTACATAACAGTTGGCGCCCATCGCATCTTTTGGCTCTGTCTCTCCTCTAAATTCTAAAAAACACACCTACACGTTCTCTTAATTTTGGCTTAGATTCTCGACCTTAAACACTAAATTAACTTCACACTGGTCTCTTTTTCACATTGAACTCATTAATACTCAATATTTATTCAATAAATATTTATTTTATTGACTAACTTGACTTGGACTTAGACTCTATAACTTGACTTTAACTCTTTACTAAACTAAGGTACTATACTTAGGAACTTTACTTTGTACAAGTACTCCTAAACTTCTACTAAAAATGTCTCGTCCAATTGCATATAGTCTGCTCAATAAAGCCGAGTTAGAATACGAAGTCAAGGTTAGACTGGAGGAACCAGCTGATAAGCTCCCTCAATTAAAAAAACAAGTCGTTTCGCTTACGCAATCTATATTGAGCGATGACATTATAGATTCTCCTTTTGCCAATTGAGGATGATCTCAACGGGATTGAAGCTACATTAACTTACACTGAATTAAAATTAGTCTCACTTGAGTCGGGTAACTCAAAAATTCTTCCTAAAATAGAGACTTATTTAAATCATCTACACTATCGCTTAGATAGAATTGATTTAGATTTACACAGTGATAAAAAAGAAGAATTTGATGTCCTCAAAGATAAATTTGTCGAAATTGAAAAACGATTTGAACCTTTTACTTTTCTGAACGCAGAGCAAACTGTTTCCACGCCCACTCCACCCCTACCTCAAATTACAACTTCACCTCTTCCTCAATCTTCTTCTGTTCTCAGTAGTTTCAATCCTGAAATCCTACAAAATTTAATACTTCCTTCTTCCTTAAACGACCTAAAAAAGATTTGCTATGATGGTAAAACCTGTCCGAAATCTTTTCTTCAAAAAATAGAAGAATTTCGTATTTCTCGAAATATTTCGAAAAGAGAAACTTCTAAACAAAGCTTTCGAAATTTTTTACTGACAATGCTTTTACATTGGTTTAGATTTCAAAAAGAACTAAATTCTAACTTAACTTGGGACGAAGTTACTAATCTTTTGATAAGAGACTTCGGTGAACCTGACTACGACTACAAACTACTAAATGCCATCAGAATCGAACCCAAGGTGACAATGAACCCATTGTAATTTATATCCTCAATTATGTTCGGTATGTTCTCACGTCTTACAAAAAAACTTTCCGAGTCTGAGAAACTCGAAATTTTACTAAGGAACATAAGACCTTGTTATTCGATGTTCGTAGCCTTAAAAGATGTTGACTCTGTCGTTTCTTTGATCAATACCTGTCAAAGTTATGAGAAAATTCTAGATAGAGATAAAAACTTTAAGGAACCTGATAATGAAAATAATTCTTTTAGCTCAGAATTTAATTATAAATTACCTTCCCCTTCTACTTCTAATGCTAAACAATTCTTCAACAAAAATAATTTTCAGTCTCAGTTTCAAAAACATACTTACTTTAATAAAAATAACTCTCAGCCTCAATCGAAGCAATCTGTAAATACAATTAATAAGTCTGCTAGTGTATCTCCTAACCCTAATATCTATTGCGTACGCTGTCGTACCAATGGTCATTCTCTTAACGAATGTCCTCAACCTAGATTTTTAATATGTTTTAAATGTGGTACAAAGGATGTTAAAACTCCTGATTGCCCTAAATGCAATGCAGGCAAATCTTCAACTAATTCAAAAAACTAAAATGTGACTTGGATAATAAATTTAATCATAAAGATTGGAATGATTGGTTATTAACAATAAAAAACTTTTTCCTCTGTTATAGAACTTCTTCTGTTCTCTATGAGAATGAAAAGGATTCTAATCGTCCTTTTATCAATGTATCAATTGATAATGTTTCATTATCAGGACTTTTAGATAGTGGCAGTTCTTTAACTATTTTAGGAAAAATTCACATCTTGAAATTCTGAAATTGGGTTTCTCGTTATCCAAGTCTAAGTCGGTTGTTGTGTCTACTGCTAATAATCATAAACTCAAATCTCTAGGTCACTTTGATCTTCCTATTACTTTTAATGGTCAAACTCACTTAATTAGAGCTTACGTTTTCCCAGAAATAACTCCCTCACTAATCCTTGGGGTAGATTTTTGGAAAAAGTTTAACTTAGTACCTAACTTATTTTCTACAATATTTAATAATAATTGTCTTGCAATTTCAGACGATAAAAAAATTTTACCTTACGATAATCTTTTTAAATCTCAGAAGGATATCGCTGATGATATTATTAATCGTTTTAAAAGTATTTCTTTTGAAGAAAAGGGTGAGTTAGGTCGAACTAACCTAATTTGTCATAAAATCGATACTGGCGATAATCCTCCCATTAAACAACGCTCGTATAGACTTTCTCCTGTAAAACAACATGCGCTAATCAACGAGGTTGATAAGATGCTTGAATGGAAAGTTATCGAAAAATGTGAGAGTCCTTGGTTATCTCCTGTTTTAATAACCCCTAAAAAGAATGGCGAATGGCGATTCTGCGTCGATAGCAGAAAACTAAACTCTGTTACTCGCAAAGATGCTTATAGTCTTCCTTTAATCAATGAAATACTGGATCATTTAAAAAATGCTAAATACCTTTCTAGCATTGATATTGCTAAAGCTTTTTGGGAAATTCCCCTAAATCCTGCTGACAGAGATAAAACAGCATTTTATGTCCCTGGTAGAGGAATGTACAGATTTGTTGTCATGCCCTTCGGACTTACTAATGCTCCAGCTACTCAACAGCGTCTTATGGATACGTTATTTACTCCTGAATTTGATAATAAAGTCTTTTGTTATCTTGATGATATCGTTATTATTAGCGAATCATTCGAGGAACATATATCGCTTCTAATCAAAGTATTTGAAAAACTATCTTATGCCGGTCTAACTATTAACTTTGAAAAGAGTGTATTCTTTAAAAACGAATTAAAATACTTAGGTTACGTGGTAAATGAACACGGTCTTTGTGCTGATCCTAAAAAAATTGATTCTATTCTGGAATACCCTATTCCATCTTCTCGTAAAGAAGTTCGTCGATTTTTAGGAACATGTAGCTGGTTCCGTCGATTTATTCCTAATTTTAGCACTATTGCTGCTCCGCTTAATAAACTAAATAGTGGTGGTAAAAATGCTGCTAAATTTATTTGGAACTCTGAAGCTAATCAAGCTTTCCTGAAATTAAAAGAAGCTTTAGTAACTACACCAGTACTTTCTTGTCCTGATTTCAATCTCCCTTTTTCAGTGCACACTGATGCATCAAATTTTGGTATAGGAGCTATGCTTACTCAAATAAAAGAAGACAAAGAAGTTGTCATAGCTTATATGAGTAAATCTCTTAATAAAAATGAACAAAACTATTCTACTACAGAGAGAGAAACCCTTGCTGTTATCACTGCTCTCGAACATTGGCGTTGTTATTTAGACAATGGCAGACAATTTGTCATTTACACGGATCATGCTGCTCTAAAGTGGTTTCTAAATCTGTCAAATCCTTCTGGCAGACTTGCTCGATGGACTGTACGTCTATCTTCTTTTAACTTCATTCTAAAACATAAAAAAGGTAAAGAAAATGTAGTACCGGATTTGTTATCTCGTTCAAAAAATCTATCGGATAATAAAACTAACTTAAATGTTTCAGTTTTAACGGTGGAAGAACAGTATTGTGGCTAAATTGACTCGATAAATAGCACTTGTACACTGTCAATCACCACATTGGATCGAATGCTGGGAGCATTCGCCGTTAATATGCGTTACAGACGATTTAGACAATAGAAACAATGCACAGATCACTTACCACGTAGGCAGGCTTCTAGCACGATTCCTCACGAATAGTTCTTCCTTTAGACACCTGGCCGGCCAGCCACACACGATTATAAAGTTCCAAAAACACTGTTGAGCACTTGAAGTTTGATTAGGATAATTGAGTAAAAAAAGATGTAATGTTTGGTGCGCGCGCGCCTTCGATTCAACGTCCAGACTCCGAATAGTTTACTGGTTCTGCCACCAGCCTATGGCGCTGTATTCCAAGACGCCGGTAGGATAGTACATGCGCCGGCGGTAATCCGGGCGCTCCATTGGCTAAATCGCCTGCAGCACGACGAATCATGATGATTGACAAGTGCGTCGATAACGCGCGCGAAATTCGAATTGAAAAGTAAACGAAGTTTACGTTGAAAACGGAACATTCCGCCCACCAAAATACCAATGGGATTTTCCCAGAGTAAGAATAAGAAACGGTAATTAACGATAAATATGTTTAAGTTACTATCCTAAACTTAAAAGCTAAGAAATGCTAAGTTATAACGATTATACGGATGGTAGAACACTCTTTTTGGGCAATAATGCGGGATACTTCTGTTCGAAGTCAAGATCGGAGTGCGCTAGGCGCCCGCCTACTCTGAGTATACCCTGCTCGTCCAAAAACGGGTTTAGTTTACGAAAACTACGAGGTAACTGTATCTTTGATTGTAATTTGGATATGACATCCGAAAAACAACGTTGTTGGAAATGTTTCACGATAATTAGTAACGCACGATGACGCTCAGCGTCCGTTACGAAAAGATTATCTGATCGCGGAACAGTGTTACGCATGTTATTACAAAACCTGCGAACGTAAGCGATAATGCGACAGATTTTATCTAAAGAAGAAATATTTTTCGAATAGTCGATCAATTATAGAAGTTTGGTTTACGCTTTCGATTTGATCCGGAAACGAGAACTGTGGTGCGACGCTGCTCAGAGAGCACCGCATTGTCGTCGTTTGAACGATTTCTCGATGTATCGATTGGCCACTCAGACTGTGGTTGAGACAACCACTCTGGGCCCGCCCACCATAGGGCATTGTTCAGCAACTCGTGAGGCAATTGCCCACGCGAACAAACATCTGCAGGATTTGTGACAGATGGTACGTGCCTCCAGCACTCGGTCGGCACGATATCTTGAATGTGACTTACGCGGTTTGCAACGAATGTCACCCAGCGAGAAGAAGGAGCTCGCAACCAGGACAAGGTAACGGTGGAGTCACACCACATAAGTGTCATGAACAGGAATCCGCAGCGTGCCCTTGACAAATTTGATAAGGTCTGCGAGCAAAAGTGCACCACACAGCTCTAGGCGAGGTAACGATTGACGTTTCAAAGGAGCTACACGAGCCTTAGCACAAACGAGAAAGACGCGAACGGAGCCGTCAGACTCGGTAACGCGCAGGTATATAACGGCGCCATATGCTGCTTCGGAGCTGTCACAAAATCCATGCAGTTGATATGATTGAGCGCTATCGGTAGCGTATTTACGTGGAATCTTAAGATTCCTAACTTGAGGAAGCTGTTCGGAGAACTTTTCCCATAGAGAGATAATTTCCGGTGGGGGCTTATCGTCCCATGAAAGACCTAGAATCCAAAGCTTTTGAATAAAGCATTTAGCTTGAATTGTTAAAGGAGATAGAAAACCCAGAGGATCGAAAATTCTGGCAACCTCACTCAGAATCGTTCGCTTGGTGCACGGTTGATTAGATGGATTTACGGTAAAGACGAACGAATCCGAAGCAGGCTCCCACTTAAGGCCCAGAACCTTGATAGTTGTGTCTTCAGTTTCCGGTAAAAGTGATTGCTTCTGAAAGACACGCTCTCCGCGGGAAGATCGCTAAGTAGCTCGGGTCGGTTACTCACCCACTTTCGGAGCTCAAACGAGCCAAGACCGAAAAGAGCGATGAGTTGAGTTTTGATTTCTCTGGCGTCCTTCAGCGATGAGCTTCCGGATATGACGTCATCAACGTATATGTCGGAAGTTAAAACGGTTTTGGCCTTTGGGTACTTGTGACCCTCATCGTTGGCCAGTTGCTGAATAGAGCGGCACGCCAGGAATGGAGCGGAAGACACTCCGTACGTTACGGTATTTAATACGTACTCTTGAAGAGGCTCATCTGGGTGAGCTCGCCAGAGAATACGTTGATAATCACGATGTTGAGGAGCTAGGTTGATTTGACGGTACATTTGGCGCACGTCTGCCATGAAGACAATTGCGTGCTCACGGAAATGAAGAAGGATCTCTACGATATTTGATTGTAGCTTCGGTCCCGTCAGCAGCGAGTCGTTTAGCGATTTGGAAGTTGCATCTTTAGCCGAGGCGTCGAATACAACGCGAAGCTTCGCTGCAGCGCTGTCGGGACGTAGCACACAATGGTGCGGTATATAACACTTGCCTTGACCCATTTGCTTGGCAGGTACCAGAGTCATGTGACCACTGTCGATATAGTCAGTCATGAACTCCACGTATTGTTGGTTTAAACTGTGATCGCGATACAGACGCCTTTCAATGGCATGAAAGCGTCGTAAGGCTATCTTCTCGAGAACCTTCAAAGACTGGCTCCTCGTCGTCCTTGAAGGGGAGACAAACTACATATCTACCTGTCTCGTCACGGTAGTGATTACTGAGAAAACTATTTTCACAGCGTTGCTCTTCTGGGGTCAATCGGGAAGATTGTGGAACGTTATCGATTTCCCAGAAACGTTGAACAATTTTGTTTAAACTATCGTCTACGGTAGAAGGGGCTACTCCTAGTAGACTGGACGATGCGAGTCTGGACTTCCCAAGAAGAAGCCAGCCGAAGACTGAGTTGAAAGCTCGCGGTTGAGAGGCGTTACCCTTCAGACGTTGTTCGAGAAGTGACTCAGCAAAGACGTCGGCACCTAACAAGACGTCGATTGGACCAGGGATGTCAAAACCAGGATCAGCTAGCGGTAGTGTTTTGACCTCCTCCCATCCTTTCGTATTTAGCCTTGCTATCGGTTGATCTCCGCAAATGCTCGGTATGACGAGCATTCCCAGACGAAACTTTACGTTACAGTTGGTGCCAATGTCGCATGTAACAAAGCCACTGACTGAGGCAGGGCTGCCCCCTAACCCATAAACGTTGATATTACCAGTTATAGGTTTTAGATTTAATCGTTGAGCGGCGTGAGCCGTGAGAAAATTGTTTTGACTGCCGGTGTCAAATAACGCGCGAAATGTATGAAATTCACCAGAAGCATCACGAATCTGGACGAGAGCTGTTGCCAGTAACACGGTTGTGGTTACGGTTGGATCAGACTGAGTTAACGAATCCTTAGCCACTAAGGTCGCCGAGCTTGCCGCCGGCTCCTTATGTAGCAAAGTGTGGTGTTTACGTCTACATTGTCGACATGAAAACATTGATGTGCACTCTCGCACTGAATGGGATGCGTTAAGACAATTGTAGCACCATTTCTTTTCAGTGGCCACAGCCATGCGCTCATCTATTGATTTTGCCAAAAAATCACTACAGGCCGAGATGTGATGTTCATTACGACAGTAGGCACATTTACGAATCGGAGTGCTCGAATTATGAGCAGGTTTCGCTTGTTGTTTATCACCAACATTTTTATGAGTAGTGACGGTGGGAGCGACAAGCGAATGCGTGACGTTATGTCGCTTGAACTTCTGTGAAGTTCCCGGTGTGTCCTTTGAAACGTTAGCGGTTTTATTGGTAACATTCGGAAAAGTGCGTGTCGCGAATTAATGCTTCACCTTTAGAGTGTAAGAATGCCCTTAAATGGTTATACTGTGGAAGCTCAATATCGGTATGTTTTTCCTCAAACTCGCGTCTTAATTTGGTATCGAGTTTGGCCAGAACATTATAACAAAGAACAAAACCCCATTTATCGGTGGGTAATTTTAAAGTTTTTAAAATTGTTAAGTTCTCATCGATCGTGTCTAAGGCGCGTCGAAAATCTTGAGCGTTCGAAGTCTTTAAACTAACGTCCAAGATATCACGCCAGCACGTAAACGCTAATTCGCGTTTATCTTCATAACGGGACTTGAGAGCCTCGTACGCACTTAAATAATGTTCACTTGCAACAGGAAAAGTTCTAATGAACGATAAAGCATCACCACTTAAAACTGACACGAGATAGTGAAATTTCTCAATATTACATAAGGAGGTAGAATCATGTATCAACGCGTTATAAGTTGCAATGAACTCAGGCCATTCCTTGATAGCACCGGAAAAAGTTGGCAACGAAATTTTTGGTAACCGCATATTTCCACTGTGCGAACCGGTCAATGAATTATGTTTCGAAGTGTCAGCTTGTTGAGATGAACGTTGTTCAAATTTTCGTTGAATTGCCAACACTTGAAAATACAATTCGTCAAATCGATCCTGAAGTTCATCGTCCTCCTCATCGGCATCATCCTTAAGAAGGTCCAAAATAATAAAATGGGAGTCATGAAAACTATCAGCAATCGTTTTTATTTCATGACAATATGAAAGAAATAACCCTACTTGTGATTCATCTGTATTGGCAAAGGTACCTACTTCCAAAGCCTTCGTTAAGCGATTATATGCTATAGTTCGTTTACGTCGCAAACTGGGCAAAATTATTAATAGTGTACGTATTTTCGATACCCTTTTTAATAGTAGGTTTAGATTTACGCCTTGATAGTAAAGACATAATTAATATCAAAACAATAAAACCTGATAGCAACAAATATTCGGATTCGATAAAAAAGTTTAGTTGCGAACGTCTTCAGCGAGACCGCGTTCACAAGAATCGACGAGAATCACTGGGGCGGTATTACACGACAACAGGTAATATTGTCACCTCGGTCACCTGAGTTTTAAATTGAAATAAATTAAATTGATAAGGATGAATTAAATGAGCGTTAGGAACACTAAAAACGGTTTGCGATATTCGTTAATGTACGGTAAATAAAAAAATAAAAATCAGTTTTTTTGTAAAAACAAAAAACTATGATTTTTAACCTAAAACGGTAATAATGAAAATGTGAACGCACCAAAATTCGTTGAAAATATGATACGATAAACGATACAACGTCACGATAAAAAATATTTCGTAATTTGAAACGAAATAAATTTTCGATAAATAAATATCAAGAGGAAACGTTGAACGGTTGGAAAAAAGTAGTCGAGTTATAACGAACTATCAACATAAAATTATGAGAAGGTGGATTTGCAATATTGTATTATTGCGAACGGTAAAACGGTAGATAATTTTATGCTAATAAGTATAAAACGACAAAAGAATTTATTTTCAACAAATATTCTAGAAACTGATGGAAGCCATCTTAAATCGATAAACGGTAGGTAAGGTACTCAACAAAACAAAATGGAACAAAGACTTGTTTTCCGATTAGTAATTGAAACAAAATGTTATGTTTATTCGTTTTAGCTGTACTAGTAAGTATAATAAGCGTGGAATACGGTAAATGAAGTAGCAATTACTAAATCGAATTGGTATTTGGCGGCAGACTGAAGGTAGGTATCCAAAGTTCCCGGGTTTTCGGCACCAAAAAATGTGGCTAAATTGACTCGATAAATAGCACTTGTGCACTGTCAATCACCACATTGGATCGAATGCTGGGAGCATTCGCCGTTAATATGCGTTACAGACGATTTAGACAATAGAAACAATGCACAGATCACTTACCACGTAGGCAGGCTTCTAGCACGATTCCTCACGAATAGTTCTTCCTTTAGACACCTGGCCGGCCAGCCACACACGATTATAAAGTTCCAAAAAAACACTGTTGAGCACTTGAAGTTTGATTAGGATAATTGAGTAAAAAAGATGTAATGTTTGGTGCGCGCGCGCCTTCGATTCAACGTCCAGACTCAGAATAGTTTACTGGTTCTGCCACCAGCCTATGGCGCTGTATTCCAAGACGCCGGTAGGATAGTACATGCGCCGGCGGTAATCCGGGCGCTCCATTGGCTAAATCGCCTGCAGCACGACGAATCATGATGATTGACAAGTGCGTCGATAACGCGCGCGAAATTCGAATTGAAAAGTAAACGAAGTTTACGTTGAAAACGGAACAAGTATAATAAAGTTTTACAAGGCTGTCAAAACTATCCTGATAGTTTTCCAAACTATACTATTAAGGACAATAAGCTTTATCGTCTTTCTCGTTCCCTTCATACTATAACGGATGACTTCGTATGGAAAGAAGTTCCTCTTCCTGGTGATAGAGAAAATCTGATTAAAAGTAATCATGGTTTGCCTGGTGAACCTCACCTTGGAATTTTTAAAACCTATAAAAAACTTTCTTTATATTATTGGACAGGAATGTTCAAAGACATTGCTCAATTAATAAGTGAATGTGAGTCTTGTCTTGCTTATAAGCATCCTAATCATTCACCTTATGGTCCCATGGGTAAACCTAAAGTTTGCTCAAGACCCTTCCAATGTATTTCTCTTGATTTAATGGGTCCTCTTCCCATGACAAGAAAACGCAATCAACACATCCTAGTTGTGAATTGTTGTTTTACTAAATATACTTTAATCTTTCCCCTTAAACGTGCTATCGCCAAAGATATTATCGAATGCCTAGAAAACTTTGTATTTCTTATACATGGTGTACCTCAAACTATTATTATGGACAATGGTTCTCAATTTCAATCTAGAGAATTCAAAAAACTTCTCTGGATAACTATAAAATACCTTTTATCTTTTATTCACTCTCTGATTATTGCCCGCAAGTCAATCCCACTGAAAGGTATAACAGAACTATTGTTACGGCTTTAGCGTCTCTTGTAGGTGATGATCATAGATCCTGGGATATTTTTCTTCCAAAAATCCAATATGCTATGAACAGTACAGTTAATGCAGTAACGGGTTATTCCCCAGCATTTCTAGTTTTTGGCAGGGAAACTATCAGCTGTGGTTCTGTTTATACTCCTACGAATAACCTTTTGACGAATTTACTTTCTTACCTCGTGATATTTATGCTACTAATATAGGATTACTTGCGACAATTTTTGACAAAGTACAAGTAGCTCTATTTGACTCCCATACTAAAAATAGTGTTCGATATAATTTACGACATACTATAAAAGAATTTAATGTCGACGATTATGTTTGGCGTAAGAACTATGTGCTCAGTAATGCCGGTTCTTACTTTAGTGCCAAATTAGCACCTAAATTCGTTCGGTGTAAAGTTATACAAAAACTCTTCTCCACTGGTATATATCCTTGAGGACGCTAGCGGTTCTCGTGCAAAATGGCACATAAAGGATATCAAGACTTAGAATTTATTTTAATTTTACTTTTACTTGACTAATGTATATACTTTATTTTTGTTTGTTCCCATCTTCAATTACTAGTTACATTTTTGGCATTTTCTCATTTCCTTTCATTTTCATTGCTATCATCGGCTCTTAAGCCACTAAAGAACTAAACTTTAATGTTCTACTACATCTCTACACAGTCCTGTGTTGAGTCTTTACCTTGCATTACTTAATGCGCACTACTCTCTTTACGCAAGTTTGCGTTGCGTACTTCTTTATTTATTTCTTTCTTTGAGCGGTTGACAACTCATAAAATAAGCCCTTGTTATACCTAAGAAATACTACTATACTTATATACATTCATTATTCCCTGTATATATTTTCATCATATCTTTATTACATTACTTTCTTTTCTAATGAGCGGCTGACTACTCATAAAATAAGCCTTCAGTCATATCATATTCATATATCATTCATCATCAATGGGATTTCAGCGTGAGCGGATTACAACTCCTTAAATAAGCCAACTGTTACGTAGTACTACTAGGCAGGTACTTATCTTGGAGTAGGAGCCATTGACTGTGAGCCCTACCCCTAAGTTTGATCGATTTTAGTATGAAAGGTTTATTGTAATATGAAAGATTTAGTACCTATGATAGGCTGGTATGAAAGTGTTGTCTATTAACCTTCAAAATTTTCACTTAGTGTTAAAATTTTCAGGGTTTTGGGGGAAATGTAGTGTATTCATGTTTATTTTACTTTTATTCTTGTCTATTTTACTATTATAATTACTTATTTAGCTCAAAATGTTCTTTTTTACACTTTCTATTGTAAAATTTCTACGTTGCTAGGGGAATATTTCTTTAAACTTACCGCTATATCTTCATTTTTGGTTGTTTTATAGTATATATGTTTTTCCAACATATTTAATGTACTTTTCTACACTTTTCGATGATCACTTCTTTAAATTTTATTAAAATTATTTATGTCTTTCCTTATTATAAACAATTTTGATTGTCAAGGATTGTGACAAGTCAGATTTTATTTTTCTAAAATTCTATAAATTTCTATGCGAACCTCTTCACAAATGTTCTAATTTCGTATTTTATTTGAAAATTATGAAGCATTACGAAATTCTAAATCGAGACCTATATAAAGACACTGAATGTCAGACCGGGGCAGTCTTCATCTTCTGAGAAACAGAACGGTACGAACTATAAAGGTCTTGTCTCGGGGCCTGCTGACCCCGGGACCCTGCAAGCCTTCGCGTCGTTAATCAATATCTAACACGAAGAAGTTGCTGTGACCTGTGGATTGCAGTCTGGAATAAAGGCACACACTATCGCCTGCCACCCCTGCTGTGCTGCTGTGACCTGTGGCCGAAGCCTGGATTAAAGGTACTCACTTTCGCCTGCCATCCCTACTGTGCCGCCAGTACATCTTCAACCCTATTGTGCCGCCGGACAAACTTTACCCCCTGTCGGGATTTCCCCGACTATCCTGTCCGTGCCGTATCCGTAATTTTATTTGGAACTCTATCCGTGTCTGTGCCGTATCCGTGATTTCTTTGGAACTCTGTCCGTGCCCGTGCGGTGTATTTTTTATATTTTAAATTGTATTTTTTATTTATTTAAATTAAATATTAATTTCTCTTAAAAATCTGTTATTATTACATAACATGGCACTGGTGATAAGTTGAGTTTGAGGTGGCGGCGGCACGTTTGAAGCGCCTGCCGCACCCAGGAGGAGTTTGTACTGGTCCTCCGTGGTAGGGTTGGTGGTTGGGGAACTCATGATGTGGTGGTTGCACAACTTAATTTCACGTCGGGGTCACCAATATACTGTGATTGTGTATGAACAGTATACTTAAATTGTCTCTGTGTAATTACTGTAATATTGGAAGTGTCTAAGCGTGTTCTGTCTTAAAAATAGTTCATTTGGGCACTAGAAGGATCACTGATTAAAATACTGGATTGAGTTGACTGTTTAATATGGACGCCGGAGAACTACTAATGTAGTCTCCGCTCCGTTGAAGTAACATAAACAATTAAAACAAACATAAGTATATATATGACATAATGGTACAGTGTGATGTAGGTACGTAACCCTACACTTAGTACCCCTCGCAGTCTCCCTTCCACCTCGCGTATTGTCACACAAAGTTTCTTAGAGAAATGTCATTAGCACACGTCCTCTTTGTATTTCGTCCATGGTTATTCCTGTGAGGTTTCCCTACAAGATTTCACTGAAATCCTCCCAAAAACTCAAAATAAAGATGATTAAAATTGTCCCCCAAATCCGTTTTTTTTTTCCAAAAAAAATTCGGAGGGATTCGCACCCATCTGGCAACACCGTCTGTGATCTTGATAATGCTTATAGTGTTTGTAGCATCGATATTATTATTAGTACTAGTACCAAAGACTTTACGGGATGCTAATTTAACAATACTATATTTTATAACAAATACATATGTATAATATTTATAAAGATAAATATCCAAAACCCACGTCAATCTGAAAAAGATTATTTTCCATCTTGACCCGAGCCCGACCGGGGATCGAACCCGGGACCTCTGGTGTGGCCGTCCGGCGGCGCGGCGTGATGATCGTTAGGCAGGCCACGGAGGTCGTCAGTCGTCAGAAATGCATGGTTATATGTATATGTAATTTGCACAACAAAATTAAAGTTCAAAAAAAAGATAGTTCAATTTGAAGTCGAATATCTCAGATTAGTAGGTATGTAAAGTAAATAAAATCACTGCAGTTTAGATTCATTGAACTCAATATATTTGACAGACATATTCAACAAGAAATAAGACACTTCAGTGTGACCATAATGTCTGCAGTAGCATAGACTAACAAACGCCGCTTCACACTGCAAGTCCTATATTTCTTAATTTTGTTAATCTTGGACCTGGTAATCCTTTGGTAAGGATATCTGCCACCATATCTTCAGATGGCATATATTCCATATTTAAATGATGCACATGCATGCACTCTCGCAAAAAAGTCAATCGAAGATCCATGTGCTTTGTTCTCCCACTTCGCTCTTGCATATGGCTAGCGCCGCCTGGCTGTCGCTATACAAAGTCATACCGCGTTGTTCTCTGTTAGCGATGTGATTTAACAGGCTTTTCAAATGTATTGTTTCTTTCGCCGCTTCTGTTAGGGCGATATATTCCGCTTCTGCAGTGGACATGGCTGTTGTTCTTTGCTTCTGCGATTGCCAACTTATACAGCCATTTGCCATTATGAAACAATATCCTGAGTATGATTTTCTGTCGATAGCGCACGATGCCCAATCAGCATCGGCCATATCGTACATATTTTGACCAGTTTTGGTGTACAGTATACTCAGTTCTTTTGTACCTTGAAGGTATCTCAGCACTCTCTTAGCGCATTTAAAATGTTCTTGTCCGAAACAATTATTAAACTTCGATAAATAACTTATAGCATACATGATATCTGGTCGTGTAGCTACAAAGTGAGACGCAGACAAACTAAATTATTGTTAGTAAGACTCAGTGAAGAGTTACCTGAAATTAGTAAAAGCATTCACTGAAGCTATAGTACATTCTTCTAATTCACCAGATTCTACTTTAATTCACAATGCTAAAGAAATTGAAACAATTATAGATACGCTGCATTGAAAATCCTGCAAAATTACAGTAATATCAAAAGAAATAAAAATCTCGGTCTCAGATAAAAAACCACAACCCTATATTCTGATGAAGTTGGCTTTATTATTGACTCGAATATGCGTGGATACATATAGATTAATACCAAGATCTTTTCAGAAGGAGATATCCTGCGTATCCACCTTATAATTTGGTTCATGATTCTAAATCTTTGTGCTACCCTAAAGATGAAATCCTAATGAGTGAGTTCGAGGCTTCTGTTTCGCTACAAGGACTTATAGATCACACTTTTGAAATTCATTTCAATCATTCATTCAATTCATCTTTAGGGTAGCACAAAGATCATGAACCAAATTATAAGGTGGATACGCAGGATATCCCCTTGTGAGAAGATCTTGGCGCATTAATCTATATGTCTCCACACTTATATTCGAGTCAATAATAAAAGCCAGCGCTTCATCGGGAATATAGGGTTGTGATTTTTTTTATCTGAACCGGATTTTTTTATTTCTTTTGATATTTCTGTAATTTTTGCAGGATTTTCAATGCACGTATCTATAATTGTTTCAATTTCTTTAGCATTGTGAATTAAAGTAGAATCTGGTGAATTAGAAGAATGTACTATAGCTTCAGTGAATGCTTTTACTAATTTCGCAGGTGGCTCTTCACTGAGTCTTACTGGCAATAATTTAGTTTGTCTGCGTTGTTGACGGCAACTAAGAGACTATTAACTATTTTGCACTTCTCGGACTAGGAAATGAAGCGGGACTCTTAATTTTTATTATATCAGGAAGGTCATCAAAAAAATCTTTACTTAGCCACATTTTATTCCTTGTTTCAAATAAAAAAGTATTTCTTTTACACTCCTTATTATATTTTGTTTCCGCTTTGTTAATAAATTTTCCTACTGCATCAAGCAGAGCTTTTTTGTCTTTTTCATCGATTGCCTCAATGGCTTAAGTTTGTTGCCAAGTAACGCGAATACACTGTCAATCCCATCAGAGTTATTCAAGTCAGGTGGCCGACGATTTTGATAAATATGACGGCTTTTAGCAACAAACTCCTGATAAATTGCCAATCGCCAATTACAAGATATAGTACTTCCACTACTCATTCCCGCAGAAGTACTGGCTTCTATTTGTCCAGGACTAGTTTCTCCTCGTCTACTTGCGAACACCTTCGGAGAGGGAAGGTGCCGGCTGTGGCGCTATCCACAGCATCACATTCTCCTAACATTCTTGCGGTCACCTCCGGAGAGGGAAAGGTGCCGGCTGTGGCGCTATCCATAGCATCACATTCTCCTAATATATTTGCGGTCACCTCCGGAGAGGGAAAGGTGCCGGCTGCGGCGCTATCCACAGCATCACTGGCGGCGGAATGGGTCTGAAACGGCTCCATGTCGCCTCACCCCGTTTTCCAGGCTAGATGTATTGACATGGGGTTTTAGCTAACGCTTAACGAGGGTGGACCCCTTCCACGCAACACCTAACCCTTCATCGAATAAATTAAAATGGTATAACCTAATAAAGGTACTAGAAGACATAACAATCAAAAATATCAATTTTAATCTGACGTTACTATAATAAAATTATTATATAATGATAATTGTGCAAGAAAAGGATAAATACTAAAATGACCAACAATACTTTATAACTCGTTACCACTTATATTAACTCATTTTTAAAACAGATATCTGTTTAGTTTGATGACAATACATTATTATGATAAGCATAACCTGAAGGTGCACCAAATATCAGCTCCTCCAGGGTTAACTGCACGGACATAAAATTTTTGTCATGCACTCAATCCTCAATCAATGCCTTTGTCCAGCAGTGGACGTCTTTCGGCTGAGAGAGAGAGAGACTCAATCCCCAAGATCTACCTGGTGACGATTGTAAAAAAACTTATTTTACTTTCTGCTCCACTGTACTTTTTGCCGCGCACGAAGCCGCGGGCAACAGCCAGTAATACAATAAAATCGTCCAATCCATTGTATTTTTAATTTTAGACCTTACTAAAATTTCATAGCAGTAAATGTGTATATGAAATATTGCTATTACAAAATTTCAGGGGTTTCTCTAGGAAATATTTGGAATCGAATTTCTCCGAAATCCCACGGAATTAGCAGCTGGTTTTTTTTAGGAAGATAGACAGCCTAATGCTCTACCTTTTAAATAGATTTTTGGATGCTAATAGCTTGAATTATTATAGATATTAAAATAAAACCATTTTAATGAAATAAATTATTATTTCGCCTTACGCTTACATTTAAGACTAGGGGTGGCGACAAAAATAGGTTTTAAACTCTCATTACGTAAAAAGTTGGGCAAATAAAGTAATTCTTCCGGTAGAAAAAATATTTTACTTTCTAAGTAAAAAACATTGACTAACTTAGGTTTGAGTTTTCTCCAAACTATAAGGAATTTCCACACGGAAGTTTTGCTATCATTATCTTAGAACAACATAATGCGTCACATTTTGAGCTTAGTTCGAAATGTCAGGTCCGAAGGGTTCTTGGAATACTGTGCTTCTTCAGAGGTGGTCGTCTGACGCCGAGCCTCGCTTTCCTCTATGATTTTAATTTTAAGATCCTCAGGGGAAGGTAGGTGATCTCTAGTCTCCACAGCAATCCTGAAGTTTTCATACGATGCGGGCAGGCTATAAAGCATAATAATGGACAGTAGGTCTTTGTTTAACTCTATATCCATATTCGCCAATTTATCAACCACGTCCATAAAACTGTTTAAATGATCTCTTATGTCTTCGCCATTTTCGGGCATTTTTTCAATATTAATTGCTTTAGCAATGTTGCCTTTCGGGCAGGCCCTTGGCTTTGATATATTTCTTTGAGTTTTTCCCATAGCTCTTTTGATGTTTTGTAATGACTTCACTTGTTTTAGTTCTCAGAAGTAAAAGTTCAGATCGAGCTAGCAAATCATCCTGTGCGAATTTATTTTTCGTATCCACAGTAGCATCGCTCGCCAAGACATTTTCGCCACTTACACAGCTCCATAGTCCCGCTTTGATCAGAACAGCTTGCGCTTGAATGCTCCAAGTGTCATAATTTTCTTTAGTGAGCGATTCGATTTTATAATTTGTTGCCATCTTGAGCCTTTTCTTTTTAGGCAGTAATTTTAACTACGCTCTGCTACCATTTGAGAGGTGTATTAATAAAAGTAAATAAAATCACTGCAGTTTAGATTCATTGAACTCAATATATTTGACACATATTCAACAAGAAATAAGACACTTCCAAAGAACTTATATATTTATAATTTCTTTGGACCATGGAAGTAATAAGTACACAAAGTACTTATTACTTCCATGCTTTGGACACTTCAGTGTGACCATAATGTCTAGGTATCTACACACGGCCCTAAAATCGGAGGCGATATTGGGAGAGCGATAGTGGGGGTAAAATCGGGCACGACTCTACACACGTCCCTGCCTGCTAGTACGCAACCGACCGTGTAGTGAAGCGCGCGTCAATATGCCGCCAACGCTTTCAAAATACCAAAGAGTAGGCCTCGCTTTGGCACTTGCTACGGCGGTGCAACCAAAACAAAAAAGAAAAAGAAGGACCTGGGCAAAAACTTGGTTGTTAAAACGAGAGGAATTGAGCCACATGAATATAATGATGCATTTAGAACCACCAGATTTAAAAAACTTTTTAAGAATGGACATAGAGTGTTTTGAAGAGCTCCTCAGTATGGTAACACCATTTATAAAGAAACAAGATACTTTGATGCGAGAGTCCATAAGTCCAAGAGAGCGACTTACAGCTACTCTACGTTTCCTGACTACAGGTCAAAGTTATGAGGATTTAAAATTTATTATTATATATATAATATATTATATATTATATATTATTTCTTGAAAGGAAAAACTACCTCTCGCCGCCCGTCACGCACGCGTACTGCGGCGAAATCGGCCCGATCTTGCCACACACGGCACAACAACGCTCCCTGCACGATTTTCGACCCTAAATCGTAAGCTCGCCCGAACCGATTTCAGAGTTAGGGGCAATAATAATAATTATGCTGCCGATTTGCCTACACACGACGCGAAATCGGGAGCGATCTAGGGCGCTCCCCTCCACCGACCCGATATCGCCTCTGATATCAGGCCGTGTGTAGACCGTTTAACAGTATTATACCCACAGACATATAATAAAAATTTTACTTCTGTGATTATACCTATATTACTTTTTTTATAATAGGATTCTAATCATACATTGAAGTTTTTTGATATCAGATTTATTTCAAGTGTTCAAGATAATTCCACCAAGCAAAGCAATCTACAATACGATACGCAATAGCGAATTTGCGAGGTTTAAAAGATTTGCTGCGCCATCTATTGATTTTTTTGTGAACTATCATCTTGTATGAGAATTTAAAATATATGGATTTATAGCGGTTTTATTGAATTTCACTATGTTGTTCAGACAAAAAAGTTGCGTCTTAATAAGAACAACAAAAATGTCTAATGACATTTTTGATTTTTTTTTAAATAGCTGAGATATGACATTTTTTTGATATATTTCCGCCATTTTTTAAAATTTCGAAAAACTGGCTCGACCAAAAAATTCTATATAATTGCCGAACCTGCTCACAAAACAGGAGAATCGGTTCAGAAATGAGACCTCTAGGCGATAACATCCGGACAGACAAAAGAATTTTCGGCAAGAAAGAAAGAAACTGAGACGCTTCGCTCGCTCGGTCAATAATAAGCAGAGCATAATGTCGTAAGTGCCTACGACCATAACATTAACACTTTTCCCGTGGATTAATACATTTTCTATTTAGTTTGTGATCACATACCATCTTTTTTTCGTCCATGTAATAATGATAAATAGACTATCAATAGGTACCAAGTTACCTATTGCAACAACACTAGCTAGTTGTTTTGTGATGTGAATGTGAACTTGTGATTGCGATTTTGCGTGCGAGACTGTGAGCCGTGCGAGTGATTGCAATGCAAAGTTTCAAGTTTGCAAACTGACCTTAGACTATAGAATTAATAGACTCGGCACAACAAGCTTTAGCAAACAGTAGAAATGCGGCCGGTCGCCATGTTTTGTTCCTGTCAAAACAAGTACGTAGTGGTTCGTCATCCTCAAACAAATATCACAACATATCGATAGATGAATGAATTGTGATTTATTTTATTCTATTGAGATCTATGTAATAATATTTATTATAAGGTATACCTATAGTCGGT
Organism: Ephestia elutella; assembly: GCA_018467065.1. Classification (NCBI taxonomy): domain Eukaryota; kingdom Metazoa; phylum Arthropoda; class Insecta; order Lepidoptera; family Pyralidae; genus Ephestia; species Ephestia elutella. Next base: position 2,253,612 of record CM031584.1, read on the forward strand.
TTCTTTTTTATGATTTTAGATTGCCAACATGTAAAGAAAGAAAAGAACAGTGGCTGGATACAATTGGAATCGAAAATTTGGATGTTACAACCAAACATATTTATATTTGTTCCCTGCATTTTGAAGAGAAATGTTTCAATCGAACTTTAAATGTAAAAAGACTGCACGACGATGCTTTGCCTTCGAGTGAGTTGTTGGTGAGTTTTAATATGATGATTACTCAGAAACAGAACAAAAAATGTTATAATCTATTCAACTATGTAAATAATGTTGATCTGTAATATATGAAATTATTCAAGTAGGTAAGATCTATGTTTAATTTTTTAATGCAATGATAATTACTCAGAAACTGACAATATATTCTATTCAATTGTGTAAATAATGTTGATTTGTGATAGTTAGAAATTATTTACAGTAGGTGAGGTGAAGACGTATTTTTGTAAGTTTTAATTATAATGATACTTCCGAACACAGTAGCCTAGTCAATTAGGCAACATACTGTAAACACTATCTCTGATGTGAGTAAATAACTGAAAATGTTACATTGAACATACTGTGATTTTTTGAATACGAATAAAACCTGTTGATTTTGAAAAAAAAGTTGTGGTTGTTTATTTTTTTGTGTTCCTTCCTTTTGTGTTTTATATTAAACCTAAGCTATGCACGCAAAACAGGTATAAAAATCTCTAAATATTTTACGCATTTTCGTTTCATAACCTTCATTATTCTACTGCGAAATTTTATTATGGTGAAGTCGAAGTGCATTTAATAGCTCATATTATGACGTAAATAAAAGCGAGGAAATATAATAGATACTTACTCAACAAAAATGTCGAATTCTATGAACACCATGCAATTAAATTATCGATATCATCATAATCGATAATAGTAATACGCGCTGCTCTACGGCAAGCCGCCATTTTTGTTTCCGACTCAAGTTTAGGTATGCACGATTTTTTTGTAGGTACCTATATGCATGGAAGTAATAAGTACCTTTGTACAACTGGAAGGTTTACTTCAAAATCCGTGACAAACAAAAATGAACTTAATGTTGAAGACAATAGTACTGTTTTTAAAATAATCATAGTTAAAATAAAAAACGTGCCCGAAAGAGAATCACTTTCCCGTCATTGTGTCCCTTTCACTCAGTTGCTATGTTAAGAATTTACTTCTATTTAGTAGAAAACGTTTACAATGAATCAATGGAAATTCGTTGTGTAAGTATTTCTTATTTATTTACTAGATACCATCTAGATACAACTATTACTTGAAATCATTTTCATTAGGCAACATATTGGAAGAAATCTATACATATAATAAAACAGTAAAAATATTTTGTCTGTACATGCAGTATTTTTTACTGAAATAGATAGAGGGACACTTAAAAAGAATAATAGAAAGCAAAAAAATTTTTTTTTAATTTTTTATCTGTCTGTCTTTCTGTCTGTCTGTCTGTCTGTATGTATGTACGCGTTTCACGCAAAAACTACTGGACGGATTTGAATGAAACTTTTTTTGTTGTATAGCTGCCTGGCAACATATAGGCTATAATTAATTTTGAAAACTGGAACACCTGATGAAGAACCTTAACAGAACAGCTAAACTATAAGAAATATGGAAATGGTACCTTTGCAAAAGTTTATCAATCTGACGAGCATTTTCTATTGACGTATAAAAATCGAAGATCAGGATCATCTGATGAAGAATTCCAAGAGACCAGCTTCACTATTACATATATGGAAATGGCGCCTTATCAAAAGTCGTTCAACCTGATGAGCATTTTCTATTGACGTATAAAAATTGAAGCTTATGGAACATGTGATGAAGAACTCCAAAAGACCAGCTACTCTATAAAATAAATGGAAATGGGGCCTTAGCAAATGTCGTTCAACCTAATGAGCATTTTCTACTGACGTATAAATAGCCAGGACACGGGATAAGACAAAGAGGGACTCGGGGTGGGAGTGGTGGTACACGGGAAATTGTAGATAACGAGCAGATGAAGATCGTTTATTGAATGAAATATCACTTTTGATTCATTTTAACACCGTGACTGTACTACGAGTACCTAATATAATTGGATAACCAGAGATCTGAAATTTTGAGTAGGTACTGGAGTTTAGGTTACTATAATTTGGAACACAAAAAGATTTTTCATCTAAGCGAAACTCACGCGGGCGAAGCCGCGGGCAACAGCTAGTTAATTAATAACGCCTTTAGTCCACCCACGCGTTCGCATACGGCAACGAAACTTCAAAAAACTTGTCAGTTGGATGAGAGCGTTTCGTATATGCTGTGTCTCGTTCAAACTAAGCGAGATTAGTATAGTTGCATCCTTATCAGTACGTTCGCACGTAGCTGCGAAGTAGCTGTTACAATGACGACGTAGGCGATTCGCTAATGTCATGTTTCGCTTCGCAATGCGTCATGTAATCAGAAATAAATGCGATGCGACGTGCAAAAATATACACCAATATATTAAAATATAAATTCTTGATTTCATTCTACAAAACATGCCATATAAAAACCGGCAGTGTATCGCAGACGTTTCGCAATCGCAAGCGTTTCGCAGTGAATCGCTTTCGCATGCGAACGCGTCGGTGTACTAAGGGCGTAATAGCATGAAAAACTTTCTAGTTATGGAAATAGTAAATATTTGCAATACACTAGCAACACAAATTAAACAAAATGGCTGCTTTTTTTCTGTAGCGCGTGAATTTAATTGTTTTTAATAATTATTATTATTGGAGATTGAGAATGGTTAATAAATGTTGTGCTATTAGAGGTTGCAATAAAGAAATCATACCCAGGTTGTGGGATTTCCTTCCACGGGTAAGTTTTCATTTCTGGTAGTAGGGTGACTACATAATAATTATAAAGAAAATAAATGTATCCTAACAAAATTTTTTTTTCAGATTACCGCAAATATAGAATTAAGAAAAAAATGGATTGGGATGATTCGTGGGAAATTAACTAATAACTCGTAATATGTAGCTTACATTTCCAACCTGAGGATTACCGGGCGGATTATTAAACTGGCTTTACGCTGCTGCAAGGAGAGAAGTATTGGGCTCAGACGCCTTATCTGAGGATGATCTGAGCGACATAACAATAGGGCAGTTATTAAAATCCTGCAAAGTAACAGGTAGATTCAGTGGGTCGCCACCAACGTGAGTTACCAGGTGACTCAAAACCCTATACATACGGGTCTCGGGGAATTGGGTGAAATGGTCCCGGCATGAGTGGACTGATCACCCGTCTGAAGCTTGCGCTGGCGTCCCCAATAAGTAAATAAAATAAACAATAACGTTTAAGTAATTAAATAAATCGTATTTTTAACTTGAGTATTATTTTACTTAGTTTATAAATAGTACTATATTTTATTGAACCTATGGAATAGCTACATATTTTTCTAGTAGCGTAATTGTAGGGGCGTAAGAGCGCAAACGAGCGTAATTTTGACTCACACACAACTCACGAAAGTAGGCTCAATTGCCTTCACACTGACTCATGACATGTGACATGTGGTTCACTGGTCCTAAGAATTTTGTTTAACATGGTCACCCTCGTCAGAAAGGGACGCGCCACGATTTCGAGCCTCTCTTTCGGCTCGCTTTTCTAGTCTCAGTGAACCTTCCAGTTGTACAAAGTACTTACTACTTCCATGCCTATGTCATGTCTATTCTTTTATCTATAGTCCAAGAAACTGACAGACTGACAGTCTCTTTGCTGACAGTTCTCGTCTGTTTATGTGTGTGTGTGGGTGTGTGTCTTGCTTGTCTGTCTGTTTTATTTTTATTTCGGTTGATTTCGGGCCGGTAGGGAAGTGTCCGGAATTAAACAAATTAATGCCGTACGTTTTCGGCCGCCGTCTTTTTGGTCTTTTATATTGACGAGTGTAAAATTACGTTGATACAAAATGGGTTTCGATAACGCGCGAATAGTATTAGATAATCCAAATAATACCTACTACGCCGGACAAACCTTGAACGGGCGGCTTCTATTTTCGAGAGACAAGGTCAAAAAATTCAGAGGTATGTGTGTACAAAAAAAAATAGTAGAGCAGAGGTCTCTGCATTTTTGGAGAAACTTTTGTAACTATGCAGAGGTTTCTTGAATGGATCCACTTTTTTTTAGAATTTTGGGATAAAAGTAGGTAGTCATCATTACTTTCTATGAACTGCTGGGTATAAGCATCCTTTTGTCTATGCCAACCTTCTCTAATCCTGGGCCATCGCATCCAGTTCTAGCCAGCAACCCATAAAATTATTATATTTTATTTTTTCAAGTAGGTAAGTATATTCTATTTGTGTACCACATCTCATCAAAATCTGTTTAGTAGATTTTGCTTAGTAACTAAAATTTTAATTATTTTAATTTAATTTTTTTATAAAAATCCTATGTACAGTCACAAGCATTGATTTGTACACAATTTTAGACCTTATCTTATTGTCATAAGGACCAATGTGTTTACATAAAATGCTTGTGACTTCTTTCCTTGTACCTATCTGATGAAAACCCTAAATGTAAAAAATCCTGTAAAAGTTTATAAAAAATATGGCTGGTGACAACTGACTGAATTCTTGTACATATTGTAAATATCTCATCTCACTGGATTGACTAGAATACCAATCATGTTTAAACTTAGAATTGTTTCGGCAACAAAGAGCCTGAATGAATACAAAATAGATGATGGCCTTGGCAGTAAACTATTTGAATATAGACCCTAAGCTTATATAGCACTATGTTCACTTTAGGTTGGCAAGTGTTATAAACTCATTGACTGGAACAGCCTATTAATTATACAACATATCCAAATATGTATGTCTAGATATCATAAAGCTGTATCAGATGTTAGTTTTAGTGTTTGTAGACTTCATCACCAAAATTACTGAAATACTATGTTGCTTTTTCGTATCAGACTAGTTGTGCTAGTGGCTTCACTTCCGTGGGAATTTCGGGAATCCGGATAGCCCATAGCCATTCTCATGAACGTGGCTCCCATACACAGAAACAATTTTTCAAATCAGACCAGTAGTTCTAGAGATTAGCATGTTCAAACAAACAAATAAACAAATTCTTCAGATTAATTAGGTATATTACTAGCTTTTGCCCGCGGCTTCGCCCACGTGAATTTCTCTCGGGAACAGTGCTTTTTCCCAGAATGAAAGGTACCCTATGTCCTTCTCAGTACTTCTAACTATGTGTATGCCAAATTTCCGAAAGATTGGTTTAGTAGATAAAGCGTGAAGAGGTAATAAACAAACAAACTCACTTTCACATATAGTATTAGTTAGGATTTGGATAGGTGCAGTCGACATCACATCAACTTGCTTAAATTCATTGTAAAAACGTTACTATTACAGCTACATACAGTCCATTCTAGCAGTTTGACATTAAGCTGTACCAATTAGATAATTAGTTACTAAGTGCTGTACAATACATTAGTACATGTGTACATACCTACAGTACAACTACATGTACTTATAGCTACAATTGGCCATTTAATTGATCTTAATCCAACTAAAATTGTCTACTACGAAAGTTCAAGGCTTCAATAAGCTTTGCCTGTTTCTTTTTTTTACAATGAGATACCTATTCACACAATAACCTTGAACTGGCATGTGTGTGCACTAATTTATCTTATCAAATTCAAGTTTTGGAGAGCAGATGTTATATTATCTTAACTGATGTTTTTTTTTTCTTTTTGTGGTAAATACTGACATATTTCAATGAAGATGGCAAACCATATTCCTCTATTATTTTTTATGAAACAAAACTGCTTTCTAATATTTTTATTACTTTGGGGCTAAATCCAGCTCAATCACTGTGATCTATGTCCCTACTAGCTTTTGCCCACGGCTTCGTCCGCGTGAAGTTTCCACAGGGAACAGTGCTTTTGCCCGGGATGAAAGGTACCCTATGTCCTATGCGAAATTTCAGAAAGATTGCTTCAGTGGCTAAAGTGTGGAGAGGTAACAAACAAACTCACTTTCGCATTTATAATATTCAAAGATATTAAATCTTTGGTAATATTAGCTTTTGCTCGAGGCTTCGCCCGCGTAAATTTCCCACGGGAACAGTGCTTTTTCCCGGGGTGAAAGGTACCCTACCCTATTCCCTTCTCAGTTCAGTACTTGTCACTTTCCAGGCATCTATGTCCACATGCGAGGTTACTGCAAGGTCCACTGGACGAGTCGGGAACGCAACCCGCACTCTCATAGCGAGCACGACCGCCACCGGACCGTCAACCACGACTCCTATGAAGATTACTTCGATCATAAGATATATCTGAGCGGCAGCTCGTCAGGTAAGCCAATTTTATTTTATTATTTTATTTTTATAGGAAGACCAACAGCTACAATTTTAAATTTAAATGTATAAATACTCGTAGAATAGTTAGCAAAGGAGCCTCTTAAAGGTCCTCACAGATAAAAGCAGAAGATTTGGGGGTAGATTTCTGAAAAAAGTAGCCTCTTCTGACCTCAGATCTTCAACTATATCCATACTGCAAAATAACCAGAATACAATGTTGCTTTTTCTAACAGACTAGTTGTGCTAGTAGCTTTGCTTCCATGGGAATTTCGGGAATCCGGATAGCCCATAGCCATTCTCATGAACGTGGCTCCCAGAAACAATTTTTCAAATCAGACCGGTAGTTCCAGAGATAAGCATGTTCAAACAAACAAATAAACAAATTCTTCAGATAAATTAGGTATATTACAAGGTTTGCCATCTTCATTGAAATATGTCAGTATTTACCACAAAAAGAAAAAAAACATCGGTCTAACGGTTTAGCCGTGAAAGCGTAACAGACAGACAGACTTTGTCATTTATAATATTGTATGGAAGTATGGATTTGACCGCCAGGTGTTCCTACGAATGTGTTATTATTATCATTTTTTACTGTAATTAAAATAATCATTATGTTACGTCACGCCTATAAAAAGATTACGAAGTTTTTGTTGTATCTTTTTGCACAGAGGTTCTTTAAAATGGCATAAAGCACTAAAAAAGGAATTTTGGAAATTCATCCCCTTAGGGGTGAAAAGGATGATTAAAAATTCACGCTGGCGAAGATAAGAGCTTGTCTTTGTGACTTCGACTGTTTATACAGAATCAACATCATCTCTGCCTCTGCTACGAGAATTCAAGTGCTGGACATTGAGCACTACATTTTGGGCCTTTCCACATTGAGCCGCCGATTTTTCTACCGGTCATACTTTTTCTGCTTTCTACTGGTCAGTTTTTGCTTGTATGATTTTCTATTTTAGTTTTCCAAAGAGTAGCTAAAATAAAATGAAATATAGAATAGGCAGAAAAAGCCCTAGGCTTTAAATCCGCCGTTTACATTTATGTAATATAATAAATAATAAACAGCTAAAAGGGTCAGAATTTTGATGGATGATTATCATGCATTTTGACCTAATATTTTTTAATAAAACAACCAATCGTCCCTACTCTCAATTTTTTCGCGAAAGTGTAACAAATGTTACGAATATTAAAGTTTGCATGGTATGTATAAATATGTATATTGGCAGACAGATTTTGTTGACCTGTTTTTAGCTAGTATAAGGCTACAGCTTTCCTACGCCTCAGCTGGAAAAATATGTTTGACACTATGTTTTTATTGACCATCCTGTAAACATATTTTAAAGGAGTAAATGATTATGATTACAGCATAAGGAATTTTCCCACCTGAGCGGAACAAAGAAGTCTAAAAACCCCACCCACTTTGAGAACAGTCTCTCTTCCCCAGGCGACCACCACTTGCCAGCGGGCCAACACGATCTGCCCTTCAGTATCCGCATTCCTGACAACTGCCCGTCGGCCTTCGAGGGGGAATACGGCCACGTCCGCTACGAGCTAAGAGTTGTAGTGGACAAGGCGTATAAGACCGACCAGGAGTTGACCGCTCCTATCAAGATTCTGGCGCCATTAGACTTGAATATGGTGCCGAACGCCAGAGTAAGTGTCTTGCTGCCATTTTACACCCATAATAGGTTTCCTAGGGTCCCTTTGCGTAAGGAAACTGGAGCTTCTTCACCCGAACCTATCCAGATCCTTTAGAAAGCTAGGCGATACTGATGGTTTCGCTGTTCATGTCTGGTCTTGCCAAGGATCTTTATAAAATTAGCCATGGAAGACGGTTTCTTCAGCTGCCATTCATAACCTCTCACTCGACAGCAATCGAGGGAGTATACGGCACCGTCCGCTATGAGCGTAGCGTTTATGTAATCCCTTCCAGTATTCAGAACCTCCATACATCTGAGCTGCGTGAGCATTTAAGCGATGAAACGGCTGTTTTGATAGCATAAATGCTACCCTGATTTCAGTTCTGTAATGCGGGAGGGATTACAGAAGCAAAATAAGGATGCATATATGAAAAACCTTCCAGTATTCAGAACGCCAGTACTTCTGAGCTAGAATTATAGATATGAATTAAAATTTAACAGAAAATGCTCGATAAGAGCTATTAGAAATTATTACGAAACAAAATTTAATTGAATGATATAAACTTACGACAAAATAATTATTTATATTAACAACACATAATTATAATATAAAGGATAATGAATTCAAAGATGTGATTATAAAAAACCGGCCAAGTACGAGTTGAACTCGGAGAGGGTTCCGAACAATGCCAATTCTTATAGGTTTTGTTGTAATCTACAGGCGATGAACTACATATTGTGTTTTATTTTTTTTCAAAATTCAGTAGTTTCGGAGATTAGGGGTGGTAAATTTTCGTCTTCTTTCATGAATAAAATCAAAACTATTTATTTTACAATAATAACAAAAAAATATATATTTGAGGTCCTCATAACGAGTCCTTTCATTTGGTATATGTATAACACAGTAAGGTTTGCAAAACTTTTTTTTTAAATTCCCAATTTGTACCCCAAACAAAAATGACCTTTATTTAAAAAAAATACTTTATACACATCTGTGTTTGGTTCACAGGATTACGCCATCCTACCAAATTTCATCTGAATTCTAGTCGTTTCGGAGAAAATTGCTTTGACAGACGGATGGACAGACAGATAGACAGACAGAGCCACGAGTGATTCCCATAAGGGTTCCGTTTTGTACGGAACCAATTGCAATTAACTTAAGAAAGACATTCTTTCTTTTCTACAGTATTCGAAGCTTCAAACACTATGAACTTTATATATAAAGTCTAAAAATAAACAAAAACAATTCGTAATTGTAATGTTTTCGTGTTAGATCGGTAACGGAATTAATTTAAAATGGAAACAAACAACGAAGCAATGCGCATGATATCGCTCTCTTTCTGGGCACGTGCCGCTTGCGATCTGAGATCGGGTAGCATATCACAGAAAACCCTCCCGAATGTCAGATCGCACCTACCTATTATATTTTTTTGGGGTCTCAGTAGAGGAAGCATTTTTTATTACGAATTTTCAAATATTATACCGAAAACCATCCCCGAATCCAGATCGTTCGTAGCTCTGAATAGCGGAATGGTTTACGGCAACTTTCTGTGAATTCATGCTTGTAAACCCTCCCGCAGCTCAGATTTTCCGAAGTTCTGAATACTGGAAGGGTTTAAGGCAACTTTTTTTGAATTCGTGCTTGTAAACCCTCCCGCAGCTCAGATTTTCCGAAGTTCTGAATACTGGAAGGGTTTACATATACGCATGAGCGTAAAGGTTATGATGGATCTGGGCGTTCAGGATCGACCAGGGAGTTGACTACGCCTGTCGTTAGACTTTAACATGGTGCCGAAAGCCAGTGTTTTATTTTCTCTGGATACTTTCAGCCAATGCCTAAACAATATCATTGTTTTTGTCATCATACTATATTTTTAAGAGGAAGCGTTTAGTGATTTTGTTTGTAGGGTACCCCCTACAAACAAAATCACAAACGTCTCATCTTCAGAACTACTGAACTAATTTTAAAAATTATTTCACCAATAGAAAGCTACATTATGCCTGTCTGAGTGACATAGGCTACAATTTATGTGTGTACCTCCCGTGCGAAGCCGGGGCGTGGCGCTAGTACATAATAAACAAGAATAGCCATAACATTTTGAGTCTGCTTTCAGGACCCGATCAATATCAAAATGGAGGATTCATACTGTTGCTGGTGCGTGAACGCTGGGTCTTCGGAGACTCTGATAGAACTGCCCAGCACGGGCTACTGCCCCGGGCAAGTGATACCGGTCGCAATCAATTGTATAAACCGAAGCACGGAGGAGATTGAACTCAAAGTGGCTCTTAAGAAGGTACACATTTCTTAGTACCTTTAAACTAGCTTTAAGATCAAACCTATAACTGATTTTAAGTTAGATCTTCAGCAAAATAACTAAAAACCGACAAACTGACCGAAAGTTAGAGATTATAAACAAAAATTCTGGTTTCTATTGGGCCTGGAAAGACCCCTTATAATTTTTTTCCTAAATAAGTATTTTCAATGTACAGTATAGTCAAACTTTAGACATGTAGCAAACTTCTGTACTGACTTATAAAGTACGGTCAATCTCCAAGAAAATACTTATCAGCTCAGTAATTTTTCTATGTTCACAGGAAATATCCTTCACAGCGCGCAGCTCTCCAGGCAGGAAGTACGAGAAGTCAAAGATTCTAGAGGAGAAGCGAGGCCCTGTCCCGCCGCACGTCACCAAAAGTTTCACCATCGACCTCATGGTGCCGGAAATGGAAGTCCATAACTTGAGGAACTGCTCGTTCATTGGCGTGGAATATGAGCTCAAAGTAAGAAAAATTACAGGTCTTTCTGGAGGGGAAGAGAGATAACACCGAGAATTTTCTATAGAAGTACCAGGCAATCATAAAATAAATGAAGCATATGCGTCAGAGACAGTATATACGCGCGTGCTACGGTTGAGTTTCTTCAATCCTGTCCTACGAGACCCGGTTGCTACGCCGTAGAGTGCAGCGCTCGTAGCACCGTAGACATTCGTAGCACCTACTTGTGTCCTGTCCATGTTAGTTTGATGCTTCATTTGTTTTATGATTGCCTGGTACTTCTCTGCTTCTTCATAGAATTTTAGTGAAAAGACTAGGAAGAAGATTTTATTTTTCCTAGCTATTTGTGTCCCACTGCTGGGCAAGCCTTACTCCCAAAAGGAAGAAGATTACGGTTATTAAATTTTAACATCATTCCGCAGATCACCGTATCTCCCGACGGTTGCCACGACGACAGCGAAGAGAGTTGCAACCTAATTTTCGGTACCATTCCATTGGGAGGCAGCCAGCCTATACAGAACCCTCACACCATAACCGCAACCCAGGCTTACCCCCACGCTATCACTCAACAACCCTACCCACAATATTCTAACCCCAGTCCAAACCCGCCACACGTTGGATTTCCAACGAATTCCTACCCACCTCACCCGTACCCCACTTCGCCATTCCCACCTAATCCGTACCCGCCAAGTCCACAACAAATCGCTCTTCAAACCTCACCGAACCCAATGGCTGCCTCCAATCAAACTTCCTCATATCCCCTATCTCCGTACCCTCAAGGACCAGGAAACTCTTATCCCCAATCCCCTTACCCTCCTGGACCGCCTCAAGGGCCAGGAAGCCCATACCCCCCTGGTCCCACACAGGGGGCAGGAATCTCACCATACCCCTCTGGTCCCCCACAGGGGGCAGGAAGCTCACCATACCCCTCTGGTCCCCCACAGGGGGCAGGAAGCTCACCATACCCCTCTGGTCCCCCACAGGGGCCAGGAAGCCCATACCCCCCTGGTCCCCCACAAGGGCCAGGAAGCCCATACCCCCCTGGTCCCCCACAGGGGCCAGGAAGCTCACCATACCCTCCTGGTCCCCCACAGGGGGCAGATAACCCACCGTACCCCATCACCCCACCTAGCAACCAGTACTCCAACTCCACTCTATTGCTAACCCAACCCAGTACACATCAGTGTCGACGGGGTTGAAAACTGGGCACTTTCGGCTTCGTCCACGGCGATGAGAAGAATGTAGACATTCCGTTGCTGCCCGCTGGAGCCGCCGTGCCTATGCCTAAGGTAAGCTTTTTTATATTTTAGTTAATTTTTCTTAATCTAATAAATGAATATGTAATCAAAATATGAATCAAAAATTATTAAAAATGAATTTTACGAGTATTTGTATATTGTTTGTATTTGTACGACGTACCTCAATCTAGAAAAGTTAGGACTGGACAAAAAATATTGACTAGACATACACCTCGCGAACGCTCTTCGAGAAAAAATTTGCACTACCTACTACCATAGAGCAACACGGACTCCTCGCGCGCGGAAGTCCTTGTTGCTCGAAGCCATGGAAGTAATAAGTACTTTGAGGTACTTATTACTTCCATGCTCGAAGCCTACTACAAATAATATCAATGTCATGCTTGAAATACTTGTCAGTTGACTTGACAGTAATATTATTAAATACAAGCTTTCGCCCGCGTGAATTTCCCACGGGAACAGTGCTTTTTCCCCTTACCATATGTCCTTCTCAGTACTTCTTTACTATGTGTACCTAAGCGAAATTTCAGGAAGATTGGTTCAGTAGATAAAGCGTGACTCACTTTCGCATTTATAATATTAGTTAGGATTAGGATTTCCGATTAGTTTCATGCTAGTAAATTATTTTGGTTTTTGATCCAGCCTGATCCGTACATGCCGAGCGCCCCAGTACCTTCCACGCCTGATGATGCGACCAGTTAGTATTATTTTATTACTTACTAGCGTTTGCCCGCGGCTTCGCCCGCGTGAATTTCCAACGGGAACAGCGCTTTTTCCCGGGATGAAAGGTACCCTATGACCTTCTCAGTACTTCTTACTATCTGTATGCAAAATTTTAGAAAGATTGGTTCAGCAGATAAAGCGTGAAGAGGTAACAAATAAATAAACAGAACAAACTCACTTTCGCATTTATAATATTAGTTACGATAAGTCTTTTTTCTGTTGAGACTTTGAAAACCGATGGGGGAGATCTTTGCCCAGCAATGGGACGAAAATAAATTGATTTTATCATTTTTTATTTCACTGCTGAAAGAGCTGTATACGTACAACACATTTTTATTTATTTTTATTTTATTTAACCTTTATTGTACAAAAAATACAAAATAAACGTACAGGAGGGCTTAATGTTAAGGCATTATCTACCAGCCAACCTTTGGGTCTTGCAGAAAAGGGCATATTTGTCCTTATTTTTGCCATATTTTGAAATATTTAGATAAACATATAGGTTTACCGAATGTTTTATGAATAGGGCAGGGAAAGGTTTTATTTAATAATGAATATTTGCTTCCACAGAGCCTCTGATGTCACAAGAAAGTTTGGACAAATCTCCACCGGCGTACAACCCGAATATCTGATTTGAAACATTGGTTTAGAGACTGTAATCTTCTATTCTATCTCCAATAGAACGTGAAAAAAAACAAAAGAGACTGGCCACTTTGGTTCAAGCAGAAAAACTAAAAGAATGCAACCTAATTAATAATTCTCAGATATTGTTAGATTACGAAATAGACAAAAAATAAAAGACTATTTAGACTCTATAGTGATAGGCCCAGTCTCCTACAAGTAATAAAATACAACATTACGAAAGTGCCATATAATAATTTAAAGGTGTCATATTTTTGAAGACGACTATTTTTATAAATTCAAATACGTCTTTATATGTTAGTATTTTTTAATATACATTTTAAAGGGCTACTATAATATGCGTAAGACAATATTTACAACTGTTATAAATACATCTACCTCTAAATATTACCTTATAAGTACAGTATCTACCTCGAAGCACAAATATTATACGTAATAATACAACGTCTTCCAAGGAAGGATTGTGACTACACAAATTCAATACTATTTCCATCATATAGAGAACCATGCATTTGGCATAGAGTTGATAGAACTGCGACACGATCGATACATGTCGATAAAATCAAATCGTCGTCGTAGCAATCGAATAATATCAAACCAGCATCGCGTTAGTTCCACACATTTAACGCTATGTGGCTTTCAACACCACCTTGAAGGCACCATGCCTTCGTGATAGAAACTTTATTTTTTTAAATTACTCGACAGTGTCATCGAATACTTACCAATTTCAAGTTAATAATAACTGTAGGTTAATCAAATAAGGGCTTAAAAGTTAGCTTGTAAGTGAAATTGAATTTTATTTTTTACGTCACGAACGACTCATAATTACTTAATTAAGATCATAATTTTTCGCTAGTATTTCGCCTTCAGATCCCCGACCATTATGAACCGAAACAATTATTATTTTTAAATTTTCGTGCTGCGTTTTCTCTAGCCTATATTTTTTTATTTTCTATATGTTTCACATTTTTAGACGGAGGAACACCAGACATAGAGTTTGGAACTTCCAGCCTTAGCTGAATGGCCAAACTACTATATTTATGTATTTATGACGATTAAAAATTCGCCAAGCAAGCACGCTGCATTTACAAATGAATACGCTTGTAGTAGTTTATAATTATCTAGATTTAAGTTGTTTCTTACGTAACAATTTTAAAGTAGGTAATGAATTGATGATTTTTTCTTTTTAATGATCTTCATGCTAGTCTAGGAGGAAGGAAGTCAGTATCAAATGAGACGGAAAACGAGAAATCGAAATGGAGGAAATTAACATAAATGTGGGAAAAGGTCAGGGAGATGGTAGTCTAGGAGATTAAAAACATCATATTCTTATTTTTTGTACCCATTTATTATATTATAGTTGTATTAAAACTGAGAAAACGATTGCTGCGAAATAAAAACTAGTGTTCTATCACAAACTAAATAGAGAACTTGTTCTATTATAAGAAAAAAATGAAACTGAAAATAATTAAAAAAAATGTATTGTACATTGCGCAAGATCTGAAAAATTATATTATTCAGATGGCGGTGGGTTGCACGGTTAACGGTAAACTTAACACATCCTGTTTGCTTCCTTGCTGCTTTTCTTAGGATAAATATGTAATTTTATGTGATGCTTTTAGTATGTCTGTGATTGATTAAATGGTGCGAATTATAAAATCGATTAATCGTTAAAGTATACCATATATTTAAGGAATAAGATACTCAGAATTATTTGGACGTTATGTTATATCAAAATTGTTTTTATGAGGAATCTTTATTATTGAATCTAATTTGGAAGGGACGCATTTTTATAATTTTTTGTTTTTATTTAGTGACGTTTTGTAATATTTTATAGGTATGTAAAGAAAATGACGAATATCTGTGTTTTGAATTTAAATGAGTACAGTCTATTTTATATCTATGTTTACACAAATATATTTTATGGATAAATAAATGTTTATTGCTTGATATTTTTATTTTTCTTCATCCGATTCCATTAATTGCGAAAGTTTGGATGTGTGTGTGTGATTTCAATGTTTGATACACTGGTAGACTATAATATAACTTAGAATAAAAATATCTGTCTTTAGCATTTATGGATGTCGTTTTTGTGCGCGATAGATGTAGCTACAACAATGGAAGCTAAACCCTTGGAATTAATAAAATAAAATTATAGGTTGTAGTACTATTTACTACCCACAAAAAAACAACGTACAGATTATTATAACATTTATTCCATAAACTAACAACCCATCACTCGGCCCAGCCCCACAGCCCGTGACTCTCGCGCACGGTCTCCGCGTTGTCGCGTCACTGCGCTCGCTTCGCCTATCGCCACCGTTGTCTACCGTTCCTAATTAAATCATAAGTTCTAGTACTTATTACTTCCACGGCTAACTCACAAAAAAAAACAACGTACGGATTATAATAACATTTATTCCTTAACCTAACAACCCATCACTTAGCCCAGCCCCACAGTCCGCTCGCGCACGATCTCCGCGTTGTCGCGTCACTGCGCTCGCTTCGCCTATCGCCACCGTTGTTTTCCGTTCCTAATTAAATCATAAGTTCTAGTACTGATTACTCCCACGGCTAACCCACAATGAAAACAACGTACAGATTATAATAACATTTATTCCATAAACTAACAAACAACCCATCACTCGGCCCAGCCCCACAGCCCGTGACTCTCGCGCACGGTCTCCGCGTTGTCGCGTCGCAGCCGCGTCACTGCACTGGCCTCGCCTTTGGCCACCGCTCTCTTCCGTTCCATCTTCTTTTGGCGGATTTCTAGATTTTTCTTTACCTGAAACGAGTTATTTTAATTAGTTTTTCTTCATATATATAAGAAATTTATATAGAAATAAGTAGAACCTTTGTACTTAGTTTTCCTATGTTTTATGTTTCCTTTGTATGTATTTGTGTACAAAAATTAATAAATAAATTAATATATTTTTTATTTTAACAAATTTTGGAACTATCTCTTAACTAGCTCTATTCCTAAATTGTAATGGACTAATAAGACGAAATCTATACATAGAATAATACTGTACCTGATAAATAGATAATTTATTTATTGATATCAAAAAGACACCTGGTCTTTGTAGGGTCAATACCCCACATTTTTTAATTTTTGTCTATATATGTTTGAGCGGGTCTGAAGCAAATATACTTCGCAAAACGTACACTCGACAAAAAATATGCAATTTGTAGAATGAGCTTGAGCACTTCGCAGAACGAGCACTTTTGGAGAAAGCTGTTACTCTTGCTTCCGGTAAAGGAAAACATCGTGAGGAAACCTGCACTCTGGTTGATGATTATCAGCTAGTGTGTGAAATGGAGAAGGCAATGGCAAACCACTCCATTAACATTGCCAAGAGAGTCGTTGTGTGTGTTTCATTCCATATAATGACCACGACCCTCAGTCATGAGGAAATACGACTAAAGAGAGAGAGAGTTAACCTACTAAAGAAGCAATATTTTTCCCGTTTTCAAAGGTATTAATCACCTGTTGTTTGACAACTTCCGGAGCTATAGTACTGGCCGAGGTGTACGTCCTCATAGACCGCACATCTGACAGAGCCTTCTCGATCATCGCCAGTCTGTACTTCTGAGAGCTCGGGTCCATTTGCTCGTCGTTCTTGTCTGTGTGTTCGTCTATGTTTGTATCTTGTAAAGTTTTGTCTATAGCTGGAACGAGGGTTGGCGGTTCATCCTCAATTTGTAGCTTTTTCGCTCTGTCTGCGATTTGCTGTAACTTTTTCTCGTCGTTTTGGATAGAATCGTCTACCTGAAAATAATGTTTTATACGACAAGTTTTATGTTACAAGCGAGTCAATCACCCGACAAATCGATTGACTATATTTAATCGACTTGGCAACATCGACGTGCTATTTCACTTTACTAAAGTAGAAGCATTATTTAGAAGAAGTGATTGAGATAGCAATATACCCATCTAGTCGGGTTTTTGTTGATACGAAATTCGAAATTAATTCGGTATAAAAAAAGTTTTTGTAGTAAATTTGCCACCCACGTTTTTTTCTTGTCAAAAGTACAGTTAGCAGTAATTTGCCTCAAAAACAACGTCAGCGTCATATGCGTGCAAGAGACGCATCGTGATATTAACCAATTAAGACCAAACATTCTCGGATTTGATCTCGTGGCCGAAATCCCTCACCCAAAACATGGCAGCGCTGTGTTTGTCAGTCCCAACGTCAAGGTGGTGTCAACCTTCTGTTTTTCGGATAATTCGGTAGAACAAATAACTATAGATATCCCAAATTGTTCTGTAACATCAATATATAAACCCCCAGATGTTCCGTTTCAATTTCGCAAACCGGCCAATTACGAGAACCACCGCATCAAACTTGTAGCTGGCGACTTTAACAGCCACAGCACCAGCTGGGGCTACCGGGAAACAGATGCAAATGGTCAGGCAGTTGAAGAATGGGCAGAGGCAAACGATCTTATGCTTATTCATAATGCTAAGCTCCCGGCTTCTTTCAATAGCTGCCGATGGCGACGCGGATACAACCCGGATTTATTTTTTGCCAGCTCATGTATATCCCAACAATGCATTAAAACAGTTTGCCCCCCGTTCCCAGAACACAACATAGACTCTATTATGTGCTCAGTACAACCCGTAGCTAATCCAGTTATAGTCCCATTCAAGCGCCGCTTCAACTACGCTAAAGCCAACTGGGAAAGATACGCACAAACTATCGACGGCAACCTCCTAAATATATCACCAACACCTGACAACTATGATCAGTTCATACAAGTGATAGCAACTGCATCACGTCGACATATTCCACGAGGTTGTCGTACAGCTTATGTCCCAGGGCTGTCTAATGAATCCGCTGATCTGCTGAGACAGTATGAAGACCTGTATTCCAAGGATCCTTTCTCAGAAGAAACTATCCTGGCTGGTGAGGACTTACTGTCTCGGATCAGTGTGACTCGACGAGAGAGATGGACAGCCTTGGTCACGAATCTTGACCTTGCTCATAACAGCAAAAAAGCCTGGAACTCCGTTCGTAAACTTACCGGCGAGCCACCAGCTGCTACATCGCCAGGTCAGGTCACGGCTAACCAAGTGGCACACCAACTCCTACTCAATGGCAAGACCAAACGTCGGCAGGGCACAACACCTCAATCTAGCTGTCCAGACTCTGGCAATATTATCAGCCAATCTTTTACAGTGTCAGAACTTGTTACAGCCATTAAAACCTTAAAGTCTGGTAAAGCTTCTGGTGTCGATAATTTATCTGTTGAACAAATCCAGAATTTAGGTCCAATGGCTATCTCCTGGTTGCTAGAAATGTTTAATTCCTGTCTGGCTACGGGCCGCATACCGCGTCTTTGGAGAAAGGCTAAGGTGATTGCCCTACTAAAACCTGGAAAACCTGCAGATGATCCCAAAAGCTATCGACCCATATCTTTACTGTGTCATACCTATAAACTGCTGGAAAAAATGCTGCTAAACCGCCTGGTCAGTATCGTCGAACCTAAGCTCATCCCGGAACAGGCTGGATTCCGACCAGGAAAATCCTGCTGTAGCCAATCATTAAACCTCACTCAACACATTGAGGATGGGTTTGAGCTGGGTCACGTAACTGGGGCAGTGTTTGTAGATCTTTCCGCTGCGTATGACACAGTAAATATTAAGCGGCTGTTTGTAATATATTGGGTAAAACTAAACGCAGGCGTTTCGCATTGCTGCCGCCAGAGGGCGTTCGGGGTTTTCACACTGCTAGCGCGAATGGCTCGCGAACGGTCGCCATTGCTATGCGATATCGGTTTGATTTTTAATACGCGAGAGGGCCCGCGTTCTTTGATTGCTAATTAACTTGAGTTGTATTTGTGAATTTCCTGTTTGTTAAATAACTATTGAACTTTGTGTTTGTGTACCCGTCATTGTGACTTTCTCCTGTGGGATGTGACGCGTGGCTGCTCGCTCACATCTACCTGTTGCCGAGCCGATTTCGGGAAGAAATCTATTTATTTGTCCTGGGGAATTGAGATCTCAAGGGTTAGGTAGGGTGATTAGGAATTCCCCCTTCCCGAAGATACTCAAGTTTGGATCCGAAGAGAAAGAAGATTTAGCTTGGTAAGTGTTTTTTAAGTGTAATTAATTTATAGGTTAGGTTATCATATAGGGCCCTGTAGCTCCCTTCATAAGCTACGGTGGTAGCAGACTGCGTTAAGTTATTTAGGTTTTAGTCGGGCAAACGTGGTGCCGCGTGGAGATTTCTTCCCGGTACTTATTTTTTACCGGTGGTTTTTTCCCGGTGAAGTTCCGGTACAGGATTCTTCCCGCCGCTTCGTTTGTCCGGATTCGCTCTGCGCACATTTTCTGGCAGCAGAGCGTAGTTGCTCTGCACATTTTCTGGTAGCAGAGCGTAGTTTATCTACCCTCTATTTGTTCGTTTGTAAAAAATAATTAATTGTTTGTAAAAATTATTAGATTTTTCTTAGTTTGTTTGTATAAGAATATTTGTAACCCTTTTTTGTATTTGTTTGCGGTTTGTACCGTGCGTTCCGGGTTTGTGCCATTCTCATACCTACCGCGGTTCTTCGTGTAGTTGCTTGATTTTGTTGTTTTTTATTTACCTTTTGTTATTTTTTGTTTGTGACTTGACGCGATGGCGAAGGCCTCCAATGCTAGGGCGACACTCGCCAACGAATTGAGATGGTTTGTGACGGTTGAGGACTCCCTGTCCCGGAAGGACAGGAGGGCGCCATACTGCTAAGAGCGGATCACCTCCACTCACGATTGATTAGCGCGGAAGCGGCCATGGCGGCGCTTACCGAAGCCGATCTTACCCCGGAGGCCTACGCAGGTCACATGGCGGACATGGACCAGATCCTGAGTCTGCACGATGATATCGCGGAGGCGGTGACCGCAATAAGGGCGAGACAGGCTGGCGGACCAGCCCCTCGCACACCTGTTAGACAGGAAGGACCAGCGGTTACTGGTCGGCTCCCCACCCTTCAGCAGTCCCACTTTGGGGGTAGGATGGAGGAGTGGGTAGCATATAAAAATATGTTTGAGTCCCTGGTCGTAGCACGACAGGATTTGTCGAAGGCCCAGAAGATGGCCTACCTCTCTCCACTCTTGAGGATGAAGCGCGGTCGCTCATCCAGCACCTCCGGGTGGAGGGACGACCAGTACGATACGGCTTGGGAGTTATTGAACTCCCGCTACCAAAACTTACGTTTGTTAGCGGATGCGCACGCCGCACAGTTGATGGCCCTGCCCAAGGTGGCCAACAGGGCACAGTTGCGCCTGCAGTTGCTCACGCCCGTTACAGTGGCCTGTAACGCGCTCCGCACACTGGGGCTGCCGGTGGACCAATGGTCTTTTTTGTTGGTGCACATTGTATTGGGCAAATTGCCCAATGACATCCGCTCGCGGTTTGAGCGCGAAAATGCGGAGCGGGATAGCACCACCCTACCAACATTCACTGACTTGGTGAAGTTTTTGGAGTTTGAGGCACGGGCTGCTGAGAATACCATGACGGACTCAGCGCCATCCAGAGCGCCTGAACGTAGGCCCTTGGAACCCTCATGGCGAGGGAAGCCCCCACAGGGACGGCAACCGCCACCGCGTGGAGCTGGTGTGCGGGTTGCACACACGGCAGCAGTCGCGAGGGACGCGGACTGCCTGCAATGTGGCCGGATGGGCCACAGCCTGCTGCAATGCAGGGACTGGCAGAGACTGCCAGTACAAGATCGGCGCCGCATGGCAAAGCGGCATGAACTTTGCTTTTACTGTTTGGGCAGTCACTATGCACGTGACTGTCCCAGGGCCATACCATGCAGTGCATGCCGTGGGCTGCACCACGTGATGCTCTGCATGAACCGGAACGGGGATGGCCCCCGGTTGTTGAGGCAGGGGTCCCCTATGGGCGGGGGCGCTCCTGCGCGAAGCCCTCCACCATCGGACGGAGGACGCGGCTTCGCTCGTCGCACCCCCCCTCGGGAGGGGGGTCGCGTACCGGCGCGGGTCTTGGCGGACCGGGACCACGCGCCCCAAGGTCGTGGCCAGTATGTGGCTGGCCAGGCCCCGGATAGGGCCCCCATGGGCGGGGGCCCTAGATCGGACGTGAGAGTGGGGACACCCCCTCCACGCGGGTTACCAATGCCCAACACATGCAGCCGCAGCGGTTTTCTCCGCCGCTGCACGAGTACCCACGGCTGGAGTACCACCCGCCGTACCATAGGTATGGCCGGGCCGCGGGTTATGCCCCCTCAGATGGGGATGTGCACTCGCCCGCCATATTATCCGGGTCAGTGGCGCCCCCCTGGATTGGAGAGAGTGGGGAGCCCGTAACTAGCTTGCTCCCTTGCTGGGACAGAGCCGCGGACGGTTCTGCTCCCTACCGCGGTGGTCCGCGTATGGGGGCGTGGGGGGGAAGCCATGAATGTGAGAGCTCTGTTGGACTCAGGGGCTCAAAGCAGTTTGGTTACCACTCGAGTGGCACACCAGTTAGGTTTAGTCGTGGAAGACTCGCCTGTGCCACTTCTTGGAGTTGGTGGCATACAAGTGAAGTGTCTGACGGGCCAGACACTTGTCACCTTTTCTTCGCTGAAGTCCTCCACAATGAGGATCACGACTTCGGCTATGGTAATGGATACCATTGCGGGTTGGCACCCCTCGACAGACATACCGCCGGGTGTGTTGTCTTTGGTTTCGGGTCTGGATTTGGCCGACCCCTTTGTCTTTCATCCCGGCCCAGTGGACTTGCTCCTGGGCTCGGACGTATTGGGTTGGATTTTGTTGGGTACACAGAAGGCTCTGGGTTCGTCTTCACTGATGGCAGTGTCTACGATTTTTGGTTTTGCCCTGATGGGCCCTGTGTTTGATAATGGCACCGCGGAGGAGCCACCGGTTGTCGCATCTGCGTCCTTGGCCAAGACCATGCAAAGGTTTTGGGAGGTGGAGGAGCCACCTATGAGTTCCAGGATGGATCCGGAACACGCTGAGTGCGAAGCCCTTTTTCGATCAACCACGGAGAGGTTGCCCTCCGGTCGGTTTGTAACTAGGTTACCCTTTGTTGCCTCTCGTCCTAGCCTAGGGCACAGTAGGGCGCTTGCGGAGAAACGACTGCTGTCCATGGAGCGACGCATGTAGCGTGACCACGTACTTCGCGATAAATATATTGAATTTATGCGCGAGTACGAGGATTTGGGTCACATGTCTCCGGCTCGAGTTGATTGGAGCTCAACTGAGCATTATTTTTTGCCCCACCACGCGGTGGTGAAGGCCTCAACAGGCAAATTGAGGACCGTCTTCGATGGGTCCGCACCCACTTCGAACGGGGTTTCGTTGAATCTGTGTTTGCATTCGGGTCCCAAATTGCATAGGGACATAATTGACATCATCTTGAACTTTAGAAGACATCAAGTGGTTTTTGGTGCGGACATCCGGATGATGTTCCGCCAGACAGTCATACATCCTGAGGACAGGCGATTCCAGTTGATACTCTGGCGTGAGCGCCCTGAGGATCCTGTGACGGTGTATGAACTCAACACAAACACGTATGGTTTGAAATCTAGTCCCTATATCGCCATCAGATCATTGCTTGAATTGGCAGAGCGGGAACGGATCCGCTTTCCCCGTGGGGCTTCCGTGCTGTCACGTGACTTGTATGTTGATGACGTGTGCACCGGAGCCCAAAGTATTGAGGAGGCCCTCCTACTGCGGGATGAATTGATTGAAATATTGAAGACAGGTGGCTACGAGCTACGTAAGTGGTTGTCTAATGAGCCTAAAGTTCTAGAAGGGATCCCGGAGGATCACCAACAGAACCCTCACCTGTTTGAGGATGTGGATGATCCCAACAGGATAGCGGTGCTGGGCATGCAGTACCAGCCGCTAACCGATATTTTTACATTCCAAGTGGACTTGGAAATACCAAAGGTCTGGACTAAGAGAGAACGGTGTTGTCCGTAATAGCCCGTATGTTTGATCCAAGCGGTTGGATCAGTCCAGTGATATTCTCTGCGAAGTGTCTTCTTCAGAGACTTTGGACTTTGGGCGTCTCGTGGGACGAGCCGCTGTTTGGCTCTCCATTGGATGATTGGCTCGAGTTGTTTTCATCGATTAAGGAAGTCAATCGGATTGCTCTTGCCTCGTCGAATATTGCCCCCGGGAAATATCGAGCCAGCCTGCATGTGGCTTTTGTGACGCGTCGGAGCGAGGCTACGCCGCGTCAGTCTATATGCGGACAGTTGACGCCGATGGCCGGGTCAATGTCTCGCTTTTGTTAGGGAAGAGCAAGGTCGCCCCCATCAGGACTAGGCTGACTATTCCCAAGCTTGAGTTGAGTGGAGCTCACCTTCTCTCTAAATTGTTGCATCACGTTGCATGTGAGCTGGCGGCCACGGTCGAGATACGGGACATCTTCGCCTGGTCGGACAGCCAGGTCGCGCTTGCATGGTTGCGCGCGGCCCCACATACCTTGGAGGTTTTTGTTGGAAACAGGGTTTCCCAAATCCAGAATATCGGAATTGATATAACATGGAGACATGTGCCGGGAGAGCTTAACCCAGCGGACTGTGCCTCCCGAGGTTGTACGGCACCAGAATTGGTGTCACACCCGCTCTGGTGGGGTCCAGAGTGGCTGATGGGATCAGAAACTTCTTGGCCTGTCTGTCAGACAGATGTTCCTTCTTTGAATTTGACTGGGCTCCGTGTACATGCTGTAGTCGCTGAGACGACGTCGGAGCCGGATTGGCTACTTGCTCGGTATAGCAGCTTGGATAAGCTTCTGGGTGTTACCAGTTGGATTAAGCGTTTCATACATAATTGTAGAAACCCACAGGCAAAGCGGTTGGAGCCGATTGCAGGTGCAGAAGAGCGCCGGAGCGCATTGTTGCATTGGGTCCGTGTCGTGCAGACCGGACGGTTTGAGTCAGAGCTTCATATTTTGCGCGAAGCACGCGCTAAGTTGAAGGGCGCGGTCGCTCGTTTGAACCCGTGCATCGACTCGGATGGGCTTCTTCGGGTTGGAGGCAGACTCCGGAAGGCGGATCTTCCATATGAGACTCGCCATCCTCTGTTGTTGCCCAAGGGCGGACCCTTGGTGCAGCTTTTGGTGTCTGATCGACACATTCGTAACACCCATGCTGGGTGCAATGCTTTGTTGGCTATTTTGCAACGCGAGTTTTGGATTTTGTCTGCCCGAAGAGCAATCCGTAGCGTTCTGTTTCGATGTATTGCATGTTATAGGTTGAAGGCATCCACGATGCAACCACAGATGGGTGATTTGCCCGCTGATCGAATCCGACCTTCGAGACCGTTTGACGGCGTTGGAACCGATTTTGCCGGTCCCTTTTCGATCAAGGCTTCTCCCTTTCGTAATGCCCGTATTGTGAAGGGCTATTTGTGTGTATTTGTTTGTTTGGCCACCAAGGCTGTCCATTTGGAGGTGGTATCGGCTCTGACTACGGAGGCCTTCGTCGCCGCGTTGGATCGCTTTGTTTCGCGTCGAGGTCTACCTTCCCTTATTAGGTCTGACAATGGCACAAACTATAAAGGAACTGTAAATTATCTTAAGGATGTTTCTGTGTTTATTGATAAAAATTGTACTAGTTTAAGTCAAATTGCTGCCCAAAGGGGAATAACCTGGAAGTTTAGTCCCCCAAGTTGCCCCCCATTGGGGGAGGGGATTTTTGAAGCGGCTGTGAAATCCGCAAAGACCCACCTCCGCCGCATTATCGGAGAAACGGCTCTAACTTTTGAAGAGCTGGCCACAGTGTTTTGTAAAGTTGAGGCGGTCCTCAACTCTCGTCCTCTCTGTCCGCTATCTCCAGATCCAAATGACTTGGAAGCTCTCACCCCTGGTCATTTTTTGGTGGGAGGGCCGTTGAATGCCCTGCCCGAATACCCGTGGAAGGATGAACGCGTATATCGGTTGTCGCGTTTTCAAATGTTGCAGCAAATGAGCCAGGACTTTTGGCGTCGCTGGTCGCTTGAATATTTGCATTTGCTGCAGCAAAGAGTGAAGTGGACAGACAGGACTGAGCCTCCCAGGGAGGGTGATTTAGTATTGTTAAAAGAGGCAAATTTGCCCTCATTGCTTTGGCGACGAGCTCGCATATTACGTTTGATTCTTGGCGGAGATGGCACTCCGCGTGTGGCTGAGGTGTTGGTCGACGGTTCGATTTTAAGGAGAGGTGTGACCTCTCTCGCCCGCCTTCCCGTAGAGTAAGCTAGCGGTCTGCTTCTCAGACCGGGACGGGGGGATGTTTGTAATATATTGGGTAAAACTAAACGCAGGCGTTTCGCATTGCTGCCGCCAGAGGGCGTTCGGGGTTTTCACACTGCTAGCGCGAATGGCTCGCGAACGGTCGCCATTGCTATGCGATATCGGTTTGATTTTTAATACGCGAGAGGGCCCGCGTTCTTTGATTGCTAATTAACTTGAGTTGTATTTGTGAATTTCCTGTTTGTTAAATAACTATTGAACTTTGTGTTTGTGTACCCGTCATTGTGACTTTCTCCTGTGGGATGTGACGCGTGGCTGCTCGCTCACATCTACCTGTTGCCGAGCCGATTTCGGGAAGAAATCTATTTATTTGTCCTGGGGAATTGAGATCTCAAGGGTTAGGTAGGGTGATTAGAATTCCCTTCCCGAAGATACTCAAGTTTGGATCCGAAGAGAAAGAAGATTTAGCTTGGTAAGTGTTTTTTAAGTGTAATTAATTTATAGGTTAGGTTATCATATAGGGCCCTGTAGCTCCCTTCATAAGCTACGGTGGTAGCAGACTGCGTTAAGTTATTTAGGTTTTAGTCGGGCAAACGTGGTGCCGCGTGGAGATTTCTTCCCGGTACTTATTTTTTACTGGTGGTTTTTCCCGGTGAAGTTCCGGTACAGGATTCTTCCCGCCGCTTCGTTTGTCTGGATTCGCTCTGCGCACATTTTTCTGGCAGCAGAGCGTAGTTGCTCTGCACATTTTCTTTGGAAAGTTGGTGAAATGACTGGCGACCATGCCTTCACAAAAATATTAAGTGAGCTGCTCCGCAACTGGCGCTTTCAGGTCCATCTTCTTTCAGATAAGAGTCGCTGGAGAACACTTAAAAATGGCCTTCCGCAGGGCAGTGTTCTTGCGCCACTACTATTTAATATTTACACGAATGACCAGCCTTCTCCACCAGACACAAACAGGTTCCTGTACGCCGACGATCTGGTTTCTAACTTCCCAAGCTCGGTCTTTTGAAGAGGTTGAAAGGAATCTCACGGGGGCACTCCAATGTATTGAGTTCCTATTATGAGGAGAATTCCTTGAAACCGAACCCTTCAAAGACGCAATCTTGCGCATTCCATCTGCGTAATCGAGAGGCCCGAAGGCCCCTTTCTGTCCAATGGCAAAACACCCAAATCGCTCACTGCTCCACTCCTAGGTACCTTGGTATCACTTTGGACCGATCTCTGTCTTTTAAGCAGCACTGCCTTAACACCAAACAGAAAGTGGGTACCCGAAACAATCTACTACGCCGATTAACGTCCACCAATTGGGGAGCCTCACCACGGGTTCTACGTACGACTGCATTGGCTCTTTGTTTTACGGCAGGCGAATATGCTAGCCCAGTCTGGAGCCGATCAGCGCACACTCAGCAGGTGGATACAGCTCTAAACGACACATGCCGGATTATTACAGGCTGTCTCAAACCAACCCCTGTGGAAAAGCTGTATCCGTTAGCTGGTATTGCGCCTCCGGATGTCCGTAGGGATGTGGCTGCCTCCATTGAAATGGTCAAAAGGGTAACTGACACTCGACACCCACTTCACGACCATGTGCCGGTTACCCAGAGATTAAAGAGCCGCCACAGCTTTATTAAGGAGGTGCTGCCTCTAAATGGTGAAGCCTCGCAGTCTCGGATTGACTTGTGGTGGAAGAGATATCCCGCAGCGTCACCCAACCCGCTATCAGAGCACCTCCCCCCTGGATCTAGTCTACCTTGGCCGACATGGAAGTCTATAAATAGACTCCGGGCACAAGTCGGCCGAAGCAAAGAAAATATGTCCAGGTGGGGATATAGCTCGGAAACAGCCTGTTTGTGTGGTGCCTCTCCCCAAACTATGGCACATTTATTGTCTTGCCCAGCGTGCCCTACTACCTGTACGCTTAAAGACCTATATGACGCAACAGATAATGCTGTATCTGTGGCGTCATATTGGTCATCACAAATTTGACCCGCCGAGTCGACACGCTAAGAAGAAGAAGAAGCAGTAATTTGATAACTCACAATGTAGTATTAACTAGCTGGTGCCCACGACTTCATTCGCGTGGATTTTATGACATTATCATCAGAAATAGGGTATTTGACAAGGTTTTTTTTATTTGATTTATGGAAAGATTATGTAAAAGTGTAGTAACAAACTGTTTTTATTTTTTAAAATTTCGACCTAATTATCAAGTTATATCTAATTAAAAGTACCAAAAAATCCGATGCCCCGAAAAAACCCGATCACCTTCTTGTCAGTTCACTCACAAACCCGAGCTCCACACCCGCGCGGGCCCAGCGCGCCGGCGGGGAGAGGCGCACCGAGTAGGGAAAACACCTGTGTGACGTCACCGGGCTAATCGGAAGTGTTCGGTAACTGTTCGGCGTATTCCGTTGGTATGAATTTTCAATTTGAAATAACTAGGTAATTAAATCGAAAATAAAAAAAATAAAAACAGTTTGTTATAAAACTTGTATATGATCTTTCCATTTATTCAAAAATATGTTGAAAAATTACACCTTGTCAAATACCCTATTGCATAGCAAGCAAAACGGATCAACACAACTATATTTTGATGACTGTTTTATTGGTTAGTCGCAGTTTTAAGTTGTTCACTATAAAAACAACAACGAGGGACGAATTTACAGAAAGTTTTTACCGGATTAACTATAGGGACTAATTTGCAATAACCCCGCCTAGTCGATACACGGCTTTAGTCAGACAAACCATGTCTTGTCGACATACCTCTCTCCTGAGCGCCAACAGTTCCTCTTCAGAGTACTTGCTGTGGTCTTTTTCTTCCTCCTCTTCTTCAGAATCTTCCTCGTCGTCGCTCACAGCGAGGCCGATGCCCATCTCCTAAAATAGAATACAAAAATGTTATATTTTTACCTTATTTATTCTACCTAAAAATAATCGAATTAATAATTAAAAAGTAAATTGACTGATAAAAATTATTTGTTACAAGCCGTGCCCCGGAGCTTCGCTTCCGTGGAAATTTCGGGATAAAAAGTACCCTATGTGATGTGCTATTCCCGGTATTTATCTACCCGTATACCTACTAAATTTCATCTAAATCCGTCCAGTAGATTTTGCGTGATTGAGTTACAAACTCATATCCAAACAAATATAAGTAGGATTGGTTCACTATGTGAGTAAATTCACCATCAAACTGTAACTGGTCTGTCTGAACATAGAAGATTTTTAACAAAAAAAACTATAAGGGTTCTTCATGGGGGCAATAAAAGCCAAAACCATTTTTTGTAGAATTTTTGTCTATCTGTCTGTATGTTTGTACAGACAAAAACTACTGGACCAAATTTGATGGGCTTTTTACTGTTGTACTCGTATTATAGAAGGTCTAAACTTAAAATCTAACGTAAGTTTCATCTTGATACGCCGCTTAGAACCTGAGATATGCGCGGACGAAGTCGCGGCCACAGGCTAGTTTAAAATACGAATTGAGTTTAAAAAATGTACACGTACCTGCAGTAGATCATCATCAACATCTTTCGCCCGCTTGTACCCGGAGCAGGCCACCTCAGCATCGAGCTGGTCGTCCCGCTCGAGGTCGGCGAAACTCGGGAACGTCTCGCTCTCGAACCCGAAGCGCTTCTTGAAGAACTCGCGCACGCAGCGGACGTCGCGGTCAAAGTAACTGATAGCAAAGAAGTTTCATCAGTTTAAGTTTGAAAAAAATAAGTCAGATTGGTATACAACTCATGAGGCATAGGACTGCCGGGAATCATTATAAAAAGAATGTGTCGGAAACATCAGAAGTGGGATTTGTTTCTGTTATTATGGCATACGATCTGATGTGTTTCTGAAAAATACATTAATAAAACTTACAGTTCAGCGTTAGGATGTGAGGTGGAGACCATCTGCGGGAAGTCGATGATGATGGGGTGTCCGTCCTCGTTGATCATGATGTTGAACTCATTGAAGTCTCCGTGTATAACGCCGCAGTTGCCCAGCCGAACTATGAGGTTCATCAGCTCGTCGTAGAGTGCTTCTGGCTCGTCTATTGCTGTTACATGGGTTCTGGAAGGGAAAATAGAATCCTTATCCTAATAGTATAAATGCGAAAGTGAGTTTCTGTGTTTACTTGTATGCAACCTCTTCACGCTTTATCTACTGAACCAATCTTCCTGAAATTTCGCATACACATAATTCGAAGTACTGAGAAGGACTGAGGGAAAAAACGCTGTTCCCGTGAGAAACTCACGCGGGTGAAGCCGCGGGCAAAACAATAACGGGCAGTCTGTGGGTGTCATATACCAAGACACAGTACGAGGCCTTGCGCATCCAATACAATAATGCCTTTAGGATGCTGTTGGGGCTGCCTCGATTTTGCAGTGCATCGGGGATGTTTGCCACTTCCCGTGTGGGTTGTTTCTACACAGTCATGCGGAAGCGGTGCACATTTCTGGTGCGCAGGGTGCGAGACAGCAGTAACAGCATCCTAAAGATGTTTTCAGAAAGATTTGACTGTCAGTACATGAACCATGCAGCAATGATTCATGTACTGACTGGAATTTAAATTTAACTTGATTTACAATAATTTAATTTAATAATTTAAAAATTTTATATAAGGAAATTTAGAATAAAGATTTTTTTTTTTTTTTTTTAAGATATATTTTTTCTCCTTTTGTTGCAAAAGGTATACGCCTAATATGCAAACCAAAGCCAAGCCAGTACTTATATTAATTCTGTGGCCAAGCATAAGCACAGAATTAATATAAAAGTACTGCATAAGAGGGAGTTTTTTTTTATATGATAAATGATGTAAGTGTAGATGAGGTTAGAAATTTGCGAGTGATGCGACAGGTGTTTAAAATTACGGCTTTCTGTATCAAGGTGAGTGAATGGTCTGGAATATCTAAAGTGTTTAAGCTGTGTTTTAATGATGTTGATATGATGCCGGTTGAAGACAGTAATATATATAGGTACTATATGGACGGTCTGGACTTTCCATTGTGTTTTTATTTCTATTGCTAGGTCCTGCTTAACTTTTCAAATATATTATTATTATAAATTGTGGCAACATCTACCGCGCCACAATAACAACAACATGCATAAATCAAGATAGTCCAAATTTAACAGCACAGATAACTGTGTATTAACTGTGTTGATATTTATTAGCAAAATTAAAACATATGTACTGCAGAGAAACCTGACTACCCTATGTCACTGAATGCTATCTCAGGAGTTCCCCATGCGTAACACCCAGCCCGGTGGAAAGATCTTCCCATAGTGTCGATCTGACAAAAATCTGACAACTCAAGCATTGTATTACAAAGTTTTACTAACAGTGGACCCCCGTGCACCAGCTCCATGACCACACAATGCCTGTTGAAGTCAATCGGTTTGGGCACCGGAAAGCCTCGGTCATACAAAGCTTTCATATACGCAAACTCCTTGGTAGCAGATATCCGTGAGAGGTATAGCCAGGATGCCCGGTTGCGGTGCGCATGGTAGTCCCGCTTGCCTTTTATATTGCGGAAACAGGTGCGGCCCAGTCTGCAAAAATATTACACTTGTTTTAATCTTTTTAATACTTCAAGCAGCAATCACATGGAACTAGGTGTGACAATCGTTTTTTAATTGTGTTCATTAGCTACATCAAGGATTAAACTTAGTTTAATCCTTGATGTAGTTAATGTCAATGTTTTGTGTCCAAGGATTAAACACAGTTTAATCCTTGGACAAAGAAGTAGTATGAGGCAGTGCACTTATTGTTAAACAATTGTAATTATTATTATGTGACGTTGTATTAAGTAAACCATTGTCCCAAGGGGCCAAATCATACATGCTTTTCTTTTTCCTTTCATTCTCCTTTTGGAGAAAAGAAAGAAAAAGAAAGAAATAGCTTTTCTAGATATTTCCATATTAACAGAAAAAATTGGTGACCTAATTAGAGTGGGAATATGTTGTAATCTGACCTGTGAAGTTTCAAGCATAGAGGGTTCCTGTCTTCATCAGCCACTGTGTAGATGTTGGACTCCTTGCCAACTCCTATCTGGTTGCCAAAGGAGGCAATCACTTTCCTGTTGGTCAGCGCCTTTAGAGCCAGGTAGTCATATCCACTGTTAGTCAGACGGTAGCCATCATCTTTAAAAAAATCCTTTTTGTTACAAGCTACCTTTACGTTTGTATGCAATAGTTAGCTTGTTGTTGCAATAGCAGTTTAATAATGATATTTATCAGTGTAATTATTATGTGATAAAATTACAGTAGATGTAAGTTAGATGATACAAAATAAACCCCTTTTTGCACTCTACCAAATATCATCAAAATTTATCATCAAGTTAAATAATTTTTTCAAAATTTTAAAGTCTTACAGTGCTTGCCACGTTCGTATGTAAGCAATCTGTGTTTGCACAGTTCTTTCATCAATTTGTGAACTCCTCCATGGCGCAGGTTTGCTATTGAGGCCACAAGCGAACCAGGTACCAACTCGTGATTTTTTCATCCCCATTTCCACCTACAAAATGGAAAAGTTAGACCAAAAATTCACTTTTAATTTGGAGCACATCTCACACGTAAATAATAACCTTACCGCCGTTAAAACTCGGAAGTCTTCGCTAGTTAAATAGCGTAATATAACAACGTCTAACTTGCCCATGATGATTTGAATTATTTATTTCAAAATCAGAGTATTAAAACCCAAAAAACACGGAATAAACAAACCAACCATCTCAAAACCAAAACACGTTTTTGGGTAAAAAGAGAGAAATGACAATGACATGACAGACAACAGATTTTTTTGGATTTGAAGTTGACAACAAACTTTTTAAATTCAGGACTACAACAATAATCATAAACCGTCCTTTTCAACCACCAGACAAAAAAGCTGAGCGAAAAAGAGACTAGAATTTTTTACAACGAAGATTTTATTGAACTAAAAAATCAAAAATAAATACGTATTACGTCTATGGAATATTGATTTTATTAACCTACTAGCTTTCGCCCGCGGCTTCACCCGCGTGAATTTTCCACGGAACCAGTGCTTTTTGATAAAAGGTA